>JALXJV020000022.1:29907624-30507624 GCA_024633595.2 Lepomis macrochirus | reverse complement strand
CCATCTGTGAATATAACCATGGAATCTGCGAAATGCAAATCAAAGTAATTCTGTACAATTCTTCTTTCAGGAAGTTTTTTTGACATGTCCTTCAATTACTGTTGGATATCTAGGTCTACACGTGGTGTTGGAAATAACCAGGGAGGAATTGAAGACTGTATCACTGTAGGACTGTAATCTAAATGTCTTAATCCTATGATTTCTGCCTTTACATCACCAATCCACCCAAAACTCATGAAATTTGTCTCATTATGTTCCCAACAATCCATTAAAACACTCTTGGCAGGATGCGACTCACATTGGCCCTGGATATTAACCCAATATGCCATCATTAATTTTACTCTCCTGATTCCTAGCGGCATTTCTCCCATTTCGACCTGCATTGCTGATACAGGAGAGGTTTTAAAGATCCACTACATATTCTCAACGCTTGAGCTTGTATTACATCCAACTTCTTAAGGTTTGTTTCAGCTGCTGACATGTACGCTATACATCCATAGTCAAAAACCGACCTCATTAATGCCCAGTATATATTTTGTAGTGCTACTCTACTTGCTCCCCACTCTTGTCCTGACAGACAGCGAAGTATATTTATAACCTTTTTGCATTTGTTCTTGACCTTATCTAAATGAGTATTCCATGTGAGCTTTTCATCAAACCAAACCCCAAGAAATCTAACTGTCTTAACCAGCTCAAGTGGTTGATCATACAACTTCATATAAATCGGTGTGATTTTATGCCTCCTTGAAAAGCAAATCACTTTTGTTTTCTCTACAGACAATTTGAATCCCCATTTATTTGCCCATTTTTCCACATTGACTATTGCAGCTTGCATTTTCTTACTGACGTGTAAAACATTACGGCCTCTTACCCACAGAGCCCCATCATCTGCGTACAAAGATTTCCCTACACTTTGTTCAAGCTGAGAGAAGATGTCATTTATCATTATGTTGAATAACAGTGGACTACACACACTACCTTGGAGTGCCGTTCTCCACCTTATATACACTGGAGTATTCTGAGCCGACTCTAACTTGAATTTCCCTGTCAAACAGAAAGTTCATAACCCAATTATATAATCTACCTCCAATACCCAATGACTTCAACTTTATAAGTAATCCTTCCTTCCAGAGCATGTCGGTATGCTTTTTCAACATCAAAGAACACAGCTATCACTACTTCTTTGTTGGTCTGTGCTTTCCTGATGTCTGATTCTAAGGACAATACTGAGTCCATCGTATTCCTACCCCTCACGGAATCCACTTTGATATGGGTTCAAAAGAGCTTTACTCTCTAAATAATACGTTAAGCGTTCTGTGACCATTCTTTCCATAATTTTGCATAAGTGTGGCGTTAATGCAATAGGTCTATAGCTAGAAGGGTATGACTGATCTTTTCCAGGTTTTAGAATGGGCACTATTATTGCTTGTTTCCAAGCTAAAGGAAGTTGGCCAATATCCCACACTTTATTAAACAAACCCAACACCATATCCAGTGCACTATCTTGCATGTGTCCCAGCATTCCATAGCATACGCCATCTTTCCCTGGTGTGGTCTGACGAGCACCCATAATTGCTCTTCTTAACTCAAACATACTAAATGGTAAATCCAATGGATCTCCTGTAATCCCCCTTTTCTCTGCTATATTGGGATTCTCCATTATGATTCTCTCTCTACACTGCCTAGCCTCATCTGTAAGGTTACACGGGGGGTTGTTTGTGTTAATGCCGGCTTTTATTTTTTTGGGCCCATTAGAGTAACTGAGTATAAGACTGAGGTTATTGATATGTATGATCATTGTTTTATATGAAGTTAACTGAGGTATTTGCTGCTGAATGTTCTTAGTAGTTGAAATGTGAAAAATATTGTTTGCTAAGGTGCACAAGATACATATTTGCAGCGGTTAGTGCAGAGAATTTTAAGTTTCCATCAATAGTTTAAAGGTACAGACTGACCAAACAAAACAAGTGGACGGTTGTATGTTTTGATTTGTGAAGGTAGTTGAAGGGACATATTCCTTAACCCTAAAGGTCGCTTTATTTAATTTAGTTTTATTATTTTTTTATTTTAAAAAGTTAGTAAATAAATACTGCCATTTCATAAGATTTACCTCTTTGTCCTTGTCATAAATATACACAGTTGAAGCCAAGGATTTCAGTTAAAAAGGGTTAAAACTACACATCTGCACTGTAAAATTGATATGTTTCTGTTAGAGTGTTCCTAAAGTAGTTAGTGGTTAAAAGTTGCAACTGATACTATAGGGAGCAGATTCCTGAAAAGAACCCGGGGCGCTGTATCTCATGCTAGAGGATACGAAGGAAGCGCTACATGTGTTTTTATGTCTTTTGAGCCTGTCTGTCTTGTCAAAGACAAATTTCTGTCACTTGTAACAGACAATGGTCCTGTTGTTCCGGCCGGGTAGATCGTGGTCTGCTGCTCTTAAATCCAAAAGCCCGTCTTCATCTTCCAGTGACTGGATTTATGTCAGAGGTAACACGTGTTTTGGCATAAAGCTGGAAGAAACAGATAAAAAAAGAAAAAAGTGTTTGAAGGAGCAACCGGCTGCTGCTTCTACAACCTCTGCTGCCATAACCAGACTTTACAGCTGACTCCTTGTTGAGGACATCAAAGCGAGCAGAAAACGTGTTCAGGTCATCTGGTAATGTGGCCTCACGTGATGGGGGAGCTCCTGCTTTTGTAGCCTGTGATGTTTTTGACGACCTGCCACATATCTTTGGTGTTGAGTCTCTGAACCAGCACCAGTTCTTTTTTGGTGGAAACGAGGTACTTGATGCCAGCTTTCAGTCTCGCTCTGGACAGAGCCCTCCCCTCTCCATTCATCCCGGCCTTCTGATTGGGGAATGATTTTATTGTTTTAGTGATCACCACCGGGGCGGCACGGTGGTGATCACAGCAAGAAGGTTGTGGGTTCAAACCCCGGTTGCCCTGGCCTTTCTGTGTGGACTTTGCATGTTCTCCCCGTGTCTGCGTGGGTTCTCTCCGGGTGCTCTGGCTTCCTCCCACTATCCAAAGACATGCAGGCTAATTGGTGTCTCTAAATTGTCCTTAGGTGTGAATGTGAGTGGTTGTCTGTCTCTGTGTGGCCCTGCGATGGACTGGCAACCTGTCCAGGGTGTACCCCGCCTTTCGCCCTATGCCAGCTGGGATAGGCTCCAGCCCCTCCGCGACCCTGTATGCAGGATAAGCGGTTGACGATGGATGATCACCACCATCATCAACACCTTTGCTGATGTCCTGCAGAGCTGCTGTAGATTCATCTGTCCACACGTTGGCAGTTTTAATTGTTGGCTTGACCAACTTTTAATCCGCTGGGTGTAAGTGGGCTGAAGAAGCAGAGAAATATGTTCTGATAATAGGAATATTGGTGTAGACGTGGTCCAGCGTGTTTGGATGTGGACATGCTGATGGAATTTAGGTAATACTGAGATCTGTTTGATTAAAATCACCAGCAACAATAAAAGCACCAACAGGTTGTTTTGTCATGTGACTGCTGATGATCTCACAGCTCCTGTGCTGCATTGTTTTATTTTAGGGCGGCTGTGGCTCAGGAGGTAGAGCGGGTTTCCCGTTAATTGGAAGGTCGGCGGTTTAATCCCCGGCTCCTCCAGGCTGCATGTCGAAGTGTCCTTGGGCAAACACTGGAGAATTCTCTGTGCAGATATCTCAACATTAAAAATTCCACATCTGATGAACATTGTCCGTCCGAAACAACAGATGGACCAAGAAAAGTCCGTCTGCTGTAAAAGTGAAGCCTGTTCGCGGATCATCTTCAGACTGCACAGCTGAGCAGGAAAGGAGAATTGTTGGCAGTAGGCAGACTGCTTTGATAACAGAAAAATAAAAATAAATGCTTTGATAGCAGCCTCCTTAGTGATTGTGCCTACAAAATAAAAGCACAAGAGCTTTGAGAGCTTTTACTTTGAACAGTTCTTAAGGACATTCAAGAGTTTCTGGTTTGGCTGAAAACTGAGGGACCGGCGTTGGACGTGAGCTCCCCTCTCTGAGGAGGAGGAGGAGGCCACGACTACAGATGTGAGGCCCTTCTTTACCTTCGGCCCTCTCTGGTGCACTGACCTGTTATCACCACTAAGGCGCAGCAGTTAGTCACTGTTCATGTTACTAAGTGCAGCAGTAACATGAAGAGTGACTCCTCACAAAGCTGCTTTCTGTTTACCATTTATTACATTTATTTATTCATTTTATCCAAAGCGACTCAGAGACACATTGGTGGACGGGTCACAGTGGGGGATTGAACCCAGGTCTCTCACACCAAAGTCATGTGTCTTATCCACTGCGCCATCACCACCCTAAGATTTTACCTTGTTAAATATCTTTAAAGGCCATGTTTAAAGGAAGAGCTCAACATGAAGTAACTGCACTATAATCATAATGTAAACAGCTGCAGTTCTGTTGTAGCTGTTAAAAGTAGGACGTGTTGTGATGGAGGAATAAAAGCCCACATCTGTTGTTTGACAGAAATTAATTTGTTCATTTTCCACAACAAATATTTTAAGCAAAATTGTGGGAGAAAACATGTCAGGTGAGCTCATGAGGAAGTTTCAGCCTCATCCACTGGAAACTGCTTTGATGGGAAACTTCTACAAACTGTGATCCAGTATTTGATACACAAACAGGCAGCTGCAGATTAATGAGAACATAAACCGAAAGGCTGAGGAGTGCTGGGGGTCACTGTTATAAAAAATAGTAGTAATGAGAGATTTGAAGGAGTGAGCAGTTCCTGAGCTTGTTATCCATAAATGTTATGTTACAGTGATCTACTGGAAAATCCTGCATTAGTGAACTTTGTCTGACACAACAGTGTTAAAGAGTCTCAGGTGGAGATTCACAAATATATTCCCATTTAAAAAAATGCTTAACTGAAGTACAAATGATGATCTGTGAGTCGTAAATCAGAGGAACAGATACAGATTTACTGATAGAAATCACTCTGCATTTATTTGTGCTCAGTGTTTTACGAGCTCAGTAAAAACACTTTGGAGGCTGTTCTGACCCTTCTTGTTCTGCTCGGAGCGTCCAATACAACAGCAGCAGGTTTAGCTCCCCCTGCTGGTGAACCATGATATCGTCTGTTTTTGGAAAAACTGAAGCCGTGATATTAGTGTCCACAGTACATTTAGAAGAAGTGACCCGCACACACTGAATGAGATTCACAAAACTGAACAATTTATAGTATCTTTGTAGAGTAAAGACTGAGATTCTTTATTATTATTAATCTATATATCATAAAGTCATAAAATATATTGTTATGCCCGGATTAGAGGAAACTGGAGTGCAGCACAGAAGTGTCTCCCACCTTTTCCCACTCACAGCAATGATCAATGCCACCAGTTATGCAGTCTAAACAAAAGCAACTCATACCCTTCACTACTAACTGTCCTAACAAAGAATACAGGAGGAAACAGGATTAAACTAAACCGGCTGCTCCCCCTTCTGGTTTCCAGGACTGCACTTTTTAGTTTGTCTTATCATGTAAGTCTTGATTCTGTACTAAATTTGCCTTAATTACCAACAGGTCCTGAAAATCACACATCTAGAAGGACCACACATCCACATGAGTCCTTTCTAAGCAGGTGCTCTCCGGCCCAATCAGCTGTCCACCACCTGCAAACAACCAACCGAGTGCTCACAGAGCAACGCCTCCAAAGGGCACAGAGGAGAAACAGCAGAGAAATACACAAACAAAACCCACACAGTCACACTCACATCAAACTGATGACCCTGGGTCACAACACATTTAAGGTCAAGCTCTCTTTTTAACATTCACTCCTAAAGTCTTAACCCCAAATGTTGCAGCTGAACTGGACTATTCTGGATATTTACTGCAGTGAATAAAGTTCCTGTTTACACTGAGGACACTGGGGACTGATTTTGTCCCCGCCACTTTTTTAAAGCATAATTTGTTTCAAAACTTTCAGAAATACAGCTTGCAGTTAAATAACAAATGAAAATGCTTTTACAAAGGTTTATTTGCATATTTAGAAAACATGCAATGCGATTAAAAATAGAAGAAACAAATGTGCATTGTCCAAAAAAAGATTTATGTATTATTTAATTGAATTCTGTGATTTCCTTCATAAATGGGTGCAGAAACCAGAATATGGGAAATTATGTAATTAATGATGAAAATTTCCTGGGGGAGGTCCCCCCTGACAGACATATCTGACGTTGACTTTAGACAGCAGGGGGCAAAGCGCTACTTGCTCAAACAGCCATGTGGTTGCTGAGAGGGGAGACGGTAAAATACAGGAAGTTAACATTGTGCTATTTTGCCTGGAATGGTTGCTGCTTTCATTGGTGAGAACACTTAAGAACAATGTTATGTTCTTGTTCTTAACATCAGCATGTCAGCAAATATACAACAATCATGACCATTTTGAAGACAATCCAAGAAGCTGAGGCAGCGTATCTCTGTGCAGTCGCTTCCTGCAAAAAGGATCAGTGAATACACATATTTGTCTTTAAAAGGTCTGTAATGTCAGTGGTGTGTAGAATCACATATCAAAGTGGTTGGTGTCATAACTCTTTGCTCATTTACAACTTTATCATGTTTCTTTTGACATCTGTATTTTGATGTTACGACTCTCCTTCTTTAATTACATATGACAGACAACCTTTAAATTTTTCCACTCTTTTGTATTTTGTAGGAACTACTGAGAGGACGACAGACTATATTGCAGTTCAGTGGCCAACAGTATCTTATTCCAAACATTATCACAGCAGAATTTGCTGTAAATTACGTATCAGCTTGTTCCAACCCAAGACACCATGTTTTTATGGCTGTTCCATCCCAGCAAATGCAAATATTCTAGATTTCGTGGGCATCATTTTATAGATATTTCTCCCAAATTCATTCTGCAAAACTTGGTACCTTTCTATCTTAAAGACAGGAAGGAAAGGAGATAAAGATATGTTTAGTAATAGTAAGTATAAGTAGAGTTTGAACAATGTTTTGCTGGACATCATGAATTTATGATGGCAATACACGCACAGTGCGGTTTAAACTGTTAGGAAGGAAATTTGCATGTTCTCTTTAAGCTTGATAAGAAGGCAAATCCATACAGATTAAGTGTAAGCAAATATTTTTGATAAGTGAAATACTCTTTGGTGGAATTACATTTTAATTTACTAAATGTCACAGTGTGTTACTTTCTTGTTTGGGAACCAGCTTGAGGTTTGTTTTACAGATTGACAATATAATTCTGCTTCTGCTGTTTCAGCTATAAGTCTGATATAACAATCCTCATTTACACCATCAAGAAAACTAAGTGTGATTATTGCAGTAATAAAGGTAATAAGTTATCTTACTGTATCATATGTTATTTATCTAAGAATAATATCATTACATCCTAAGAAATATTTTCTTCCATAAAACTCTTCCAGGCTATTTCAGGTTTAACTCATTCACTCTGACTGAACCTGAAAGTTAGATCGACTTCATCAACACAAACATCAGGCTAAATGGCCCCTAATGAAAGCTGAGGTGCAGAAATAGGAACTCTTGAACCCTGAATGTTTCCTTACACTTTGTCAGTTTATCTCCTCAATGGGAGGAGATAAACTGTCACTGTTGTGATTTTAATGTATTCAGTGAGTGGCAGCTTTCTCACAGCACTATTTCCATATTTAGTCAAAGCTGAGTCCCATAAATGTGCAGGTTCATGGTTTGCATGAGGAAATGTAAGAGTATAAGTCTGCTGAATCATGTGGATCTAATCTTGTTTCTGCATTTTTTGCATAAAACACATTTCTTTATTCTCTCCTTAACTTGCATACTCTCACTTTCTACACGTCTGCATTAAATGTTTGTTAGAACTCAAATAATCACACACCAACAAATCCTTTATCTCCAGTGTCGAAGTACGCCGACTTCCCCGAGTCTGTTGATGAGAAAGGATCAGAAGGAGACGAGGTGTCAAGTTCACACGTACACTTTATTAGAGATCACACCAAACAGATATATCTGGAGACTCAAACCTCAAACAGCAACCTGTAGTATCCCCCTGCAAGAGTCTGAAGTCTTCCTGCTAAGCAATGACCTTTATAGTGAGACCACGCCCAGCTAGATGTCTTTTATTTTGCCTTATTTGGTAATGTCTTGTTAGAATGTAGATCATGTATGACAGTGTGTGGGCGTGCATGCAACGGACAGAAGGTTCTGGACGATGTGTACTGCATGGTGTGTGTTGGTGTAGATGGAATGTATGAGTGTGAGTGGCGTGATGGGCGAGGGTGAGTGTATGCTCTGTATGCTCTGCAGGGTGATTTTCACTCTGTGGTTCCTGTTTTTGCACAAGCTTCTACAGTTACAGCTGTTTTATATACTGATTAATTATATACTAGAACATTCTGTTCCTGTCAAGCAACTAAGCGACTACGTCACTCAAACAGTTCAGAGTAAAGGCAACCCCTCAATTAATGTGTAACCCCCCCCCCCCAACTCCTATTGCATCTATGTAAGTCGGAGAATTTAGAGTAGGGTCCAGTGAGTTTGTGGAGCGCTTTACTAGAACATGTCTCCTTCGTTGAGATAAGGCTGCAGCTGTCTGTCCCCCCGATCTTACCAACTTGTCTCCCACCATTACCAGAGGAGCAGCCAGTCTCACTGTAGCACAGGTACCTAAGGTGTTATTGTTGCACTTTACATTTCAATGAAATCTGAAAGTGCTACGGTAGCAGGGGCTTAAAAACAGTATAACAAAATCAACAAATAGCAATAAAACACCACAAAAATAAAATTAAAATCATGAGTGTTGAAAGGCCTTTTGAAATAGGAAAGTCTTTAGGCCCTTCCTAAAACCTCCTGTTTGTGGGGCCCTTAGTGGATCTGGGAGGGCATTCCAGAGCCGTGGGGTGACTGCCTGGAAGGCCCTGTCTCCCATAGTGGAGAGCTTAGTCCCTGGTTGGTGAAGGCAGTAGGTAGAGGTGGAGGAGTGGAGGTTTCGTGAGGCGGTGTGTGGGGTGAGGAGTTCACTGAGGTAGGCAGGGACAGTTCCATGTATGCACTGGTGGGTGAGGAGACAGATTTTGTACTGGATTCTGTGTTGAATGGGCAGCCAGTGGAGGGATTTCAGGACCGGAGTGAAATGATCGTATTTCCGCCTCCGCGTCAGGACCCTGGGCAGCGCAGTTCTGAATATGCTGGAGCTTTTGCAGGCTTCTGCCAGGGATCCTGACGAGGAGGGCATTGCAGCAGCCCAACCTGGAGGAGATAAAGGCTTAGACCAACTTCTCAGCATCCGATTGTGAGAGGTAGGGGCGGAGTTTGGCAATGTTTTTGAGGTGGAGGAAGGAGACCTTACAGAGGTGGCGGATATGAGTGTCAAATGTGAGATTTGAGTCAAGTCTGACTCCAAGGTTTGTAACAGAGGTAGACAGGGCAATGTGATGACCAAAAATGGGTATACTGCTGAGGGAGGAGGACTGGGTTTGTAAGACATCCATGCCCTTATCTCCTCCAGGCAAACCTGAAGTGCAGACGGCAGAGCTGAGGGGAGTGTGGAGTCCATTTTTATGTATAATTGTGTATCGTCTGCGTAACAGTGGAATGAAACTTTGTATTTATGGATGATGTGATCGAGGGGTAGTAAGTAGATGGTGAAAAGGGTTGGACCCTTGTGGCACTCCACAGCTGACTGTGTGGGGTGATGACTGGGACTGTCCTAGAGCCACATACTCCGTCCTGCCTTTCAGGTAAGACGTGGACCAGGGTTGTCTCCGAGCTGTGTGCTGCTCAAAAACCTGAAATTTTATACTGAAATTTTTCATATATGTTATGGATGTGAAGGTGATTGTGGAGTTGGGCTGCAACAACTTTTTCCAGGACTTTAGACAAAAATGTCAGGTTTGAAATGGGTCTGTAATGAGCCAGGATATCGAGGGCAAAGTGACGGCTTTTACAGATAACTGCAGTTTTGAGAGCTGGAGGAACCTGACCGGATTTGAGTGACTGGTTGAGGATTGCTGTGATCAGTGGACTGATGGCTGTAATGTTGGATTTTAATAATGGTGTGGGGAGAGGGTCCAGTGAGCATGTGGAGGTTCTCATGCACTTTATGATCCTCTCCACCTCTTTCTGAGAAATCCCAGAGAAGACAGAAAATGTGTTGAATGGGTTTGTGAGACTGATTTCGGAGGAAGGTGAAACTCTGGCAGAGAGGTTGGACCGGACTGAAGCCACCTTGATTGTGAAAAAGTCCATGAATGTATTTGTCAGGTTTAAACACCTAAAATATCAAACAAGGAAGAAAGACAAGAGAGTTAATGGCTTTTACTCGCGAGGAGAACGGACAGAGATGTACTCAGTTACATACTCCAACCGCTCTGAGGCATCTCTGCCGCTTCCTCTCTTTTTATTATGTTCAGGTCCCTTGTTACATGCACATTGCTGCTATATGGGGGAAAGGGGGTACAGCAGCAACAATTAACATATGTTACTATACAGAATGTTCCAGGAACTATGTATGTTAATTGGGCTTGGTTCCTGTTTCTTCAGAAGTCTGTTGTGTGACTCCTGTCTGACACCCGTCCACTGCAGGCTTCCTGTGAACACTTCTCTGTAACAAACTCAAAGACTCATATTAGCACATGCTTATGCACTTCATTGTGCAGTATTGAATAGGATGAGTGAAGAGTAAATATGAGATAACTTATATACATGATGATTCCAACATTTCCCTCCTGTTTATCACATATTTGCTCAAATTCTCATTTCACTTAGGTCAGTCACTTCTATCTAAGATTTTCTTTTTTATGTAGCCACTGATGTGGCATCACAAACTTCAGGCCCATGATTAAATTATCAATTAACAAGGGATATACCGAAACTGGTATCAATGTCATTAGTGAACAGAGTCATGTCACATCATGAATGAATGAATGAATGAAAACAACTTTATTGTCCAAGCCAAGGCTGGAAAATTGTCTTTGGTCTCACCGGGCCTATAAAAACATCACTATACAAACATGAACATATATAAACATACCAACATCAAATCACATCGGTGCCATACATCTCTCCGCCCATCTCATTCCATCATTACAGTTTATTCCATACACACCATATACAATAAAATTTCTATACTGGAAAGTACCAATTAGTGCAATTTATTCATTAAATTTATTGCACTAGGTATAAAAGATTGCTTATAGATATTCCTGTTTGCCAGAGGCACTCTGTATCGTCGACCTGAAGTGAGCAGCTCAAACTCAATATGGAGGGGGTGTTTATTGTCACCAATGATGCTCAGGGCCTTTCTGTGTAGAGCTGTACTGTAAAGGTCATCCAGTGACTTTTGTTGCCTGCCTATTACCTTTCCTGCTGTTTTAACTATTCTGGCCAGCTTGTTTTTGTTTTTAAGTGTTAAATGGCCAAACCAGACCGAAATATTAAACACAAGAAAACTCTCTATCAAGCTGACGTACACCTTCTCCAGGATGTTTTGACTGACCCCAAATTCCTTCAGTTTCCTAATTAAGAACATTCTCTGCCCGGCTTTTTTACAGATGCAGTCAGTATTTTCAGTAAAACTCATCATCCACATGTATACCTAAATACTTAAAACTGTTTACCATCTCCACTGTTTGACCACAGAGAATAAGCAGCAGGGATGGTTCAGCATGATGTAAGATCAGCTCCTTTGTTTTCACAGCATTGATTGCCAGATAGCTAGACCTACACCATTGCTCCAGCCTGGAAACCTGAGCAAAATAATCAGACACAGTGTCATTCTTATAAAAAAGACCAACTAAGGCCGTATCATCGGCATATTTAAATAGTTTATAGTTGCTGTCTTGCAATGTCATCTCATTGGTATACACAGAGAATAATAATGGTGATAAAACACAACCCTGAGGTGCTCCTGTGTTTAGGACAATTTCCTCTGATAATGTTCCTTTGACACAGACTCTCTGTGTGCGGTCGGTTAAAAAGTCCTTGACCCAATGTACAAGACCCCCATTGACACCTAAATCCACAAGCCGTTGCAGTAGAATATGGATCTGCATTGTATTAAAAGCAGAATTAAAATCTATAAATAAAATCCGTGCATACGTGTTATTCTGCTGGAGATGACTGGAAACCATGTTAACCATGGTAAGGGTAGCGTCCTCAGTTCCCCTATTTGTCCTGTAAGCGAATTGTAATGGATCCAATTGTTCTTTTATACATGAGGTAAGATGTTTGCTGACAATCTTCTCCATGCACTTAGCCAGTATGGAGGTTAAGGCTACAGGGCGGAAATCATTCAGAGATTTAGACCTTGTTTTTTTGGGTACTGGTCTTATAATCGAATGTTTCCATGTCTTGGGGACAGTGCAGGTGTATAGTAACAACTGGAATAGTCTAGTTAAGACATCTATTAGCTGGCTGACACACACTTTCAGAACACGGCCACCTAAGCCATCAGGTCCCGGTGCTTCGTGGGGCTTAATCTGTGAGAGGCAGGTACCAACCTCTTGCTCTGAAAGCTGAATGATGGGATTTCTTTGCACACCAAGACAAATGGCGTTGGTCTTATCTTTAAAATCTGCCATGTCGAATCTTCCATAAAACCAGTTAAGATCATTCACAAAGGAGGGAGTGCCAAGTAAGTCGTCATCTCCTCCTTTGGGCATCCTTCCCATCATTGTGTTAAGCCCCTTCCATGCTTGTTTGGGGTTCCCTGTACAAAACTGTTCCTACACCTTATGCTTAAACTCCATTTTGGCCCTTTGTATCTTGGCTCTGAGCTCCTTCCTTTTGTTTTTCACACCTTCAGTGTCTCCCCTCAGAAATGCCATCTTCTTGTCAGTAAGACATCTCCTCATGTCTTTTGTCAGCCAGGGCTTGTTATTAGGGAATACTCTCACTTTCTTGGTATTAATTATGGATTTTTCAGAGAACTGTATATATGATGTAATGCAATCTGTCAGTTCATGTGGATCTCTGCAAAGGTCAAAGAACATATCCCAGTCTGTGGTTTCAAAACAGTTCCTTAGCCTATCCTCACTCTCTGTCCCACACCTTAATTGTCTTAACAATGGGCTTTTCCCTCTTCACGTGTTGTCTGTACTTTGGCAATAAATGAATGACATTATGGTCAGATTTACCAATGGGAGGTCTGCATATTGCCTTATATGCATCCTCAATATTCTCATAACATAAGTCAAGAATGCGTGATGAGCGGGTTGGACAGTCAACATATTGTTGTAACATTGGGAGATCTATTGCTAAAGACAGTGTATTAAAGTCCCCCAGAATAAACACAGGTTGATCAGCTGATCTTGAGAGCACGGTGTTCAAACTGTCAGATATTCGCTCTGCTGCCCATTTATTATTGGGGCCCAGAACATACACTAAAATAATTGTGAGCTGCCCAAATTCACGGGGTATATAAAAGGGTCTAAAAGATTCCACCAGGATCTCATAGTCTCTTGTGCATGTCTGTTCAACCACAGTAAACTCTGTTGCCCACATTTTGTCAAAAAACATGCAGAGCCCC
Organism: Lepomis macrochirus; assembly: GCA_024633595.2. Classification (NCBI taxonomy): domain Eukaryota; kingdom Metazoa; phylum Chordata; class Actinopteri; order Centrarchiformes; family Centrarchidae; genus Lepomis; species Lepomis macrochirus. The sequence goes on along the minus strand of JALXJV020000022.1, from coordinate 30,494,104 downwards.
CCGCCGATAGTTTTTCGTGATTTTACCTTATCTTTGTCTGCTCTGATTACGTTATATCCTTCTATACTCACATTATGGTCCTTATTTAACCATGTCTCTGTGAAACAGATGAGATTACTACGTTTGAAGTCCTCCTCATGCTTGACCAGAAGTATTACCTCATCCAGCTTGTTGTTGAGTGATATCACATTTGATAGCGTGATTACTGGAAGAGGGTGACGACTTCTCCGTCTCCTTAGTCGATTTCTCATTCCTCCTCTGGAGCCTCGGCTTTTCAGTCTTTTTCTTCTTCCCCCCTTCAAAGGGCAATTATTAAAGATGGTCCCAATCTCCGAGCTATTTGCCTTATTCCTTAAAGAGAGCAAAAACTCCCTAGAGTAGGTAATAGTGGGTGTAATCCAAACTTCGGTATTGTCTGAGTTGACGGTGTTGCCTCCAGGTAATACTGACAAAACTGCCAGAACGGCACAGATAGCGGAGAGATTCATGGCGATAAAGTGCAAAACCCTTAACCAACCCAATGAAGCCTAAAAACAAACAACAAACAACTTAAAAACACACTTATCTTACTTAACTTACTTAACTTAACTTAACAATCTATCATCCCCGCACCACCACCAGGCATCTCCTCGAGATATTGGTCTGAACGTTATGTTCACAGGTATTGTGGTGGTACACCATTCTTCGGATAGATTCCCCAATTTGGTACCTGTCCCTATCATATTCACGCATGTGAAGTTTCCACGTGCTACCCAGAGAATAGGGGTTTCTTTTTTGTCTGCTGCAACGGCACAGAATCCGATCTCCGGCAGCCTTTCTTAGGATTGGTATTATTCATCACTTCAATGCTACAACTGTCTTCTACAGATGCTGGCACTACCTGTAGGAGTGGTCTAGATCCCATACACACTACGCGATTTCCTTTTGTCATGTTACCCACTTGTTCCACCATTAGCAACTAGTTATTACAATATCCAGTTATTCCTGTGGTCACTTGGAACCATTCGTCAGCAGATTTTGGTGTGCAGATAATGTGTATTCCACCTTTCAACGAAGCTGGAGATAAGAAGGGTTTAGTAATGTTTGTATTGTTCACTTCACATATGTAAATGGAAAATTTTGGGTCATATCCTGAACTGTAGGCCCATAGTAGGAATCCCCAACACCTGGTTAGTGATGTCCCTGTAGGATTATGTTTCAGTGTTTGTATGTACCAGTTTAAGCAGTCGTTTGTGGTGTTGTGATTCAGTAGTTGCCCAACTAGGTGTCCAGTTATCATTTTCATCTGCCACTAGAGTTGACCATGATGTATCCTTTAGATTATTTGTCATATACCATGTATGAGTACTATAATCACTGTCGTTCGCTTCCTTACTGGTAAGACTTGAAAATGGAAGCACTACAGAAACACTGGTATTATTTGGGATACACATCTGTATGCCATGGCTATAATAATTACTTCCCTGGCAGAAGTATGTTTCTTACGTGGCCAAAAGTAGGACCTCCAGGGAGATCACCACTAACATGCGCCACTCCTTAAAAGCCATCTCACTGCTTTTACTCCCTAAAAGGTCAGCAGCCCGTGGGTTTCTTCACTGACTTTCGGGCCTATCCAGGTTCTAAACACCTGAATCCGTCCTATTATCAGACTTTGGCTCGCTTCCCTTGTTGGAGCTTGAGACAGCAGAAATGTCCTTCTTACAGTGAGTCAGATGCTATTTTAATTGCTGTTTTTCTAATTTCTTTCACATTTACAGACATGACTCATCATCTGTCTCCCATTGATTTTTAAACTGTGGTAGTCTATATGATCGTCCAAAATGCTTCAGTAAGTGCTACTAACTCAGCTGCTTGTGCCGAGCAGCTAGGTAATAGCTGTTCCGCTTCTATACTGTGGTGTTTGTGACCACAGCATATCCTGTTAATATTTTTCCTTGCTCACTCTTTCTAGACGAGCCAGCTACAAAAACAACTTCCCCTTCTCGAAGGGGTTGATCTTTAAGGTCCTACTTTTAGCTGTTTCCTCAGCTAGTTTCTGACAATCATGCTTCTCTCCGTCATCTGCTGTCGGTAGAAGTGTCGCTGGGTTTAACGTAGTACATCTTTCTATAGTTACATGCGGATGTGAAGTAAAGCTGAGCCCACATGTGGAACCTTTAAGGTCAAGGGGTCGAAGAGTACAATTGCAGCGCTTACTTCTACAGCCATTGAGGCAGCTATTACAGCACGCACACAATGTGGCTGAGCTCATGCCACACTGTCTAGTTTGGAAGAGAAGTATGCAATAGGTCTCATTTTACATTTACTCATTTAGCTGACACTTTTATCCAAAGCGACTTACAATTGCTATACATGTCAGAGGTCTCTGGAGCAAGTAGGGGTTAAGTGTCTTGCTCAGGGACTGAACCCGGGTCTCTCACACCAAAGGCAGACGCCTTAACCATTGCGCCATCCCATCCCATTTTACCTCCATGTTGTTGAGTTAGTACTGATGTCATAAACTATCCTTTACAATCTACCTTCTGGAAATAGGGTTTACTATAATCAGGTAATGCAAGAACTGCACTAGTGACCAAAACTTGTTTTATTTTACAAAAAGCTTCTTCAGCTTCCTCTGTCCATTTTAATGGTGAATTCATTTTAAGATCGTCTTCATACATCAACTTACTTAAAGGTGACGTTATTTCTGCATAATTTGGCACCCAAGTCCTACAGTAATTAGTTATTAGTTTTGGTTTTAGTTTTCAGAGCTTTACATGGCCAGGCTCCCCCCTATATTAGTGACCTGATTCAGCGTTATACCCCTGTGCGTGCTCTGAGGTCTGTGGATCAGAACCTGCTGACGGTTCCACGCACTCGCTATCGCACTAGAGGTGACCGATCTTTTCAGGCTGTTGCCCCTAGGTTGTGGAATGACCTTCCACCGTCTATGCGCTCCTCTGATTCTGTTGATGTCTTCAAATGCAGACTAAAGACACATTTATTTGTTCAGGCTTTTAATTAGCTACTTGTGGGTTGATATGATCATGTACTGTCTATGCTTTTATTGTGTGTATTTTATGATATTAATGTTTTTGTTGTGAAGCACTTTGTGGCCCTATACCTGTGAAAGGTGCTATATAAATAAACTTTTACTTACTTACTTACTTACTTTAAGCCTAGAAAAGACATCATTTGTTTCTTAGTCTGTGGTTTGGGCTTGAAGGACAACTACTTTCCTGTCTTCAAGTAGAGTTCTTCCTCCTGCACTTAAATTATGGCCTAAATATTTCACTTCCCTTTTACATAGCTGAAGTTTATTTTTGCTCACTTTGTGACCTTCCTTTGCCAAATGCTGCAGTAGTGCTACTGTATCTGTCTTACAAGTTTCTTCATCTGGAGATGCTAACAAAACATCATCTGCATAAAGTAAAATTTGACTGTTACCAGGAGGTTGGAATTTAGCCATGCTAGCACTCATAACTTGGGAATAAATTGTAGGACTTTCACAAAAACCCTGAGGAAGTCTAGTGAATGTGTATCTTTGTCCTTCAAAAGTGAATGCAAACCAAAATTGACTATCTTGATCTACTGGTACAGAGAAAAATGCATTGCTAATGTCTACTACATCATCACTAATGCATCAGATCTTTAAAGAATTTAAAGAATTTAACAAGGTGTATGGATCAGGTACGCAGGGTGCTCTTTGCACTACAGCATCATTGACTGCTTGTAAGTCTTGTACCATACGCCATCCTACAGAAGGGGGTGCTTTCTTATCTGGGAAGATGGGAGTATTACAAGGAGAGTCTTCACATCTTATTATTACTCCTGCTTTAAGTACATATTCTATTACTGGTCTTATCCCTTCTTGTGCATCCTGTTTTAATGGATATTGTCTTATGCGAGGCCTATAATCTGATTTTGGTCTTATTTTTACAGGCACTGCTCCTTTTCCTAGGCCTACATCACTAGGTCCCTTAGACCACACTTCTTCTGGAATGTTTTGTAACAAATCCTCATCTTCCTGTGTTAACACCATTAATTCTCATGTGTTTGAACTGTGTAGGTGTATTCCCTCCTGTACTTGGGCTGACCAAAACAAGGCCTTTTTTGTCAGTCCAGAACCAGCACTTGCCCACATGTTCACGGACATTGCTATCCAGTCAGTAGCATTCTCTCCCTGTTGCACGGCCTGTCTCTTCGTCCTCTTTTCTGTGAAACAGCACTTGCTCATTTTCCTTTCCTTTTTTCTCTTCTTTTTTAACTCGCCTACTTCCGTCTTCTCGCTTACTTACTACTTGCTTCCAAAAATCAATACTATTCCAACCAGCTCAATAATAACATAATATAACAATAATAATAACCGGATTTTTTTTTCTTCGAGTCACTCTGTGTATTCTTTATTATTGCATCTTGTAATTCAACTAATTTTGGGGTGTTGAGGCGTCCCTCAAACCCATAGTAATTTATCCATTTGTCAAGATGGTCAATGTGTTTTGGATCTAATTTTTCAACATACTTCCAGTCTTTGCACATTAAATCTTCCTTAGTCAAAGGTTTTCGACCCTCAGTCACACTTGCACTTTTAACCCAAAAGCCTACTCACCACTGTTGTCTCTCTTCTTGGAATACCGTCAACCGTCAGATCTCAGTCAGCGAGTTAAAACTCGGTCCTGGAAAAGGATCTATTGCCGTGGCCACGGTCTTTCCCGGTTTCTAACTCGCCCACTGGAAACCTCGGGTATCTTGGCATCCGGCTCAAAGGACCAAGTAAATGTCAGGTTTAAACACCTAAAATATCAAACAAGGAAGAAAGACAAGAGAGTTAATGGCTTTTACTCGCGAGGAGAACGGACTGAGATGTACTCAGTTACATACTCCAACCGCTCTGAGGCATCACTGCCGCTTCCTCTCTTTTTATTATGTTCAGGGAGGTCCCTAGTTACATACACATTGCTCCTATATGGGGGCATAACATATAGTAACATATGTTACTATACAGAATGTTCCAGGAACTATGTATGATAATTACAGTCGCTCCTCAGCTGGGCTTGGTTCCTGTTTCTTCAGAGATCTGCTCTGTGACCTCTGTCTGACAGCCATCCACTGCAGGCTTCCTGGGAACACTTCTCTGTAACAAACTCAAAGACATATATTAGCACATGCTTATGCACTTCAGTGTGCAGTATTGAATATGATGAGTGAAGAGTAAATATGTGATAACTTATATACATGATGATTCCAACACTATTGCACTGGTCTGTACTGGTGTCAACATGTGTATGTGTGGGAGGTTTGAGAAGAGAATTTATTGATGTGAACAACTGTTTTAAATTTCCAGAGCAATTAGAGAATTTTTGAGAAAGATATTGAGACCTGGTTGTGGTGAGTGCTTTGGAGTATGATTTTTGGTGTTCATACCTGGAGAACATCAGACACGCAGATTTACACGTCATAGCCGCGCCAGGAACTATTTTTTCCCCCACAAGGGATTACCGAGCAAAGATCAAACGAGAATGAGGTGTTGGACCCTTTAAAGTAGTCCAACTCTATTCCACCGTATCTCTGTAGGCATGAGTCAGGTTTTTGAGTTGCTTGAGGTGTGGATCGTTTCCTTTGGTGAATGGATGAGGTCAAGTGGAATGGAGGTTCCCCATTTAACACCCAAATCACAGTTACCAACAGCACTACCAGTACTGATAAACCTCCTAATAACTTAAGATTTCCCCACATCCCACACCAGAAACTCCAAAAATATTGGAGTTTAAGATATTAGCATTTTCTAAAAATGTCCTTTTATACACAACAAACAATTCAAATAGTGAAATCTTCCAGGCCATTTCAGGTTTAACGTTAAAGTTAGATCGACTTCATCAACGCAAACATGAGGCTAAATGGCCCCTAATGAAAGCTGAGATGCAGAAACAGGAACTCTTGAACCCTGAATGTTTCCTTACACTTTGTCAGTTTATCTCCTTCCATGTGTGTCAATGGGAGGAAATAAACTGTCACTTTTGTGATTTTAATGTATTCAGTGAGTAGCAGCTTTCTCACAGCACTATTTCCATATTTAGTCAATGCTGAGCCTCATAAATGTGCAGTCTCATGGTTTGCATGAGGAAATGTGAGTATAAGTAGTGGTGGTTTGTGGAAGCTGCTGGAGACTCTGCAGACATCAGACACACACGCCACAGGTAATCTCTCTTTTTCTGTCTGTTAAACTGATGAGTGACAAACTCAAAGGGTTCTAAAGAGAACCAAGGCTTGCTGTAGCAGTGGGGCCCCCTGGGCCTCAGTCAGCTGTACATGCATTTTTTTTGTTTGATCGTGGCAAAAAGGAAAAGTAACTCAGACTACTACGGTGTTCTGTGGAGATGAGTCTAACGCTGCTACGAGGTTCTTTATATTTTTATACATATGTGTAGGGAATAAAGTATGTACATTCTTGTTTTGCTGTGTTTAGATAGAGAAATGATCTAAGAGAATAAACATTTTTAAACCATCATGAAGTGCATTGCAGCAGAAGTTGATATTCAAATATCTTGGAAAAACAATTAGGAATTAGGAAACACTTTTCACACAAAAACAATGCTGTGCTTGTGCAGTCATGTGTGCAGGTTTTACAGATTTGGCTCATGCCTTATTGCAAATCTTTCTCCAAACAGTAAAAACACTTTTTCCTTTGCCAACTTAACTAATTTCAATGTGAATTCTTCTTCCACTGTTTTTGGGCCAAAAATGAAATGATTAAGCAGTTTAGAGAGACTTCTTTAGTTTTTATGACACAGTTGGGTATAATATGTTTTCAACAAAATTATTGAATTAAAAAGTGTCTTTATCGATTTCTTATTCTGTTTCAGCTGCAAGGACCAGACAAAAGAGGAAGGAAAAAGAAGTGAAAAGAACTTTTGCCTCACACTTAAAAGGTTTGTTTTTCTTCCTACCCTTTCTTTATTATCCAGCTGCTTTACCCAGGGCTTTTGTCTCATGGCTATGTAGGATGGTAGTTTCACAGATGTATCTGCAACACAAACATTCAGAGTTCTAATTGCTTCATTCTTAGCATATCAGTATACTTATATTTCACAATATTTTTATAGAATTTGCAGAGCTCATCCATAAAATTTTGGGTGCACAATTATCATCTTATGTACATAATATTTAAACAACTTTCAGCTCTTGTAACCAACAAGCTGATCACAAACATATTCACTTACAAAGGCCACAGGCTCAAAAAAGGTTTGCACTTGCTTGCTGAAAATGATAATGATCTCTTAAATATTGTAAAGTTCTCATCTATGCCTTCATAAATTCTCTAATGGAAAACTGTCCAACATTTTCATCACCAGGAAATCATGAGGATCCAATTTGCTTGTTTGCTGCTGCTTTCTGCCACTGTGTTCGCTACGGATGCAGACATCGATAAACGTTACAAAAAGTTTATAACTCAACATATCAAAGAGAAGATGAGTGTCAATAGATGTAATGTTGAGATAGGACGTAGAGATATCTCCAAAACCGAAAGCAATGAGTGTAAGGAGACAAATACCTTCATCCTAGCCACCACCAACATAGTCAAAGCCATCTGTGAGCGTGGTGGTGAGCCATATGGTAACATGACCAAAAGCCTCAAACCCTTCAGCATTGTTGTCTGTAAACTGAAAAACTCAGGGGCCAGGCGTTCCAAATGTGAGTACCGTGGTAAAGCTTACACCAGGTACATCGTAATTAGATGTGAGAAAGGCTTTCCTGTGCACTTTGAAAGAGACATAATGCATTTTTAAAACTGACAGTAAACAGTATTTGTGTACTTCAGTCTCTTGTTAAATAAAAATCATTTGACAGCTTACAGTTGTGTCTATTTTTTATTAAAGAGATATGCAATAAGTATAGTTCTGAATAACATTAGAAACAAGATCATTACTAATGTTTACAGCACCAAAGGTCACTGACCATTCAGATTCTCTTTTTATGAGTGACTGTACAGGCTGGTGAAACAATGATGCTTGAAGATGGTGATGGCGCAGTGGATAAGACGCCTGCCTTTGGTATGCGAGACCCGGGTTCAATCCCCACTGTGACCCATCCACCATTGTGTCCCTGAGCAAGACACTTAACCCCTCGTTGCTCCAGAGGTGTGCGACCTCTGATATGTAGCAGCAGTTTTAAGTCGCTTTGGATAAAAGCGCCAGATAAATGTAAATGTAATAAAGATTTACTAGAAATATTCAATAAGATCTGCATGTATTGCGTTTTTCTAAACAGACATTAGCTCCCTGTTTGATTGTGATGATGATCTAAATCCTTGATCCAGAGACATCTTTTATCCTGGACCTGTTGGTGCTTTATGACATGTGACACATATGAAAGTTGTTGTGTTGTGTTTTTGACATAATTATTTTTTTTTGAAAAACCTTGCAAAGGAAAGGCTAAAATAAAATTTATAGATTTAAAAAAGGACCCTCCCCTGCTCAGACTACCTCCACCTCAGAAAAATAAAACTTATAATGCCCTCCCCCTTCTCTGTAGCCCGTATTGTTCACTTTCTCTGGTGAGAACATTTAGTTTTCAGACTGTTGTTCTCTGGACAAACTTATCAGCCTGTTAAAATGACAGTTAACCTGAGTTACAGATGCACCTAGCTAAGCTAGCTAGCTAGCTCCGCACACGGCCATTAGCTCTGCCGTATCGTCACTTCCTGGTTGCAAAAACTCGACATGGCGGCGCCCTATCGGCCAAACTGAAGGCTTCAAAACAGCGGTCCACAAACCACTTCTTATATACAGTCTATGATAAAGACACAGAAATTGACTAATCTTATGAAAAACTTTTCCAGCTTTAGCCCATGAATACAGTAATTTCATTTAAAAAGACTAACAAACACATTTAAAACTGACCCCTGCAGGTTGGTGGGAACTGAACTGCACGCAGGTGTTTGAAGTTTAAAGCATTTATCACTGATGCTGTAGGTAGGATTCGAACCTAGGTCTGAATGAAAAGTGCAGCATGGGAAACCAGCACTCTATTTGAGTGAGCTACAGAAGGATACATCTATCTGTATGCCACAACTTGATCATTTGTTGATGGTAAAGTGGATTTGCTTTAAAAATAAAAAGCTTTTCATATTGGTGTTTTAAGTTAAGAGACATCTTTAGTTTGTCATCCGTAGGTTCAAACACCATACAGGTGTTTAAAGATAAAAACCATTTATCACTGCTGCAGGATTCGCTCCCTCGACAGGAATCAGAGGTCCTGTTCCAGAGCCTGACACCTAACTACCTGCTCCACAGCCAGCCAGCTTGTGTTGACACAATTTGATCCTTCGTTGATACAAAAAGTGTATTTGCTTAAGAAAAAGTTTTTCAGCTATTATTTTCTACTGTTTAGTTAGTACTTGAGTAGCTGAGCGTAAAATATACTCCTTATGTCCAAACTGCAAACAGGGAGGAAGATCCAGCAAGTTAAAGAATTAGTGACAGGAGACCTGAGCCTGCAGCTACAACAGGGAGAGAATGGGAGACGACTGAGACTTTCCAATCAATTAAGGATCAGAGATAAAAAGCTAAATGTCCACTGAGCAGGATTTTGCTATTTTGAGGGAGAAAAGGCATTTTGGTCCCTTTTTTGTGCTTGTGGAGGTAAATATCTGCGACTAGCAGCAGTATACAAAAAAAAATTCTGGCCAGTGCAAGATGCTCCACCACTAGATGCTGAGACATATTGCATACAAATCTGGACTCAGAGAGACTCGTGTGACGTGGCGCTGAATCTGTGTAAATGTAACCGTCAAAGCATCTCCGTTCTCTGTGTTATCCAAACTTCAGGGACAACGTGTCTCTGTGGGATGATAGGCTTGACCTTGTAGCTGGATAAATAACAGGCTTACTCAGCTCTCCTCACTGATTCGAGCAGAAATGGACACGACATGTGTGTTGCTGTGGGTCCATCTGTATATGATTGAATGAAATCCACAGAAAGACAAGTGCTTGCCTCAGACAAGAATTGCCATCACACTATACAGGCAAATACTGTAAATGTACAGAAAACCAAAACAGTGGCACCAAAATTTAAATATTTTAGAGCTCCCCCTAAATCTCTCATCTGAGGCTTTCAGTGGAGCCGAGCTCCCTATTGCCCACATCAAGAAAACACTGAAGTGGGTAAGTTCTTCTCCTCCTTGACTCTGTGTTTAGGAACAATGGAGCACATTTTTTGATTAAAGCTGAAAATGACACCAAAACACATGAAATATATTATGATATATTTTTATGTGTTGATATTTAAGTGTGAGTGGTTGTTTGTATGTAAATGTGGAAGGTCTGCGTTTCAATCCCCGGCTCCTACAGGCTGCATGTCGAAGTGTCCTTGGGCAAGACACTGAACCCTGAATTGCCCCTGGCGGCTGTTCTGCCACCGTATGAATGTGTGTGAATGTTAGTTTCTGTTTGAGCACTTAGGCTCAGTGTGTGAATGTGAGTGAATGGTGAATGCAGATGTCGTGTAAAAGTGTTGAAAAGGCTAACGGCGCTATACAAATACGGAGCGTTTACATTTTTAGAATTTGCATCTGGAGGAATGTAAACAGCAGTGACAGAAACACTGGAGAATTCTGGGCAGATATCTCAACATTAAAAATTACATATCTGGTAAACATTGTCCATCCACTTTGTTGTCTTCAGGAACTGCCTCAGTGGAGTTGTGAGGGCAGCCAAGTCGGGCATGTGCACCACCACAGAAGGAAAAAGTGTGGACAAAACAGCAACCTGAAAGGAGGCAACCCAGGTCGGTGAAGTTATTGCACACCATGCAGCCGCCCTGGAAAAGCACAGGCCTGCCTTATTTATCAAAGCCGTGAGGAGGAGGCCCATGAGCTGGACCAGGCAGGGTGGGCTGGTGGTTATCGAAAAGCTTAGGAATAAGGAAGGAAGGGGGGATGCGGAACTGAACCTCGGGACAGAGGGGGGGTTGCAAGCGGGAGGGACAGGATGACAAGGAGCGGCGATGACACAGCTGGAAGCTGGGTGTGATGGGGCACCGCACAGGGTACAAGTGAGAGAGGAGCGAGCCGCAAATACCCTGCAGTAGAGTTCGGTGTCAATGGCTCCCCAGTATCCACCTTGGTTAAACTGGTTAAGGCGGCCGGCAGCTTGGGAATCGAAACGGACGTGATATGTAAAGAACCCGGTGCCACAAACCTCAAAGCCAAGTCCAAGATGAAAGATAGTGGTCCAGCTCCTCCCTGCGATGGGGAAAACTGAACAGAATGTGTCACGATAAAGGGAAAAAGCAAATGCAAATTTGACGGCTGAAAGTTCTCTATAGCGAGGAGGAAATGGTTGGAGAAGCTTGCAGCGGAGAGAGCTCCCTGCCCGGCAGCAGGACCTGTGGATTGCAGAAATACAAGAGCAAGATCAACATAAGCACCTGATAGAATCAACTGCCTGAGTGAAGGCGAGACTGGTGAGGGGCGCCTGGCCGAGGGACGGCAAAATGGGGGGTTAGCAGACACCGGCGTGAAAGGGCCGGTGGTATGTGGAAGCCTGGGCTAGCTGTGGAGACAGAAAAAACACTGAGGTGTGAGGGAAGGGATGGGGGAAGGAAGTGGTCGGATGACAGGGAAAGAAAAGGAGGAAAGTTGGTTGGTCCATGTGGTGCAGCGCCTTGGCTAGCTGTAGCCGCGGCTGAATGGACAACAACACCAGTGGCATTAGCTGCATGAGAGAGACTATGATCCCATACAGGCGCTGAGTAAATCTATTGAGCAAGTCAACGACTGGATGTGCCAGAATTTTCTCCAGTTAAACAAAGATAAGACTGAAGTTATTGTTTTTGGAGCCAGGGAGGAACGATTGAAAGTCAGCGCTCGACTTCAATCTGTAATGTTAAGAACCACGGACCAAGCCAGAAATCTTGGTGTAGTCATGGACTCAGACCTGAATTTGAGGAGCCATATTAAGACAATTACAAAGTCAGCCTACTATCACCTGAAGAATATATCAAGGATAAGAGGCCTTATGTCTCAGCAGGACCTGGAAAAGCTTATCCATGCATTTATCTTCAGTCGACTTGACTACTGTAACAGTGTCCTTACAGGGCTCCCTAAGAAATCCATCAGACAGCTGCAGCTGATTCAGAACGCTGCTGCTCGAGTCCTCACTAAGACCAAAAAGGTGGATCACATCACTCCAGTTCTGAGGTCTTTACATTGGCTTCCTGTCTGTCAAACAATTGATTTCAAAATCCTGCTGTTAGTTTACAAAGCACTAAATGGTTTAGGGCCAAAATACATTTCTGATCTTCTGCTTCGTTATGAACCATCCAGACCTCTCAGGTCGTCTGGGATCAGGTCTGCTTTCTGTCCCCAGAGTCAAAACTAAACAAGGAGAAGCAGCGTTCAGTTATTATGCTCCGTATATTTGGAACAAACTCCCAGAAACCTGCAGGTTCTTTTAAATCAAGACTGAAGACTTTTCTTTTTACCACTGCTTTTAATTAAATATTTAAGATTTTTCTTTTTATTGATAACTTACACTGCACTGTAACTTTTACTGTCCTGATTTCTTTTTCTTCATTCTTAGCTTTTTATTATATTTTATGTTGCTTTTAGACTTTTTATATTTCCCTGTTGCTTTTATGTTTTATGTAAACTTTCAATTACCTTGTTGTTGAAATGTGCTATATAAATAAACTTGCTGTCTGTCCTTTTCCCTTCCCAGGTTCACTCACCCTTGTTCTCTGTCCTGTCGGCTGGGCTCGTCTACCCGTCCTCTCCTCTCCTCCCCTGCTCCTCGCCAGTTCACCTGCTACCACACTGCTCCCATCCCCTGTCCCCCTACAAGGACTGAGATACTTTATTATTATTAATCTATATATCATAAACTCATAAAATATATTGTTATGCCCGGCCTAGAGGAAACTGGAGTGCAGCATAGAAGTGTCTCCCCCCTTTTCCCACTCACAGCAATGACCAATGCCACCGGTTATGCAGTCTAAACAAAAGCAACTCATAACCTTCACTACTAACAAAGTTCTAACAAAGAATACAGGAGGAAACAGGATTAAACTAAACCAGCTGCTCCCCCTTTCCGCTTTTCAGGACTGCACTTTTTTAGTTTGTCTTATCATGTAACTCTGGATTCTGTACTAAATGTGCCTTAACCACTTGGCCCCTAGAACCTATTTTTAGGAAAAACGCCTTTGAAATGTCAGAAGCAAAGGAATATAAATCCATTGAATATTAACATATTTATTTTACCATTACAGACTACATGGAGATTAAAAAATTAAATATATTTTCATGCTTGCCTGGTAAAAAAGCTATATTTTAATGCAATAAACCATCAAAACCATCATAAGGTAGATTATAATCCACCTGAATATGTGACAAAGTCCGCCTCTGCCAAACAAGCTCTTCTTCAATGAGAGAATTTGAGGTAGAAGCGAAACTTAAATGACCCCAACGGCCTCCGTACGATGTCGGCAAGATGGCGGCCCGCCGGACGGTCTATGCAGACACAAATCGCCACTGTTTGTGGAGGGAAACCAGCTATAACAGCGCAAATAGATTACCGACCCGATACTGGGCACATATCTAGTACGACCACATGAGTCCTTTCTAAACAGGTGGTCTCCGGCCCAATCAGCTGTCCACCACCTGCAAACAACAAACTGAGTGCTCACAGAGCAGCGCCTCCAAAGGGCACAGAGGAGAAACAGCAGAGAAATACACAAACAAAACCCACACAGTCACACTCACATCCAAACCTTTGACTCTGGGTAACGACCTCTGTGGGGCTCTACTGTGTAACTTTCTTGTGCTTACATTCATTGGGTAAATCGTGAACACCTGAGGGCCCCAGTGTGTGCTGATCACTTAAGCCTGGCAGTAGTGCAGCGTCTCGCTCTCTTCTTTCCCCGTCAGCAGAGGCGTCTTCCTTTACAGAGGTGGCTGAGGCTGCTTTGACTTCTCCATTCTCCACTTCAACACCTCTACATCCACCAAACATTCCCTCACTCACAACTATCACTACTGACTTGACTGATTTTCACACGACGTGCTTTGTTATATGTTCTATTTAGATTTATTGCTCATCCTTTGTTAAAAATAAATTACTGCGTTATACTTTCAACATGGTGTGTCTCCATATTTATCACGGTGACATATTTATATATGTCACAACATATTTAAAATCAAGCTCTCTGGCATTTTACTTTTTACGCGTCACTGTTGCTGTAAAACACGTCCCAAAGTCTTAACCCCAAATCATATAGATGAACTGGAGTTTTCTGGATATTTACTGCATTTCCAGTTCAGCCCCACATTAACCTGCACCACCCAGAGCAAGAATACAACAGAGGAAGACACTGAAGCTTTCAGCTCACATTAATAAGACAGAAAGATTTTACACGAGGTTACATGTTATTCAGGCTATGATTAAAGAGCACTGTGCAAAGTAACACACAGATTATATGGCAAAGTGTATAGTTCATTCACAATAGCTGTAGCTCTTGTAGCTACATTGAATCCCTGAATCAAACCTCTGACACCATCTGTAAGATAAAGCCTGAGCTGCTGTAGACTCAGAGCAGGGGCTCAGAGACAAACAGGATTTAGGAAAATGAGAACTGGATGCAACCTGGTGGATCTGAAGGTAGCAAGATCACTTTATGGAGGAAGAATTCACCAAGTGAACGGATCTTTGTTAAGAGCGTTCCTGCCATCCAAACTGTGTCTGGGATTTTATCAGGTCTGTTTCACCCTCTCTGAGCCCCGCCTCTATTCTCTTCATCCAATCAGCAGCTCAGCAACTAATCATCCATGTCTGAGGCACATCTCAAGCTTTATCCTTTAATATTTCCCACAATCATTTCCCTACATGACATTATTCTCAGTTACATACAGTTTCTCATTTTCTCTGCAACACCATGCAACTGCTCACACCAATAGAAAAGGTGTTTGCTTGTATGTTAAAATACATGCAAATGTTAGCTAGTCAATAACTTGCTCCATTAACTGATACATATGGTTGATTATATTTACTTGTTGAGGCTACCACAATCAGCACACTATGAGAAGATAGTGATAAAATATACTGAGCAAAAAATGTCGACCACAGAACGAGCAAAATAAAAACATTCACATAATCGCTCTGGATGACAGAATCAATTTAAAATGTCTGACAGTAAAAGTCTTTCCCATTAATGGATGCTGAACCGTGAGGATACATGAAGATATTTCTTATTAAAAAACTAAAGAAATTAATAAAGCAGTTCAGCACACATGACAAAATATGTACAGCTTTAACAAATGTTGAATCACATTGGTAATCAAAGCACATATGGAAACATTTCAATAACAATATCAGGAATAATATATAGTCCAACATTTGAAGTTTCGATGTTTTTTAAAACAGTCAAAACAAGATTTGTACTGTAAAAAAAAAACAAGGTTCCTCATTAAAGACACGTCTTTCATATCTTTAATCTTTTCCCATTGCAGACCAAAGTTTTTTAACTTTAGATTGTTTTACCTATATTCAGGATTCAGACTTGTGAGTCCTCACTATAAAACACCACAGAGCTGATTTAAATCTAGAATTGATATTATCCTGCTGTGGCTGCTCAGCTGTATCTAGTTGGCATCTTTGGAAAAAGGGGGAACCGTAAATATATGGTGGGAAGATTATTATGACCTTTTATATTAATTAGTACGGATGATGATCATCACTGGCAATGTTTTAGAGACAAATTATTAGTTACAGCAACAGATTGTTTAAACATGAAATTTGTCTATAATAATAATAATAATCTTTCACTTTTGAGATGAGACAGGACAAGCAGTTAGGATTGTTTCTGTAATGAGCCCCCTGGATAGTAAAATGAAGTTATTTTGAATTAAACCAAAAGGAAAAGTGATTCTCATCTTCAGAGAGGTCTCTTGATGATTAACCTTCACTGGTTGATCAGTCACATTCCCAGGTGTCAATACACTGTAAAGAAAAGACAAACCCACTTTGGTCAACTGCTCACCATAATGCAAAGTTGAGTGATCTCTACTTTTTAAATCCCACAGATTCATAAGGAAGTTGCTACACTCCTCTGTGGCAATAAGCATTTATCATTTGGTGAATGTGCAGAATATATATACACAACTATGTTCAAAAAACTGCAGGTGCCTGCACAGTGGCAGGGATTATTAGCCTACAGAAAGACTTACGTTATCTGTTTTACAATACTGGTAGTTGCAAATGCTGGGAAGTCCATTGTGTTCTGCTTCTTCCATCAGCTGAGCTAGTTGTTCTCTCATCAATCTGGGCCTTCTGCCATAGCCAGCAGGTACAGGCTACGCCATGGACCTCCCACCCTTATTAACTATTCTTATACGATAAACACTCCTAAATGAAAGCTGTTTGTGCATAATTTTAGACTCAAATTAAATGTGATGTTACCTTTTCATTATTGGAGGTTGGATACTTGTTTCCTGTGTGGATCATTTGGATTATTGTAGCCCTTGTTCTTGATCCAGCTCGTAAGGGCGGTACGATGGTCTTCTGTCATGACTCCTCGAAGCAGGTTGAAATACGTATCTACCATCTTTAGACTCAGTTTCTCAAAACTCTTTTCATAAACATCAAGCCTGATTTTAGACATCTGGTTGTCCTGAAAGTCTTTGAAGTTCTTGTTGCTATTAAAGTTGTATCTCGGCATTGCACCAAGAATGGTCAGTTTGAAGGTGCCCACAACATCATCCATGCTCATGGTGGTAGCGAAGCATATTCTGAAGGATTTTGATTTTGTACTGGGAAACTCAAGATGCACCTCATTTGGTACATAAACAGCTGGAAATTCACGGCCATGATATTTGTGCACATCAGGAATCAGGTTGGGATCCAGAGGAGATGAGTTTGTTCTCACTACAAGCATGGCTTCTGTCAATATGCTATTCTGGTTCAGTTTTTTAGCTTCCAATAAACAACTTACTGGTGGCCAGTGATCTGCATTGATGAACTGTCCAAGTCCAGGATTTAGATTTTCATTTTTTTGCAGTTCTTTGTAAAGTCCTACTTTTCCAACCTCTTTCTGAAGTCTCTCTTTGCTTTCTATTATGTTTTTTTTTTTGTTTCTTCCTGCTCCCTCTGCCATGTACCAGTCCCCTCCTCTGATTGCTTCAGTCCACTCTTTGCGCTTGATGAAAGGCTCCCATTGGCCTGGATGTCTGAGGAGAGTGTCGGCCTCCACAGATCGGAGGCGGCCTGCTTCTAAAGCGATCTCTTCTTCACTGGCCTCTGGTTTCATGCCTCGAGCCAAAGCATGAAACAGGCAGCTCTTGCCCTCGCTGACGATGTTTACTGTCTGGTTGTTGATGAGCACATCATAATGGCCGTCCGGGTGTTGGGCACTCTTTGGTCTGTAGATCAGTGTCACAGTTTGACTGGTGGCTTTAGCTCCTGGGCTCAGCTCCTGCATCTTGGTAAGTCTGCCATGGCTGTCCTCTGTTAGGATAACAACCTTAGTCCCAGTGGCTTCTGACAGGACTCTGATATCGAGAATGGTGCCTGCAGTCGCAGGGTTCCTGATCTTTTCAGCATGTGACTCTGAGCGTTTACCTGCAGGTTTATGTTTAGCATTCTGATCTCTTGGCATGTATGAGATGTATCTGTTGTTCTGTCCAGCTTTAAATTTTTCCTCTGTTCTGTCACTCTTTAAGCCAGTTCTTACATATTGTCCAATGACGCCACTTACTTGGTCTTGAGCATAAGAAACAATGTGACTGGAGAACTTCTGGTGGAACACTTCTACCAAAGCATCAGCCAATAAAGCACTGATGGTGTCGGCCAAGTCCTGCTTGAATTCTTTCAGCCTCTCAGCATCTGAAGCAGACAGCTCATTGACCTTCACTTTCTCTGACAAACCATTTTCTGTTTTAAATGTCTTCAGCTGTTCATGAAGGAGTTTTGAGAAAAACTTACTGGAGAGGCTATGCACTGTACTAACGGCAACTACTTCCAGGACTCTTTTGTGGACAGTTTGGATGGCTCTCAGAATAATAAGTGCTTTTCCTTTGGCCTCTTCTTTAGCTTCATTAATCACTTTGGAGAAGGAAGAGTTGAGGTTGTTCTGCCAGCTGAGGTCTGCATAGAACGGCTGCAAGGCAGTGCTGCTTAACTCTGTGAAAATGGCCAGCAGCTGACTCTTTCTGTTCTCGTCCTGCAGGAGATATTGAAGCTGATTTTTATCCTCAAGGTGTGACAGCACGATGGAGTCTACTAATGAAGCCAAGGGCTCTTTTTCCATGTTGGATTTCACGTTGTTAACAATTAACTTTTTCACCTTATCTTTGATGCTGTTCAGTATTTCTTCCAGTATTTTCTCTTCTGCCTTCCCAAGTCCATAGGTAATGGCTTCCTCTACCAATTTTTTAGCAGTGAGTTTTACTGCATTCTTCATATTGGTCTTTGTGACAACACTTAAACCTTCTTTAGCCTGACTAGAGAGAAACTTTGTCGTCACCTTCAGCTGTTTGAATCCCTTAATTGACATTTTAGAAGATTTGAAGCCCTTTGACATCAGCTTTCCAACTCCAAACCCAATGAGAGACACACCTATAGAAATGGCTTTTTCTATAGCCCATGAAGTCCAGCTGAATTCTCCAGTCACCATGGCCTCTATGCCAGAGATGCAGTCTGATATTCCTTCAGTGATGAGTCCCATGCCGACTTGAGCTAATGTCCCACATGTAATTACAGTAAGCACTGTTCCTCCAATAATCTGTAAAACTCCAAAACCGAACACCAGCAGACCTTCCCAGGAGAAACGAGGCTCATTTTCCACAGAAAATACATATTTCAGACCTTGACTGTAGAGGTTGTCGGCTTCCACTTGGAGCTCTTCATCGCCCTTCGACACCAAGGAGAACGTTGGGGATTTTTTGACTATTGCATCCCTCCCTCTTTCTTTGATCTCATCCAGCTTCTTGATGGCCTTACTAATGTTTTTGTCGAAGTAACTCAACATGCTGCACTTGGTTGTTAACTGTTTTTCAAGGCTGGTTTGGTTGGTGTTGGCTGAGGACATTTTTACAAACTGCAGACAGACCAAGGATTGTTCACTGAGATACTTCAGAGACTCCTGTGCCTTCTTTAGATCTTCTCTGGCCTTAGTCAGGTAATCTGCTTTCTGCTGCTTTACAGTGCAGTACGCATGACTGTAAAAAGCTATGGCTGCCCAGCTCTCATCTTTTTTCATGGCTTTCTCAAATAGCCTGGCGCTGACGTCCCATTGTTTTTCACTCAGCGCAACATTTCCAAACTTGATGTAGTGATAAATGCTAGAACACGGTGAAGTCTGACTTTGAGACTGACTTTGTGCCAATAACAAATCAGCTTTCAAACTCGTTTGCAATTCATTTCTCTTCAACTGGTCAATTTCTTCTGACTTTGTTTGCAACCATATCCCCCAGAACTCATTCATGATGGCAACAACAGCTCTTTCCTCTTCTCCATCTGTCTTCTTATAAACATCTTCAAGAGTTTTGCAGTACTCTGAAAACAGGTCCTCTCGCAGTTTCAACTCAGTGACATCGTTCATCATGTGATTTATCTTTTCTGCTGCAAGTCTATCCCTTGTGCTCTTAGCTTCCTCCAGAGAAGACACTGTCTTGAAAGACTGGTGTTCAGTGGACGCGATTATCTGAGCAGATCCAGGTTTACCTTTGCGAGCAGTTCGACCAAAAGCCTGGAGTTCCACTCTTGTGTTCTCAGAGAGGAAGGAGAGGATCACAAATAATCCTCCACTGTCGTTCACCTGTTTGGACACTTTTATGTCTGTGCCACGCCCGGCAAGGTTTGTAGCAACAATGACATCACCAGGTAGCAGTTCCTTTTCTATTTTGCTCAGACTGTCTTTGTCGCTGCGGCAGTAGAGAATGATCTCACCTTTGATGCTGCTTTTCAGCTCTTCGTAGATCTCTTTTATGGAGGACCAGCTCTATCATATTTAAAAATAAATACAGAAATAAATAAATGCTCAATAAATAAATAAGCATACAATTAATTGCCCCAAAAAATACAATAAACATATAAATGTAGGTAGAAATTAAATTATACAGTGAGACATAAATGTATATATCTCTTTTAATTAGCTACTTTATTTATTCACCTTTGTAATAATTACCTTATTTATTTTTTTGTCCGTTATAATCTTCAACTTTATTTATTAATTACTTATTTTTTTTAAAGTATTTATTTATGTGCATGTTATAATTTTTTTGTCTGTTTTATTCTTCCTTTGTATTTTTTTACCCTATTTATTTCTTCAATGCTATTTATTTCTGCCTGTCGTTTTACATTTCTGCCTGTCGTTTTCACATTTCTGTATGCATTTGTGCCTCATTATGCAAATGAGGAGGGGCAGTGCCTTAAGGGTCAACTTCTGCCCATTGGTTGGTTAGCATTTTACTGCATCGGTCGAATCTACATGGATTTTCCCCACCATAAAGCATTGTTTAGTAATGTCAAACTCAGCAGGCAGACGTTCAGTGTCCGACCTCTTAAGGGAAGCTGCTAATAGACTGGAAGAATTAGAACGCTGTAAGTTTGAGATCTGAAACGTTTTTCTCTGGTCCTTTGAACATTTTTTCCAAGTATATCCAGCGGCAGCCCGCAGACCGTGACGGAAGTTGACGTAATGATGTTTATCTCAGCTCACGTACAGCATTGATCCTAATGCAAACTGATTTATTCTTTAGAAGCCAACAACAGAACTTTAAATACACTTCTGAGAAGTTTTTTGGCGAGAAATCAACTGTGTAGATTTTGAATATCTGCAGTTTCACGAAAATTGGTGGCGAATCCAAAATGTGTTCAACGGTTTTCGGAGTTGTGAAGCTCCGCAAGTGCCGACCGTAGTGCCGACGGGTGTTAGACAGCTGCAGTAATATTACCGGAGGAGGCACAGCAACACAGCGGCGCACATCGGCCTTAGGCCGACGTGCTAGCAGATGGGTTAACCGGTCGACATGCATATAATCAGTAGCTTTAGGCACACATCCTGTGATGGTCAGGGTAAGAGGAATATACATCGAGGGGCTGTCAGCAATAGTTAGCTAGCTAGCTCCGGTTAGCTCCCCCAGGCCCAGTCCGTGCAGACCGTGAGATTTACAAGAATATTCTGTAAAGTTACATCAGGAGCCAGATGGATCTCGTTCAGGTTAAAACTTTACTGAGAATTTATTGATAGAATAACAGCGGTACGTAACATTAACAGCATCGTTCAGCTGTTGGACCTTTTTATTTACAGTCTATGTGCTGGACACGTCTGCTGTGTCGGCTGCAGTGGTCTGTGTGACCTAACTGGGGGAGCTAACCGGAGCTAGCTCCCCCAGGCCCCTTGCTGACAGCCCCTCGATGTATATTCCTCTTACCCTGACCATCACAGGATGTGTGCCTAAAGCTACTGATTATATGCATGTCGACCGGTTAACCCATCTGCTAGCACGCCGCCTAAGGCCGATGCGCCGCTGTGTTGCTGTGCCTCCTCCGGTAATATTACTGCAGCTGTCTAACACCCGTCGGCACTACGGTCGGCACTTGCGGAGCTTCACAACTCCGAAAACCGTTGAACACATTTTGGATTCGCCACCAATTTTCGTAAAACTGCAGATATTCAAAATCTACACAGTTGATTTCTCGCCAAAACTTCTCAGAAGTGTATTTAAAGTTCTGTTGTTGGCTTCTAAAGAATAAATCAGTTTGCATTAGGATCAATGCTGTACGTGAGCTGAGATAAACATCATTACGTCAACTTCCGTCACGGTCTGCGGGCTGCCGCTGGATATACTTGGAAAAAATGTTCAAAGGACCAGAGAAAAACGTTTCAGATCTCAAACTTACAGCGTTCTAATTCTTCCAGTCTATTAGCAGCTTCCCTTAAGAGGTCGGACACTGAACGTCTGCCTGCTGAGTTTGACATTACTAAACAATGCTTTATGGTGGGGAAAATCCATGTAGATTCGACCGATGCAGTAAAATGCTAACCAACCAATGGGCAGAAGTTGACCCTTAAGGCACTGCCCTCCTCATTTGCATAATGAGGCACAAATGCATACAGAAATGTGAAAACGACAGGCAGAAATGTAAAACGACAGGCAGAAATAAATAGCATTGAAGAAATAAATAGGGTAAAATAATACAAAGGAAGAATAAAACAGACAAAAAAATTATAACATGCACATAAATACATACTTTAAAAAAATAAGTAATTAATAAATAAAGTTGAAGATTATAACGGACAAAAAATAAATAAGGTAATTATTACAAAGGTGAATAAATAAAGTAGCTAATTAAAAGAGATATATACATTTATGTCTCACTGTATAATTTAATTTCTACCTACATTTATATGTTTATTGTATTTTTTGGGGCAATTAATTGTATGCTTATTTATTTATTGAGCATTTATTTATTTCTGTATTTATTTTTAAATATGATAGAGCTGGTCCTCCATACTCTTTGGCTTTGTTGATAGTTTCACAGATCACCAGGGCTGCTCTTCCATCTCTGTATGAATTTGGGGAAATCTGAGCCAAAACCACACGTTTTATTTCAGATTTCCAGCCTTCAGCTGAGGCCTTCAGAGAACCTTTGACCTCAAATAACTTCTTCCGGTTGAATGTTGGCATTTTGCAGGCAGACAGATTTGGATATAGCTCCTGCAGAAACAGAATGTCTTCTTTGCTTCCAAGTGTCCCTGTTGTTCCATATATTTTCCCATGGTACTTTTCAAAAAAGGAGATGTTAGACATGTAGTTTGTCACTGTGGAAATTGTGCTCAGCTTGATTTGGTGTTTAATCTCAACAAACTGCTGCAGACCATCCCCCCATTTCTTATTCAGTTCTATTATACCAGTTGACCTGAAATCCACTGGACAGACGTTGTCGTTTTCCACAACATATTCCCGTCCTTCCTTCAGCAGCATTGCCAGAAAGGCATTCTGAACCCACACTGACACTTTCTTCTCCACCAGATTCTTCAAGAATCCAGGAATGCTGATTTTGGCTTTATTGTTTGTACATGGGGTGTACTGAATCTTCTCTGAGATTAATTCCACAATGGGCTTGATGAGAATTTCTTCTGATTCATAGAGAGCACAACACAAGCCTTCCCCCAAGACAAGAAATTTAAGCTCTTGAATTTCCCTGTTGTTGTACGGGCTGCGCTTTCTCAGACGGAGCAATCCCTTGTCGTCTAAAGTGTAAACAGTAAAACCATAGGGGACATAGTCCTCAATTTCTTGGAAAAAATCTACCACAGCATCCTGACTCACAGTTTTCAGTTTCCTCAGAAGTTCATCCTTTTCACTGTTGTAGATATCCTGTGTAAATCCACTTGGCACAGTGTTGGTTTCTTCAGCGATATGTAAAATGTCCATTGGATCATTAATTTCAGTTTCTTCTGTGCCTATTGAGTCAAAGATGGCCCTGAAGAATGAAGCAGGAGGACCCCGTACAAATGTCTGGTCTCCTGTAGACAGGAAGCCGTACTGGCTGACGTGGCCCCAGATCATGGCCAGGATGATGTTCAGGTGCTGCATGCAGACCATGGGGCTGGACAGGTAGGTCAGCTGCACTCCCTGATCCAGCAGCAGGGAGTCCACTTCATCGATTATGATGCACTGATAGCTGCGATCAGGCCTCACATCCTTCATCTCAAATATCTGGCGAAGGTGATCTGCAGCGAAGGCTTCGATAGTGCCATAGACCACGTCCTTCTGGTAGCATTCTTTTCGATCTTCATCTTGGGTTTTATTTGTGTTTGTGTCAGCTGTCAAGCCAAAGTACTTGTAGAAGTCGGTCCATTCTTCTGCATCTCTTTGACATAACACAGAAGAGCTGGACACCACATCTACTTTTTCACCCCTAAGCGCACGCAGCACGGAAAACATTGCTATGACACAAGACTTCCCTTCTCCAGTGCCCATCTCCAGGAGCTTCCCAGTGTCAGACAAGGCCAAGAGGCACCAGCTGATCATTTGGGTGGTTCTGGGCCACCACTTCCCTTCAGCCTGGCACTGGTTTACAGCATTGCATAAGACTGCCAGGACCTCCTGAAGGTCTTCTGTGTCCGTGCTGTGACTCAGATTCCTAGCTCTCTGTACATCTGTGTGGTTTTTAATTTCACCAGTTTTGATGAGGTTTGTTACATGAGTTACTACACTGTATGATTTACTCAGTGTTTGTTCATCGATGTCTTTCATCTGCCGTATTTCATCAAACAGAGTGTCAAGGCTTTTTGGTTTCTCATCTCTCAGGCTCTTTTCTAAATGCTGGATCAGATTCTCAGTTCTAGTTGACTCTAAGAGTTTAAGGAGAGATTGGTTGTCCCCGTCTGTCCATGTGGAAGACACCTGATATGTTGCCATCAAGTGTAAAATCTTCATGATGGAAATACAGTCTTCATCATGATGGTGGTCAGTTAATGCTCCAAGGACGTTTAAGGCCTCTACGGGGGACCAAAGTCTAAGATTTGAAACCATCTGGAAGAGTTCCTTGGTTTGAGCTTTTGAGTCTTGGAGCTGCACTGCACGGTCAAATAAAATCTCCAAACACCATTTGTCTGCAGGAGATGTCCTGTTTTTCTCAGCTTCTGTTTCTCTAGTAACCGCTCTCAGGAGATTCTCAAGAAAGGTCAGAACAAAGACCTCATTAGAAGGAAGTTCCTTTCCAGTAACTTTCTGTGAGATGGTGATGATTTTATTGTCAGTGTTTGTGTCGTTGTTCAGGTTGGTGTGGAGCACCTGAAAAAGAGCCTTAATAAACACGTGTCTCAGTTCCATATCCTCACTCTGAAATTTACCCATGAGGCTTTGCAGGACCTCTGCAGCAAACACCAGGGAATCATTGTCATTGAGCCTGGAAAGTTCCAGATTATGGGAAGAACTGAGACTCTGTTGTTCAATGATAAATCCACGTCTAAGCTGAGGGTTCCTTGTTCCCATCCCCTCTATGCCGTACTGAAAGTAATCAGAGACGAAGTCACTGATGGTACCATACACAATGTCTGCTTCATAGACCTCCCTGTAAGATGCATTTGTTTTCTCCATGTTTGTGTTGAGAGAGATTCCAAGGTGCTTGTAGAAGTCAGACCACTCCTTAGTTCAGCTCCTCTGAGTGAACATCAGCGCTCAGCACAATGTCCACTTTGTTTCCCATGCAGACTTGTGTGGCTGCAAACATGGCTGTGACACATGGGTCTTCTTCCACACCAACCAGTTGTAGCTCTCCACTCTTCTGAGTCAGCACCAACGCACACCACCGCAGCATCTGCCTCACTGTGGGCCACCAGCCTTTGGTGTCAAAAACTGCTTTGCAGAGCTGAGACAGAGACTTCTGTAGGTCGTCCGCATTCAAGGGATTTTCTCTTTTCTTTTTCTTTTTCTTCTTTAAAGATATTTTTGGGGTCTTTTTGCCTCTACTTGATGTGCAGCAAGACAGGAAATGAGGGAGTGAGAGAGAGGGGAAGACACGTAGTCTCTGCCTTGTATGTGGGCCAGACACTCTACCAACCAAGCTAACTGGACCGCCTTTGGGTGCATTTTTTGCGTACTGCAGGACACCAGTGGTAATGTTTTTTATCATATCAATAACAGAATCATCCAAATTCCATAACATTTTTACTTCTGCTAGAGCTGCAGGTAGACTGCTCTCATCTTTCCTTCTGAGAGTCTTTTGGAAATCCTGATGGAATCTCTCAGGGCCAGCAAAGTCCAGAGCCTGGACGAGAGAGCGTCCGGACTCATCCGTCCACTCTGGTGATATGTCATACGCTTGAACCAACTTCAGGACTTCAGTTATTGAAACATCCTCTGCATATTTCTGAGACAGTGCTTTGAGCAGAGTCACTGCCTCCATCGGGGTCCATTGGTTTGTTTGCACAAGTCTGAGGAGCATTTCAGTGGATTCTGAGTGGGTTTCTTTACCGGTTAGATGTGTGAGTGTGGATAAGAGAAGCTTCAAGCACTGGATTTCCATCTTTAAAATGAACACAGAGGCTCTTCCCACTACATTCTGCAGTGATGATGCGAGGGTGCTCAGGAATTCTATCAGAAAGAGGTTCTCAGTGGAAAGCTGATCTCCAGCCCATTGTTTGGCTATGAGGACTGCGTCACTATCAGAGGTGCTATAGTCAGTGAAAAAGTGCATCAGGTTCAGGTACAGGGCTTGAGTCAGCAGGAGACTCTCAAAAGCATTAGGTGCTGATTGGCTGATGGAGTCCACCAGGGACTGCACCTGATTGGAGATGCTTTGTAGGGGAACTCCCTCGGGGATCTCCAGAGACAGGGCACACAGCTCTGTGATGAACACCTGAGTGTGCTGCAGAGTGCTGAGGGATGGGGAGCACTGATCCATTCATCAAACAGAAGTTTGTCCAGGACTGACAGGATCTCCTGCTGCTGATCTGCAGTCAGCTGAGTGAGACTGAGATCTGGAACAGGGGTACTGCATTTCTTAGAGAGGATTTCTAGAAGCTCATCCCTGCCTGATTCATACTTAGCCTCAAACTCATCCAGATGCCACATCTGAACATCTCGCTTGGACTCATATTCTTTTGAAATGTTGCTGCTCTGTTTCTCCTGCTGCTCTTTGGCTTGTTGCTGCGATTCTTGTAGTCTTTGATCCAGTTTTTGTCTCTCCTCCTCTCCTCCTCTCCTCTTCTCTCTTTCTCTCCTCTCTTCTCCTCTTCTCCTGCTTATGAAAGCAATTTGCACACTCGTGCTTAAAGACTTCATATGGTCTGTAGTATTCACCTCCATTGAACACATACACTTTCCGCCCATAAATATAAGTTACATATAAATCATTGAAGGATTTGCACGGAGGCAGGACTGTATCACACTTGCAGCATCTGAGGCGGTCGCCCATGTAACTTTCACTTGGCACTGGTTGTGTGTTCCCCATTTTTGTTGATCCATTCAGCACTTAAATAGTTTTTTATGTGCAGTCTGTGTTTTCCTGAAACATAAAAAACACACATTTGATTGATTTCATGATATAACAAACTCATAACAGGAACTCCTGTTGCTTTGATTCAGTAGCTCACCTGGTAGAGTGTATAACATGTATAAAGGCTGAGTCCTTAATGCAGCAGTATGGGTTTGATTCCAGCCTGAGGCCCTTTGCTGCCTGTCATCCCCCCTCTCTCTCTCTCTCCTCTTTCCTGTCTCTCTCCAGCGGTCACTGTCATAATAAAACAGAAATACAAATAAATAAGTTGAAAATTAAGTTACAATTTCAATCAATAAATGATGGCATTTCTTATACTTTACTTGCTGTTTTATTTTGTTATATTCAGTTTCTGGGGTTTGTGTCTAACTTTGTTCCTGTTCTGTCTAGTCTTGTCTTAAAGATTATAGTTTCTTACCTCTGCCCATTTTATTGTACTTTTGTTTATGGATCTGTGTCTGTATCTGGTTGTGTTGATGATCACTTTGGTATTTTCTTCATTCTCATCTGTTCCGTTTTACTTTCATGGTCTGTCTTGCCTTCCTGTTTCACTCTGTCCACCTGAGTGTCTAATGCCTCTTTCACTTGTGCACTCCCTTCCTGCTCGTTTGCCCCTGTTTAGTTTGTCACAGTTGCTGAAACATTTTTTGAAACCTTCATCCATTTTGTCAAAAACTTTAAATACAAAGCATAATCTTTAAATACATTAATAAAACCCCTGACTCTTATGGCAAATTCAAACAATTGCCTCAAAATCATATAATCTATGTTCAAAATTAAACAATAAACATAAACACAGCCAGTCAATATGTCAGACACTATAGACCATTCTTTAGGCACCACATCAAAAAACTGAGAACACAGCGTCCAGGGCATGTAGTTACAGAAGATGTAAACTCAACTTAGTACAGTAAATGTACAGAATACTGTAAGTACTCTGTGTGTTGGGCAAGCTACTTGGAAAATGTAGTGAGCTAAGCTACTACTACTTTTTCCCACGGCACTTTTCCACCTCAACTGGCCCTGGGTCTATTCCACCATCGCTGAGCTCCACTCTGTAAGTATGCTTTGCTAATAGCCTTCCAGTAACCGCAGTGAATTAGTGTGTGACCCCATTTTCGAAGAAAAGAAGAAAAAACATATTAAAAGATGAAAGTGAGACTAATTCGGGGGCTGCTTTGATCTTGACCGCTCGTTAAGCGTCTGCAAAGGTTGCGTAGCTCAGAGTAACTTTACTTGAATTAAGTGTCTTTTAACAAGGTAACAATAGCTAAAGTAATTTGAGCTAACGTTAGTCTCAGTTCTGGAAGCCAGCTACTTGATTTCAGAAAGTGCACAGTTGTATTTTCCTGTGTTTACTGGGTAAGTGCTTTAACCTTATACAATAACATGGCTGGGGCTGAATCACCTCCCCCGAAGTACTTTTCAAAATCTCTATTACAGTTAAGTTTGCTAAGACCTGGCTAGGGAAACTAGCACGCATAGCTAACTCTGGCTTGTTTACAGCATGTAATTTGTTGTTGATTAATGAGCATTGTCCCTATCAAATAAAAGAAAGAAAAAAAAAAGTTTAACTTTAGTGGTGCAAACACTCAAATACTGCTTTGCCATTGTTAAGGTAGGATTGCAACTGAATTGCATTAATGTTTTCAGCTGAATGTTGCATTTTAATTAAAGGCCCCCTCCAGTGTATTTTGACATTTCTATATTTCATATTTTTCTGAGTCACTTCCTCACAATGTTGATTACCCACATAGTTCGCCAAATATTTTTTGACAAATGGCTTAATTTTGTGCTCAAAGTTGCAAAAGTTGCTTAGTTGTTAAAACGGGGTGGTAACGTATGACGTATGACTATAGTAAATTCCATAAGTCATACGTCATTCTCCAAGCTTCAGCGAAGCACTCTCATGCCTCCGTAAAACTGTCAGGCCTCGTTCAGAGCATCAAATCGATAAACATCGTTGTGAACTAACCAATTTATCATGTCCTTCACAAAAGCGCGTCGCACTTTCACCTGCCACCGTCTTGTATACAGTCTGTAACATGCATTTTACCGGCGGCCGTTTTACCAATGCATCGGCGGAGACACCCCCACCTCAGCGGTAAAGTATGTGCACCATAAAATGTAGCGGGAGTTATCGTGTAGCAGCGTGACAGGACCATCGACTGTGTGATTGATAACAGCTGATACTGCGCACATTAGTTTCTATCATGACTAAATAACAGCTGCTCCTGCCAGACAGCAAAGTGGACTAAACTTTACAGTGTAGTGATGTTAACGCAGCATATCGTTAGTGAACACTCCAGCCGGTCAGTTTTGGTTGTCATGGTAATGTTACGTCCGACTATTAACCACACCCCCATTCTCTGTTTGAGAAAGAACGGTCGCCAAAAACGGCCGTTAAAACTGGCTGGAGGGGGACTTTAAGTTTAAGTAAAGTTTTAGAAGAGAAACACAAAGAGTCACCTAATGAACAAAAGGTGTTTTAAATGTTTCTTAGCTGTTCATCTTAAAACAAGAAGGAAGAGTTTAACTTGAAAAGCTCATGATTTGGCTAGTCTAATTTTTAATTATTTCTTGGTAACATGAATTTATGTTGTTGCAGATGGACACTAAACTCTCACTCTGGAGGCAGGTCTTTCACTGTGGGCTCACCTTTTTGTGGTGAGTAATGTTTACATTTTTTCAATTTGAATTTGAATTTTCAATTTTATTTATATAGCGCCAAATCACAACAACAGTTATCTCACAGCACTTTTCATAAAGAGCAGGTCTAGACCGAACTCTGACGTTATTTACAGAAGCCCAACAATTCCCACCAAGAGCAGCACTAGGCGACACAGGCAAGGAAAAACTTCCTTTAAGAGGCAGAAACCTCAAGCAGAACCATGGCTCAGGGTGGGGGGCATCTGCCTCGACTGGTTGGGGTGAGGGGGAGAGAGAGAGAGAGAGAGCAAGAGAGAGAGAGAGAGAGAGAGCAGAGGGAGGCAACCTACACAGTATACACATAGAGGTACAGACAATAAAGGTGATGTTGCTATAGACTGAATGAAAAATGGTACAGATATTTATAGTAATGTTAATGATAATAATAATAACAGTAATAATAGCAATATGACTAGTAATAGCAGTTGCAACTGTAGCAGAGGGCGTCGAGCAGGAACACGGGGGCAGCAGGAGACTCCCAACCACAGATCCAGACGCCACAGCTCCAGAACCAGCAACACCCGCAGGAAGCGACAGGAGGAGGAAGCACACGACCACGGGAAAGGGAGACAAAATCGAGTTAGTAACATGCATTAATGGGATGAGGTTGCACTCAGAGAGAAAGAGAGAAGAGGAGAGAGGAGCTCAGTGCATCATGGGAAAGTTTTGCCCTTGGTTGGCACTTCTCTGCTGGATGTGATCAATTTGTCTTTATCAACAGGCTACGTGCCACAGTACTTTAAAGTAGCTGTAATTAAACCTCTTCTGAAAAAGCCCAACCTGGATCCAGACGTTTTAGCCAACTATAGACCTATATCTAACCTTCCATTTATCTCTAAGGTCCTGGAGAAAGCAGTCGCCAAACAGCTGTGTGACTTTCTACATAGCAATAGTTTATTTGAGGATTTTCAGTCCGGATTTCGAGCTCATCATAGCACAGAGACAGCACTGGTGAAAATTACTAATGACCTCCTAACTGCATCAGACAAAGGACTTGTCTCTGTATTGGTTTTACTAGATCTTAGTGCTGCATTTGATACCATTGACCATCAGATCCTATTACAGAGAATGGAACATTTCATTGGCATCAAAGGAACCGCTCTAAGCTGGTTTAAGTCCTATTTATCAGATCGATTTCAGTTTGTACATGTTAACGATGAGTCCTCCATGCATACCAAAGTTAGTCATGGAGTTCCACAAGGATCTGTGCTCGGACCAATCCTCTTCACTTTATATATGCTTCCTTTAGGCAATATTATCAGGAAACACTCCATAAACTTTCATTGTTATGCAGATGATACTCAGTTATATCTATCGATCAAGCCAGATGAAACTCATCATGACCTGCAATTTTCTAATGTTAAACTCAGATAAAACTGAAGTTATTGTTCTAGGCCCTAAGCACCTCCGTGACGCATTATCTAAAGATATAGTTTCCCTGGATGGCATCGCCTGGCCTCCAGCACCACTGTGAGAAATCTTGGAGTTATCTTTGACCAGGACATGTCGTTTAACTCTCACATTAAGCAAATTTCAAGGACCGCCTTTTTTCACCTACGTAATATTGCAAAAATCAGGAACATCCTGTCTAAAAATGATGCAGAAAAACTAGTCCATGCATTTGTTACTTCTAGACTGGATTACTGCAATTCCTTATTATCAGGCTCTTGGAAAAAGTCCATTAAGACTCTTCAGCTGATCCAGAATGCTGCAGCACGTGTTCTGACAGGAACCAGTAAAAGAGATCATGGGCTCTATCTTGCACCCGGCGCAAATGACTTTATACACAAACGCATTTATCATTCCTATTTTGCACCAGCGCAAAGCGGGATTTTCCCTCCACAGACGCACGTCGGTAAACTAGGAAATGAACTTGCGCTCCCTGGGCGGATCGGCGCAAAAGGAGGCGTGTTTCGCGTAAACGTTCTCTAGTGCTATTTTACACTTCCAGAAAACAATTGCGCCACTGACCAGAAAAACCTGGTCTAAAGTCAGTGGTGCTGCTAGCGTTGTTCATTATGCTATTTTAAGGGCGCATGCTTGACCATAATGTATAGCGTGCACAACGCGCATACACTTTGCTCATGTAATCTACACAGATGCAACAGTTATTTTTGCAAATCATAAATTGTTACAATAAAAAATATTAACACATGAGATGACGGAAATCATTGTAGTGTGCACGAAGATGTGAAAAAAATAGGCATAAATCTATCTTACCAATTTTTCAGGCTAATTGTAGTAATTAAGGATCAGACCTGTTTGCCCAATAGTAGCAAGACATATATGTATATAAGAACATCTGACAAATTGGTTTGTCCGTCAAGAACCAGGAAAAAAAAATCGGAGACTGTGAAATCACCTTTACCATAATGTAAGTACATTAAAAACCTTAGTCTTCAACTTACCAGTTAAGTTGAGCTTGCTCATATTTTCTTTCTTTTGCACAGTGAGATGGAGTATGTCTTGGGACAAAGAATTAGACGCCGGAGGGAGAGGGTATACCGGCCCAGACAGACATATCTCTCCCTCAGTGAGGAGGAATGTATACACAAGTTACGCCTGACCCGACAGGCTGTGACAGACATCTGCCATCTCCTGGCAGATGAGCTGGGGACTGATGCACCCTGTCCCTATGCCTTCCCCGTTGCAGTAAAGGTTACAGCGGCATTGTATTTCTATGCCTCTGGGTCGTTCCAGCACCCCCTTAGCTCCATTGGAGGCATTTCACAATCTGGCATAAGTTCGCTATACATGCAGTTACATCAGGTCTAGTCCGACATGCTGGGGAATACATCAAATTCCCCGTCACACCTGACAGCCAAGAAAGAGCAAAGCAGGCATTTTGTGCGAAGTATGGGTTCCCTGGTGTCCTTGGTGTTATAGACTGCACCCATGTGCAGCTACGTGCCCCATCAGAAAACGCACTTGTATACATCAACCGCAAGGGAACCTATTCAATCAACGTACAAGTCATTTGCGATGCTTACAGTAAAATCACCCATGTCTTTGCGAATTATCCTGGCTCGAGCCACGACTCATTCAAACTGGCAAACTCTGCCATTCCTGCCATCTTCGAGGGGAATCCCCCGTTGGATGGGTGGCTGTTAGGGGACAACGGGTATCCGTTAAAGACATGGCTGATGACACCATTTTTGATGCCAGAAACAAATCGTCAAATGCAGTTTAACCAAAAACACACACAAACACGCTGTGTAATTGAACGAACGTTCGGCATACTGAAAATGCGCTTCAGGTGTTTGGATAGATCAGGAGGCACTTTACAGTACAGTCCTCAAAAAGTCGCAGCATTCTTTGTGGCGTGTTGTGTTTTACACAACATTGCCATAAATCAAGGTTGTGTTGTTGACATAGATGAGGAAATATTAGAGGACTTAAGGAGACGTGATGGTGAACTGCATGTGCCGATACCACTTAACCCAAATGCCCCAGCAGCAGCACGGGAGAGGAGAGCTTATTTGGCAGAAGAGCTGCTACATCGTCTATAGTGAGGTAAGCAAAGTTATCTCGGTCTAATGTTATAGCCTACTACATTGAAAAAATATAACCATACTCGTGATTCAGAGAGAACGAGTCGAAAACATTCAAAAGTATTTATTAGTGACATTTCTTTATATTTTGTCTAAAAGAAAGATCCATTTCAAACAGTAATTGATAAAAAAAAAATGGAAAATGAGGTTAAAAATATTTCAACAGAACAACTGAAAACTGAACAGAAAAATAAATTATTTCTTTTTCCCTCCTCTGGTAGTTTTCGGACGCTCGCCACGGCGGGATTGGACACCTGATGGTCCGGGAATGGCATTGTGTGATGTGCGCCTGGTGGAACGGGTGGACGGAGATGGAGTGGGGGAAGGAGGAATAGGCACAACAGGAGGAGGAAGAGGCACAACCGGAGGTGGTGGTGCGCCTGAAGGGCCACGCTCCATGGCTGCAGCAATCCTCTCCAGGCTTGAGGAGATGCGCCGGAGAGGCCGCAGCAACATCGCCATCCGGTCTAGACGGGCATTCACACTTCGCCGCATCCCAGACAGCTCCCGCTCCAGCATTTCAAATCCAGTTTGCTGGAGCTGCAGGAATGGGTGGTCCTCCGGTCTAGCGATGCTGCCACGGCGTGTAGTGGGTCTGGACCTTGACGGTTGCGCCATTCCCTCCTCAGATGGCCCGTGCGCACGGCTCGCGAGGCCAGGGTCTTCCTGCGAAGCTGTTACATTGTTTTTATTTATTGTGTGGCTGCGTTAGATTTTTTTTCATGTAAATAAACGAATAAAATATTTTCATAAGAAACCTTAATGTATGTGAACTTGTGTACCTTGGGGTTGGACTGCTTGCGTTTCTGGTTCGGTGCCGATTTCAAAGCCCCCAAATCCTTCTACGCTTTCTGCGGTGAGGGTGGACGCAGCGATGTCCTCTGCTGGCGTCAGGTCCTGAGTTGATGCAGATCCACCTCCCGTTACACGGCGTGCCCGATTGATGCTGGCAAGCTTGGACTTCCCACGTCTCCTGATGTCATTGTACCGCTTGCGGCACTGGTGCGACGTCCTGGGGATGCCAGTTGAGGAAACAATCGTGGCTATTTCCTCCCACGCTTGTTTTACTGATGCTGATTTGGGTGGGTTTCTCCCATCCCCATACAACATAACCTCTCTTTCTTTCACTGCTCTTACAAGAACATCAGTGTCCTCGGCTGTGAACCGCTCCTGGCGTGCGCCTGGTAAATCCGCCATAATAATAGCAATCCGTCATGGAACTTGCGCACCTGCTTTTAAAGGGAATGTGAGATGACGCTCTGATTGGTTTATTTCACGTTACGCCCAAACCACACCTATGAATAATGAAGCTACTTCAGACCAACCCCTTTTAGATTTGCGCCAGGCGCAACAGGCATTTATCCCGCCGGGAAAATAGCAACAGCGCCGGGACCCGCCCACAAAGTTACTTGCGCTTTGCGCTTTGACACTTGCGTTTCAGATCGTTAAAATAGGGCCCCATATCTCTCCTGTCTTAGCTTCTCTGCATTGGCTTCCTGTAAAATCCAGAATAGATTTTAAAATCCTTCTTCTCACATACAAAGCTCTTAATGGTCAGGCACCATCTTATCTTAAAGAACTCATAGTACCTTACTACCCCACCAGAGCACTGCGCTCCCAGAATGCAGGGTTACTTGTGGTTCCTAGAGTCTCCAAAAAGTAGAATGGGAGCCAGAGCGTTCAGCTATCAGGCTCCTCTCCTGTGGAACCAGGTTCCAGTTTGGGTTCAGTTTTTGCCACACAATTGACAGGGCAGGGATTTGCAGTAGGCTATTCAGTGTTCTTCTCTTTCTCTCTGCCAAATGTACGTTGGCAACCGTTAATATGTCGGTGTTGAGAACTTCCATGTAGCTGGCCACAAGTTTTAGCGTTCATGTGCATGTCCCTGTACTAATGTTTCAGATAAATGCAGAGTTTAAACAGATTACCACCAAGCCTCTACAGTCAAGGTTCCTCTCACAGTTGGACCCATCCACTGCCAATATGCTGAAGGTGTTTGAGAAGAGATTGGGGCAGCAGGGAAAGAAACTTAAAGACATGTCTGCCATGCTGACGGTAAGAATTCTAACTATTTAACTTTCAGTTAAAATAATAATTTTTCTATGTTGGCATTAGGTTGGCAGAGGTAGGTAGAGTAGCCAAAACCTGTACTCAAGAAAATGTGGTCGTCAAAATAACTATTTGAGTTAAGGTTAACTTATACTTTTGCATTGAGTTAATTAACAAAACACACTAGGGACTAATACTAAATTAATATTATAGTCCTTAGTATGCCAGTAAACATTAATCAAAAATGTTATAATTTTCTCCTATAATTTATGATTAGGCAAACAAATCAAACCTATGTATTATGTTCATTGCTAGTTAATTGATGATGAAATGTCTTTACCTTTGCATTCAAATAAAACAGCCATGTGTAACTTGGAATATCTTTGTGTTAAAATTCAGCCATGTGCTTTGTTTTACTCTTTAAAGATGACATTTATGCTTGACGGGAATATGTCATCAAAGGACTCTGCATCTACCTCAACGAGGATCCTTATCATCTTGTGCAGGAATAATGGTGAGTGAATATAGAAGTAATAGTGTCATAGTGTAACATTATTAGGTGCAATATCCTGCTCTGGTTGGTTGCTATCCAACCACAGAATAAGCTGTCCTTAGTTTAACCGTAATTTTGCTGCTTGGTGAACTTGCAGATCTGCAAAAACCTCCACATAAAATTAAATGGATGGGCAGAGAGAACTTGCTCTGGCTAATCTCCCCTCCAGGATAATGGTCGCTAGAGTTTGGGTACTGGTCATCTGAAATACGGTATCAGTATCCAAACGTCTTTCTTTTAAGGTACTTTACGGTCTCTGTAATAACAAATACACTGTAATTTCAGTTAATCAAACAAACAATACAAAGTATTAGTGTACCTGCTATTTCTGTATGCAGGAGTACATATGCCAGAGGGCTTTGGATCTTTATAAGGAATGTGACGAGACATGTAGCTCACGGGACGAGACATGAAATTCACGAGATCGAGATTATGTATTGTTTTCTTTGGAAATTGAACCATTTACGTTATAACTTTAAACATAAATTGTGCAATGTCAATATGGTTATGTCACGTAGCAGTTTTGTATTAGTTTGACCGTTAAAATATGTTTTATCAGCGTTTTCATTTTAACTTTCTAGTGCCAGTTTTACCGCGGCAGGTGGGTGTGACAGTTTAACTTGTGGCAAAATTAACTGGTGATAGTCCCAGATGTGTCGTAGGCTTCAGGATCCACTGACTGCAAACCAGGAAATACTTTCCAATAACTTTGTTTATCTCCGTAATGTGTCGTTATGTAGATATCTGCCTCTGAGTGGAGTTTGCAGGCTACATCGTAGCTGCTCGATGATCCACAGGGACCTCTGCTATGGTGTAAGAATACTTTCAAAAAAGATGTATGCACAACTTTAAGCATTCATATTCGTATTTTTATACATTTGTGCATAAATTATTTACGCACGCAAAATTATGTTTTCATACACGTGAGTCAATAAAAGCACATTTGTGTTTTTATGTGAGAGTGACTCTAGAAGCTATGACTGTTTACATTCATGAGTACCACTCTGATTTCTACGACTACGAATTCTTCACTGTGAACACGAATTCAAGTTTATGGGTACGAGTCAAGAACAGCTGAAATGACGTCACAAGACAGGTAATCGAACCTCGATTCCATCTAACGCGCATGCGTCAAAGGTGAAAGATGGCTAACAACAGACCTGAGGCTGCTAGCCTAGGCTCAGCATCACAGGTAAAGTAAATAACGTTTTTATTCAACATTTTTATGCGATTTTACTATTTTGATAGCACTTTATAATGATATACAACTAACCAACTCATAGACGTTATTGCTTTAGCTTGCATTGCAACCTAACGACATTTAACGTTACTCGCTGCTAACTCTAATGCTATACGACCTCAGCGTTGATGAAGTGCTCTGTGTGAAAGTAACGTTATAACGTTAATTTACGTTAGTGATGTTAGAACTGTTTCGCCGATTGAACTGAACTGCGAGATCTACAATAACGTTACCTGGAATAAACTTCACTGCTGTCATATGTTTAAGTTAGCAATGTCGACCAGATAAGTAACAACTGAGCCAGACAAATTGTTTTAGCAGTTAACAGCGAGTAAATATCGTTAGCTTGAAAGCTAACGATATTTACTCGCTGTAACTGTAACGTTAGTGCTAGACGACGTTAGCGTTGATTAAATGTTCCGCGTGAAAGTAACGTTATAACGTTACTCATGTTAAAACTAAACTGCACTGTAATCATATGTTTAGCAATGTCCACTAGATCAGTAATGTTAACAACATTACTGGCTCAAGCCAGATATGAATTAACATCAACCAGCAAGTCATTGTAATGTTAACAAGCATAATGTGCTAAATCAGTAAGTTAAGTTAGATCCAAACTTTTGATTCAGTGGTCAGTAACGTTATCTGCTTTTTATTCACGATCAGAGGACCTGAACGATTGAGGGTAATAAAGTAACGTTTAATTAACTTATTGATAACATCTATTCAAAAGCAGTCATTCAAGGTCGTCAGTACATTCATGCATTCAACTGTTGTGGGATATAGCATTATCTGCCTGCAGTCATTTGCTTGAGACCAGCCGCAGGAGATAACGTTATGGACTAACGTACATAACATAGAATGATTTATGAATGAGGTTGTAAGCTTTTCTTCTGCCGCCCTGCAGTACTTTTTATACAGTGCAGTGGAAATGGCTAGCTATCACTTAATACACTCCAATAAATTCACAAGGCTTAACGTTTTGCATCATGATGATCATTGATGTAACATGATATTTAATATTGTGACCTCTAGAATAACACTGCTTCATGAAATTGGACAGACATAAACTAGACAGCCAGAGCTTTTAACACCCCCTGCTCCCAACCCAAAAATGGGATATGCTTAACAGGTTAAACTGATTTATTAAAACTAAACTAAAGGAAGGCAGCATCTTCTTACTTTTTTATCCAGACTCACATTTAATCTTTTTTTTTTTAAAGAACAAGATGGCCCAAGCAACAACAGTATTGCTCCAGAAAGTTTGACTGTTGGACGAATCATGCAGTGGATCACCGGACAAGGACACAAGCCTGTTCTGCCAAGTGAAAAGAAGGACTTTGTCATAAATGTGAGATTCCACCATGAATGTGACTCACAGCACACTGTTTGTTTCCCAATTGTTAGCGCCTGCAGTCATACAATCAAATTTCCCTCAACGCACCTGAAAACATTCAGTGAATTCAAAAACATTATGACATTAGCCATATGCCATGGGCAAACCTTTGACAGGGTGTAACTCAGTCCAAGGGAAAACTACCAAGTAACTGCCATAAGTCAAAATATGCATTGTATTGTTTTATTGGCATTTGTATTTGACAACTTCCTGTTTCTGTGAATAACTTTGTTATTCACTGTTTGTTATTCACTGTTTTGCTGTTAGTGATGGTTTCCTTCCAAACCAAAATGAATGATGAGTTTGTTTTTTACCTCACTGTTACTACCATGTTAAAATGAACTCATGTCACAGCAAGCCTTTTGTAACTGGCATGCTTTCTTTGCAAATGTTCAACATCATTCCATTAAATCTTTTGCAAGGACTGATTCTATCTTAGACATTTCTTTGTGTTAGACTTTCAATGCACTGAACCATTGATACATAAATATCTCTGCCAAATGATTCAGACGATGCAGAGGGATTGATCACGAACTGTACAGTTTCCATTATAGCTGGAGTCAGCGGGCACTCAATTTCTGGGACTTGAACTCCATAAGGTTCTTCAGGCACACCTTCAAACATCTCCCAGTCAGTTCCAAACAGCTCCAGGTTCTGAAAATCGTGTTTTATGGTATGAAACAACATTTAGAAATATTTGAAAATACAACAAAGCATGCATTGACCTACTAAGGCATAGTGCAGTGACTAAAGAAAATAAAGACTAAAAATCTATGAAATTACGCTCAGTTGACTAATTGTGTGCTTACTTAAGTGAAGCAACACACTACCCTCTTACATCTATATTATTATTCAATAACTTTCTTCTAGAATTACTGACACTATTCAAAATTTTAAAATGTCAGCTTCTTTTTATAAATCCACACCTTCAGGTTATAAACTTTTTAACTGCACTTTGCCTTTAGAGACCACTTTAAGAGAGAGCTTCAACAAACCTGCAAATCTTCATCTGGGTTTCAAGGGTTCTGCATGTGACCCATAACCCAGAGTCGGTTAGGGGTGAGTCCACCTTCAGATGGTAATGGATGGTTGTCCCACCCTTCTGTGAAGGTGTGAAGGGCCTCTGCCAGACGCGGAAGGAACACAGATGGACAGAATCCGCCAAATCCAACAGGCCATCTTCCTCTAGACTGTGAAGAACTTCAGGTCCAGACATCTCGCCATAAGCGCTCAATCCTAGATAGGAAATAACAGGACTTACTCAACTCAAAAGTAATCATTCATATACTCTTACTTAAAATACAATAACATTCTCACTATGAATATATTGTACAAATTATTATTTTAACCTTTGGTTGTGTACACTTCGCCCAGCAATGAAGCTCCCTCTTCCAGTGCCTTTAACACTGAACATGGTTTCAGCAATTGCAACATTTTCAACACCTTCATCGCCCCTGACCCTTGAAAATAAATGGGGGGAATTTCTCAATTATATTCATCATAACAAAATATTCCATTGAAAATTACTGAAATGATCAACAATAGCTGAAACTGTAGCACAAGATATCACTATTTACCTGGAGGGCCAGCCATAGTTTTCCACTGCCTTCAGGAAAAATGAAAGGGCAGTGTTTGAGCAGTTATTTGTTGCTGGTTCCAGATACAGTATCTATACAGAAACACAGAGTTTCATATAGTGAATCTGCAAAGGCAAAATACTTGGTCTACAGGCCTACAACACACAAGGCAAATCTTTATAGATTGCCCTGTGAATCCCTTTTAATGTTCAATGTCTGCATTTTTGCCCTGTGAATCAGGTGTCAAATGACCCTGAGTCCCTGACTTTGTGGCTTATCCTATGCACTATCTGGGTACAGGGTTTCCACAGTCATGACATGCCTGGACGTTATGAAATTAGAAAAAATGTTTTCCAGGCATGGAATTGGTTTGGAATGAATGTTTTGTAAAGTTTGAATATACACTGTTTTAAGCTGTCTCCTCATGTTTTTCCTCCTCCTCCTCTTCTTCTCCTGCTACTCTTGACCCCCCTTTTACTTCCTCTACAAGCTTATTTCATCTTTTTCTCCTCCCGATCCTTTCCACGTCTCCTCCCCCTTCTTCTCATTATATTCTCATGCTTCTCTGTGCATGTACGTTTTGATAGGCTGTTTGGAACCAAAAAACAAAGAAACTGAAATGATGAGCCATTTTTTTCAAACAACGTTCCGGGTCTGATTTTGGTATTTGCAAATTCCTTATTTCGTTTCACCGTTTGAAGAAAGGCAAGACAGGTGGGTCAAGAGACCCGGAAGTAAAGGTAAATATTTAAAAATAGAAGCCAAAGATAGCCATTGTGTAACATTATACCAGGGTAATGTTAGATGAAAAATGTTATAAATAAAAATAAATAAACCTGGACAGGTGGAAGCATGTTAGCAACAGTAGTTAATAAATGTGGTTTAATATTGTGCATTCATCTATCTGCTGTAATGGGAATTTCACGAGAAGACCTTTAAAACACTGCTCCCGTGACTTATCACTGAGACCATTTGACCACCTGGGACAAAGGACACAAGAGGTGTGATGTTTGATGTATTGTGATAGGCCATCTGACCATCTGGGTATGGGATGCAAGAGGGGTAAGGTCCCTGTGAGTTCCTATTGTTTTAAGAGGACAAGATACATTCACCAGTTGCTTCACACCTAGGGGGGTCTTTCATCACATTCTCTTGCATTGGGTGTCATTTGATCTTCAAAGCCCTTTTGTGGTCTCTGAGCCTGACTCAGATATAAAAAGCTGCATGTATGGAGACAAAGCAGCTCACTTGGATATCACTCTTCACGGGTGTGTCTCTGTGAGCTCCTTCTGCAGAAGACTTGGAATAAATCCACCAGAAGACAAGTGTTTTGCCTGAGCCTTTTTATTAATAGAATCTCGTTGCTATAACAATTTGGCGTTGTCGGCAGGATCACACGCGTGAGAGGACTTGGTCGCTCGGAGCTGAAGGTGAAAACCGTACGGTCAGAATCCGGGACTCTGAGACTTCAAACCTCCCCTCAAAAAAATAGGGAGAGACGTTGAAGGCTGGACGCTTTGAGTGGCTGAGTCTACCTCACCGCTGTGATCCTCAAAGAACCTGGTGGCCGGCAGCACTCTCTTTTCGGTGAGTAGTTTGTTCAAGGGGAAAAACGATTCTCACTTCCTCTCAGGAGAAGTGTGACAGACGTGTCAGCAGGGCAGGCATGAGGCCGCTGTGTGAGTCGCAAAGCTTTGTAGTGAAAGTACTATAGTCAAGAAATCACTGTGGGACAGTGGATTTCTTAAAAAGGCCTGAGACCTTCTGTTGCAACAGTTGTTTGGGTTTGAAACCCATGGGATGAAGCTTCTTTGGGTCGAGGACCCGCGGTTAAATTGAGGAGTACTCTTTGTAAAATTGGGTTTGTAAAATTGGCTTTGCAAAATTGGGTTTAAGATTTAATTGTTTTACTCGAGTTGCGATTTTTGTGGAATGCAAGAAAGATACGCAGTGAGGCTGAATGTGTTTGCTACGGATGCATGAATGAATTGCGAATGAAAAAAGTTGAGTGCGAACAGAAAGCAGCCTCGTGTGAATGAATTGCGATTGAAAAAAAAAAAGGAGAGAAAGAACGTGCGAATGAATGATGAATGAAGGTTTTTTTATATATATATGTATAGGCCTATGATTGAAGCACTTTGGAAAACTGGTGAGCAGTCTTTTCCCAGACACCCGACTCCAATGTTGTGATAACAGGAGACTCAAACAACCTCCCAAATTTAAAACAAAAGGGGTCTAAATTTAGAGGTCCGATTCTCTATATTCTGGGAAAAGAGGATCGTTACACGATCAGCGAAAAATGGGTTCAAATAACAGTAAGAGGGAACAAAACCCATCAACAATTAACGCTCCTAACATTAATTATATGATTACTAATTATGGTGTGGGGAGTATTGATCAACTGGACATGTGGGTTTCACAGTGTGGTTTTCCGACAACTGGTAGCTTCAGCCTAAGACAGCTAGACGCGCTGAAGGTACAGTTAGAGAAAAAGGAAAAGGAGAGGAAATCCTTTAAAGCTAACTGGGCCGCATATTCAGCATGGTTAAGAGAAGCAAGCCACAGGGACAGGAAAATAGAGGCAGGGACAGATTCCACTAACAATTCTGCATCTCAGTGTGTCAAACAAGATCCTAACCTGGACTCGGCTCCCCCACAATCACATCGGCCAAGCCCCGCTCCACCTGCGGACCAACCTGAAGTCGGTGCAGCAGCAGCAGCAGCTCAGCCTCGTCCAGGAGGACAAGCGGAGGAGCAGAGACCCGCTGTTGAAAAGATTTACATCACCCCATGGGAACCCACGCTCAGGAATAATTTCCTTTCCGGACTGAGACCAGAGATCGCTAACATGGTGAAACGGGACTGTTTGACGCGGCAACATGGTCACCTGGAGATTATTCAAAGACATTCCATCCATGCGAAGTACCTTTTGAACAAAAAGGTAAAGAGAGAGCAGCACAAAGACAGGCTGCAGAGTGCACAGCTGCAGCAGGATCAGCGAAAGGGGAAAAGAAGAGACAGAGGTCGGGGTCGAGCGAACAGAGGCAGATCGGATGCTTGTTTCATCTGCAAGAAACATGGACATTGGGCCAGAGACTGCACAGAGGCCGGCAAAGGACAGATGGCTGATTGACTGGCAGGGGGGAGACCGAGGCCAGCGAAGGAAGGTTTGGACACTGAAGATGAGAAACCTGCACATGAATCACGTGAGAGCACACGCACACACATACTGACACAGACACAAAGGTTAAAACTGAGACAGACATGCAGATTTTTGATTTTGATTTCTTGATTTGATTTTTTGATTTCCAGAACATCTGGGATAACATCACAGTTTGTTAAACAGAGTCAAAGGGAGTTGTTATATGACCATCAATGGAAGATGCCAGAGACGGCAGTTAACTCAGCTAGTTGAGACACTTTTCAACAACAGAGACAGAGGGACACCATGCCCCCACAGGAGCTGGGTTGCAGGGCACATGAACACTTGGGTGCTGATATGGCTTTTGAGAATGAATGGTTTAGAAAACATACAGACAAGTACACTCTGACTCTGAGCTGGTTGTTTTGGAACGATCAAAATGTGACTGTTGCTGTGAATAACCCACACTGCGAAACTCTGTTTCAGATTCCTAACTCTGTACCTCATGTCCCTCTGGTCAAAGCTAGACACAAAAGGTGGGGGGATTTAGAACCCTGGATGAGAACATGCTGTGAGGCCGGGGGGTGGGAAAAGACATCACACCCAAAGGTTGACTTTCACAGTCAACTACAGGTACAGTGTAAGAAATTCTCTGCCATAGTGACTGCAGTGAGAACTGTTGAGTTCATTCCAGATACTGATTTTCAGATGACAATTATCACGGCAGATGATAAAATAAGGTTAGATAAACACATTTTTGTCAAAAAGGTGTCAGACATTCCTGAGTTAAGTGAAGTACCTTCTTGCTTGTGGGCACAGAGCAAGTATGATGTAGGACTAATTAAAGGTGCCGAACCTGTGATTATCACTCCAAAATCCTCATATAGGTTGTGTAAAAATCAATATCCTTTGAAAAAGGAAGCGGTTGAAGGCATTAAACCAGTTTTTGATTCTCTCCTGAAAGCAGGAATGATTTTGCCTTGTGAAAAATCACTTGTGAGAACACCAATCTTCCCAGTGAAGACAATCCGGGACGCCGGACAGCCAGACGACTGGCAGTTTGTATAAGATTTAAAACAGGTCAACTCAGCTGTACACGCACAGGCGCTGAATGTTCCAAATCCCCATACGATCCTCTATCAGGTACCACCTGACAGTAAGTGGTTTTCCATCGTTAATTTGGCAAAATGCATTTTTTCAGCATCCCAGTGGATGCTGGAAGCCAGTACTGCTTTGTTTTTGTTTTTGTTTTTCTTCGAGGGTAAAATGT
Source organism: Lepomis macrochirus (assembly GCA_024633595.2). Classification (NCBI taxonomy): domain Eukaryota; kingdom Metazoa; phylum Chordata; class Actinopteri; order Centrarchiformes; family Centrarchidae; genus Lepomis; species Lepomis macrochirus. The sequence goes on along the minus strand of JALXJV020000022.1, from coordinate 30,449,636 downwards.
TATACATTTACCAGACTCTGCCAAGGATTTTGCTGTAGCAAATTTATTTTTATTTCTATTTTTATTTTTTCACTCAGACAGTCGACGAGAAAGGGGTACATGACTTCTGACTACTACAAGACCATGGGGGACGACTGAGACCTGTAGCCTAATTCTCATCCAGACTGGAATGCGACATCTTGAGTTATTCCACATGCTGTGTCTATGATTTTGCTTGAACAAATACCATCTCATCTTTCCACAGCCAGGCGGTGGAGATACAACACTGTGTTGCTTGAGATGGCTAACATCACAGTCAAAAGATGCACTGTACTAAACTCTGCTACTCTCCTCCCAACTCCAGATGAAGGACAGCCACATGACTGTGTCACAGTCATAACAGAGGCCGGCTCTCCAAGGGCAGAATTACAGGAGACTCCTCGGAGTTGTTGTAGACGGCTCAGCATCCCGTGATCCAGCAACTGGTAAAATAGAACAGGTTTTGCAGTGACGACTTTGCATGAGACAATCTTGGCAAACCCACTCCCTGATAACTTTTCTGCACAAGCAGAAGTAGTTGCATTAACAGAAGCATGTAAACATGCAAAGAACAAAACTGTAAACATTTTTACAGTCATTATGCTGGGGGTGTTATTCATGACTTTGGGAGACTGTGGGCAAACAGGAAGTTTTAAACTGGGTGCTGATCTACTGGATGCTGTGCTGTTGCCCAAAACTATTGCTATGCAAATGTGACGTTCACACTAACAAACTTGATCCTATCTCACAGGGAAATGCCAGAACTGACCCTGCAGCAAAGGCTGCAGCAAACAAACTAACCACTCAATGTACTGTGTTAACTGAGGCAATGTCTCCTACAGCTGATTTACAGGAATTACAGGCGAGAGAGTCCAGAGGAGAGAGCTGTTTGGGAAAAGAGCAGGCTGCACTTTTCCTAACAAAAAGTGTGGTATGGGCCTGATGGGAAGCCATACCTGCCTAAGTATCTGTTTCTTTCTTACTAAGTTGACACACAGTAAAGACCATGTGTCAAAAGGGAGTATGACAGGAACTAAACAGATACCGGTTTACAAGGGGGTTCCACAACTTTGTTGCATAATTTATAATTTATAGATACTGGTTTACAAAGGGGTTCTACAACTTTGTCAAAGTTGCATAATTTGTAATTTATAATTCACATGCAGACCAAACACACCATCCTGAAGGCCACAGAAAAGAAACTGCACAATCTGGAGCCAGGGGACTGGATTGTGGTGAAGGATTTCAGGAAAGAACCGGCAAGCTCGCAGGTGGAATGGGCCATTTCAGATACTGCTAACAACAGAAACAGCAGTAAAGGTGGCTGAAAGAGCAACTTGGATCCACGCCACCCACTGCAAGCGAGTGCCAAAGCAACCAGACATCCTCAAACCAGACGAAGATCAAGATCAGTGAGAGAGCTGAGCTTTCCCCTGCCTTGTGTTCCTTGGGAGGGAGGGGGAGTGGGGTCTCTGGGAGACCACCTAGAACCACTAATCTCCCAAACAATCATCGCGGGCACACTGATTACAGGGGTGAGCAACGCCACGACTGATAAGATAAGATGTCAGAACTCAACAGATGGCGCTGGAGAGGTGACAGACCGAGAGGAAACGGAGGCGTTGTCCTGCTCACTGTCATCATCGTCTTGTCACCTGTCCTCCAAACATGAAGACAACAAACTCTGGCCTAAACAAAGAGAAGATCCAGGCCAAGAGGAGGAGATGCATGCCCTCCCTGACAGCCCGACTGAGCTGAAGGACAATGCATGGTATGCAACCATGATGACCGCTTCAAGAAGGGTAACCAACCAGAGCTGTTATGTATGTGCGCAACTCCTTCATGGAGTAGGGAACTCCATACCGGAGAAATCCAGACCACTGAATATTTCAGAGACATAAGGAGCCCTGTTGACTTTCACCCAAGGGTTTCCCAGGATTGGCTGAGTGGTTAAGGATATGACTAGGGAAATTGAACTGTGCAACATCAGCATGGTCAACTTTGGGGGCTCCACGACCCGGTTCTGGAACACATCACAGATAACAGAACAGAAGATCTATAAGCCCATCATGACGACCAATCCAACTGCCCGGACGGGGACAGTGTGTTTCACCAGACAGTGTCTTACACCACGGGATGCGCTTCCTAGGAACCTCATCATGTAAGCAGACGGTCACCGCAACCTCGCGGCACCACATGGGAGGAAGGAGCCATGAAGGAGTGCAGATGGACGCAGCCATACATCGCCCCACTGAACCTGACGGACACCGTAAGTTTGCACCGCCCAGGGGATGACAACCCGGTCCTTACGATTCCCTCCTCTGATGGCTATGGAGCACTGAGACAACACGTGTGGGTATGCGGACAACATGTCTATCAAATCCTGAGGCCAGGATGGTGCGGGACGTGTTATCTTGCACACCTGATGACCTCAGTCACCATTTTGCCCAATTTGAGCCGGTTCCACACTCAATATGCCCATTATTATGTGCCTGACAGAGTCAGACGCTCGATCACCAGGGTTTCGCAGGCAGAGAAAGGCATTGGGGGTTTCCTCCCCTGGTGGGGAACTGTGAATAATGCGCATAAGATAGACGGACTAGCTATTGAACTGGAAAACCTGACGGCCCTTGTAGAAGTAGGCTTTTCCACCCTCACCCCCACAATGCAGGGCCTCAGAAATGTGGCCTTACAAAACAGAATGGCATTGGACTTGATATTGGCAGCTCAAGGCGGGGTTTGCCACATTATTGGAACAGACTGTTGTACATACATCCCGGACGTTTCAGACAACATGACTCATGTCGTCTCTCATCTGAATGATCTATTACACGAGGAGAAGAGCCAGGACTCACAGAACATTGGGGGATGGGACATGTGGTCTTGGCTGACAACAGACGGATGGATGAGTGTGTTGTCAAAAGTGTTGACACCACTGCTTATCATTTTTGGTGCTTTCTTCCTCCTGACATGTTTTGCGATCCCTTGTGCTAGATATATGATTTCCAATGCGGTCAAATCATCCATGGGTCAGTATATGCAACTGCCAGTTACACCCACTGACCCAGTGGTATGGGTCCCACCTTTCAGTAAGGACGAAAGCGAAGTTTAGAGTTTAACCTGACTTCCTGTTTATTATTTAAATTCTCGTTTAAATTTTTGATTATCTTCTGAAGTTTAGCATAATTTTACAGAATGGCATGGTTTTGATTTATAATCAGTGTTTCTGTACATTCATTGCTTAAGCCCCTTTTGTTTTTGTTCTTTTGTTTTTCTTTCTTCTCTTAAATTAGTCATTATATCATATTATTGTTTCATTTTTCTTTATATTCTTCATTTATATTCTTTCCAAGTATTGCAGATGGACTTACATGAAGGTTTTAAAGTCTCATTATATTGTGTTAGCATAAAATGCTAAAAGGGAGTATTGTAATGGGAATTTCACGAGAAGACCTTTAAAACACTGCTCCCGTGACTTATCACTGAGACCATTTGACCACCTGGGACAAAGGACACAAGAGGTGTGATGTTTGATGTATTGTGATAGGCCATCTGACCATCTGGGTATGGGATGCAAGAGGGGTAAGGTCCCTGTGAGTTCCTATTGTTTTAAGAGGACAAGATACATTCACCAGTTGCTTCACACCTAGGGGGGGTCTTTCATCACATTCTCTTGCATTGGGTGTCATTTGATCTTCAAAGCCCTTTTGTGGTCTCTGAGCCTGACTCAGATATAAAAAGCTGCATGTATGGAGACAAAGCAGCTCACTTGGATATCACTCTTCACGGGTGTGTCTCTGTGAGCTCCTTCTGCAGAAGACTTGGAATAAATCCACCAGAAGACAAGTGTTTTGCCTGAGCCTTTTTTATTAATAGAATCTCGTTGCTATAACACTGCACAGTAAGAACAGAGATGGAGGAGGTGGTCAAGACTTCCAGAGACACAATTAGAAAACATTTTGTTGCAAAAATGCGCTCGTTGAACGTGTCTCTTGCTGTGCACGGATAAATGTGCAGTATTACTGCATGTAACTACTGTTGCTAACATGCTTCCATCAGTACAGACTATTTGTTTTGGTTTTTTTAATTTCTAATTAATTATTAAAGATTTATTAAATCTTTTGACGTTACCCTGGTAAGACTTTACTCCATGTATAATGTTACAGAATGGCCATTCCTGCTTTGCCTTTATTTTGATATATTTACTTTTACTTCATCTGGCTCACCTGTCTAGTTTTTCTTAATTTATTCAACTGAGAAACAAAAAAAGGAATTTGCAAAAGAAGATAATTAGAGAGTTATATGAATTTGGTTCTCTCATACGTCTTGGATTCAAAAACGACAATTGCGGACGGGCCCATATGCAGTCTATCAACAGTGAATCTATGAACACAAACATATACAGGAAGAATAAAGCACTATAATAAACGTAATAAAAAAAAGTGGCGCACCTTTCTTGAGTAACCATCTATTGCTCCAAATATGACGATGTTGTACCTTGAAATCAAAAGGATGAGATGACAATGAGCAGTCTATGAAAAGAGCTGCATTAACTGAATACCTATAATAAAGTACATAAATAAATTAATACCATACCTTATGAGCTTATGGTTTGTGTCCACATGCACTAATGACAAAGGCCGCTGTACGAAGTATGTCCTTCTGACGATGCAACCCAGCTGTGTCATTCTTTCCAAAATACCTGGGGCGTCGACTCTGTGCATGGACTCCTTAATGCGATTCCACTGAACTCTATGTCCGTTTGCTTGCAGACAACCTTTAACCATTCTGTGTCCTGCATTTGGGATCCTGTTTTTTATGGACAGCACAGCATCGTCCAGTTCACTGTCAGATAAACTGCTGTATGTAAGTCTTGTGGACAATCCGAGTTCACGCATACGCCGGAAAATAGTACTTTGGCTGACACCCAGCAGGTTGGCGATACAAGACACTGGTAAGGGCATGTCAATGAGCCTGGACAGCAGCTCCTCAGAAAAACAAAGTTTTGGTCGGCCGCGTCCTCCTTCTCTACTAAAAACACAGGGATTCTCTTGGGAGAGAGCTGCCTGGATCTGTCTTTGAAGGGATAAAAGACACTCCGCAATTTCAGTTGGGATGTTTAACACTGTAGATGCAGATGTCAGTATAAAGGCTTCCTGATTTACAACGTACTGGAAGTAGTCCAAATTAAAATATGGCTGATTTAATGTGTCACTGATCCTCAATTCCAGACGCTGCAGTAGCTGAGTAGCCAGTGGTCCCTGTAAATGCCAAAATACATATTAGTCCCACCTACCGTTAACTTATCCGTACCAATTCAACATTATGTAACGTTAGGCTACGTAGGTATTCAAAACAGCACAAGTGAAGTATTTTGGGCAAAGTAACCTAAGTAACGTTATCGTTAGCTTGAAGCTAAAACAATTACTTTGTCTGGCTCAGTTGTTACTTATCTGGTCGACATTGCTAACTTAAACATATGACAGCAGTGAAGTTTATTCCAGGTAACGTTATTGCAGATTTCGCAGTTCAGTTCAATCGGCGAAACAGTTCTAACATCACTAACGTAAGTTAACGTTATAACGTTACTTTCACACAGAGCACTTCATCAACGCTGAGGTCGTATAGCATTAGAGTTAGCAGCGAGTAACGTTAAATATTGTTAGGTTGCAATGCAAGCTAAAGCAATAACGTCTATGAGTTGGTTAGTTGTATATCATTATAAAGTGCTATCAAAATAGTAAAATCGCATAAAAATGTTGAATAAAAACGTTATTTACTTTACCTGTGATGCTGAGCCTAGGCTAGCAGCCTCAGGTCTGTTGTTAGCCATCTTTCACCTTTGACGCATGCGCGTTAGATGGAATCGAGGTTCGATTACCTGTCCTGTGACGCCATTTCAGCTGTTCTTGACTCGTACCCATAAACTTGAATTCGTGTTCACAGTGAAGAATTCGTAGTCGTAGAAATCAGAGTGGTACTCATGAATGTAAACAGTCATAGCTTCTAGAGTCACTCTCACATAAAAACACAAATGTGCTTTTATTGACTCACGTGTATGAAAACATAATTTTGCGTGCGTAAATAATTTATGCACAAATGTATAAAAATACGAATATGAATGCTTAAAGTTGTGCATACATGTTTTTGAAAGTATTCTTACACCATACTCTGCCACCTGCAGATTAGTTCTCACATCAACTCGACGTCAGATAAATAATGATACACGGTACAAATGTGGACCTGCACGCCAGTGTTGGTAAAGATTGCAAAGACAGCGGAATATAAAGGTGATGATAGCACGAAGCTGAGTCACAGGTTAATCTGGACGCTCTGCTGCAGCTAACAGCGTTTCCACTCTGCGCTCCATGAGCGTCAAACACCTCAGCCTGTTTCCCTATGAAAGGAAGAACACGTGGAAACCGACCGTGGTACAAATCAGACAGACGACACGAACATTTGGACGGTTTATTGACGTTTTGCAGTGTTTTGAACAGCGACACAGTCTCCTCCATGATCAGCCCACAGTCCTCTCTTTGAACTAATCTGCAGGTGGCAGAGGTCCCTGTGGATCATCGAGCAGCTACGATGCAGCCTGCAAACTCCACTCAGAGGCAGATATCTACATAGCGATACATTACGGAGATAAACAAAGTTATCGGCCGGAAAGTATGTCTGATTTAACGGCTCTGAGCTGAAATCTGAGGTGTTTCTCAAAACCAAGAATGCAAAGAACGGACTTGTGTTCTTGGGGAGAACATTCTTGCTAGTTGTTCTTGGAAGAATGAACTTGCAATGTCACGAGCACACAAAACGCTGCTGACGATTTGAGACGATGCGTTCTTGCTGGTATTGCGCAACACCCTGAGCGCTGAGGTTGCCTGCATTTCTGTGACGCAAAAGCATGAGAACAGGCTGAATCACGAGATCAGTGGGTGACATACGACATAATTTTTACTTAAACATCATAACACAATTGAAGCTATAAACACAGACACCTTTTTTAATTATTTAATTTAATTTGTTTTTTGACAGGGACAGTGCTCATTAATTAACAGCTGTACTGTAAATGAGCCAGAGTTAGTTCAACAGGCTAAATTCCATCCATTTCCACGAACGTAAATCTCAAGTGAAGACGAGGGAGACGGGGCTTCTCGCGCTTCTTGGAAGGGCAGTGCTCGGTGTGGGCGGGGTCAAACGTTTGACCCACGTTGAGCCCGGCCCCGATCTGCACACTGCAGTCAGGGGCTTCTCTCTTTTATGGCCCAAGTTCTGTCCCAATACACAAGTTTGCATTTTGGCAAGAACGGTTAAAAATCCCGGAAGTGTTCTTGACACGCCCATTTTACCGAGGATGCATCGGGTGGGAACTTGTTTGAACTTGACGGCAGAGATATCCCAGCATTCATTTCGGCATTCAAGCGAGCGGCAGAAAGAAGCTGAGAGAGAGAGAGAGGCTGACGGCAGAACGTTTTTTACTGTTTTCATACGTTATTTCATCACTTAATCCATATCTGAAAAGTTTTGAGGCGAGAAATCAGCTGTGTAGATGTCGAAAATCGGCAGTTTTACTATAAATGATGGCGAATCGAAAATGTGCTCCAACGTTTTCGGAGTTGTGACGCTCCGCAACCGTCAGCGGGGGGAGCTAGCAAACCAGCCCGCGGGAGAAGCTTACGAGCCGGCCTGCCAGATCAGCGCACAGAGCCCTCAGACACGCAGACCACTGCAGCCAGCACGGCCGAGTGAAGACCCACAGCTGGGAGATAGTTTTAACGTTCGTACCGCTGTTGGTCTGTCATTACAGCCACCAGTGGCTCTCACACAGACATTGACTGTTACACCTCCTCTGTTCTGGATTATATCAACACCACCATTGACAATGCTACAACCCAGAAGCAGATCACCACATACCCAAATCAGAAGCCATGGATGAACAGGGAAGTGCGACTCCTATTGAAGACACGCAATACTGCCTTCAGATCAGGAGATGCACAAGCCTATAGCACATCCAGAGCAAATCTGAAAAGGGGCATCAAAGAGGCCAAGCACTGTTACAAGCTTAAGATAGAGGGACACTTTTCCAACGCTGACCCTAGACGCATGTGGCAGGGCATTCAGGCCATCAGTGGCTATAAACCCACTCACTCCACCCCCTGCAGCCACTGATGTCAACTTCCTGAACGAGCTGAATGACTTTTATGCTCGCTTTGAAAGAGACAACAGAGAAACTGCCATCAAGCTCAAATCCTCAGCCGACCACCCGCCAATCACACTCTCCTCCACAGATGTCTGCAAGGCACTGAGCAGGATCAGCACACACAAGGCCGCTGGACCAGATAACATCCCTGGACGCGTACTCAGGACATGTGCGGAGCAGCTCGCTGGGGTTTTTACAGACATTTTCAACCTGTCTCTTGCCCAAGCAGCTGTACCAACATGCTTTAAATGCACTCTCATTGTGCCAGTGCCAAAACACTCCAGCCCCGAAGTGCCTTAACGACTACCGCCCTGTAGCGCTCACACCCATCGTAATGAAGTGCTTTGAGCGGCTGGTCCTGGCACACCTAAAAGATTCAATTCCATCCACATTGGACTCACATCAGTTTGCCTACCGTAGCAATAGGAGCACAGAGGATGCCGTTTCCATGGCACTGAACTCTGTGCTCACACAGCTGGACAATAAGAACACTTATGCACGAATGCTGTTTGTTGACTTCAGCTCAGCATTCAACACCGTCATCCCGGCTAAGTTAATAGCCAAACTTGGAGACCTGGGCATTAACACCTCCACGTGCAACTGGATTTTGGACTTTTTGACCAACAGACCCCAGAATGTTCGATCAGGCTCCAACTGCTCCACGTCCATCACACTCAACACTGGTGTACCACAGGGCTGTGTGCTAAGCCCGTTTCTCTACTCCCTCTTCACCTCCGACTGCAAGCCTGTGTACGAATCTAATTCCATCATCAAGTTTGCGGACGACACTACGGTGATTGGTCTCATCAGCAACAACGGTGAGACTGCCTATAGGGAGGAGATCAAGCACCTGGCCACATGGTGCACTGAAAATAACCAGCTCCTCAACACCACCAAAACGAAGGAGCTCATCGTGGACTTCAGAAAGGAGTCAAGAGGCACGCACAACATCATCCACATCGATGGAAAGGCTGTTGAGCGTGTCTCCACTTTCAAGTTTCTGGGGATCCACATCTCGGCGGACATGTCCTGGTGAACCAACACCTCCTGCCTGGTCAAGAAGGCTCACCAGCGCCTTTTCTTCCTGAGGACACTGAGGAAAAATCAGCTCTCCTCGACTATCCTGGTGAACTTCTATCGCTGTGCAATAGAAAGCATCCTGACCAACTGTGTAACAGTGTGGTATGGGAGCTGTTCTGTTGCAGAGCGCCAAAGCACTGCAGCGGGTGGTGAAAACCGCCCAGCGCATCACTGGGACTCCACTACCCGCCATCGAGCACATCCAGAGGAAACGCTGTCTGCATCGAGCTCGCAGCATCCTTAAGGACTCCTCTCACCCGGCCCACAGACTGTTTTCTCTCCTGCCCTCCGGCAGGCGGTACAGGTGCCTCCGGACCAGGACCAGCAGACTAAAGAACAGTTTTTTTCCCAGAACTGTCTCTTTATTGAACTCTAACCCTCATTGATCCCACTTCCCACATATACTGACAGACTCTCCTCTCCCTCCTCACACCTGCCCCCATTTGTTATCTGCAATACTATGTTTACTTGCATTGTTGACTGTTACTATAGTAACAACTGTTTATATCTGTTCTTGCACTACTTACCTTGACTGATATTTCATTCTGCACTGCTGATTGTTTATTTACAGTACCAATTGTTTACATATACATCTGCAATATCGTACTTTAACTGTAATATGCAATTACTCTCCACTGCACTTTAACTTGGATAGTTTCTGCCTAAACTTTATTTATAATACCTTTAAATCCATTGTTATACTGCTCATTTTAGCCTAACTTATTATATATATACCTATCTGTAAAAAATCTGTTTATAGTAATAGCATCTGTATATATACTAATAGTACATATTCACCTGTAAACTATGTAAACCATCCGTATATTATGATCATTGTACATTTCTGTAAAAATTCTATTTATAGTAGTATCCACATGTATAGTATATTCAGTACATATCCACCTGTAAGTCCTGTCCACAATACTTGTTATAACCTAGCTGTAAAATTCTGCTTTAATAGTATTCGTTCTATTTATTCAGTACATACTCATCCTGCACTATGGAACCGTTGTATATCCTGCACTTACTGCTATTGCACTTCTGGTTAGACCCAAACTGCATTTCGTTGCCTTGTACCTGTACATGTGTAATGACAATAAAGTTGAACTAATCTGAATCTAATCTAATTACATTCTGAGTAATTTTGTAAGGTTTTAACTTAAATCAGGAGACATCTGGATGATCAAAAATCTGGTCTTGTGACACTTCGGAAAAAATAAACAAATAGAATGAAAGGGGACTGTCTTTGCATTATTATTATTATTATTATTATTATTATTATTATTATTATTATATTAGACATTACATTGTTAGTGTACAGTAGAGTTTTGGTCACAGTATTTGCCTTTTATTTGCTTTTATTATATATTTGTTATGTATGAGTAAATATATCTTGTTAAGTTAAAACCTACAGTTAACCCGATTCTGACTTTTTTGTTCTGGGGGATAAAACCTGGCAGTTATAATAATTAGAGCAATTTGAGAAATGCAGGCAACCTCAGCGCTCAGGGTGTTGCGCAATACCAGCAAGAACGCGTCGTCTCAAACCGTCAGCAGCGTTTTGTGCGCTCGTGACATTGCAAGTTCATTCTTCCAAGAAAACATTTTATCCACAGGTGCAAATACATTAAGGTCAAGCCCCATATAAATGGTTGGAAGAAGGATCTCAAGCTCTTTGTACAATCTTTGCATTACATGACAAATCAAAATGCCCAATTTTTTCTGTCCATATTGAACCTATTTATGCTTTTGGAATAAGACCTGCACTTTACAATTATTATTATGGTTTTTGTTTTGTTTTGCTTTTTTTTCTTTCAGTCCTGCCATATATATGTATGTAGTATATATATATTTTTTTCTCTTATGCTGTTTCAACACTACCCTGCATTGTTAAATGTCTAAGTATGCCATGAATAGTTGTACTAAAATTTGTTTAAATAAATAATAAAAAAAAAAATTCTTCCAAGAACGACTAGCAAGAATGTTCTCCCCAAGAACACAAGTCCGTTCTTTGCATTCTTGGTTTTGAGAAACACCTCAGTACAGACAAGAACACAGATTGAGAAAGGTCTCCGACAGAACCTGGAGCAGCTCGGACCCCGGTAAGAAGTGAACCCCGCCCTAAGATTCTGAACACTGACCTGAACACCGGGGCTGTCGGAGCACGAGCCTGCTGCCGGGCTCCTGGTTCACTCCGGTCTTTGGTGGTCCTGGTCCCGTCTGACAGTCCCTGTCAGAGCACTCTGACAGTCCCCGTCCCGGAGCGCCGCGGGTGGAGCCTTCTTCGTGTTCTCGCGATGTCTGACGGTCATCTTAGTTACTGTTGCTAAGGTCACTTTTAAACAACGTCTCCGTGATTTCAGGCAGAAGTTCTGTTGGTCTGCTCTCAGTGTTTGTCTCTGAAATGAGGAAACGGTTTTTACTCTCAGGAGTCTTCAAAAGGTGAGCGCAGGGTCATTTACACTGGGGACGCTGGGGACACTGGGGACGCATCTTTTTGAAATGGCTGGTTTTGTCCCCATCACTTTTTAAATCATTTGCTAAAAGGTATTTTTTCAAAAACAGCTTGCAACAAGAAATGTAAAAAGCTCTTTGAGAAAAGGTTCAGGCTACTGGCACAACAAAAAAATGCAAAATGCAATTTAAATATAAAAGAAACAGATTTGTCCAAAGAAAAAGCCGAACTCAGGCGAAGAGAACACGCTGGTCTTTACTGCATTAGAGGCTTTAATGTGCAGAAAATGTCTGTAGAATGCAGGAAATTCAGAGTAAAGAGTTATCATGTAGCCTTTGTCTATAAATGACTGTACATATTATTTTATCTTATTTTATTTATTACATAGTTAAACATAAACTTTCTTATATGTTGTGTTTGCAGCATGAAGGAACTACAAATTTCATTTGTTTATGCAGCTTTGTGCTGAACAATAACTGACCTGGGATCAGGTCACGGCCCTGATATGAGCCCTGAGACGTCCCCCCCTGTCCAACAGTGAGGCTCATCAGTCTTTTTATTGTTTTCTGTTCTGTGTGTTCCCTCTGCACCAAATCTCCTCTCTCAGAATAAAGATTTAATCAATTTGGGTAACATGTGGTCATGCTTGACTAAACCGACACAAATCTGATTCCAGACGAAGTGAAACAAATATAGTTTACAAACAAATATTAGTTTACTTCAAATACGAACATCCATCTTTTTTATTATCCGTCCGAACGTCTGGATGATAAACTGAGATTCAACATTTCTCCCTTTGCACAGAAACCTGAGAGACTTTGCATGTTGTTGCTGTTTGTGTTCTGAATCAGCTGCAGATCGTTGATATTGATTCCAGTAGTTTGGTTTCTGCCTTCTCTGCACTCAAACACATCACACATGTTAATCTTACACGCTGCAGCTGTTTCAGGTTCTGAGTCCGAATCTGAAACTAATCACATTTAAATTCTAAGAATGTGACTCATTCTAAAGTTTATTTGTAGACTCATGGCCTCAGTTTCCTTTTCAGCACTGGAGTCCAGTTTAGGTCCTTTCACTTGTGGGTCTCTTGGACACGTGACCAGTTGGCGAGCTAGCCATGCCGTGCTAGTTAGCGAGCCAAAGTAGCTCGCCGAGCCAGATTTGTACGTCAAGATTTGACAGAACTTGTTCTCTCTGCTTCTCCAGATCCGGCCGGTGAAATGGATCCTTCACGTTGTGGCTCCAAGGTCTCGGGTTCAGGCTCCATCCAGCTGCACAGATCCAAGACTCTGTACCGGCGCTTCCTGGCTGGCGCTGCCGCCCGACCTCAGCTTCTCCCGTGACTGCGTGGCGGACCTCGGTGCAGGCGGCGTCTCCTACAGCCGGGCCGACTTTCGCCGGTTATTCAGGCCCACCGGAGCCCTGAAACCGTCCGCTGAGAGGAAACTTTGCAGACCTGCTCCGAGGCCAAAGGTCCAACAGGCCGAGCGATTCGGGGATCTGCTGCCTTTACTGGAGACGCCTGAGTCTTTGGATCAGCGTGGATCAGAACTGCTGCATGGTTCCTGCGGTCCAACCAGAGCACCTGCTGTCAGTTCTGCCAACCGCCGTCCGAAGAGGGCTTCAGGGTCAGCCAAACCAGTCCAGAAGGTGGCTCATCGAGACCACAGCACCGGGGCCAACTCACCAAAGTACCACAGAAACCCGCAGAGGTGGTTCTCCCCAGCCCCACAGAGGTGGGCCGGACCGGACCCCAACAGCAGTAGGTCTTTCTGTGGCGTCAGCGTGAAGGAATGATGGAAGCTTCAGCTGCTGGTTAACAAACACAGCAGCAGAGATGTGAAAGCAGCTTTGTGTTTCAGAGACCACAGGGGGCCTAAAGAGAGACCTGACGGAGCCGGCGGACCGGGTCCAGACAACAGCCGTCCCTTACTGGACCCCCACAGGACCACGGCCACAGTCAGGTAGGCACGAAGCTGGGCTCTGCCTGAAAGCTTCCTTCGTTCCCTCAGCCGACATCGTGTTCGTGTTTCCGTTCGGCTGCTAAGCTTCCTGTCACAGAGTCTCTGAGCGTAACGAGGAACAGGAAGCGCTTTCAGAATATTACAGATAAACACATCTGTTGTTACAGGCCAAGGACGGGGCCGCTGACGGTGAACGGCAGGACAGGATGTGAGGGAGGGGAGGAGTCAATGGGATTTAACCTGAAAGGTCAGAGGTCACGGTTACCTGGGTTACCTGGGCTACCTGGGTTACCTGGGCACAGTCCTGCTCTCAGGGTTGGGTCTGTTAGGCCATGGTCACGTGGTTTAAATGGCGCCTTCGCAGTGACTCTCAGGCGCTAAAACAAACGGCCCTTTGGGATTTGATTTGAGGACTCAGGCTAAACTGAAACCAGTTTTTCCCTCAGGATCTATGATCCAAAATCAAAGAATGAAGTTTCCAACATTTCAGGGTGTTTTTCCTTTTAATGGACACATGTAACATGTTTGATGCTTCCTTTGAATATAATTAATCTATTTTCCATCCTGTTAATCGGTTCTGTTAACACTTTATTTTGAAAACCAGAAGTGGTCACCGAAGCTCACGAAGTCTGACGCAGTTCGATAAATTATCTTGGAGCTCGAGTCTCGTAGAGTTCAGACCTCACAGCCCCTCTGAGGTCAGACGCTCAGACTGCAACGCAGAGAAAATGAAATCAAAGTAAAAGAAACAAAGCTGGAGGGAAGAGGAGACGTTTGTCCTCCATGTCTGAAAGGAGTCCTGGCGATTAGAAACCCCGGCAACGAGACCGGCAACAACTGAAGTCCACCTGACCTTCCACTTCCTCTGATCATCGTTTGTCTAAAGGCTGATCTTTTCCAATAACCGGCTCAGTTCCAGTAAAATATCACAGCACGTTTCCAGATGCCAAATGTGACTCTGAACTGGTTTTATTCTTTCTCGCAGACATGTTTCATAGGTTGATCCTCCACACAGAGAAAGACGGGAAAAGGAAACTAATAGAGAGGTTAAACTCCTTCTCTACTGGTTCATTCACCTGCAGAAGTCACACAGAGTGCAGACAGTCTGCAGACTGTCAGACAAACAGCCAGTGAAGAAACAGGAGACTTTATCCTGTCAGCTGTCTGAGGCAGGAAGGGAGCAGCTGGCCTGAGATGAATCGAGTCTTTAACCTTTAACCTTCACCGAACTGCAACCTGATCAGATCAAAAACCTCCCAGTGAAACTTTGGTCTGTAACAATGAACATAACAAATCAAACTTCCATCCCAACTCTAAAACTTTTTTTTAAAGATCGGTTCTTATTCCGGCTCAGTCGGGCTCACTTCAGACACGGTGGCTCCTTCACCTGTCTGCTGCTGTGTTGCAGGTTCAGAAGCTGCACAGTGTTCAGGCCTGGATGGGGCCCACAGCAGGGAGGCCCTCCAGACGCTCTTAGCACAGCTCTTCCTCTGCCAGGAGGACGCCCAGCTGCTCGGGTCCCAGCTGACCTGCTTCAGCAGCCAGACGGTCAGAGTCCCGGACTGTTTACCCGCCGCACTCAGTAACCACATGGGGGGGTGGGTCATGTGAGGCTTGGTGGCAGTGTATTAGTAAATCTGTAATTATCTTTCTATTCTCTCTTCTTTTATGTCTGATGTGATTAAAGGCACAGCTGTGATAAAAACGATATGGAGTCAGGAGAGAGAGGAAAACAGTCAGTTTAAATTTACAGGAAACAATTTAAAATAGTTTTTTCTTCACTTTGCAAAGCGACGTCACACAGCAGGAAATAATCCTGAATCAGCTCACATCATCAGATTATCACAGTCTGAGACCGAACTGGACGCATTCAGATGAAAACAGCAGAGTGATTTTGGGTTTTTGTGATTGTGATTTTCGCTCTGTCAGGCTTCGCTCGGCCTGATCTGCTTCAAAGTTAATCAAAACGATTACTGTGCCGCACGCCGTTTCACAATGACACTGGTTTTGTCTTGTGTCACAAATCCAGCGCACCCTTTCCTGGAGCCCAAACTGTCTCTCAGCCAGGCGGATTTTTCCTTCGGCTCGAGCCGAGATGACGGCTGTGACCTCATGTCTGTGGCGTTTAAGGTGCAGAAATTACAGACTCAGCATTTCGTGTCATCGTGGATTAACGCTCTCCTATTGGTTGCAGGTTGAAGCTGGAGGAGGGGCGGGGTCTCCAGTTCAGACTCTGCAGCGCTCAATTAAAGCTCTCTGGACCCGGGGCCTCGTTTCTTTGGTCAGAAACTGTGACTGTGGGGAAATCTGTTTATTGCTGTGAGGGATTAAGAAAATAATGAAATACTTATTAATTAAAAGAGACCTGCTGCCTAAGGAGGCTTTGGGCGTCTGGCCCCGAGCAAAGGGATGCATGAGGTCCAGGTGTCTGTGTTTGGGGGAGCAGAGATCCTCTCAAGGCCTTGAATGAATATTCCAGGAGAGAAACAACATGATTAAATGATTAAATGATTAAATGTGAGAGGAAACAATTTTCTGCCATAACAGCGAGTCACATGACAGAAAGATGAAACAGACTGAATTGGACTCTGAATCTAAATCTAACCTCTGAGTATTAAAGGCCGATAAAATAAAATAAAAATGATTTAATGTTATAGACTTGAAACAAACAAGCTGATTTTATACGAATAAACACCAGTTTGACTGATTTTCCCTGAAGTGTGCAATAAAAAAAAACATGATTTCAGATCATTTATTAAAAAAAGATTTTTGTTTCTGCAAAAGTTCAGTTTAATCTGGATTTAACTTGATCTGGTATTAATTCTTTACATTAAATAAAAGTGTTCATCACATGTTCAGCCCTCGTCGCCTCAGTCCGACTGAACTTTGTTTTCTTGTCAGTTTTCGATCCTTTAAAGGTGAAAGTGTTTTATTTTGTAACCCAGTGACGTCAGCATCGTGTCTGACTTCCTGTTTCAGGTTGTGAGCCGCCTGCTGGAGCTGATGGAGGACGACCCGGCGCAGGAAGTCCGGCTGTCGGCGCTCAGAGGTGAAAACTGCGTCCGTCACAAAGTCAAACCAAACTGTCTTCAGAACTCGGGTTTTCTAACAGAAACAGTTATGTTGGGTTTATTTCAACACCTTCGACCTCTGAACCCTTTAGTGTCTCTAAACTCTGTGACACAGTCAGAAAGAACCCGGTCTGGTGTAAACCAGATCCGTGTTCAACGCTCAGGTCATGGAAACAGACTTCCAGCTGACAAACGTCTGTGTGGTTGTTGCAGCTGTGGGCACGTTGGGTTTGTCATCGCCGGACGTGCAGGAGACGCTGCTGCGCTGCGTGGAGACGGCGGAGGAGGCCGAGCTGCGTCTGGCCGCCTGCCGGCTGCTGCGGAGCGCCGGCGTGACTTCGGCCCGGCTGCAGGACTTCCTGCTGCAGAGGGTTGATGTGGAATCCGACCAGCTGGTCCGCAGGTACGTTCAGGAAAACAGGTTCATGTTAAAACTGAGGGAGGCAACGTGGAAGAAACCAGCTGACACAGCTGGAGCCTCCCGCCGGAGCCCCGCCCCCAAAACTCCTGAGTGACAGCAGACGGGCTGAACTTGTGTAAAAAATCCAGACTCAGGCCAAAAGAAAAAAGCTCGAACCTTTAAAATAAAATAGAGTCCAAACGTTTCGCCGGGAGGGTCAAAGGTCGACCTGAGAGATTTCCAACTTCTCCCTCTGAAGCTTCGGAAAAGGAGAACCTGCCTGAAGCCTCGTTCACTGCAGGATCATTAGTAGAAAATCCGCTCGGCCGCTCAGTTAAACGGCAGCCGTCGGTCATTTTGTGTGAACTACACAGCGACGCATCATCAGCGGCTCCCCGACACATTTCTGCCACGTCGCCGACGTCTGGAGGAGTCGGCCGACTCGTCATCCACATCCACCCAATGAGAGCAGGCGGCTCCTTTTCCTCCCCTCCAGCTCTCTGTAGCTCAGACGATCCGACTGATACCTGCGTGAGCTGATCCGTCCTTTCACCCTCATTCTTTATAATCACTAACAGCTGTTTCCTGTGCAGGTTCGTGTCATTTCCTGCTTCACATTTCACCTGTGTTTTCTTGACCAAACGTGGTTTGTAGACGAGCGTCAGGTGACTCAGCCGCCGTCAGCTCCTGTACTGTGTGACCCCCCTGTCACCGATCAGTCACGTAGTGTGAACGCCACGACGGCTTCAAGACTCCCGTCACGAGACGGCAGGTTCAGCAGATTCGTCTCCCTGACCGGACTCGGCTCCGCCTCTCTGTGGCCTCGGCTCCGCCTCTCTGTGGCCTCGGCTCCGCCTCTCTGTGGCCTCGGCTCCGCCTCTCTGTGGCCTCGGCTTGCTTCCTGTTAATCGTGACTCACCAGGCTCTGTAGAAAGTCCTGGTGAGCTGGTCTCTCCTCTCGCTGACCCGACAGCTCACTTCTTCTCTGTTCACATCAACAAAACGCTCAAAGAGGAGAAATGATTCACTGCAAAGACTCATCACAGAACGTGTGTCTAATTAATTTATCTTTAATTATCTTAATTTCTTGTTTAATCAAATGTTTGGCTTGATTGTTCTGACATAGTTTGATGCTTTGGTTATATTGTTGTTACACATTCATGCCAATAAAGCTAATTTGAATTGAAACAGTGTTTCTGCAGAAAGAGCGTTCAGACTGGACTCTTTAAAAATTCATCATGAAGCTTGAAACATTAGATGGTCAGTATTACAGGACACTAACTGCTTCAGGCAGACAGGTACAAACCTGTGATTTACTGATCGCTGTCCGGTTCTGCAGATAGTTTCGATAAAACTAACAAAACACGCTTCAGGAATAAATCAGCTGTCAGAAATGTTCTATGTTTTCTGTGTTCACGCAGGACGATGGAGGATCAGCTGCGTCTCTGCGGCTGCGACCTGCAGGAGGAACGGCGCCACGCCAAAGACATCCGCCTGCAGGTACACCTGAGCAGAACAGCGAACCCCACCTGAGCTGCAGGACTGTCGCGTGTACAGCTGAGCCTGAACGAGTATTTCACGGTTCTAACTCGGCAGACCTGCTTCACCAGGTGGATGCTGTGTTCGCAGGTGCAGCGTCTGTGCGAGTGCCGAGCTGTGACGGAGAAGCT
Organism: Lepomis macrochirus; assembly: GCA_024633595.2. NCBI lineage: Eukaryota > Metazoa > Chordata > Actinopteri > Centrarchiformes > Centrarchidae > Lepomis > Lepomis macrochirus. Next base: position 30,430,778 of record JALXJV020000022.1, on the reverse strand, counting down.
GCTGCTGCTGGAGAAGCTGCAGGTCGGAGGACGAAGCATCGGCCCGGGGACGCTCGGCAGGCTGCTGAGTCTGCGATCCAGGACGCCCGATCAATAACTGATCAAGTCTTTTATTCAATAAAGCTTCTGTTTCCTCGAAGCTGACTTTGTTCAGTTATTTAAAAGTTAAAGCTTCGACCTGTCAGCAGGTCGTTTCTATCAAAACGTACTTAAGTCAAGAAAGACGTTTTGGTAAAAAGTGCAAAATATACAAGGCAACCAATTCAACAATACATTTTATTATATTTTATATCCAGGTAGGATAGGTAAGTTTTCCTTGAATGTGATATCTTCAAAAAAACACGTTTTTTCTTCTCACATCCTGCAAGACAAGACAGGAGGCTATATTTCATGCCAGATGTCCCACATCAGGTTCAGAACTTGAAGAGTGCCCTGGTTGGTGGGCAGACATTTCAGCCTGGTCATTGCTCCACTCTCCGCTCAAAATCCGTCCTGCTGAAAACAATCAAAATAACACACACATGTTGGCTTCTATAGAACAAAACAGTTTGCATTAGGATCTATGCTGTACGTGAGCCGAGATAAACGTCATCAGGTTTTATGCGCGGTGTCTTCTGGGACGAACCATATATGGAAGTTCAACTTCCGTCATGGTCTGCGGGCTGCAGCTGGATATACTTGAAAATTCGCAATGCTCGTGTCAGATCTCTCCGCCGTGGCTGCCTGAAGCGACTGTAATTTCTACTAAGCAGAACGAAAGGTGGAAAAGTGTGCGAGTGTTACTTTGTGGCTGTAACAAGACTGTTGACACAATGTAGGCTACAGATAACCTGCAGCCCTGCTGGAGCAAGAGAACTACAACGATCAGTGTTTAATGTTTAATTAGGCTAAAATCAAAACTCCTGTTGGATCTAATTTTCGGGACAAACTGGAAAGCGGTCGGGACAACTGCTTGTAATTAGGGATTTTTCGGGATGTCTGGTCACCCTATGTCTGAACATTGTTACACTGAATTACAACTTTTTATTACGGTTGATTACCGCCGACCAGGGTCGTTAAATAAGAAAGTTACGACGCTCCCATTGAGTTCCCTTGGAACTTTGGAAAGTGGAAGTAACGCGCGTCATGGGCCAGCCGATAGTTCCAAACTCTGGATAGTTCCAGTGCTGAGCATTGTTCATTTCAGTGTTTCTGATTATAATTGCAGGTAGCTAACGTTAACGTGAGTAACGTTAACACTTAAGCAGCTCACGTTACCATACCAAGATGTCAGTTAGCCAATATTTACCTCAAATGTAAAGTTATTAGTTAGGTAGCATTGTTTATCTTTGGTTATTAGATTTGTAACTCAGTATAGAGGCACTTAGTTTCTAGTAACGTTACACGTGTTTACGATGAATGGTAAGTTAGCTATCTCAGCTAGATAACACGGCTAGCTTATATCTAGCGAGGTTGTTCCTTGGTTAATTCAGTCATTACACACAATGTTTGTTAGACAGTGCATCAGTGATGGGTGATAAGATCAGTGGCATATGATGACCGAGGTCATTTTTTGGACATCTGTTAGATAGAATACAATGATTTATTTTGTACACACCTCCTTGTGTTAATGGCTCCCTATGACTAATAAAGGTGAAAAAGTGATACTATAGTGATTCAGAATTATGATGAAAGTAGCACATGTACACTGCTGGTGACACATTGAACTTTATTCTAACAGTCCCTTTTGTGTTTAAAGGAATGTATGAACTCCTGATATATCTGTACCTACATAAAGTAAGCCTCACGTTCCAGACATATATTTACAAATGCATACAGACAAACTTAATCTCATGCAATCAGTGTCTTGCATTTGAGGTTTCACATGAAACAGTTCATATTAGGCATTAAGGTTAAGACACAGGTGATGAGTGGCAGATGTGTTAGAGGGGAAGCAAAGTTTTTGACTGTCAGAGAGGCAGCGTAGCAAGCAGCATTTGTACAAGAAGAAACTACAAAGAAAAACGTATCCATGAAGATCTATGAAATGAGCTGTACTGGAGAGAGCGTAAATACACTGTGAAAATAAACCGGTCAAGGCACTCAAACAAGGTGCTCAGAACACACATTCTCATGTGTCTCAGTAATTTTTTTTGACAGATGGGGTCTTTGCTGAAAAAGTGATTAGAAATACAGTAAACAATATTCCCAGCAGTTAAGGCAACCCAAAAGGGACATTTTATGCACAAAAACGTGAGCTGCTGTATCTACAAATCAACAAAAAGGCTCACAGAGTTACAAAACTCCTGGACCTGGGCGTCATCATGGACTCCACTCTCTCCTTCCAACAGCACATCAAAAACACTACTAAAACTGCCTTTTACCATCTTAAGAACATCTCCAGACGCCGACAGTGGCTTTCCAACTCTGTAGCTGAGACCCTCATCCACTCCTTCATCACCTCCCGACTTGACTACTGTAACGCTATCCTTTTCAGTCTGCTCAGCACGGCTACTGACTCCAGGATGCCCAGAACTCCACGGCTGGATGCTCACCCACACAAAACTTCACATCACTCCCATCCTGAAGAAGCTCCACTGGCTGCCAATTAAGTCCCGGATCAATTATAAAATTCTACTGACGTACAAATCTCTCCATGGACCTCCACCTCAGTACCTCACAGATCTGCTCCACCCCTACACTCAGTCACGGTCCCTGCGGTCCTCTGACAAGGACCTGCTTGCTGTCCCTAATTCCAGGTGCACCATCGCTCTGGAACAAGCTTCCTCTTGCTATTCGCTCTGTCTCCTCTATTATAACCTTTAAAACCCTGCTTAAAACACACCTCTTCACTGAGGCTTATGGAATTGTATCTCCCCTGGCCTCACACCTTCACCTCTCACCCTTTATTTACTGTTTACTTTATTTGACTGTTTTTAAGGATCAGGCTGGTGATATTACATTTAGCTGAACAAGAAATCCCAGAAAAAGACCCAAAGCAACCCTGAAGGTCCACTAACGAGTCCTGTGTGTCTCTCAGCCTGATAAATAGTAATAAAGTACATTTACTCAAGTGCTGTACTTAAGTACAATTGAGAGGTATTTGTACATTAGCTGAGTATTTTCTTTTTTCCACTTTCTACTTCTACTCCACCACATCTCAAAGGGAGATATCAACTTTTTACTTCACTACATTTATCTTTGCAGCTTTGTTACTATTTATTTTACAAAGTGAGAACTGTGACTGTGACAGCATTTCTCACTATTTTCAGAATGTTTTTAATCGATTAATGTAGAAAGTTATCAGCAGAATAAAAATAATTAGTTGCACTCTGATAAAAAATAGTTAACAATAATTTATTATTATTGAAACGTCAGCCTGTTTGTAATAAATGCTATTGTTCAATACATAGCTGCTATTTTTTTGTCATGTCAGCAACCCCTAACAAACATAACCACAGGCCTACTGATACTGGTACTTTCCACTTAGGATTTTTGTACATTGACTCAAAAGTGCAGCATGAATAAAATTTATGATAAAAAAAAGTCCTACTCAATCCAAGATATTTACAATATTCAATATTTTCTATTCTATTAAGAACACAGGAAGCTCCCCTCTCTGAGGAGGAGGCCACCATGAAAGATAGTTAACTGATGGAGTCGGAGGCACCGACTACAGATGTGAGGCCCTTCTTTACATTCGGCCCTCTCTGGTGCACTGACCTGTTATCACCACTAAGGCGCAGCAGTTAGTCACTTTTCTGTTACTAACTGCAGCAGGTCTCTGCTCACAAAGCTGCAGACACGAAAGCTGATTTCTCCACCATGTTTGTTTCTGTTTACCTCATTAAACATCTTTAAAGGCTGTATTAACAGGAAGAGCTCAACATGAAGTAATGGCACTATGTGACAGTTTGAGTGCATAGTTTTTAATTGTCACTCTTTGGGGTGCCAGCCAGGTCTCTCCCCTGGCAGTAAGATACTGGTCAACTGTTTTTAAATCTCATGTCACAAAGGATATATTTCAAAAGAACATACAGGCCCCCACTGAATGAAAGAAAGAAACACCACAAACTCAAAAGCTTAGTACAAAACAAATTATTGGTGTATTTAAGATTTCACACAAACACAATCACAAAGTAAAACACAATCTAACTGAAAATTCCACTTCGGGTTTTCTGCACACTTAAACCAAACAATCTCAAACACAAATTAGTGGCAGTTCATTTCCAAAACACAAAAATAAATTCAGGTCAGTGCCAAAGCAAAAAAGATAAATCAAGCTGATTCAGTTTCTCAGTTGCAAACAAAACAAAACGTCATAGTACAGGAAAACAAATTTGATCACTCACGGAGTCCAGTCAGTCAGTCCAGTCGGTCGCAGAATCCAGCCCGGGTGTTTGCTGCAGGGTTGTGAATGATTTACCGGTGTAACACCAAAATCTGTGACCTATCAGATTCTGTGCCTACACCCAAACATCGATGTTTTCCTAACCATAACCAAGTACTTTTGGTGCCTAAACCCAACCAAGCTGCAACCGCTTCCCATTGTCACCAAAGCCTCTGGCGCTAAACTTCCCATTTGGGTCACAGAATCTGACAGGTCACACATTTTGGGGTCACACTGGCCGCTTCAGTCACTGCTCCTCTCCCACTGTCTCCTTCAGACACACTGATTTTTACCGAGAGGAGGTTTAATTGTCGCGCCAGCCAGCAACGAATCAGCGTGGCTCGTTTCTAAAATGGGCGTCTCAGGGGTTTTTGCACGGTGGTGAAACCTGGGACGAGTTCAGGGCAGACAAAACGTGGCAAAACGTTTTTTTCAACGTAAACGGTGGTTCCCTGAACACCCTGTTGTGGACGCAAGCGCACTGAATTTTCCCACCTTTTTAAGGCCGTTTATAAACTTGTGGCAGCTGATTGAGTAACACCTGAGACACGCCCAGCAAACGGGAGCAAACAGACCTCGAAGCCCGTTGCAGAACGTTGCGCAACGTTTCAAGGAAACATGCCGTTCAATCTTAAAACGTTGCAACCCGGTGCAAAATATTTTGAGATTTAACTCGCCCTTGGCCTCACTGAGTGAAGTGAACCAGAAGTATTTCAGTGGCAGCCGTGATAAGAGCTGTTCGAATTCTCCTTTCACGTCTCCTTTAGCATAGGGGACACCGGACCATCCTTTACCAAAGGAAAGGAGAGAATGCCGTCCCACAATTCCTTGCAGCGGCAACATTTAAAGTGACGCACGTTCTCAAACGATAATGAGCGATAAAGGACGTCGACCTGCATGTAAGTTACCTTTGGCTATGAAGCCTCGTCTCTCTCATGCAACTTGGTAATGTAGTATCAGGTTAACTACTGAGGTAGGAACCTTGTGCAGGTTGTTGGTTGCAGGGGGGACAATAAAGCTGGGATTCAACCGACACGCTGCTGTGATCCTTGTGTAGAGCCTCCTAAAAAGGTTACGGTGTACCTATAAACCACGTAACATGGTGTCAGAAGCGAAAACTTTATCTTCACGGACGTTTACAAGTAAGAGATCACACAGGACGCCGGCAAATTACTTTGTTTCTCTTTTTCGCCGATCACCGACAGTTCGAGGCTACCGCTAATGCTAGCGAGCTCACAGACGGCGACATGAGTCAGTTTCAAGTTTCTCCACCAGAGAAGTTCACATTTAAAGCTGACGACTGGACTAAGTGGATTAAACGCTTCGACAGGTTCCGCATCGCATCTGGATTAGAGACACAAGTGGACGAAAATCAAGTCAACGCACTGATTTACAAAATGGGGGAGGAGGCGGAGGACATACTGGTTTCCCTGCACCTCAGCCCAGAGGAAGTGAGTGAGTACGACGCGGTCAAGAGGAAGCTGGATGCTCACTTCGTAACGCGCAGAAATGTGATCTTCGAGAGGGCAAAGTTTAACCAGAGGCAGCAAGAAATGGGTGAGTCGGCTGACAGCTTTCATACGCCGTTGCGTTGGATACGGGGCTCTGCATGACGAAATGGTGAGAGATAGACTTGTTGTGGGTCTGCGAGATAAACGCTTGTCAGAACAGCTACAACTCGATCCTGAATTGACTCTAGAGAAAGCAATTACCAAAGCTCGACAAAGCGAGCAGGTAAAGAAGCAACAAGAAATGCTAAAAATGAACTTTAAAACGGACATCTCAAACACTCAGCTTGACAGCATGCACATGCGGCAGCTCAATAGTACACGTCCAAAGCAACACAAGCCGCAACACAAGCAAACGGATAAAACACAGCAGGAAAGAAAGACACAATGCAGAAGATGTGGCGATTCAAAATGGCATAGCCTACAACCATGTCCAGCTAAGGAGGTAATGTGCAATAACTGCAGGAAAAAGGGGCATTACGCCAGAGTGTGCAAAACCAAAAGAATGTGTGAAATGCATGTAGCTTCAGTGATGGAGGACAGTGATGAGGAAGTCGCATTCTTGGGCTCACTGTCAGCAGATGTAAATGGCAGCCCATGGATGACAGACATACAAGTGGAGAATCTCAATGCACGCTTTAAAATCGACACCGGCGCAGATGTCACAGCAATACCTGAAACGATGTACAACCAGGGCCAGTTCAGCAGGCTGGAGAGGCCAACAAGGGTTCTGCTGGGGCCAGGAGGAGCCACCCTCAGAAAGGACAGTAGGAGTACTAAAGAGGAAATCTATGTTGTGGAGGTCCTGTGCACACCACTGCTGGGCGGGCTTGCTGCAGTGGCACTGCAGTTGGTCGCCAGAATAAATAACATTAGCCTGGACTCCAAAGAGACTTTTTTGTGGATTAGGCAAAATGGAGGGCGAGTACAACATAGTACTGAAACCAGGCGCTCAGCCTTTCTCCCTCTCAACTCCCAGGCGCATCTCCCTCCCACTCCTGCCAAAGGTCAGAGAGGAGTTGGACCGGATGGAGCAACAGGGAGTTATCTCAAAGGTGGAGGGGCCCACTGAATGGTGTGCGCCTATGGTGGTGGTGCCGAAACGCACGGGCAAGGTGAGAATATGCACCGATCTCACAGAGCTGAACAAATCGGTTATGAGAGAGAAGCACCCCCTCCCCTCAGTCAAACACACCTTAGGACAGCTTGCTGGAGCCAAAGTGTTTTCAAAGCTAGACGCCAACGCAGGCTTTTGGCAGATCCCACTGTCCAAGGAGTCGTCTCTGCTAACCACTTTCATAACTCCGTTCGGGCGGTATTGTTACAATCGCCTGTGCTTTGGAATCTCATCAGCACCAGAACACTTCCAGAAGCATATGTCACGCATCCTGGAGGGCCTGGAGGGTGTTCTGTGTCAGATGGACGATGTGCTCATTTGGGGAGCCACACAGACGGAGCATGATGAGAGACTGTGGAGAGTACTGTCACGACTGCAGGAGGCGGGAGTGATGCTCAACGACAAGTGTGAGTTTTCCAAGAACAGGATAAAGTTCCTGGGGCAGATCATTGAGGCATCAGGAGTCAGTGCTGACCCTGATAAAGTGAGCGCGGTAAAAGCCATGCCAGCGCCCAGTAACGTCAGTGAAGTGAGACGCTTCCTGGGGATGACAAACCACCTGGGGAAGTTCCTGCCTCACTTGGCTGAGAGAACGCGACCTCTCAGAGACCTGCTGAGAAAGTCCAGTATGTGGGCCTTCGATAGCATCAAAGAAGAGCTGACGACACCCCTGGGGCTTGCATTATATGACCCTAACGCTGAAACGCTCGTCTCCGCGGACTCATCCTCATACGGGATGGGCGCCGTTCTTCTCCAGCGGCAAGCAGACACAGAGTGGAAACCTGTGGCGTATGCCTCGAGAGCCCTCAGCAGCAAGGAGCAGTGATACACCCAGATTGAGAAGGAGGCGCTAGCAGTAACATGGGCCTGCGAGAGGTTTGCAGAATTCCTCATCGGGAACAGTTTTCACATTGAAACCGACCATAAGCCCCTGATTCCTCTACTAGGCTCAAAGACCTTAGATGAACTTCCTCCACGCATACAGCGTCTGCGCCTAATGAGGTTTGTCTACACCATATCACACGTGGCTGGCAAAGACATTGCAACTGCGGATGTGCTGTCCCGAGCTCCTGTCAGCAACAGGATTGCAGGAGGAGGAAATCAACCTCTATGTTGACTCTGTCATAGCGAGTCTCCCAGCTACAGAAAAGAGGTTAAGAGAAATTCAGAGACACCAGGACGACGACATCACACTCCAGCAGTTGAAGAAATTCTGTGTCGAAGGATGGCCAGACAAATTCTCCATTGAAAGAGTGTTCCAGCCCTATCTGCCATTTTCAGGTGAGCTCACAATCCAAGATGGTCTACTACTGTATGGCAGCAGGATAGTCATCCCAGCATCGCTCAGGGCAGACATCCTGTCCAAGCTGCATGAGGGCCACCTGGGAATAACAAAATGCAGAGAGCGAGCTAAACATTCAGTGTGGTGGCCAGGACTCAGCAGGAAGCTGACACAAATGATAGAGAAATGTGATGTGTGAAGCCGAGACAGAGTAAATCTCAAAGAAACGATGATGCCTACTGAGTTCCCACCAAGACCATGGTGTACTGTAGGCGCAGATTTGTTCCAGATAGACAACAAACAATACCTGGTCATTGTGGACTATTTCTCAAGATATTGTGAAGTAGCCAAACTGACATCCACAACATCTGGAGCTGTGATCGATCACTTCAAGTCCATCCAGCACGTCATGGTATACCTGAAGTGGTCCGTTCAGACAACGGCCCACAGTTTGCATCCGAAGGACCTTGCATGTGACATCGGTCCCATTTCCCAGGCACGGAGGGAGCTGCTGTGAGGACAATAAAAGTCCTCAAGATAGCCCTTATCGCCTGATGGCCTATCCAGCTCCCTGCAATGGATACAGTCCCACTGAGCTTCTGATGGGACGGAAAATAAGAACACCAGTTCCTGTCATTCCATCCGAGCTCAACCCGGGGTGCGCAGACATGGACAATCTGAAAAGGGCAGAACAAAGGTACAGACAGAAACTGCAGCAGAACTACGACCGAAGACACAGAGCACGCGACATGCCACGCCTTCACCCCGGTGATCGTGTGTGGGTCAAAGATACGGTGGAAAGAGGCACTGTGGTGTCTACTGCCAGCACACCAAGGTCATACATCGTTGTGGCGCCCGGGGGCACTCTGCGAAGAAACCGATACCATCTTTCACCAACCCCCGTGGCTCCTGAAAAACCTGCCAACTCAACTGAGCCAGCACCAGAGAGCACGGTTCCTGACGACACACACACTCCTGTCACACCAGGAGCCCAGTGTGAAGCCAGTCGGCAGACTCCAGCGTGTGAGAGACGTTTCCCAGCCCGAATAAGGAATCCTCCATCTTACTTGAAAGACTTTGTTTGTTCTTAAGAATGGCACCCGAGTTATGGGAGAGGGCAGTGAGTAGTTCATTGTTGCCAACTCTTGTTATTATAAGCTAATTGTTTACAGAAGCACATGTTCAAAGTGCCTCATAACCGAACAATATAGCATATGTTAATACTGTTCCTCTTGATCACATTTGATCACAAGACAGAATGGGTTATTGTGACGGGGCTCGTACTCCAAATGAACAAAAATGGCGTAGTCGTAAATGATGTTTTTGTATTTTATTGTGCTCGTCCTTCCCAAGGTGAAAAAATAGTGCTCAGCTATCAAAATGGTCAAAAATAGTATTTACAAAACTGTACAGTATTTACAATTTAAAGCCAAAACGGCACACAAAAAAAATCATTAAACAATCAGAGGTGCTCTCTCTGTTACCTTCTCAGTTACCTTCTTTGTAACACTCTGTAACAATTCTGGCACCCACACTGCCCCTGGGCTGACAAGGGAACCCCTTTTATCTACTGAGGCCCTTCCCCCCCAGACAATTAACTAAACAATAAGCAATCTCTTATTCATCTCCTTATATTTCATTCATAAAAAAATACCATAAATATCCTATAATTACAAACAACAAAATACATGTGTGACTGTGCCTCAAATATACCCAGAAAAAATAATAAAATTACTTTGGACCAAAAACCGGCATCTAAACATGACGTCACTGTGACATCAGCAGCTGGCGTGCACCGCCGGCCGCAATATAATCAGGAAGTGTAATCGGTGCCGGTTTGACCGTGGTGTGTGGCGATTGTGGAGTGAATACTGGGGAATTGTTTGTTGGACGTCGAGGTTATGGCGTGGAAGTTGGTTAAACAGTTGCCAAGTGTGCACCCATGACTACTGTGATGGCTGTCAAGAGGAAAATCAACGAGTAAACGGAGTAAACGGGAGAAATGGGTGAGTAGCGAGTGTGTGTGTGTGTATGTGTGAGCGTGTGTGTGTGCGGTTATCGTGGTTGTGCTGAGTTACCCGCGGGACCTGACGGGGCTACTCCGTCACACCATCCTCCTCCTCCCGGAGGTTGACAAAGTCTTGGCAACCTGGAAAGATAGTCTGCCACCAAATTGCTCTTTCCAGACCGATGACGGACTACAAACTTAAATGGCTGCAGCGACAAGTACCATCGGGTCAGCCGACTGTTGTGGTCTCTCATTGTATTAATCCATGTCAGGGCTCGATGATCCGTCTCCAAGTCAAACTCCCGGCCAAGGAGATAATACTTGAGACTTTCCAAGGCCCACTTGATTGCAAGGCCTTCTTTCTCCACCACCGAGTACCTGGACTCCCGAGGAAGCAACTTACGGCTCAGGTATAAGATGGGCTGCTCTGCGCCTGGTTCCCCCTGGGCAAGAACTGCTCCCAGACCAACTTCAGAGGCGTCCACCTGAACCAGGAACCGTTGGTGGAAGTCTGGACTGCGCAACACTGGAGAGGAACACAGGTAGGTTTTCAACATTTTGAAGGATGTTTCACACTCCTCTGTCCATGTCACAGGATTTTTCTGTTCTTTGGCTGTCAGAGCGGTTAGAGGGGCTGCAACAGTGGCGAACTGGGGAACAAACCTCCGATACCATCCGGCCAGTCCCAGGAAGGATCGCACCTCCTTTTTGGTTCGAGGACGAGGGCAGTTTTGGATAGCTTCAACCTTATCCATCTGGGGCCGCACCTCTCCTCTTCCTAGCTGATAGCCAAGGTATCGAGTTTCCTGTCGAGCCCACTCGCATTTTGCGACATTCAGGGTCAGCCCAGCACCCTGAATCTGCTCCAGGACTGTCCTCAAGTGGTGAATGTGCTCCTCCCAGGTGGCACTGAATATCACCACATCATCCAGGTAAGCTGCGCTGAAATCTTCAGACCCCCGTAGGACTTTGTCCATAAGGCGCTGGAAGGTTGCTGGGACGCCATGCAAGCCAAACGGCATCACTGTAAATTGGTACAGTCCCGCTGGTGTCCGGAATGCAGTGTAGGGCCGGCTGGAGGTCTCCAAGGGCACCTGCCAATAGCCCTTACAAAGGTCCAATGTGGTGATGTACTTTGCTGAGCCAATCCGGTCGAGGAGGTCATCAATTCTTGGCATTGGGTATGCATCAAACTCGGAGATGGAATTGAGCTTGCGGAAATCAATGCAGATGCGCAGCGACCCGTCTTTTTTAAAGACAATGACAACAGGGCTACACCACTCAGACGTCGACGGCTCGATCACTCCTAGTTCCAACATGGACTCGATCTCCTGACGTAGCTGTGCCACCAGCTGCTGAGGAACACGGTACGGCCGCTGACGGATGGGATGGTGGTCCTTCAACCGAATGACATGCTCAATCACCGTTGTCTTGCCTGGCTGGGCTGTGAAGAGGGACGGCCTCTCCTGGAAGACCTTCTGGAGTTCAGCAGCCTGATCAGCAGAGAGATGTGCCACAAGGGGCTCAGAGGCTTCTGTCACCACTGGAACACCTGGATCCTCCTCTTCGTCCACTTCCACCTTCCTCACCAGGAGAGCTGCTTCCGCAACAGTAGTGGGGTTCTCTTTCCACTCCTTCAGGAGGTTTACATGATAGGTCTGATGGGTTTTCTTTTTGTCTGGCTGGTACACCTCGTAAGTGACAGGTCCCATACGTCTGGTGATGGTATACGGGCCCTGCCATTTGGCCAACAACTTGCTGCTGGAGGAAGGAAGCAGGAGAAGGACTCGCTGACCTGGCTGGAAGTCCCTCTGTCGGGCCTGCTGATCATACCAGGTCTTCTGTTTCCTTTGGGCCGCTCGCATGTTCTCCTCGGCTTCAACTCTGTACTGGGACAACCGCTCTCGCATCTGCAGAACATACTGGACAATCCCCTGTTCGCTGGACTTGGGGTCTTTGGCAGTCCATGCTTTGCCCAACAAGTCCAAGGGTCCCTGGACGTCCCACCCATACAGGAGCTCGAAGGGGGAAAAACCAGTGGACGCCTGTGGTACCTCCCTGTAGGCAAAGAGGACGAACGGCAACCATCGGTCCCAGTCTCTCCCAGTGTCACTCACAAACTTCTGAAGCATCCTCTTCAGAGTCTGGTTGAACCTTTCCACCAAGCCGTCAGTTTGGGGATGGTACGGGGTTGTCTTCAAGGCTGTAATCCCCAATTGCTTATGAAACAACTGCAAGAGACGAGAGGTAAAGTTTGTACCCTGATCCGTCAGGATTTCATCTGGGATGCCAACTCGGGAGAACATCTGGACCAAGGAGCGAAGAACAGCTGGGGCGGTGATTGTGCGGAGTGGGAAAGCCTCAGGGTACCTGGTAGCATAGTCACAAACCACAAGAATGTACTGGTGGCCACGGGCACTCTTAACTAACGGGCCAACAATGTCCATCGCTATCCTGCGGAATGGAGTAGACACCACAGGGAGAGGATGGAGAAGAGCCCGGTCAGACCTGCGGGTTGGGCCTGTCTTTTGGCATGTGGGGCATGTAGTGCAGTATGCCTGAATGTCAGTGTACATACCGGGCCAATAAAAACGGGAGCTCGTTCGCAGGTAAGTCTTATGGCGACCGAAATGCCCTGCCCAAGGTAGAGTATGTGCAATGTGCATTACCAACTGCCTACAGGATGCAGGAACAACCAAGCGTTTCTGGGTGTCACTACAAGCATACAACACATCATTGTCAACAACAAATTGGTCTTTACCAGTGATGTTAGCATTAGCATTAGTGGGATCACCCACTTTCTCAAAACAGCATTTCAAGGACTCATCATTTCTCTGTAGCTCAGCAATATTTTCTGGCACATTCCACATTTCATCAACATTTAAACATTTAGCATCCTGTTCTGGACACATCAGATGTTTCTCAAAACGTCTTTGGCGCTTGGACTTTTTGGGCCCCTTGGTACCTCCCTCAAACAGGCTACCATCAAAATCAGGCAGAGGAAAATCAGTTTTAGCTTGAGACCTGGTTATAACAGGGCAAGAGACATTGCCACACACATCAGAGACATTGCCACACACATCAGCCATATTCCCCCCAGCATCACATTCAGCCCCTCGTAACAGGTCAAAAAGCACTGGCAGATCTGTGCCCAGGACTAGGTCCACTGGCAGATTGTCCACCACAGCGACAGTCATAAGGTAAGGCTGCTGATCAATTACCACAGTCACTTCAGCTTTAGGGTACGCATGACTGTCTCCATGAACGCACACAATGTCAGTTTTCAAGCCATAGTCAACACAGTTCATTGGGACAAGACTCTTCTTCACCAGAGAAGTAAAGCTCCCACTATCTAATAGTGCTGTCACCTGCTTGCCATTCATAATAATAATAATAATACATTTTATTTAAGGCGCCTTTCTTGGCACTCAAGGACACCGTACAGAAATGCAAAACATTTAAAAGCAGCAAAGCCAAAAATAGAACATTAAAACAAGATAAAAGCAAATTTAAATCAAATGTGGTAGGCAGTTTTAAACAGATGCGTTTTGAGTTGTGATTTAAAATGGGAGAATGAATCGATGTTTCTGAGGTGAGGTGGTAAAGAGTTCCAGAGACGAGGGGCAGAGCGGCTGAATGCTCTGCTCCCCATAGTGGTGAGACGAGCAGGGGGGACAGACAGGTGTAAGGAGGAAGAGGATCTAAGGGAGCGGGTGGAAGTTGGACCCTGCAGGAGATCAGACAGATATGGAGGGGCAAGGTTGTGGATGGCCTTGAATGTTAGCAGAAGGACTTTGAATTGGATACGGGACAGGACCGGGAGCCAGTGAAGCTGTTGGAGAACAGGAGTGATGCGGTGGATGGAGGGTGTTCGAGTTATGATGCGGGCAGCTGAATTCTAGTCACAGGTTTTTGTGTTCTCCCCTTTAAGTATCCCTTGTCAGCCTTTCCACCCTCCTCACGGGGTGCATAACAGGCCCCAGTAAGCTTATCTCTGCGTACTGGACACACAGAGGCTTTGTGGCCCGGCTGCTGGCAATAATAGCAAACAATTGGCTTACCGGGAGCTGGCTGGGAAGTGGCAGTGCTGGGGTTACCTCTGGGGTCATAGCTGGTCTCTCCTCTGGTGTGCCGCGTTGGTGCCGATTGCTGAGCAGGTCGAGGGGCAGAGTTGGAGAACCGCGCAGGACCTCCCCGCCGTGCGTTCTGGTACTGCAGAGCTAACTTTGCCGCCGTTAAGCCGTCCTCGGGCTCATGTTCCTTCACCCAGGTTCGAACCTCCGCGGGGAAGACGCGAAGAAGCTGCTCCAGAATGATGAGCTCCCCAATCTGCTCCTTGGACAGTTGGTCTGGACGGACCCAGCGCCGGTAGAGACCTTTGAGGCGGTGGTAGGTCTCAGTAGGTGTCTCTCCAGCTGGCACGGAGGTAGCCCGGAACTGCTGCCTGTATGTTTCCGGGGAGATATCAAATTTGCTCAGCAAGGCCGCTTTCAAGTCTTTGTAACAGTGAGCCTCATCTTCATCCATGGCCGTGTAAGCTTCTAAGGCTTTGCCAGACAAAAGTGGTACGAGTCTGCATGCCCATTCTGTCTCCGGCCACTTCCAAGTCTTTGCAATACGCTCAAACCGGAGCAGATAATTTTCAATGTCCTCCCCCCTCTGGTAAGGAGGAATCTTTGGCTCAGCTGAGTAGGGTCTCCAGTCCAGAGGTTGTGCCAGGTCCAGCCTGCTGGGTTCCAACCTGACATGAAGTTCCTCCTCCTCCTGTGAGCGATGAGATGACGTAGACTCCCTCTGCCGGCGTCTTGGCGCTGGTGTAGGAAGTTCCATGCGAGGGCTACTTGCAGTTGCTGTACTGGGTGTCCTCACCACAGGGTCGGCTGATGGAGCAGGACCCGGCTGCTGTAGTGAAACCCGGAGGCTTCGGAGCTCATCAAGCAGCCCCTGCTCTCTTCTCTGCTGGCCCGTCAAAAAGTCTTTGATCAGGGAATGAAGAGATCCGGTCTCGGCTGAAGACGATGGGGCGGGGCCAGGTTGGTCCTCCTCCTCTGAGGACGATGAAGGTACCGTGTCCCAAGCCACATCTTCCGCTGCCCTCTTCTGGGATCTCAGTCCGGTCCGCTGCCTTGTAGGGCGAGTCACATGCTTACGGCTAGCCATCCCACTTCTGACACCATCTGTGACGGGGCTCGTACTCCAAATGAACAAAAATGGCGTAGTCGTAAATGATGTTTTTGTATTTTATTGTGCTCGTCCTTCCCAAGGTGAAAAAATAGTGCTCAGTAGTGATGGCAGTGTGACGCTGAAGCTTCGATACGTGCTTCGAAACCCTGAACTACAAACCTAGAGAACCACTGCTTCAAAGCTTGCTTCGGTGCGAAAAAAATCATGTGACATATGACGTCTGAAGCAGCAAGTGCTTCATTGCCTGAATGAATCATCTGACTGGTTTGCGGTCCAATCAGGTGATTCACTGGAGCGGCAGCGTCTCGATTCTGACAGGTGATAGGTTGAAACAGTTTTGAGCGCTTTTAGTCTTTATAACCACTCTAAACAATGTACAATTTGTGGAGTTGTCGTAGTAGGTGTGTTATTGCTGTCGAGTTGTTGGTGTTAGCGTTTGTATTGGATCATTATGGAACCAGCCAGGAAGAGAGGTCGTTCTGACATGTGGGAACACTTCAATCTGATCAGCTCCTGATAAGGTGGGTGTTCTGGCTGTTTAATATGTAAAGTAGGAAAAGTAAAGTTTATACAACAGTGACTGTCAGTACAGTAGCCTTCTATAGCTATGGTCTATATTAAGTAGCATAACAGTAAAATGATGTACATGATTAGTGTAGCCAGTAGCTATCTGTATAGACTCAAATTGCATTTTTATTTACAAATTGCTTTCTTTACAGGTCCGGTGCTTGGTGTGTTCAACCAAGCTGAAGTATCATGGGAATACTTCCTCCATGATTAGGCACTTCACTGCCAAGCATGGAGCTGCTAAAAACCATGGGAACACAAATCAAGGTAGGCTATGTATTATATTATTATTACCTAGACACACTTACACAATCTGATATGACTGTATGCCTTGACTCATAGGCCTGCTTCATTTAAATGCAGTTTCACATAAATACTTAATTTCTTTTATTAAAGTAGTTTTAATTTCTTTATGTCTTTATTTATTTGTCTTAGTGGACCGAGGCGAGAGCTAGATGAGGCTCTCGTGAATATGGTGGTGAAGGACTCACAGCCCTTTTCCATCGTGGATGACTGTGGCTTCAAGGAGTTTGTGGCATTGCTTGATCCCACATACACTCTTCCATCCAGAAAGGCTCTTAAGAACATGGTGGTTCAGAAATATGAGGAGGAGAAAGCCAAGGCCAAGGCCATCATGCAGAGGGTGGAGGCTGTGAGCCTGACTGCTGATATGTGGACCTCCATTAATATGGATGCATATCTAGCAGTGACGTGCCATTATGTGGATGATTCTGTGAAGCTGGCCACAGTCCTTTTGGGAGTGCTGCCTTTCCCTGAACTTCATACAGCTGTTAACATCTCTGCTGCAATGAGGTCTCTCATGGAGGAATGGGGTATTGAAGGCAAAGTGACCTCAATTGTGACAGATGCAGGAGCTAATATGGTTGCGTCTGTCAGAAGTTTAAATCTCAGACACGCACTTTGCTTTGCTCATTCCCTAAATTTAGTGGTGAAGAAGAGTCTTGATGCAACTCCTGGCCTAGAAAACCTACGTACGAGGGCACGAAAAGTAGTGACATTCTTTAAAACTAGCACAACGGCAAATGAAAAGCTCAAAGAAGTACAGGAGCAGATGAATCATCCAGTGAAGAAGCTTATTCAGGAGGTGGACACACGCTGGAACAGCACCTTCCTCATGCTACAACGCCTTTATGAAGAAAAGACAGTCAGTGGGGGCAGCTCTTGCAACGCTGAAAACAGATGTAAGACCATTGTCTTCAGAGGACTATGAAACAGCTGCTGCATGCCTGCAATTGCTTGCCCCCTTTTACCAGGCAACAGTAGAACTGTCTGAGGAGAAGAGAGTGTCAGGGTCAAAGGTTATCCCAATGACAAAATGTTAATGCAGTACCTGTATGAAACAATTGGAAAAACAAGCCACAACACAGCTAAATTACTGGGACAGAACTTGGTGACAGCGATGCAAAACAAGTTTGAGAGTACGGAGAACCAAACAGCACTGACCCTTTCGACACTGTTGGATCCTAGATTCAAAACAATAGGATTCTACAATCAAGTACAGGCACAGGCATCAGTAAGACGACTAACAGCACAATGCTCACAACTGATAAGATACACACCATCACATGATTCACCTACAGAAGAACAGCCCTCCACATCAGCTCAACCAGCACCTGCAAATGTTGAAAATCCATCATCCACAGGTAAAGTTATAAATAGTTAATTGATGAAATTAAAACCTTTCAGTACTGATAATTATCATCATATTTGTCTTTCAGGTGTTAACCTTTGGGAAACTCTGGACAGAGATGCTTCTGAAGCAAGGAGGGCAAGGAATGCAACAGCAGATGCTACAGTGGAGGTGCAGAGGTATATGACTGATCCACCAGTTGCAAGATCAGAAGACCCACTGGCGTACTGGCGAAACCATCAAAATGTGTACCCTCATCTGTTTAATCTTGCAAAACAATTTTTATGTTCGCCAGCATCATCTGTTCCTTGTGAGCGAGTGTTTTCCAAGTCTGGAGAGGTTGTGAGCAAAAAAAGAAACCGACTCAGTCCAAAAACTGTTGAAAAAATAATGTACCTCAATAAAAATCTTTGAGTGTTCCCCATCCCAAAAATCACCCCCTGCCATAGTTACACAAGCACACCCAACCTATGCCATATTTTCCCAGCACTCTCTCCTAAATAACACAAAACATACATTTATCAATTTTTATTTGTAAATAGAACATTATGCTCAGCATTAGCATGTGCATCAAAGAGTTTTCAAAGGAAATATAGTTAAAAATCCAAGGGTGATCTTAGCAAAGATGCTTCAGAACTAAAGAAGTTTCTCCAATACTGCTCACTGATTAATTTGACTGCAGCCTTGCTTTTCGCCAGGAGAGGTCGCTGCAACTGAAGCTTCGAGTAATGAACCCATTTTCGAACCAATTGGCTCAAGTGGTTCAGTGCTTCACAAAAGCTTCATTTGGCCATCACTAGTGCTCAGCTATCAAAATGGTCAAAATAGTATTTACAAAACTGTACAGTATTTACAATTTAAAGCCAAAACGGCACACAAAAAAAATCATTAAACAATCAGAGGTGCTCTCTCTGTTACCTTCTCAGTTACCTTCTTTGTAACACTCTGTAACAATTCTGGCACCCACACTGCCCCTGGGCTGACAAGGGAACCCCTTTTATCTACTGAGGCCCTTCCCCCCCAGACAATTAACTAAACAATAAGCAATCTCTTATTCATCTCCTTATATTTCATTCATAAAAAAATACCATAAATATCCTATAATTACAAACAACAAAATACATGTGTGACTGTGCCTCAAATATACCCAGAAAAAATAATAAAATTACTTTGGACCAAAAACCGGCATCTAAACATGACGTCACTGTGACATCAGCAGCTGGCGTACCGCGTCGGCCGCAATATAATCAGGAAGTGTAATCGGCGCTCGGTTTGACCGTGGTGTGTGGCGATTGTGGAGTGAATACTGGGGAATTGTTTGTTGGACGTCGAGGTTATGGCGTGGAAGTTGGTTAAACAGTTGCCAAGTGTGCACCCATGACTACTGTGATGGCTGTCAAGAGGAAAATCAACGAGTAAACGGAGTAAACGGGAGAAATGGGTGAGTAGCGAGTGTGTGTGTGTGTATGTGTGAGCGTGTGTGTGTGCGGTTATCGTGGTTGTGCTGAGTTACCCGCGGGACCTGACGGGGCTACTCCGTCACAGTTATATTTTGCAGTATAAGAAGTAATTGGAAGAGCTTTGGTGTAGTTAGAAATGCTCTTAATGTTTATTCCTGAATTTGCACAAAGACTATCCTTTTGTTTAGAAAGGGGGATGTAGTATCAGGTTAACTACTGAGGTAGGAACCTTGTGCAGGTTGTTGGTTGCAGGGGGGACAATAAAGCTGGGGTTCAACCGACACGATGCTGTGGTCCTTGTGTAGAGCCTCCTAAAAAGGTTACGGTGTACCTATAAACCACGTAACAGGTCATATGCATATTTTGATATGTCAACAATACTTGAAATCCATAGGCGAGCTATGAATGTTACTCCTGTAAAATGATCAGCGTGTAACGTTAGGCTCACGTTAAATGCTCAGTTTGCATTAGTTATTTTTGGCCAGTGTATTGGCAGCCTTCGGCATAGTCATTAATTCATTTTACTTCAGTCACAGACAAACTGTTCAGTGGCAAGAAAAATGCTCCTAAATTAGGCCTAACTGTAATGTATTACTTACATAGGCCTACACTGACTGGGATTCATTTTGATGAATATGGGCAGGAGGATGAGTGCGAGCAAGCGTTCTCAATTTGACAGTCCTTTCCATTATTTGGTGACTGGTACCCTGTCTGCCTTTTGCTATCTTGGTAATGAAGTAGCCTAATATATTCCACCGTATTGTCCACCTTTAGATGGCCTGCATTGAAATGACACAGGGCGCAGTCAAAGATGCACTTTTTGTAGCGCCCATGGAAGCACACTTTGTGAATGGCAAACCATAAACTAAAAGGCAACAAAATGTATTTTTGCATGTATTTGAATTAAATTAATACATGTGATCATGTAGTAAAACCTGTTCTGCATGTATATTGATGTAGAAATATGTTTTACACATAGGCTACGGTAGCTGGTTACAGTAAAGAATCTCATAAAGTCATCTTTTCTGCATAAAAGTTATTGTTAAAAATGCCAAAACATTAGGAAGCGTAACCGACAACAGTGACTGACTTCAGGGCTGCTAACTTATATATCCAGAGGGGAACACAGAATTAGTAACGTCTGAGCTGTTTATGTTAGAAGAAGTGACACACTGAATGAGATTCACAAAACTGAACAATTTATAGTATCTTTGTAGAATAAGGACTGAGATATTTTATTATTATTAATCTATAAATCAAAAACTCTTAAAATATATTGTTATGCCCGGCCTAGAGGAAACTGGAGTGCAGCATAGAAGTGTCTGTGTCTCCCACCTTTTCCCACTCACAGTGCCACCTGTTATGCAGTCTAAACAAAAGCAACTCATATCCTTCACTACTAACTGTCCTATCAAAGAAAACAGGAGGAAACAGGATTAAACTAAAACTAAACCGGCTGCAAGTAGCTGAGACTGCTTTGACTTCTCCATTGTTTTATTTCTACACTTCAGCACCTCTACATCCACCGAACATTCCCTCACTCACATCTATCACTACTGACCATAGACTGTATATACGGACTTGACTGATTTTCACACGACATGCTTTGTTATGTCTATTTAGATTTATTGCTCATCCTTTGTTGAAAATAAATTACTGTGTTATACTTTCAACATGGTGTGTCTCCATATTTATCACGGTGACATATTTATATATGTCACACCATATTTAAAGTCAATCTTTTACTTTTTTACACGTCACTGTTGCTGTGTAAAAACACGTCCCAAAGTCTTAATCCAATCCAATCCACTTTATTTATAGAGCACAATTTAAACAAACACAAGGTTTCCAAAGTGCTGTACATCACTACAATAGGAGACACAATAGGATAAAATTAATAGATAAGATAAACACAATAAAATAAAGTAATAAAATCAACTAATAAAAAACATAAAAAATAAAATCAATTAAAACCCAGATCAATCAGGGGGGTTTCTGAAGTGCCACTACCACTAAAGACCATGATGTCTTTTTTTCATTAAAATTTAAAAAATTGAGAGACATGCAGGACTTAATGTCATATAAGCACTCTAGCAATGGCTTAACACAGTAGGAGTCTGACTTTCTAAGGGGGACATAGATCTGACTGTCATCTGCATAACAATGAAAATAGATACCATGCTTCCTGAGAATTGAACCAAGGAGAGGGCCAAGGACAGAACCCTGTGGCACCCCATGTGACAGGGGAGCAGTCGAGGAAACAGAGTCAGCAAGGCCAACACAGAAAGTCCGCTGGGACAAGTAGGACCTGAACCACCAACGCTGTGCCACTAATGCCCACCCACTGCTCCAAACGAGTAATCAGGATTTCATGATCCACTGTATCAAAAGCAGCAGTCAAATCTAAAAGTACAAGGACAACACAATGACCTGAGTCAGTAGCTAAAAAGATGTCATTAAAAACTCTTAAAAGTGCTGATTCGGTGCTATGTAATGGTTTGAAACCGGATTGGAAAATCTCAGTAATATTGTGTTCATTTATAAAATCCATGAGCTGGGAATAAACAATCTTCTCTAAAATTTTAGAAAGGAAAGGCAATTTGGAAATAGGCCTAAAATTAGTCAAAACACTAGGATCGAGCCCAGGTTTTTTTCTTAACCCCAAATGATGCAGCTGAACTGGAGTATTCTGGTATTCTCTACAGTTCCTGTTCAGCCCCCAGGGCAACCAGCACCACCCAGTGGACGAATACAACAGAGGAAGACTGTAGCTTTCAGAACACTTTATGAAGACAGAAATATTTCACACATGAGGTTACATGATATTCACTGTAGCTATTGACTCTGTAAAAATTGAAAGTTTAGTCACTAGCTTGCTCCATTAACTGATACATATGGTTAATTAGATTTTTAGTTGCTGAGGCTACCACAATCAGCACACTATGAGAAGATAATGAAAAGACACAATATACTGAGGAAAGATGGAGAGCACAGAAAGATGAAAATGAAAAGATTCACCAAAACCATTCTCTTTAGAATCATCTGTTATGTGATCTTAAACGGTATCCTGAGATTATATTTCATTAAAAAACACACTTTTCTTTATGAATTGCTCCAGATGACAGTATCAATTTAAAAAAGTATGAAAAGTAAAAGTGTTTCCCATTAATGGATGCTGAACCGTGAGGATACAGTCCTGCACATGAAGAAGATATTTCTTATTAAAACACAATCAAGTTAATGAAGCACTCCAGCACACAGGAGGAAATATGTACGGTTTCAGAAAAAGGTGCATCAAATTGATTTGATATTGATATTCAAAGCACACATTGATAGGTTATACCTGACTGAGTGATGGAAACATTTGAATAACAATATCAGGAATAATTTATAGTCCAACATTGACATTTGAAGTTCCCTGCTTTTTGATGTTTGTGTCAGAGAAAACAAGATTTGTACTGTTAAAAAAAACAAGGTCCCTTATTAAAGACACATCTTCAATGTTTTCTCATTACAGACCGAGGTTTTCTAACTTTAGATGGTTTTACCTACAGTCAGGATTCAGACTTCACTGAAGAACCCAAGAAGCTAAAATCAACGTTAACAGTTATGTTGTTTGTGAAAAGTCTGTCAATGGCACAGTCTATGTTTTATTTCCATTATGGAATTCAAAGGGGTGTAAAGTAGAATAATCTTTCACTTTTGAGATGAGACAGGACAAGCAGTTAGGATTGTTTCTGTAATGAGCCCCCTGGATAGTAAAATGAAGTTATTTTGATTAAACCAAAAGGAAAAGTGATTCTCATGTTACATCTTCAGAGAGGTCTCCTGACGATGAACCTGGAGGTGGAAGATCTCTGTAGTTTTCATTCTACATGTTCAGTTCAATCAGTCACATTCTCAGATGTCACTGTAAAGAAACCACAAATTCTCTTTGATCAACTGCTCACCATAATGCAAAGTTTGCAGTGTAGGAGTGTTCTCTTAATGTGTATGTTTTCAGTAAATAGCATTATATAAATCTGTTTTACTCTACCACAGACTCAGAGGAAGTGGCTGCACACAACTGATGTTGGAGGAAAGTGTATAGTTCATTAGATGCCTGGCCGGCCAACAGACAGTTGAGTTATCTGTTTTACAATACTGATTGGTGCAACTGCTGGCGGCAGGGTGGGAGGTCCATCGTGTTTTTGCCTCATCAATTTGGTCCTCCTTCCATTGCTGACCGGCACAGTCTACACAATGGACCTCCCACCCCTTCATTTCCTTTTCCAATACCAGACAGGTTTTATGCTGATTTAAATTATTTGTTTCCAATACACTACTCTTTACGAAATACACAAAATAGCATCTTTGTGCTATAAACAGAAATGTGATATCTGTGATATTTTAGAGATATTTTATTACCTTTGAAGGGTGCTGATGACTTGCTTCCTGAAGGGATCATTTTGATCTTCATATTTTTTAGCATTGATCCAGTCCTCCATTTCTTTTTTGATCTCTGGTTTCATGAGATCTGGTTTGTGTCCCAGGAGGTTGAACCATGTATCCACTAATGCTTTAGAATGTCCTGGAAAACTGTCCTGGAAAACCTTCAGCCTGGTGGGACTCATTTTTTTTTGGTCAAAATTGTTGATCTTCATTGTTGTTCTTACTGGAGCCAGCATACGTAAAGGCATTGCACCAAGGATGGTCAGTTTGAAGGTGCCTGCAACATCATCCTTGCTTATGGTTTCAGCCACTAAGTCTCTGAATCTTTGAGATTTTGTACTGGGGAACTCACGATGCACCTCTTCTGGCACATAAACAGTTGGAAGCCCAAGCCCATGAGTGTTGTATACGTCCTCTATAAGCTTTTTATCCAGATGAGAGGAGGCTGTTGCCACCTCAAGCATAGCTGTAGCTAATTCACTATTCTGGTTCAATTCATTTGCTTTCAGTATACTATTTACTGGTGGTTGATGATCTCCATTGATGAACTTTCCAATTCCTTTTCTGTCCTTTGCATCCTGCTGCCACTCTTTGTACATGTTTCACTTTCCCAGTTTCTTGCTCAAGAGCTTCCTCAGTTTCTTTCATCTTTTTAATGTTTGGTTTTGCAGCTCCCTCTGCCATGTACCAGTCCCCTCCTCTGATTGCTTCAGTCCACTCTTTGCGCTTGATGAAAGGCTCCCATTGGCCTGGATGTCTGAGAAGAGCGTCGGCCTCCACAGATCGGAGGCGGCCTGCTTCTAAAGCGATCTCTTCTCCACTGGCCTCTGGTTTCATGCCTCGAGCCAAAGCATGAAACAGGCAGTTCTTGCCCTCGCTGACTATGTTTACTGTCTGGTTGTTGATGAGCACATCATAATGGCCGTCCGGGTGTTGGGCACTCTTTGGTCTGTAGATCAGTGTCACAGTTTGACTGGTGGCTTTAGCTCCTGGGCTCAGCTCCTGCATCTTGGTAAGTCTGCCATGGCTGTCCTCTGTTAGGATAACAACCTTAGTCCCAGTGGCTTCTGACAGGACTCTGATATCGAGAATGGTGCCTGCAGTCACAGGGTTCCTGATCTTTTCAGCATGTGACTCTGACTGTTTACCTGCCTCTCCTGCAGGTTTATGTTTAGAATTCAGGTCTACTGGCATGTATGAGATGTATCTGTTGTTCTGTCCAGCTTTGAGTTTTTCCTCTGTTCTGTCACTCTTTAAGCCAGATCTTACATATTGTCCAATGACACCATTTACTTTGTCTTGAACATGAGAAACAATGTGACTGGAGAACTTCTGGTGGAACACTTCTACCAAAGCATCAGCCAATAAAGCACTGATGGTGTCGGCCAAGTCCTGCTTGAATTCTTTCAGCATCTCAGCATCTGAAGCAGACAGCTCATTTACCTTCACTTTCTCTGACAAAGCTTTTTCTTTTTTAAATGTTTTCAGCTGTTCATGAAGGTTTGAGAAAAACTTGCTGGAGAGGCCGAGCACTGTACTAATAGCATCTCCTGCCAGTACTCCTATGTGGGAAGTTTGGATGGCTGTCAGAATAATATGTACTTTTCCTTTGGCCTTTGCTTTAGCTTTGTTAATCACTGTGGAGAAGGAAGAGTTCAGCTTGTTCTGCCAGCTGAGGTCGGCATTGAACGGCTGTACAGCAGTGTTGCTCAAGTCTCTGAAAATGGCCAGCAGCTGACTTTTTCTGTTCTCATCCTGAAGAAGATCATGAAGCTGATTTTTATCCTCAAGGTGTGAGAGGACGATGGAGTCTACTAATGACGCCAAGGGCTCTTTTTCCATGTTGGATTTCACATCGTCAACAATTCCCTTTTTCACCTCATTTTTGATGCTGTTCAGTATTTTTTGCAGTATTTTCTCTTCCGCCTTTCCAAGTCCATAGGTAATGGCTTCCCCTACCATTGTTTTAGCAGTGAGTTTTGTTGCATTCTTCATATTTGTCTTTGTGACAACACTTAAACCTTCTTTAGTCTGATTGGAGAGAAACTTTGGCAACGCCTTCAGCTGTTTGCCAAATCCGTTAATTGCCATTTTAGAAGCTTTGAAGCCCTTTGCAATCAGCTTTCCAACTCCAAACCCAATGAGAGACACACCTATAGAAATTGCTTTATTTATAGCCCATGATGTCCAGCTGAATTCTCCAGTCACCATGGCCTCTATGCCAGAGATGCAGTCTGATATTCCTTCAACTATGAGTCCAATGCCGACTTGAGCTAATGTCCCAAATGTAAATGCAGTGAGCAGTGCTCCTCCAATAATCTGTAAAATTCCAAGACCGAACACCAGCAGACCTCCCCAGGAGAAACGAGGCTCCTCTTCCACAGAAAATACATATTTCAGACCTTGACTGTAGAGGTTGTCGGCTTCCACTTGGAGCTCTTCATCACCACTCGACACCAGGGAGAACATTGGGGATTTTTTGACTATTGCATCCCTCCCTCTTTCTTTGATCTCATCCAGCTTCTTGATGGCCTCACTAATGTTTTTGTCGAAGTAACTCAACATGCTGCACTTGGTTGTAAACTGTTTTTCAAGGCTGGTTTGGTTGCTGTTGGCTGAGTGTGCAGAGGACATTTTTACAAACTGCAGACAGACCATGGATTGTTCACTGAGATACTTCAGAGACTCCTGTGCCTTCTCTAGATCTTCTCTGGCCTTAGTCAGGTAATCTGCTTTCTGCTGCTTTACAGTGCAGTACGCATGACTGTAAAAAGCTATGGCTGCCCAGCTCTCATCTTGATTCATGGCTTTCTCAAATAGCCTGGCACTGACGTCCCATTGTTTTTCACTCAGCGCAACATTTCCAAACTTGATGTAGTGATAAATGCTAGAACACGGTGAAGTCTGACTTTGAGACTGACTTTGTGCCAATAACAAATCAGCTTTCAAACTCTTTTCCAATTCATTTCTCTTCAACTGGTCAATTTCCTCTGACTTTGTTTGCAACCATATCCCCCAGAACTCATTCATGATGGCAACAACAGCTCTTTCCTCTTCTCCATCTGTCTTCTTATAAACATCTTCAAGAGTTTTGCAGTACTCTGAAAACAGGTCCTCTCGCAGTTTCAACTCAGTGACATCATTCATCATGTGATTTATCTTTTCTGCTGCAAGTCTATCCCTTGTGCTCTTGGCTTCCTCCACAGAAGACGCTGTACTGAAAGACAGGTGTTCAGTGGACGCGATTATCTGAGCAGATCCAGGTTTACCTTTGCGAGCAGTTCGACCAAAAGCCTGGAGTTCCACTCTTGTGTTCTCAGAGAGGAAGGAGAGGATCACAAATAATCCTCCATTGTTGTTCACCTGTTTGGACACTTTTATGTCTGTGCCACGCCCGGCAAGGTTTGTGGCAACAATGACATCACCAGGTAGCAGTTCCTTTTCTATTTTGCTCAGACTGTCTTTGTCGCTGCGGCAGTAGAGAATGATTTCACCTTTGATGCTGCTTTTCAGCTCTTCGTAGATCTCTTTGGCTTTGTTGATAGTTTCACAGATCACCAGGGCTGCTCTTCCATCTCTGTATGAATTTGGGGAAATCTGAGCCAAAACCACACGTTTTATTTCAGATTTCCACTCTTCAGCTGAGGTCTTCAGAGAACCTTTGACCTCAAATAACTTCTTCCTGTTGAATGTTGGCATTTTGCAGGCAGAGAGATTTGGATATAGCTCCTGCAGAAACAGAATGTCTTCTTTGCTCCCAAGTGTCCCTGTTGTTCCATATATTTTCCCATGGTACTTTTCAAAAAAGGAGATGTTAGACATGTAGTTTGTCACTGTTGAAATTGTGCTCAGTTTCATTTGGTGTTTAATCTCAAGAAACTGCTGCAGACCATCCCCCCATTTCTTATTCAGTTCTATTATACCAGTTGACCTGAAATCCACTGGACAGACGTTGTCGTTTTCTACAACATATTCCCGTCCTTCCTTCAGCAGCATTGCCAGAAAGGCATTCTGAACCCACACTGACACTTTCTTCTCCACCAGATTCTTCAAGAATCCAGGAATGCTGATTTTGTCTTCATTGTTTGCACATGGGGTGTACTGAATCTTCTCTGAGATTAATTCTGCAATGGGCTTGATGAGAATTTCTTCTGAATCATAGAGAGCACAACACAAGCCTTCCCCCCAAGACAAGAAATTTAAGCTCTGGAATGTCCCTGTTGTTGTACGGGCTGCGTTTTCTAAGACGGAGCAATCCCTTGTCGTCTAAAGTGTAAACAGTGAAACCATAGGGGACATAGTCCTCAATTTCTTGGAAAAAATCAACCACAGCATCCCGACTCACAGTTTTCAGTTTCCTCAGAAGTTCATCCTTTTCACTGTTGTAGATATTCTCTGTAAATCCACTTGGCACAGTGTTGGTTTCTTCAGCGATACGTAAAATGTCCATTGGATCATTAATTTCAGTGTCTTCTGTGTCTATTGAGTCAAAGATGGCCCTGAAGAATGAAGCAGGAGGACCCCGTACAAATGTCTGGTCTCCTGTAGACAGGAAGCCGTACTGGCTGACGTGGCCCCAGATCATGGCCAGGATGATGTTCAGGTGCTGCATGCAGACCATGGGGCTGGACAGGTAGGTCAGCTGCACTCCCTGATCCAGCAGCAGGGAGTCCACTTCATCGATTATGATGCACTGATAGCTGCGATCAGGCCTCA
Organism: Lepomis macrochirus; assembly: GCA_024633595.2. NCBI lineage: Eukaryota > Metazoa > Chordata > Actinopteri > Centrarchiformes > Centrarchidae > Lepomis > Lepomis macrochirus. The sequence continues at coordinate 30,402,485 of JALXJV020000022.1, read as the reverse complement.
CATCCTTCATCTCAAATATCTGGCGAAGGTGATCTGCAGCGAAGGCTTCGATAGTGCCATAGACCACGTCCTTCTGGTAGCATTCTTTTCGATCTTTATCTTGGGTTTTATTTGTGTTTGTGTCAGCTGTCAAGCCAAAGTACTTGTAGAAGTCAGTCCATTCTTCTGCATCTCTTTGACATAACACAGAAGAGCTGGACACCACATCTACTTTTTCACCCCTAAGCGCACGCAGCACTGCAAACATTGCTATGACACAAGACTTCCCTTCTCCAGTGCCCATCTCCAGGAGCTTCCCAGTGTCAGACAGGGCCAAGAGGCACCAGCTGATCAGTTGGGTGGTTCTGGGCCACCACTTCCCTTCAGCCTGGCACTGGTTTACAGCATTGCATAAGACTGCCAGGACCTCCTGAAGGTCTTCTGTGTCCGTGCTGTGACTCAGATTCCTAGCTCGCTGTACATCTTTGTGGTTTTTAATTTCACCGGTTTTGATGAGGTTTGTTACATGAGTTACTACACTGTATGATTTACTCAGTGTTTGTTCATCGATGTCTTTCATCTGCCGTATTTCATCAAACAGAGTGTCGAGGCTTTTTGGTTTCTCATCTCTCAGGCTCTTTTCTAAATGCTGGATCAGATTCTCAGTTCTAGTTGACTCTAAGAGTTTAAGGAGAGATTGGTTGTCCTCGTCTGTCCATGTGGAAGACACCTGATGTGTTGCCATCAAGTGTAAAATCTTCATAATGGAAATACAGTCTTCATCATGATGGTGGTCAGTTAATGCTCCAAGGAGGTTTAAGGCCTCTACGGGGGACCAAAGTCTAAGATTTGAAACCATCTGGAAGAGTTCCTTGGTTTGTGCTTTTGAGTCTTGGAGCTGCACTGCACGGTCAAATAAAATCTCCAAACACCATTTGTCTGCAGGAGATGTCCTGTTTTTCTCAGCTTCTGTTTCTCTAGTAACCGCTCTCAGGAGATTCTCAAGAAAGGTCAGAACAAAGACCTCATTAGAAGGAAGTTCCTTTCCAGTAACTTTCTTTGAGATGGTGATGATTTTATTGTCAGTGTTTGTGTCGTTGTTCAGGTTGGTGTGGAGCTCCTGAAAAAGAGCCTTAATAAACACATGTCTCAGTTCCATATCCTCACTCTGAAATTTACCCATGAGGCTTTGCAGGACCTCTGCAGCAAACACCAGGGAAACATCGTCATTGAGCCTTGAAAATTCCAGATTACGGGAAGAACTGAGACTTTGTTGTTCAATGATAAATCCACGTGTAAGCTGAGGGTTCCCTGTTCCCATCCCCTCTATGCCGTACTGAAAGTAATCAGAGACGAAGTCACTGATGGTACCATACACAATGTCTGCTTCATAGACCTCCCTGTATGATGCATTTGTTTTCTTCATGTTTGTGTTGACAGAGATTCCAAGGTGCTTGTAGAAGTCAGACCACTCCTTAGTTCGCTCCTCTGAGTGAACATCAGCTCTCAGCACAATGTCCACTTTGTTTCCCATGCAGACTTGTGTGGCTGCAAACATGGCTGTGACACATGGGTCTTCTTCCACACCAACCAGTTGTAGCTCTCCACTCTTCTGAGTCAGCACCAACGCACACCACCGCAGCATCTGCCTCACTGTGGGCCACCAGCCTTTGGTGTCAAAAACTGCTTTGCAGAGCTGAGACAGAGACTTCTGTAGGTCGTCTGCATTCAAGGGATCAGGTGTAAAGGAATCTTTCACAAATGGTGCATCTTTGGGTGCATTTTCTGCGTACTGCAGGACACCAGTGGTAATGTTTTTTATCATATCAATCACAGAATCAGCCAAATTCCGTAACATCTTTACTTCTGCTAGAGCTGCAGGTAGACTGCTCTCATCTTTCCTTCTGAGAGTCTTTTGGAAATCCTGATGGAATCTCTCAGGGCCAGCAAAGTCCAGAGCCTGGACGAGAGAGCGTCCGGACTCATCCGTCCACTCTGGTGATATGTCATACGCTTGAACCAACTTCAGGACTTCAGTTATTGAAACATCCTCTGCATATTTCTGAGACAGTGCTTTGAGCAGAGTCACTGCCTCCATCGGGGTCCATTGGTTTGTTTGCACAAGTCTGAGGAGCATTTCAGTGGATTCTGAGTGGGTTTCTTTACCGGTTAGATGTGTGAGTGTGGATAAGAGAAGCTTCAAGCACTGGATTTCCATCTTTAAAATGAACACAGAGGCTCTTCCCACTACATTCTGCAGTGATGATGCGAGGGTGCTCAGGAATTCTATCAGAAAGAGGTTCTCAGTGGAAAGCTGATCTCCAGCCCATTGTTTGGCTATGAGGACTGCGTCACTATCAGAGGTGCTATAGTCAGTGAAAAAGTGCATCAGGTTCAGGTACAGGGCTTGAGTCAGCAGGAGACTCTCAAAAGCATTAGGTGCTGATTGGCTGATGGAGTCCACCAGGGACTGCACCTGATTGGAGATGCTTTGTAGGGGAACTCCCTCGGGGATCTCCAGAGACAGGGCACACAGCTCTGTGATGAACACCTGAGTGTGCTGCAGAGTGCTGAGGGATGGGGGAGCACTGATCCATTCATCAAACAGAAGTTTGTCCAGGACTGACAGGATCTCCTGCTGCTGATCTGCAGTCAGCTGAGTGAGACTGAGATCTGGAACAGGGGTACTGCATTTCTTAGAGAGGATTTCTAGAAGCTCATCCCTGTCTGATTCATACTTAGCCTCAAACTCATCCAGGTGCCACGTCTGAACATCTTGCTTGAAATGAAAGCAATTTGCACACTCATACATATAGACTTCATATGGTCTGTAGTATTCACCTCCATTGAACACATACACATGCCGCCCATGAACAGTACTTTTGTAGAGATTATCGAAGGATGTGCATGGAGGCAGGACTTTATCACACTTGCAGCATCTCAGGCGGTTGCCCATGTTACTTTCTCTTGGTTGTGTGTTCCCCATTTTTGTTGATTTATTCAGCAGTTAAACAGTGATTTTCATGTGCAACTTGTGTTTTCCTGAAACATAAAAAAAGACACATTTGAAGATATAACAACAAACTCTAAAAAATAAAATAAAATGAACTCCATTATAACCATCTGCAAACATAGTCATGTAACTGTTTGGACTCTATGGGGACCTGGATAATGTAAATGGCTTCACTATGTGTTTAAACAACATGATCCAGAGGTAAGACAGTGATAACCCTGAGGATAAAAGCTGCATTGGCTGAGACACAGGCAGATCATTTGCGTGATGCATATGCATCCCTTCTGCAGAAGACTTGAATAAAATTCACAGAAAGACTTGTGTTTGTGTAGAGGATGGGAAAATGGCCTCTATTGGAAATGAAAATAAAAAACTGACATCCCCTTAATTTTTTAAAACATGTTTCATACATTAGTCCCCTTTACATAATACATTTGGTATTAATCTTTTAATGTGTAAATGTTTTGTTGCGACAATAGGTTTCACTGTAAAACCAAGCCCGTGTTGAGCACATTATACACGGCACTTGAGTTGGTCACAACATTATAACTGTGTCTAACTGCTCTGCAGTATGTATAATATGGTGTAGAGATACTGAGATCAAGTGTACAAGCTCCCGGTAAATAGATACCGTTAGATGTTAGATAAGTGTTCTGCTAGGTTTGTGAGCATTGTAAGTGCTCAAATTCAAACTTTGAACATTCATTATTGTCACTGCCAAGCCAACGTGTGATGTAGATGTAACAGTGTAAAAGGAACACTTTTTGTTGTTTTATTTATACTGAGAGTAAAAAGCAAGAGGGTATCCTTGTGAAGGAAAAGTATCTAATTGAGTTCATCAGAATTAGTGAAAATACACTGAGTTTGTGCCGTTTTTTGTAATGGCGGTCACCAACTGATATTGGCTCATATAAATACACTCATGTAGTTAATTGCTAAATTTATCATTACGTGTGTTTAGAGCTATGATGCAAACCCTCTTGTAAGAATAGTGGAAATTTTTAAACCAACATATGAAAACAACTGGTTTTACAGCGGTTTCTAAGGTTCCTGAGTATTGGGTTAAGTCGGTGCCAGTTGTGGGCAGGTCTTGGTGGATTTTGTTGTTTTGAAGAAACCTGGGGTTGTTCCCATTTTCCTCTATTAATGACGAGTAGTACGCTGCTTTGGCATTACGGAGGGCCTTCCTATAAGTTTTAAGACTATCTTGCCAAATTAAACGCAAATTTTCCAGTTTGGTGGAACGCCAATTCCTCTCAAGTTTCTGTGATATTTGCTTTAATTTGCGAGTTTCAGTATTATACCATGGAGCTAACCGTCTTTGTTTTAGTATTTTCTTTTGTAGAGGGGCTACAGAGTCGAGTGTTGTTCACAGCGAGCCTGCAGCACTATCAACAAGATGATCGACTTGAGAGGGACTGAAATTCGCGTAAGAGTCCTCTGTTACTTTGATACCTGATAGTGAATTTAGAGCCGATGGGATCGCATCCTTAAATTTAGCTATAGCTCTATCAGACAGACATCTTGTAAAGAAATTTTTGCCCAATGGGGGATAGTTCAGCATTCAGCAACCTTATAGGACCGACTTAACTCTATACTCAGGAACTTTAGAAACTGCTGTAAAACCAATTATATGTTTAGACTGCTTTGCTTCCCTCAACCTTTATCAACGAACTTCAATAATTTCTTCATCTAAACCATCTATCTGCCTCTTGGACGCCATCCCGACTAGGCTGCTTAAAGAAGTTTTACCCTTAGTCAGCACTTCTCTACTAGATATGATCAATCTGTCTTTATCAACAGGCTATGTGCCACAGTACTTTGAAGTAGCTGTAATTAATTGAATTGAATGAATTGAAATAACTTTAATTTCCCCGAGGGGCAATTTGGTTCACAACATGTACCCAACATAAACACAGTCGTACACATAAGAACACATAAAACACATAAGATAATAAATAGATAATAACAACAAAAACACAAATACCTATAGTTTGTTGAGAAACCCAACAGCTAATGGTATAAATGATCTGAGGTATCTGTTGGACCTGGCACGTTTTCAGTAAGTATAATATATATATATATATATATATATATATATATACATATATATACATATATATACATATATATATATATATATATACATACATATATATGTATGTATATATATATATATATATATACATACATATATATACATATATATATACATATATATATGTATATATATGTATATACATATATATATACATACATATATACATATATATGTATATATAAAAAAAAAAATATCCCCCTCTCACCCCTTGCGGGGTGGTATGTGTCATCCTCAAGCTCGGGTCCTCTACCAGAGGCCTGGGAGTTTGAGGGTTCTGCGCAGTATCTCAGCTGTTCCTAGGACTGCACTCTTCTGGACAGAGACCTCTGATGTTTTACCTGGAATCTGCTGTAGCCACTCTCCCAGTTTGGGGGTCACAGCCCCCAGTGCTCCGATTACCACTGGCACCACTGTTGCTCTTACTTTCCACATCTTTTCTAGCTCCTCTTTCAGCCCTTGGTATTTCTCAAGCTTCTCGTGTTCCTTCTTCCTGATGTTGCTGTCGCTTGGTATTGCCACATCTATCACTACTGCCTTCTTCTGCTGTTTGTCGATCAACACGATGTCTGGTTGGTTAGCCATCACCAGTTTGTCAGTCTGGATCTTGAAGTCCCACAGGATCTTAGCTCGGTCATTCTCAGCTACCTTAGGAGGTGTCTTCCATTTTGACCTTGGGACTTCCAGCCCGTACTCGTGGCAGATGTTCCTGTACACTATGACAGCTACCTGGTTATGATGCTCCATGTACGCAGCTTCCTGCCTGCATCTTACACCCTGCTGTTATGTGCTGTACTGTCTCAGGGGCATCCTTGCACAGTCTGCACCTGGGGTCCTGCCTGGTGTGGTAGACCCCAGCCTCTATTGATCTTGTACTGAGTGCCTGTTCTTGTGCCGCCATGATTAGTGCTTCTGTGCTGTCCTTCAGTCCAGCCTTTTCCAGCCACTGGTAGGATTTCTTGATATCAGCCACTTCTTCTATTTGTCTGTGGTACACGCCGTAGCGGCTTGTCCCTCCATGACGGTTCTTCATCTTCCTTGTCCTCACCTTCGGGTTTCTGCTGCCTGAGGTATTCACTAAGCCCTTCATCTTTGGGGCCATCTTCCTGATGTATTCCTGGATCTTCGTTGTTTCATCCTGGACAGTGGTCTTGACACTCACTAGCCCTCGGCCTCCTCGCCACGCTTTGGTGTACAGTCTCAGGGTGCTGGATTTGGGGTGAAACCCTCCGTGCATTGTGAGGAGCTTTCTGTCTTGATGTCAGTAGCCTCTATCTCCTCCTTTGGCCAGTTTATTATACCAGCGGGTATCTGATGACTGGCAGGGCGTATGTGTTGATGGCTCGGATCTTGTTTTTTCCCATTCAGCTGGCTTTTCAGGACCTGCCTCACTCTTTGTAGGTATTTGGCTGTGGCGGTCTTCCTTGCTGCCTCCTCATGGTTACCATTAGCCTGTGGCACCCCAAGGTATTTGTAGTTGTCCTGAACATCTGCGATGTGGCCTTCTGGTAGTTCAACCCCCTCGGTTCTGATCATCTTCCCTCTTTTTGATACCATGCGACCACACTTGTCCAGTCCGAACGACATTCCAATGTCATTGCTGTAGATCCTGGTAGTGTGGATCAGTGAGTCGATGTCTCGCTCATTTCTGGCATACAGCTTGATGTCATCCATTTAGAGGAGGTGACTGATGATTGTTCCGCTTCGGAATCGGTATCCGTAGCCAGTCTTTGTGATGATCTGGCTGAGGGGGTTCAGGCCTATGCAGAACACCAGCGGGGATAGTGCGTCGCCTTGGTATATGCCGCACTTGATGGTGACTTGTGCAATTGGCTTTGAGTTGGCTTCCAGACTTGTTTTCCACAGCTTCATTGAGTTCTTGATGAAGGCTGTTAGTGTCCTGTTGATCTTGTACATCTCCAAGCATTCCAGTATCCATGTGTGTGGCTTTCTTGTAGTCAATCCAGGCAGTGCACAGATTGGTCTGTCTGGTCTTGCAGTCTCGAGTGACTGCTCTATCCACCAGTAGCTGGTGCTTGGCTCCTCTGGTGTTACTGCCTATTCCCTTCTGGGCCCTGTGCATGTATTGAGCCATGTGCCTACTCATCTTAGCCGCTATGATGCCTGACAGGAGCTTCCATGTTGTACAGAGGCAGGTTATTGGCCGGTAGTTGGATGGGATTGTTCCCTTCTGGGGATCCTTCATGATCAGGATTGTCCGTCCTTGGGTTAACCATTCTGGGTGGGTCCCATCCATCAGCAGTTGGTTCATTTGTACTGCCAGGCGTTCATGGAGTGCAGTTAGTTTCTTCAGCCAGTAGGTGTGGATCATATCAGGGCCTGGTGCTGTCCAGCTGCCTCTTTCTCCCATATGTTCTTCCAGTACTGTTCAGTCTCAGCCCTGGGTGGATCTGATCTTGTGTTATTACCCTGCCACTGAGAGTACACTTTGGATGGTTCGGTGGAGAACATCCGGTTTATTCTCCTGGCTTCTGCTTCTCCCTTGTATCTCTTTAGGCGGCCAGGGCGGTGAGTCTTTGTTTGGCAGTCTCTAGAGCCTCAGGTATCGACAGCTTGTTGTATTTCTTGTTGTATGTTGTATTTCTTAGGTATTTCTTAGGTATTTCTTAGGTAACCCCTTCCTTACACCTTTCTGTAGGTCTGAGAGCTGACTAACCTCTCTTCGTGTTGCCTTGATCTTGGCAACACCCATGGATGCCTCCATGGGGGAGGAGAAGGTTAGGTCCTCAATGCTCTTTGTGGCTTGTGGTGTTCATCTTATAGCCAAGCATCTCTAGGATCACTGTTGCTGTGGCGTACATCAGCTCATTGGTCTCGGTTATGGCTTTAGTAGGGATAGTATGTAGTGCTGCATTCACATCTTCTAGCAGACTTTCAGAGGGTACTTTGTCACTTAGCCTCGTTGTACTAGGGGTCCAGTTTGGCTATGATCTTCATTCAGTAGGTCAGCTGCCCTTATGTTGAGTTCTGTGCTGTAGGACTTATTGGCAAGGGCTCCCCTTGTCGTAGCATATTTGTTGTACCTCATCAATCTCTAGTTGTGATAGGAGCTGCCGTTCTATGGATGTTAGAACACTGAGCTAGGAGTTGTTTCTTTGTCAGTGTTGATGATGGGTTCTCAAGCATCCATATATCCCATAGTCTCTGCATATAACCCTCCTCACTGGGGTTATATATATATATATATATATATATATATATATATATATATATATATATATATATATATATTTATTTATTTATTTATTTATTTATTTATATATATATATATATATATATGTATATATATATATATATATATATATATATATATATATATATATATATATATATGTATGTATATATATATATATATATATATATATATATATATATATATATATATATATATATATATATGTGTATATGTATATATATCCTATTGTGTACTTATGATAGACAAAACAAATATTGCTGTACTGGTTCAAAATGTGTATGTTTCCTTTGTTCTGGCCCAGATGGCCGAAAATGCAAAAGACGTGGACCTACACGTCTGAACCAACTGTTTTTGATTTGTGTAATTCCTGTTTTTTAATTCTCCTTTAATAAAAAAATTTTTGGTCAATTCTCCACCGGCTAATATACAATTTCCACGACAGAACCCATGGGGCCATTTTTTCAGGCAATGCAATTTTAGCCATTTTTGAATGCTGATTACCCACTGATGGACATGTTCAGGACTTAAACAATAGTTCACATAGTGTTACATGTACTAATTATCCATTAAGATTCTGAACACATGAACCCAACATCATTCCTTTAATCAATACACATTTTTGTGCAACATATTTGCTTATGCTTATTTAAGATTTATCATAGTTGTGATGACCAAGTTGAGATGTATTAAAGCCATAAAAGAAGAAGAGCAGAGCAGGCATTTTACCGAATTTACATATTAATCAGATAGTAATGATGCAGAAAACGCTGGTGTTAAACAGGCCCAGGGCTGAAGACCGTACTGTTTATTATCAGGCTGCAGCCTCCGCTGCTCTGTATCACCTCTCGCAGACAAACACAAAACACACATGTGAGCTCATACAGCTGCCAGCAAAGAGAGAGGCCAAGATGGAGACAGTGAAGGGAAAGTAACTCCAAACTACTTGAGTTGAGGACAGCTAAGCTTGTTACTGAAAGTATGTGCAATAAAAATACAATACTTCATCAATACCTCTTATCAACAAGCATGCAGAAAGCGTTATTTTAATCTGCTCTCTCCAGAGTCTCTCATCCTCTATGTTTATAAAAGCAACTTCATCAGAAACTGATATTGTGCAATAATAGTTATGTTTGGGGGTATGGCTCTGTTCTGGGACCTCCAAGCCCTTCCATGTGCCTATGTGGAAAGCCATAAGGCAAGGAGAGCACCTTCCTTTCCATCCATGTGCATAAAAGCCAGTTACACTAAATGACATGTGTGAGACCATTGAATTAATACATACAGTATTTGACAGTTTGAGTTACAATGCCTATTAAGAAAAGCATAACATATAACATATAACATTATGACATTATAATATGACATTAATAAATCAGCTAACAGATACAGCCACTCATGGCCCTTAAGTAGCAAGGATGGCTTGATTCTCAGGCTGAAGGTTGGCCAGCAGCCATACCAATGTGAAGCCTGCTTCTGCTGAATGAATAAAGCGAAGCATTTATGTGAAAACGTACTTGTAGCTTGTTGTCTACTTAACTACGATAACAAAGAGGCATCGTTTGTGTTTTAAACACGTTTTGCTTATGAGTTAATTGATCCCGGAAGCTAGAATCTGTAAATATAGGCTATTTCCAACTTTACCATTATCTCGTAATTATGACATCTTCTCTCGTAATTAGGAGATCTTTTCTCGTAATTATGACATCTTATCTCGTAATTATGACATGTTTTCTCGTAATTACGACATCCTGATCTCATAATTATGAGATAAGGCTCCCAATTTTTTTTTCTTTGGTGAGTGCAATGAGCTTCTGTAGAATCCCTAAGCAAAAATCACAGATCACTATGGTCACTACAGCCTAGACTTGCCTTTCAAACAAAAGAAAAATCCCAGCATGCCAAATAACCATTGCATTGCAGAGCAGCGCATCCAGACCGTGAAACGCTGAAAGTTTGGTAAGAATGAGATGTTTTCAAATGAATATACAGTTTTCCTCAAAAGATTGTGACAACAGCTGTACTGAAATAATACCAGTGGACGAGCTGAGTCGTACTAAGGAAGACCGGGAACTTTAAGAGTGGTCTTTGACTATGGTGCTGTCTGCAAGGGAACATCACTCAATGAACAACTGCTACAGAGTCCAGACCAACCACTCTATGTAGTTCTCATTGGATTCAGACAAATAGATTCAAAATGTTCTCATCAGATTTTGTACAGCTTCTAATTGCGTGGGCCTATTCATAAGAGCATCAATGAGTATGATTTTTATGAAACATAACGTTAATGTTTTTTAACTCCACTGGCTGAGATTTTTTTTAAAAATCAAGTGTCTTGACTTCAGAACTAATGTAACAGTTTTGCTCATGTATTGATAAGAGAAGTATTCAGCGCTTTTACAAAATACAAACTGTTGCTTTACGTCACTCTTTCCTGCTGAGTGGACGCTTCACTGGCAGCAGCTGCCGGCGTTTCTTTCTACAGGCTAAGTTTCACGTTTCTTAGCAGATGCTTCAACACAAAGTTGTTCATGGTTGAAAGCTTTCTTTAGCTTACAATGGAAGAAAATGTTCTTTGCATCTCAGTGTGACAGCGAGGCCTAATGGCAGGACTTGTAGCTGTGGAAGCAACGCCTCTCTCCATTGTTCCCCATTTTCCATTAGCTTTTATGTTGCACATATTGTGTTAAAATGAGAAATTAAACACAAACAGATCAAACTCTAAAATGACAGTTTATTATAGAGCCGAGAAGAATTTACAAACAATGCGTAATCTACCTTGATTACAGTTGTTGACTAGTCTTCTGACCAGCTACCGAAGTGCTTTTGGCCCCTGGCTGTGCACACATACACTAGTGTTTGCAAGCAACCCGTCTATATCAACAATGAAACCAAACGTTTCCAAACATTTGTAGCAAAAATGATCTCTTTGTAAGGGATGCTACTGATGTATCTCAAAGAAGATATTAGATAAATTAGATTACTAATTTAGACTAGCACAAAGAAAAAATCCTGTGGATGAAGCAGCTAGTGGGCTAACAGCAGACCGCTTCTTCAGCAGCAAGAGATGGATCAAGGGACCAGAGTTTCTCTGTAAACCAGACAGAGGATGGCAGGAATCTCATTAAAATCTGCAATCTCTGCTAATGATCCAGAAGTCAAAAGTCCATTGAGCCCTACAGACTCTCTGATAAGCTAATTCTCATCATGGAGGAGTCTGCTGACTGCTGTAACTTGGCTTCTTAAAGTAAAAACAATCATTTTACAGCTGACTTGAAGGAGAAACAAGATTCAGACTGCTGTGAGTAGCTTTAAGATGAATGGTCAACTGAAAATCATTATCGAAAAGGAGATGCAAGTCTTTAAGGCAACATTCCATAGACAGCGTTTACGTCCTGAAGATCTGGTGCAAGCAGAAAGTACAAAGCTAAACTAAACGCTGGAAACATATCCACACTATTGTTGCGACATATCCATGAACAACTTGGCCACGGAGACAGAAATCATATGCTGTCTCACCTCCGTAGAAAATACTGGATTATCAAAGCTCATTTGAAGTTGCATATACTGTTGACACATACATCCATGCATTACAAAGATTTATTTGTCAAAGAGGTCAAGTGGTGTCACTAAGACATAGCACAGAAAATGAGTGGAAAGGTTATTTTAAAACATTTGGTGAGTTTCAGTACTTTGAAGTTTACTGACAGAGCAAGACAGAAAAGCTACAAAACGAAATTTAACTCAGTGTGACACTGATGTTCCTCTCGGTGAAGCTGAAGCTGTTTGGTGAGTAAAAAATGCACTTTCCCACAACGCTTGTGTGTTGCACCCCCCTTCAATATATGAAACTATGCACTCGTATTTGCTTGAGTGAGGCATTAGCAACGGCATAAGTTTAAATGTAATTTGTCCTCCTGTTTACCTTATTTATGAGAATAAATTGCACTGCGTGCAACTACTAATTAATATGATTCCAGATTAAACTGTACACCATATTTGAGGCATTCTTTTGCAGAAACAGATATCTCTGTTTGTGTTTATTATCCTCAATCATGGTTCTTTTTATGTGAGCTGCAAATTATGTCTTTTATTGGAGGTGTGAAACGAAATGGGAGTTTGTTTATCCAGAAAGGCTATCTAGAGAGGCCTCAAACGGCCATCCGTGATGACGGGAATATTTTCTGGTGATCTTGTGATAAAAAACCATAGCTGAATACAGGGGTCGGCATGGGCATTTCTTTAAGATAACTTTAGAGAAGAGACAGACAGCAGCCCCTCCAGCTTCTCTCCCAGCAGTGTTTTTCTTGGCTTGTGTGGAGGTGAGTGGTGATGAACAAAAGACTAAACTACCAGTGCCTTGAGTTTACCGCTAATTAAACAAAAGACAATATAGGTATGTCTTGCTAACGCATGACTCATGAGCTGAGCTAATGTAATAAGTTAGCTGAAGTTTAGCTAAGGCGATATCTCATGGTCATACAACCTAATGTACTGATGGAGACACTACAGGTGAACACTGTAACATTTGTGTAACGTCATCACAATCGCCACATTAATATGCAAATCAGACGTTAACTAATTAAAATACGCCACTTTGCACACATTTGACAAGTCACTGCAGGTGAATGGGATAAAGAAAATAACTAAAGCATATCACAACAGAACTTCCCCAGTTAATGACTTACATCAAGATATCAACAGATTTTCCTCTGAAATGTGCTTTGTAATTTGGTTAGAAGAAATCTCCAGATGCAAACAGACAGAGGCTAGTAGCAGGGCCCTGCAGAGACCTTTGGAAGGGCAGGTGCTCAAAGTATAAAAGGAGCACATGGAACAAGGATTTAAACACGGCTGTTCTCAAAATATCGATACAGAAATATATTGTTAGGATTATACGTGTATACAAACACTTCTGTATCAATACATCAACAAATGCTGTGACAAAGTTTTGAAAAAAGAAACACAAGGAATACTCAGCGCTAGCTTTAAAACTCTGTGGGATGACATAACTTACAGGGAACAGTTGCTGTTGAAGGGTTGCTGGGGATGTTGCTGCTGCTGCTGCTGCTGTGTTGTTGTTGCTGCTGATGCTACTGGAGGTGATCTGTGACTAGAGATATTACAACAAACATAGGAGACATATTAGCTGATGAAACAAATATGTGACCATGACAAGATGTAAAGATTGCTGACAGTATTTGGGACTGGTTCACTATGACTGACCTGCTGTAGTGCTGCAGCCGCTGCCAAGGCTCGCTGCTATGAGAAAATAAGAAGGAGATGCTGACAGAGACTTGCTGCACACCGAGAGCTGCAGGGAGAGGAAACAAGATACCAGGTTCAAAAAAGTTTGGGAAATAATCTGAGAAGGAAACAGGACTGGGAGAAAGGACGAGGTAAGAGTCAGACAAGTCTATAGACAGGTGTGTGTGTGTGTGTGTGTGTGTGTGTGTAGGCAATATTGTGATAATGATTTTATATACTGCATTGTGAATCTGAGATATTTGGATTTTGATTGACTATATGTCTAATCATAAATCTAAAAAGATGAGTGTGTGTGTGTGTGTTTGTTCTGTTGGCCTATAATAACCATGACAGAGCAGCATTTACCTTTCACATTAACATTTCATACCTTTGTCTGAAATCTATATAGGGACATTTCTTCTTCACTCTTTACTTTGATGTCAGGAATATTATTTATTTTATGTAATAATAATAATAATAATAATAATAATAATAGATTTTATTTGTAGGCGTCTTTCATAGCACTCAAGGACACCTTACAGATTAATACATTTCAATACAAAAAAATCAAAACAAGAAACAATGTAAAGATTAAGATAAAATAGAATATTGATACTGACATTATTACATGTATTTCCAGTTATTTAGTTCATATAGGTTTGTTATTAAATCTATTCAAATAAGGAGGCTATAATTTGTAGGAATAAGTAATAAACCTGTTTTACCACTGTTGTTGTTACAATTAATTTAAGGCACACTACGTTTTTTATTAAGTTGCTGTAATAATCTGAGTTCAAGTGAGAGGTTTTTATTCAAATTACAAGGACCTATCAACCTTTTTCTTTAGGATAGCTGCCTTACATGAAATCAGTCACAGTAAACAGGGAAATTGGTGCCGAATGTCCTTCAATAAATGACCAAGTGTTCCTCTCTTATGCTTGTAACCAAGCCAGTAGTACCATTCTACGACTGCAAGATGCTCTTTCAAAAGCTTGGCATTTTGGTTTCCTCTCAATGGCCAAATTGTTTTTGTCATTTGTATGTTAAATGTGAGCTCCACTAACAGGGTCAAAAAACACCTTGAATGATTCACGGTGAAATGCCTGTAGTCCAAATTGGTGAGAGCACCCCTATATGCCCTCTACTCATCACTAAGGATGAATGTCCCAGGGCGCACATGCTTCACCACTCAGTGATTCTTGAGATCAGGGACAAAACAGGTTTTGATTTTCAAAAAAAAAATCTTGATTATTTTAAAAAACTATCTATACATCTTTGTTAAATGAAGCTTTGCCTATATAACCATGTGTTGGAACAACCTCCCATTTTTACATTTTTGTCATAAATGACATGTTTGCGGGATCAGAACTAGATTTTTGTTAACACCGTCAGAGACATAGAAATGTCAAAAAAATTATTTTAAATGACCTTATCACAGATATTTTTACTCTTAACTGCTTCTTGGTTCTCTTAATTGTATACAGATGTTTTTAAATGAATCATATCTCCTTTTAAAAGTTAGATTTGTCAGTGTTTAATAGTTACAGTTTAGGTTTTATGTATTAACCAATATAACATTTAATCTCCAATATGAACAGAGATACTTAGAAGTGTTCAAATTACACATTAACTTTGAAAATGCAACACTGTTATAGACAAATATTCTTGATGGAACAAAACATGTCAACATAAAGTCCATCTGACGGAGTTGACAAGGCATCGACGGTGTTGACAAAACTGACGGTGGTGACAAACTTGTAAGAAACAGAAAAATATTTAATTCAAAATTATCATTGAACTCTCACAAATATTGTAACATTATAAGATACGAAGAAAATACATTATATAACCTATTTTTTTTTTTTTTGGATTAACATCTCAAGGGGGTACAAGGACTAACCTCTTCAAATACATGCTGCTTATGCACAAACTACAAACCTCATCTCCAGAAAAGTTGGGATATTTTCCAAAAGGCCTGCATCAGTGCCTACAGCGTGAGTGAGCTTTATGTGTGTGAAGGTGCTGCTGACACAGAGGCATGAAGTGGGATTTTAGAAAGACATCTGTTGCCATCAAGTCGACATGTCATTCCAGGACATCCATGCTTATTTCAGCAGGACAATGCCAGGCCTCAGTCTGCACTGGCTACAACAACATGGCCTCGTACACACAGATTGCGCGTTCTTTAAAGGCCTGCTGCCAGTCCACATCTGTCTTCTATTGAAAATGTGTGGTGCATCAGAATCAGACAGTGGCGACCACAAACTGTTGAGCAGCTGAAGTTTTGTATAACAAATATTCCAATTACAAAACTGGCACAATTAGTAGCTTCACTTCCCAAAATGATTAGTTGTTATCTGAGGAAAGGTGAGATAACATGATGGTAAACAAGCCTCTGCCCCAACATTTATTTGTGCATGTGTTGAAGGCATGAAATTCTAACTTTGTTAAATATTTACAAAATACAGTTACATTGATCAGTAAAACTACTGAAAATCTTTTCTTTGTACTTTTGTCAGTTAAATAAAGGGTCATGTGAATTAATCCCAGATTATTATTTATTTTTAATTGGAAAATATCACAACTTTTGGAAAAGGGGTTTGTAGATGCTGGCGTTCATGTGCTTTGTTCTTTCAATTCAATTCAATTCAATTTTATTTATATAGCGCCCAAATCACAACAACAGTTATCTCACAGCGCTTTTCATAAAGAGCAGGTCTAGACCGTACTCTGAAGTTATTTACAGAAGCCCAACAATTGTTCTTGAGGTCGCTTGGCTCTTTCTGTGCTTGTTTCCAAAACCATCTCTTATATCTCTTTTCTGTCTTTATTTTGCCCTCCTCCACCCTATTCTTCAATCTTTTCCTCTCCTTTCTCAGGAACTCCACCTTTAGCTCAGGCTGGCTATCAATTTTTTCACCTTCTTTTTTTGATACTCCCTGTTCCTTCTCTTTCTTCCACTAATAGCTTTTCACTAGCCATTATGGCCTAAAATGCATTTCATTATGCAGTCAGTATGCTTTTCTGATGGATAAGCAGAAGCAAATGATGGATAAAGATAAGCAACACCTTATTACATAGTGAGTACAAGAGGCTATGAAAGTAAGATTCAGTTTAAAACATAAAACTATTTTGTGGCAATTGCTTGAAATTCAACACATAAAACTGAATAACTAATATCAAATGTTTAGGAAGTAATATCACTGAAGTAAATATACACTAAAATGAGGAATAATGCATTTCAGTGGCATTTGTCAACACCGTCTTAGTGAGAGTCATCACCGTCAGACACAAATCCTGACGGAGTTGACAAAATACCATATTTCCCTCAAAACACTTGTGCTCATCACAGGAGCCATCTTGTTTATCACAGGTTGCTTGTGACCTCTATAATCTACTTAAGTTAAGAATTTATTACAGAAAATATGATACAAATCTTGCATTACATTAATGATGATGTTGTCACACTATGGTTGTGACATGCAAGGTATCAACAAGTAGGTATGAAATATATAGAATCTAAAACACTTACCAGAGCTAGCATGGTCTCATAGCATTAGCAAGAACAAGGAAGTGATAAAGGGGTCCTCAGAGTTTTACAAGCCTTCAATTATTCCTGATTTTTTTATTTAAAAAAAATGTCTGACGGTGTTGACAAAAACCCAGGACACAAGTTAAATCGTCTAAAAAGTAAATTAAAATCTCTTTTAAACTGTTACTTTTGATACCTATTAAAATATTTACTGAACTACTAACAAATAGAAAGTATAATGGTTACTTTTGCATTACTTTTAATTCTTTTTAAGCTATTGTAATGTAATACCACCTGCTTCCGGACAAGGACTTTTACAGGCACTGGTCACATATTATATCATTTTTAATTAAAAAAAATGTGAAACAGCATGAAATAAATAATTGGGTGTGCTAAAGTTGTCTTGTTAGTATTCTGGTTAAATGTATGAATAATATTATATAAATGTTTTACCAAAAACTGTGTTTTATCTGGTGGGCATGTTTTGTCCCTGATCTTTATTCTCCAGCTCGACTCGCCTTTGTTTGGTTTTCCACTATGGAAAAGTTGGACCTGTAGCCTACCTGCTACTTTTTTCCGTATCACCTCTGTCGAGGATCCAAGCGAGCTGAGGCAATACTAAAATGTGACGTGAAAACACAGCAGGCTGCTGATTGGTCAGAGAGAATCGTCACTATTCACTGCATCATCATTGCGTGCGCCTGAGATTTGGACACACTGGACTAAAGAAGAAACAGAGTATGTTATGTTACACTGTCAGAAGCAAGAGGAGGAAAGAAGGCAGCTGGTTCAGAAGCTCAGAATGATAAAAGTACACTTTGGTTTTAATTAATTAATAACTTGAATTGTTTTTCAGTATTTTAGACTGAACATTTACATTTTACATTTAGTCATTTGGCAGACGCTTTTATCCAAACCGACTTACATGTGAGGAACAACATACAAGCACCACCAGAGCATCAAATCCAGCACGAGATCTGCAGCTGACAATACATGCTAGTTAAAGCAGCAATAAATATCAGAAAGATATCAGACAGGTTTGTGGAGGTGCAGCAGGATTTAGTAGCATTTTAAAAGTGGAAAATAATTTCCTTGAGTCAGTGGCACTGATGCTCGTTGAGAAGGAGGATAGGAGCAGTTGGCAGCCCTTAAGGTCTAGGTCACCACGCCAGCTATGTGGCTCGGGGGCTGAGAACCGAAGTTAGATGAAATGACTGAATCAGAGACAGGAAGTCTGCTGAGTTCAGATTGTCTAAGTGAACAGTGGACAGTCTTGATTTGGGATTGAAGACTGCAGTGTGTCTAGCTCCTCCATAAAGTTACCCATTTGTCCCGGTGGACGGTAGATGACAATCAGAGACCTTTTACACGGAGCGGACACCAAGACAGCAAGATATTCTAAGGAGGGATATTGATTTGGGGTAGCAGCTGTGTGAATTTCCACTTATTGGGTGAAAGAGTAATTGTTGGACAGCACAGCGGGGGTAGCAGTGTTTTCCTGTTTGATCCAGGTCTCAGTGAGACCTCAGTGAAAAATTCCGAATTCCGTTGTTGTTGAGAGAGTCATGTTTAAGACTTGCTGCTGAACAAAACGCTTGTTTTCGGTTCAAAAATTGGATAAACACGGACTTTTTATGAGAAAAATGCAAAAGAAGTGACCAGAATACTCCAGAGGAGAGAAATAGAGGAAAAAGAAGGAGAAAGAAAGAGAAAAAAGGAAAAGAGATACAGTTTGAAGAAGGAGCTCAGAGGACAGGAGCTCAGAAACAGCATCGAGCTGAAGAGAAACAAGGAGAGGACAAAAAACAAACAAAGAAGAAGAAAGAGGGACTACAACAAGTAACAGCAAACTACTGGACACTGAAGTCAGTAAGTTTTGCAATTATTACTATAAAACAAGTCCCAAACTGAAACAGTCAAGCTAATAGCTAACAAGCTAGCACTGAAGGGTGGTTACCTAGCAACGGCATAAACAGAAGTAGTGCTGTTTTAAACACAGAAGCTTGAAGATCAACAACTGTTTCATGATGTCTACACACTCTGAAACCATTGACTACCCCCAGCTATCAAAAGCAAAACTGCAAGGGAAAATATAAACAAACAATACTCAGAGAAAGACCAGAAATCCTGTTCCTAGACCACTACAAAGATGGAAGGTCCTGCAATTTAATCTTCTGGACTGATGAACCATGTGCCTGGCTGAATGTGTTCAGCTCTCATTACCCAACAATAAAGAGAGCAGGCATCTGTAATGGATGGAAAATAAGTGTCCTGGAAGAAAATGACTCGGACACCAACAGAATAACAGTAAACCTGTTCAAAAACGGAACTGCCATGATACAAGGTGACCTGAGACAGTTTGAACTCGACTTTCCTGCTATGAGACTGAGAGCTGAGAAGGAGAAGGAGGTCCTCGCAAGCATCGCTCCAACCCTGGGAGTCAAACCGTCCTGTTCTGTCCTTGCTCCTGACAGACAGCCTGCAGATGCTGACACTGATCCTCTCCTGCTACAGCACCCTGAGGCCCTGGACATCTTGAGGGAACACTTCTCCCAGATGGAAATAGAACTGGTACAGATCAGAGAGCAGCTGGACCAACAGCAGCCTACTTCTCCTACTGCCAGTGACTCCCAGGCCAAGAAGGAACAGGACAGTGTCAACTCACAGCTGAGAGAGTTTCAACAAGAACTAACTTCGTCAGAGAAGACAGCTGGATCACCTCAGTGAGGAGGTGAAGGAACTTAGGAAGGACAGAGACAACTGCAGAACTGAGCTGGCTACTCTGAGAGAAGAGCTACAGAACAGGGACAGGCTCAGTCTACAAGCCAGACTGAACTCCACACAACCCCCTGTGCCCACCTCTCAGACCCAGACCACATCCAGCCAAACTCCCACTACACCTGCTGAAGGACAACACAGCCCTTTCCCCGAGGACCCCCCCCTCTCATGCAGCCTGAGGCAGACTCTAATCCGCCCCCAGAACCAACCAGCTGCCTCCATACAAATACGCCAAGCCAAGACGCCAGTCACACCCCTGCACCTGCCCAAGGTCCGCAGCCTCCAGCTAGAAGCTCCAGACCTGAAACCACCACAGCTCCACGCCAAGATCAGACAGCTGAGTCTGAACAAACACACACAGGCAGAAGGGCAGACATTATCCTCCTCATGGACTCTAATGGAAAGTTCCTGGATGAAAAGACCTTATTCCCAAGGCACAGAACGGAGAAGATCTGGTGCCCCAACACCAGGAGGCACCTGGTGTTGGCATCGTATGAAGTGGCTCAGTGAGCCGGAGCTAGGCTCACTGAGCCACATCATCATCCATACAGGCACCAACGACTTCAGGTCCCAGCAGGACAGACTGGCAGACTCTCTGAGGAGAGTCATTGAGCAAGCCTCCACCAATTTCCCTACCAGCAAGATCGTCATATCCACTCTGCTGCACAGGAGAGACTTCCACCCCCACACCATTCACAGAGTGAATGTTAGCCTCTCCAGGGACTGTGCCCTCAAACCCAACGTGTTCTTGGCCCACCACCCGACCCTGGACCTGGATTGCCTGTATGATAACGTACACCTACACAGAAATGCAGTCCCCACCCTTGCTAGGACCCTGAAGGAGGCTGCTCTTGGAAGGAACCCTACTACCACTCCAAGGGGTAATCACACAAGGCAGACCCCACGCAGACCTCCAGGACCTCCTAGACCTTCAAGACCATCCAGACCACCCAGACCTTCACTATACACCTATCCTCGGCCATCAGAGAGGATGACCAGGCCACCAAACCCACCGCATCACCTACATCACAACCCACAGCCAACACAACACTGGCCACGGGTACCCAGCCAGAGAGCCTCCCAGCCTGGAGGCCCTATACCCCCCCTCATCCCAACGGCAGAACCAAGACCACAGGAGCAGCAGCCTATTGGACTGAACTATGCTGCAGCGGTGAGACGATCCACAGCCCGGCCCCCCTCTGGTGAACTCAAAGACATATTTCACATGCTAAACCTGCTCTGCTCTCGCCTCATATAGCTACATGGTGGAAGAGCAGAGACCTCTTAGAGACACCACAATAATTCATAATTTAACATGTTGGATATCATTTTAAACAGATAATAATATAAAGACAATTCTTAACAGAAGTTCACACATACACTCTAAAATGTCACTTAAAGTTTAATATTTTATTCATTTACCTACAACACTATTTTCATCTTTTACACTTTTACACATTTTTTTCTCTCTTTTCATTTGTTACTAGTATTATTTTTAATATCTAGTTTATTATTATTATTTGTTTTTTAAGGTGTTTGTCTAATTTTTGAACAGATTACTCTTGGAGATGAAATCGTTTACAATAACATGTTGGAACATTCAAGGTCTGAGATCATCAGCTTTTGGTTTAAAGAGCAGAAATCCAGATTTTAATAGAGAGTTAAAAGACTCTGACATCATAGTTTTACAGGAGACATGGTGCAGAGAAGATGTTTCCACTGGTCAGTCCTCCACGGCTACACTGAGATTATCATACCATCAACAAAAAATCCCACAATAACCCAAGGCAGAGATTCAGGAGGCATGATTATATGGTGTAAATCAGAACTGAGCCAGTCTATCACAGTTATTAAAAAAGAAGAATCTTATATATGGTTGAAAATTAACAAACAGATGATCTGTGCCGAGCAACATGTCTACATGTGTGCCATCTATATTCCTCCTTCAGAATCCCCCTACTACAACCCAGATATTTTCTCCATTCTTGAGGAGGAAGTTAATCATTATAAAACCATGGGAAATGTAATACTCTGTGGGGACTTGAACGCTCGAACAGGGGAAAGAGCTGACACTATGAACACCCAGGGAGACAAACACTTACCTGGAAGCACCTGCTTCCTCCTCCCTGAATGTCCTGCTAGAAAGAGCTTTGACAAGCTTACTAATACAAGTGGTATGCAGCTTTTACAGCTCTGCCGTACGCTGGGTCTGTATATAGTCAACGGCAGGCTACGAGGGGACAGTAGTACTTGGCAGTAGTATGGCTGATTATTTCATTACAGATCTAGATCCAACATCTCTCAGAGCTCTCACAGTCAGCCCCCTCACACCCCTCTCAGACCACAGCAAAATCACTATCTACCTGAAAAGGGCTCAGTCTAAGTCTGGAGCCCTTAGTGCCTGTGACCTGTTTAACAGTACATACTCATACAGATGGACCCCAGACAGCATGGGGGCGTACCAAAAGGCACTGGAAAATCAAAACATCCACGATGTAACTCATTCATTTCTAACAGAAACATTTCCCCAGAATAATTCTGGTGTAAATTCGGCTGTGGACAAAATCAATTCAATATTTTATCATCTGGCTTCATTGTCTAATTTGAAAGCCTCAAAACCAAAACCTCAACAAATGAACAATAACAAATGGTTTGACACTGAATGCAAAAATTTAAGGAAAACTTTAAGGAAATTATCAAATGAAAAGCATAGGGACCCAGATAAGCACAGCATACGCTGTCAATATGAGGCCACTCTGAAACAATACAAGTTCACCCTAAAAAACTAAGAAAGAACAACACAGCAAGAAGCAGCTCTGTGAAACTGAGGAATCCTTAGAGTCCAACCAGTTCTGGGAGAAATGGAACAACCTAAACATAACCCAGCAGGATGAATTGGCGATCCAAGATGGAAACACTTGGATTAATGACTTTAGTGAACTATACAGTAATATTACAAAAAATGATGATCAGCACAAGATATTCACAAAATGGAAAACTCTGGAGGCGGTGATTAAAAACAACCAAAACCCTCTAGATTACCCTGTAACAGAACAAGAATTAACGGAAGCCATCCAGTCCCTAAAAGGAAAAAGGTATCGATGGAATCCTGAATGAAATGATCAAATATTCAGACCATAAAATCAGATTGGCTTTACTAAAACTATTCAATACTATTCTAACAACTGGAACTTTTCCAGACATCTGGAACAAAGGTTTAATAACCCCAATCCATAAATCTGGAGATAAATATGACCCAAATAACTACAGAGGAATATGTGTATCCAGTAACCTGGGAAAAATATTCTGCAACATCATTAATAAACGACTTGTCAACTTTGTTGATAACCACAATATTCTGCATAAATGCCAAATTGGTTTTTTGCCAAATTGCCGCACAACAGACCAAATATTTACCCTCCAGACTCTAATTGATCAAGAATTAAACATTAAGAAAAGAAAAGTATATGCCTGCTTTGTTGATTCCATCTGGCACGAGGGCCTTTTCTTTAGGCTACTTGAAAGTGGCATTGGAGGAAAAACATATGACTTGATTAAAAACATGTATACAAAAAGTGAATGTGCCATAAAGATTGGAAACAAACAAACAGCATCCTTCTCCCAGGGACGGGGAGTGAGGCAGGGATGCAATTTAAGTCCAATTCTCTTCAATCTATATATCAATGAATTAGCAAACCAATTAGAGAGTTCCACGGCACCAGGCCTCCTCCTGAACGACACAGAGATCAGAGGTCTGCTGTATGCAGATGACTTAGTGTTGCTCTCACCTACTAAAGAAGGTTTGCAGCAGCACCTTAACCCCCTGCAGAGATTCTGTCAGACCTGGGCCCTGACAGTAAACACAGCAAAGACTAAGATAATGATCTTTCAGAAACAACACAGAAATCAGATTTCACACAATTTTTATTTAGACACCACTAAATTACAACATACAAAAAACTACACTTACCTTGGCCTCAACATTACATACACAGGGAACTTCAACATGGCTGTGAAAGATCTGAGGGACAAAGCAAGGAGAGCTTTCTATGCAATAAAAGAAACATTAAAATATATATTCCAATTGAAATCTGGCTTAAAATTTTCCAATTTGTACTAGAACCAATAATTCTATATGGCAGCGAAATCTGGGGCCAAAACTTAATAATGAATTTGACAAATGGGACAAAACAATCATAGAATCTTTCCATACTGAGTTCTGTAAGAGCATCCTGCAGGTGCAGAGAAAAACACCAAATAACCTGTGCAGAGCAGAGCTCGGCCAATACCCCCTATTACTAAAAATACAGAAAAGATCACTTAAATTTTACAACCACTTAAAATCAGTTAACCCCCAGACAGACCATCACAAAGCCCTAACATACCAGGAGCTGAAACCAGAGCAGAGTCCCCTCAGCCAGCTGGTCCTGAGGCTCTCTGCAGTAACAAGTCCCCAACAGCCTCAGGACAGCAACACCAACTCAAACAGACCAAACCAAATTATCAACAAGCAGAAAGAAAAATATATTGAATACTGGAAAGAAACAACCAAAACACAAAGTAAATCACAAAGTTATCTGACCCTAAAAAGAGAATTCACACTGGCAAATTACCTGAGGACAATAAAATGTCCTAAACTAAGAAAAATTATGACAATATACAGGCTGAGTGAGACACAGCCTGGACATAGAAAAGGGTCGCCACAGACAGAGCTGGCTACCACAGGAGGACAGACTCTGCTCCCAGTGTGACACAGGACAGGTAGAGACTCAGAGGACAGGTAGAGACAGAGGACAGGTAGAGACTCAGAGGACAGGTAGAGACAGAGGTACACTTTCTAACCTCATGCCCCAAATATGAAACACTAAGACAAAAACACTTTGCAAACATTGCCCAAATATACCCCGAATTCGAATCCCTATCAGACACACAGAAGCTCCCCTATTTACTGGGAGAAATGCCCAAATGTCAAATAATTGCTGCAAAATATGTCTCCACATGCCATGAAGTGAGGACAACCAGTGGAACCTTAGACTGATAAATAATTGTACAAATTTAAAAATTATTATTGCTTTAATTGTTTGGTATTTTATTAATTCTTTTGTTTTACATTTTATACTTGATTTTTTTTATCTATTAATATAACTACACACACACACACACACATGCACACACACATTCTACTGTTTCATTTATTTATTTTAATTTAATTCTTTTTTAGATATTTTTAACACACACACACACACACACACACACGCTTACCGTTTTATTTATTTGTTTTGTTTTAACTTTTTAATATATATATATATATATACTTTTTTTTAACACACACCCACACACACACACACACGCTTACTGTTTTGTTTATTCTATTTTTAGTATTCTTATTATATAACACACACACTGTTTTATTTATTTATTTTATTTTTTAATATATATATATTTCTTTTTTTTAACACAAACACATACTTTGATTAGTTTATGCTCGAATTCTTTAATGAAATGTATGGGGGTGATTGATATGTTATATGTATGATGCTTTGGCAATATTGTTCTACAGTCATGCCAATAAAGCAAATTGAATTGAGCGCCAGTAGCCCGAGAGATAATATGTTAGCATAAGCAGTGATAAAGTCAGCTTTGTTGACTGCAGACTGGCAGTTCCATGATCCAACAGAGAAGTAAACAGATGTGGGTGTGTCTCTTTTAAAGGCTTGAGGAGTGCCTGGTTTCTGTGCCTGATGGCACGATGCCTCCTGCATGTACTGGAGACAAGAGGAATAGTATGGTAGCACGTGGCCTGAGTGTAGATGTAGCAGGCAGCTTTCAGTGATACTGATGTGCGATACCACTTAATTCCTATCTGATACCAATACTTTTTACATTTTTTATTCCTAGTTTAATGTGACCTTCCTCCTCTCGTTTCTGTATTTCTGAGAGAAATGAGGAGCAGGCGGAAACCTTACCAATTCAAAATAATATCTGCATAATGACAAGACATCAAACTTATGTCATAATCTTTAATTGTAATAAAATGTCCTGCTCAGACCTGCAGCTTCATAACATCATCCTAATATTATGACTCAATCTCAGATGTTAAGTTTGCAATGTTGCCAAAGTATTTCACTGTCTTTGCACACACATCACACTCAGTGTCATTATTACCTTCACGGCTAAAATACAGCCGGTAGTGACGTCTTTCACAGTCAGCCAGAGTCAGTATGAAATGTGAAAGGCTGCAGAGGCTCACTCACAGAGCCGAAGCACAGCAGGACTCTGACAGGCGGAAGGAAAAGTAGTTCCTCTCAACCGAGTAGCCTCTAATTAGACCATCCTGGTGACAGTAAGATACTTATGATAAAACAGACACTCCAAATGTCTGAGTTTAGATATCGATCCTTTTATATGACAAATATCGATTCTTTAGCACTGATCTGCACATCACTATGAAGTGAGTAGGTGTGCTTAGAAAAAGCTGCTCTTGTTGGTGGCCTTGCTCGGTGGACTCGCACAGCTGGTCTAAACCCAAGTAGGTCAGCTGACGCTTCAGTGAAAGGTTTCAGTGGGTGGGACGCACACCGTGTCTGAGCTCGCTCAGCCGGCCTTCAGATTCTAGTAGAATGTTCAGTAAAGTGCATCAAGGGAAAGAAATCAGAGTAAAGTAAATAAAGTATTACCTCACTGCTGCAAACTCTTACTTGCCCAACAGTGCTTTCCTGTGTTTAAGCATCATAACCACTCAACCAGTTATGTTTGTATGAATAAAATAAGGACTACTACAATCGCTAATAATGGTGAAGAAGAAGAAGCAGAAGAAGAAAAAGGAGGACACCACCAGACTAAAAAAGTAAGAGTTTATTTTACCCTCAATCCAGCAAGCTTTGAACGTATAAATGCTCCTTTTTCTTTATTTGTCAGGGACTGAAGGAAAGTTAAGTTGTGGGGGGGGTGGACGGACGTGGTCAGCGTGATGATGTAGGTTCCTTACAAAGTCGGATCGTTTACAGTTCGCATGAACTGTAAACGACAGTGGACACAAGGTAAGTTGTAGCTCCAACCATGAAAGTATAATAAAGTGTAACTTGAATGTGAGCAAAGTGCTGTATTCTGTTGGATGTGTTATCCTGTCCTGGGTGAGTCCTGCTGTGATTTGAGTTATTAATCAGTTCAGCAGGGCTGCACGATTAATGTAATCGCACTGTCGCCGAGTGCTTTTACATAACAAAGTAGGGCTGCTCGATTAGGTTAAAAATCATAATCCAGATTATTTTAGTCAAAATTAAGATCACAAATATTTAACACATTACTCATTGACTTCAGATACAGCATGCATTTTTTTGAAACTGAATGCTTCAATTAAAATGCATCAAGCCGTAATTCCAAATAGTAAATGAAATATGAAATAAGAAAGAAATAGATATTAAATTTGTGTGTGTGTGTGTGTGTGGGGCAGATGGGCTGAGGGGGGATCTAGCTGCAGAGTGGAGTCGCTTCCGGGGGCAGGCTCCACTCTCAGGACAGGAAATACACGCAAAAAATACAAAAGAAAATTGTGTAGAGACTTCAAGTAGAATCAATTTTGTCATTGGTTTATATTTCATTAATTAGTCAACATTTTAACGTGAAAACTATTAACTGATCTTTACATGCAATATTGGTTTATTCTGTCAAAATAGAGCCTCCTTCCTGTCTTTCTCCCAAAAAGAGAACAACACAGTAGAATTTCCCTTAATTTAGTGCATTCAACTGAATTTAAACTGACAACTGTGTGAACTGGACTATAGCAAGAATACAAAACTATAAAATCTGTAAAAATGAACCCACATGCAATAAAATCTGTTTACCTGTGTCAGTTATTCTGTAAATATCCACTTCACTGGTAGGAAAAAGTAGGCCTACTGTAAAAGTGTAACAATTGGCCTTACACTGAAACAGCGAGGGGAAAGTACATCACGCAAAATATAAGGTAACGGGCAGATCTAATACCTGCGTAGTTTGGTTAAACAACCCCTATATAAACCAGATAAGCAATCAAACTGCACCTGTATTCACTTAACTGCACATTAACGAAAAAAGTCCATTTGATGGGTTTGACAACGTGTAGGCCTACTTAAAGATGTGAGGTTCTTACGTCGGGCAGCACATATTCGTCTTTGGAGGTTCGGCCGCGCTACGACACAACAAACATTGCAAACCTCATCACCTTTACCGACACACACACATTTAATGTTCATTCAAACAACTTAAATTGTCCGGATTGAACTGGATGTCCTCCGCAGGAGGAGGAGGAGGAGGAGGAGGAGGAGGAGGAGGAGGAGGAGAAGGAGAAGAAGAAGAAGAAGAAGAAGAAGAAGAAGCCACAGTCAATAATATTCCACAGTTATTGTACACACCTTCGCCACGATGGGATGATGCAGTAATCCAGAAAGGTCCCAGCATATAATCCGGCAAAAGCAGTTCCTTTGTTGAGTTTGTCTGGCAATCTTAACACAGAGTTCCCCCAAACATCAGTCTCCTTTTAAAACCTACCTGGTGGGAAAACAATGAGGGGAAAATACATAAAGGAAAGTCCTTATAACAATCTGTTTTTACACCTCAGGCCTCTGATACACAGTTGCTTTTTTACATGTGAAGGAAAAACCAACACACACAAAGCATCTTAGCATGAAGGCAGAACAGGTGACAAAAGTACAAAGGTACTTTAACTTTACCCTGTGTACACGCAGATTAGCTGGCAGCGGTGACTGATTTGCATTAGAACATTGAAACAAGCCTGAATGGATGAGTCTTGGCATGTGTGTGCAGTCAAAACAGCTACTGCCATCAAAATGTGTTCATCTAAATAAGCAAATCAGCAGGTCAGACTATAGGCCGATAGGCCAGCAGTGGTCAGTGTCGGCTCCTGAAGGTTTATGGGAGAATTACAGATACTTTTTATGCAAAGCAGAAATACTTTTGCAGTTATTTTAATATTAAAGTGTTTTGTGCTATAAACACAATCATACTCTAACAAACTTAGACACTCGATGTTTCAATCAAAAGTCACAGGAAACAAAACCGAGTGTTTCTGCGTCAGTTCAGTTTGAGACGCTCGTCAGACGGGCGTCAGTATTTACTGGCCTGTTGGTCGAACGTGAAGCGTCACCTCGACCTCTGAGTAAATAATAAAAGGTCGGAGCAGGAGAGAAGAGCCCAGCTGTGCACTGTAGCTCAGGGGGTCTCCTGTAGGTCAAAGTTCATCAGACTGGATGAAAACGTGTAAAGTAACGGCGCAGCAGAAGCAGCAGGTTATTGGACAAATAAGTACAATTATTTAAAAAAAATCAAAGTTATTACTTTCAGCTTTTTAATGTTAATCAATTCATATAATCTTTAATAATAAGCATCTTATTAAAGTTTTGTTTCTACTAAAAACTTCTGTTTCTATTAAGAAGCATAAAACTTAGATAAACAACTAAATCTTATTTTATAATATTGTGGTGTTTTCTTTTGTTTTATTCATTTTATATTTTAACATTTGTGGACACAATAAACAGATGCACCAGTCATGCTGTTGTATTATTGTCTTTGGTTTTCCATTTGTTGTTTATCACTTGTGCTAAATATACATGAAATGTTGATATTTTATGATATATTTTATGTAACTCACTGTTTTATTTATTTATTCCCATCATAAATATGTTTTATTTTCTGCAACCTTAATTGTGCTGCTGCCTCTCTCGGCCAGGACGCTCTTGGAAAAGAGATTTTTAATCTCAATGAGTTTCTTTCTGGTTAAACAGGTAAAATAAAATAAAAATTTGTGCCTGCTCACTACGCCAACATGCAACTGCAGATACATGCTGGTGTGGAAACATGCATATCATAACATGCATTGGAGTTTAAGTTTAAAATGTTTATGTAGTATCAATGGAAGTCAATATTGATCATTTTTATCAATAGTACTACTGACATGAAGAAATGATTAAAATTGCACTACGTCGGCTATGTTTGAAACCTTTGTTACTGTCCCAGATCAGTTTAACATTTAGCTTTTGGAAACAAGAACAAATTGAGCAAGAAACTTATAATTTCAGTCTTTATGCCATAATCCCTGTGTGTTTGTCACTTAATGCTGATGTTACGAGATTCTATAAAAAGGAAATCAACCTTTCTTGTTTAGTGAAAATGAAAAAGCACAGTACCATCTTCTTCTTCAAGAAACTCACTGTGACGACACAGATGAAAAAGTTCTGGTCAAATCAGTGGGGAGACAAAATACTTTAGCCACGGCACAAACAGGTCAGCAGGTGTCGCCACACTCCTAAATAATTTTCCTGGGAAGGTGAGAGAAGGATTCTTATGGTCACTTTCTGCTATTGGGAAACATAAATGGGTATAATAACAATAACCAAAACAAAAATTTGATTTCTGAAATGACAGTTTCTGTTAAAGATCTAGGCCAAAGATATCAAACTGAAAACTTCATATTTAGAGGAGATTTTAATACGAAATCCTTCAAGAGATCAGGAGCACCATGACAACCCTATTTTATTTGAGTTTTGTAATATGTTTCAACTAAGAGATGTATGACACACGCTTAACGCTCATAGCCAAACCAGATGTTTTGGTTAAATCTAGATCAGATTTCTGGCTTCTGTCAGATACCAGGTCTAACTTGGATCTCCACTGCACCTTTAACAGGTCACTCCTTTATTAAATTCCTGTGCGCCAAAAGAATAAAATGTATTGGAAGTTCAATTCCAGCCTTCTTAAATATGAACCATTCTGTCAAGACATTAAATCAGTAATCAGTGATTAATAAAGACTGCAACTTAACAAATTATAGGAGAAATGGGAATTCTTAAAATACAAGTCATGTCTCGATATCAAACAGCAAAAAATTAAGCAGAGCTAGTAAAAAAGGGAAATGGATTTGTAAAGGAAATTTGTAATAAACCTCTATTAAATGTAGAAGACAAAAGCTAACCGTCACTTCTTCACTGGACAGCATTTACATTAATAAGGCCAAAGGAGCATACAGAGGTCACTAATAGGCGGACCGTGGTCCGGATTCTCTCCGGACCGCCGACCTACAGCCGATTTATCATTGACACTTACGGCCTTGTGCGTTTCTATTTTAACCTGCGCAGCTTTTCTAGCATTTACTGTCCTGGTTTAGCGGAAACTCACAGACCAATCACATGTGCTCCAATTGTCTGATGTGACGCTGCTCGGCCAATCAAATCTGTGCATTTCGATGCTTGCGACTCCGCGAGATTCACCAGAGGCGTTTTGGAAACACACAAATTGAGGAGATGAAGGGAAAAGAGATTTCACAATCAAGAATGTACAGATTCTCACATGTACGTTCCTCCCGCGGGCCGATCAGAACCAGAATATCTCATAGATCCGGTGCTGTAGTCCAGTTTTTTCTAGTGAGTATACTGTGACCCCCACCCCACCAACCTCGTCCCAGCGTGACATCCCATAAGCGCCACTACCCTCACTAACAGTCTGCATGTACATGTAACAGAGAGCATGAAGGACTGCGTAGGCTGTGTGTTATCAACAACACAAAGACTTTAACAGCCAATGAGAGTTACAGGTGGGAAAGACGTCACTTTTACATTTCAGGGCTCAGATCAGAGCTGTGACAAAACACTTATGAGCATATGATGAAATGTGATAATCCAGAATATTGGGGTCACGAGACCAAGACTAGAAGATACTTTAATAGTATTTTAAAAAATATTCATTGATGAGTACAGGATTGGGGGGTCTGGGGCTCCTCCTCCAAATGAGCATTAAACATTTAATTTCCTGCATTCTGGAGACATTTTCTGCACCAATTTATGGTGGAAATGTTTAGTGTTTAGTGTTAATCACCATCTAACTCAGCTACATTTAGACTTAGATGTTATATGAATCTGTTTTTTTCAGCTGGCAAATTTTAATGCACATTTCACAGTGCAAGATGCAACTATTATTAATCATAATGGAAAACTCAGGCTTTTCAGTAGCAGTAATGACAGTGAACAGGCCTGTGTGCAGTTTCACCAAAACTCACTCATACAGAATCATTACAGCATATAAACACTGAGGACACAAAGGATCCTCATCCTCTCAGGATCACTTATCTTCCAAAAAACATTGTCAAACGTAGGTTATGTACTTTATCAGCTTAAATGCATCAGCCTGCATGCAGGAACTGCTACTGTACACACACACATACACACAGTATCATTGATCCACCACATTAACATTAGTTCACATTAGTTCATTTCAAACGTGCTCAGAGTGACCGCCACGCAGCTGTGCTGTTGTTTGGTAGCTGATGTCAGAACCAGGCCGCAAACGTCAGTTCAGAGCTTCACAACACAGACGGGGAGGATTTATGAATGAACGTGTGAAAGTTCTGCCACAAAAATCATCTCAGTATGTTAAGTGTGTATAGGGCGAATACCTGCATATTACGTGGACTACAGCACTGCAATCCGAGCTGGCAGGACAGACTCACGTTTCTCACTGAACAAGAGAAAGCAGGAAAGAGGTTTTTTAAGAGAGAACGAAAGAGAAGAGGAGGCCTTACAGCTGCTCATTAAGATGTGTTGAGTGTTTGTTATAACTTTGGTACAGACTTCACTTCATCACTTCAAACTACACTTTTTTATTTTCAAAAAATTAGGCACTTTGTTTTAGTTTACAAAATGAAATTTAGAATGTATTATTAGAGTAGTTATTATTTATTATCCCTCCAGGTTGATGTTATTTGATTATATTTGATTTGACAGTCAGTTGTTATGATACTGAATGATGCAAGTTAGTCGTTTTGATGTTCCAGAACTTTGCTTCGGGAAATTTTCTCTAACTGGACCTCTTTGAATTCTAATTAAATACCCCTGAAATATACAATACAGTAAAAATCTACTAATAACTTTTATAAAAGAGTAAAAATACATATTTTCATTTATTATTTTTATATAAAACAACGTGGGTTGACCAAAGTGCTCTACAAGATCACATTTTTTGCAGCGTTGGTTCTCTCCAGCTTCCTCCCACCATTCAAAGACACGCGGTCTTGTTGGTGTCTTAAAATTGTCCTTAGGTCTGTCTGTCTGTCTATGTGTGGCCCTACAATGGACTGGCGACCTCACCAGGGTGCAGAACAGAAAGTGAGACTGTGGCCTGACTGTCTGCCTCTCTGATGCAGAGTCCCCAGAGCTGGAAACAAGGGAGCACAAACAAGACCTGGCACCGTGTCCTCTCCCAGCGCCTGACTGTTACCAAGGAGACGAGCATCACAGGGAGGCTGTGGTGTGATTTGTTTGGTCCATGACACCAAATAGTGGAGCAGATCCACCTTGATGCAGAGAGATGGGGGTCTATGAAAACTAAGCTGGACGTGTTCTGCTTTGACAGTATTTCCTGCCGCCCTGTGCAGATGAGCAGACCACAGAAATGGGAAGCGCACACACACAAACACACACAAACACACACAAACGCACACAAACGCACGCTGAGCATCATTCATACTCTGAACCAAATTATAAACACAACACTTTTGTTTTTGGCCCCGTTCATCACGAGCTGAGCTCAAAGGTCTGAGCTGATGAACGTAAGGACACTAACGGCTGAGCTGTTAACCTGCTCAGAAGAGTGTGTGTGACTTTAATCCCACAACAGGCCGCTGACTCGGACATCTCAGTGCATTCTGGGTAAATATGCCCAGTTATTATCATCCACTGTGTCTGTTTATTGTTGAAGCTCCACGTCAGGAACGTATGAAGCCGCCTCGGCTGCAGATCCTCCTCTTCTGCATTTCAATTCAATTTTATTTATATAGCACCAAATCACAATCACAGTTATCTCACAGCGCTTTTCATAAAGAGCAGGTCTAGACCGAACTCTGAAGTTATTTACAGAAGCCCAACAATTCCCACCAAGAGCAGCACTAGGCGACACAGGCAAGGAAAAACTTCCTTTAAGAGGCAGAAACCTCGAGCAGAACTATGGCTCAGGGTGGGGGGGCATCTGCCTCGACCGGTTAGTAAAACCAATACAGAGACAAGTCCTTTGTCTGATGCAGTTAGGAGGTCATTAGTAATTTTCACCAGTGCTGTCTCTGTGCTATGGTGAGCTCTAAATCCTGACTGAAAATCCTCAAATAAACTATTGCTATGTAGAAAGTCACACAGCTGTTTGGCGACTGCTTTCTCCAGGACCTTAGAGAGAAATGGAAGGTTAGATATAGGTCTATAGTTGGCTAAAACATCTGGATCCAGGTTGGGCTTTTTCAGAAGAGGTTTAATTACAGCTACTTTAAAGTACTGTGGCACGTAGCCTGTTGATAAAGACAAATTGATCACATCCAGCAGAGAAGTGCCAACCAAGGGCAAAACTTCTTTAAGCAGCCTAGTCGGGATGGGGTCTAAGAGGCAGGTAGATGGTTTAGATGAAGAAATTATTGAAGTTAGTTGATTAAGATTGAGGGAAGCAAAGCAGTCTAAACATATAATTGGTTTTACAGCTGTTTCTAAAGTTCCTGAGTATAGGGTTAAGTCGGTGCCAGTTGAGGGCAGGTCTTGGTGGATTTTGTTTCTAATAGCTAGGATTTTATCATTAAAGAAGCTCATGAAGTCGTAACTACTGAGAGCTATGGGAATACTTTGCTCAATAGAGCTGTGACTTTCTGTCAGCCTGGCTACAGTGCTGAAAAGAAACCTGGGGTTGTTTTTCCTCTATTAATGACGAGTAGTACGCTGCTTTGGCATTACGGAGGGCCTTCCTATAAGTTTTAAGACTATATTGCCAAATTAAACGCGAATTTTCCAGTTTAGTGGAACGCCAATTCCTCTCGAGTTTCTGTGATATTTGCTTTAATTTGCGAAGTTTCAGTATTATACCATGGAGCTAACCGTCTTTGTTTTAGTATTTTCTTTTGTAGAGGGGCTACAGAGTCGAGTGTTGTTGCTAGCGAGCCTGCAGCACTATCAACAAGATGATCGAATTTGGGAGGGACTGAAATTGCGTGAAGAGTCCCTCTGTTAATTTGATACCTGATAGTGAATTTAGAGCCGATGGGATCGCATCAGCTCTCATGCAGGCTGAGGTAAGCTGCTGTCCAGCATCCAGTACAGACAGGAAGGTTTTATTTTTATTTCATAATGATCATCCTGTGTTTGAATTTCTGTCATTAAGAAATATTTGATTGTCTTTTTTGTTTTGTTAAAAAGAGCCAGAGAGCCAGAGAAATCCCCACAGCCTCCCTGGAAAGATGCTAACTTATTAACACAGTGCTGCTCACCTTCCTCACTGGGACAGGGAGGCTGCAGTTCTGGGCAGACTGGGCTGCTGCTGACTCGTCTGTTGTTAGTCTGCTAAAATGATTTAATATGAATCTCTTGCTAAACGTTTCCCTGCGCTGATTAAATGTTGATGAAATGTAGGCTAACACTAGTCTGTAGCTAGCTAGCTTATTTCACTGTGGACATGAAGCCAACAGGTTAACACCACACAGACTGAAGGCTGCCCCCCTTTCATGGTGAAACCCCTGGTTACAGACTGACCTCCTGTCCTTTGTCTTTCCTTTTTTGAAAACCAGATTTTGGTTACTAGGCAACATTGTGATCATTGTGTTTCTGCTGCATCTACTGACTGCAACTAAACACCATCACTGATCAGCGTGCGAGAAAGGACCAAAGCATTTCATGCAGATACGGGAGGGGCGCCTTTGGTCAATGGGGATTTTTAACTTACTGCCAAAAACAAAGAAATCATAATTTTATTATTATATTTGAAATATATGTATACGCAATGATCATGGTTTATATAATGTATAGTATAATATAATTTGATATTAGTTTCTAATTATTTTTTAATTATTATTTTATTACCCTGTCAGTCAGGGGCCCTTGGAATTATCCTAACTTTTCCCCCCTATACGGCGCCCATGAGGACTGGTTCTCTACTGTTATTCAACCTTGGGGCCATATAACACTAAACATCTTCTTACTTTTTTGGGTGGTCTTTGGAATTTTGTGTTTGAGCACGGATCTTCAGTATTGCATCCTGTCTACGGGACGATGTCAGGTTTGGTGGACCCGGGTGTCCCGCCAAGCAAGTGGTTCAACAGCAACCAGTGATTCCTAAATGATTACCTTCAACCTGCAGCCCTTACTTCAATCTAACAGAATGTTTCTCTGCCTGGTCTATGACCGAAACTCATTTACTACAGAAAATCTTTTACGTGCAATGGGATTGGCCTCTGGTGAGATAGATGTGGAGTGTCCTGAATGTGGAGGGTTTTCCTCCTT
This sequence comes from Lepomis macrochirus, assembly GCA_024633595.2. NCBI lineage: Eukaryota > Metazoa > Chordata > Actinopteri > Centrarchiformes > Centrarchidae > Lepomis > Lepomis macrochirus. Next base: position 30,366,329 of record JALXJV020000022.1, on the reverse strand, counting down.
TACTTGGAAAGAGACACAGTTGTATGTGATGGAGATGAAGTCTCTTACTGTACTGACTTTGATTTTGCAGATTTGAGTGTAATGTTCTTTTCATTTAGAGTTTTCTTTGCTCTTTGGGCTTACCGTTTTTGAATATGCAGATATTCAATACTGTATTACTTGCAGTACTTACAGTATACTATATATTTACTGTATTACTGCTATTAAGTTGTGGTTACAATACTTTTTTAAATTGGAAAATGTGTTTCCTCTACACGAAAAAACATTTTCTGTAACTACATGTCCTGGAAACTGTTCTCAGCGCTGTAGTGTCTAAAGAACGCTCTAGTGTTTTACATATTGACTGGCTTGGTGTTGACGTGTTTAGGTTTTGAAAGCATATTTTGATTTTGAACACAGATCACATGGTGTTCAGGCAAGTGTTTGATTTTGCCAGAAGAGTCAGGAGGTTTTGTGAATGTAGTTTAAAGACTGGGTTTATGTATAAAGTTTTGAGAATATAGATGAAGGGTTTAAGAAATGTGTCTTAGTAATTGTGAAAAACTGTATTATCTGAGAGATACTAATAACTTATCCAAAAAAGACGTTAATATTAACGTCGAGAGTGGAAGGCGTAATAATATTAGAAAACAGTAAAATGTGAGTGGTCTTACCGAAGCATCGTTGAAGCAGCTTGAGTTTCAATTGAAGAAGTAAAAACAGAAAAAAGGTCTTTAATAGATCCAAACAGTCTACTAGGTTTAGAAAAAATCAGCAATGCCAAAACACCAAAAAGGAAAAGCCAGCAGAGCCCCAGTGTCTATCTCCTTTATACAGAGGAGCTGAGGGGAGGTTTCAGATGACATCACAGTGGGGAAGTGTCCACCGCCATGATCATACTGAAACTGAATTAAAAACTTTTAAACATATAATAATACTCACTCTGAATTAAACATTTTATTGGTTATTGTTGAATATTTTATTTGATTGTTTTTGTTTTTCACACATTATAGTTTGGAGTGTTTTTCATATATGCAATATTGATGGTTTGCTGTGTTTTTGTTCATTACATATTATGGTTTATGCAAGTATTTAATTACTTGATATTGTCTAGGGGTGCTGTATTACCCAGAAGTGCATGTCATTTTTCCAAAGTAGAAATAGGTTATAAGATGTGATCATTAGTAGTTTGTTTCTCATCTTAGGGTGTGATTACCAGTATTTTACCATGTTATTCAGTATTAACTTGTGCCCCTTTAAGGTGCCTACAAGCAGAGAAATTGATCAGGCAGAAATATAGCAAAAGGAGAGAGCTGTTCAGGCGGAATGGGCAAAATCAAGACATTGTAGCCCATGAGGACAAACTATGTTGAATCCGATGAGAGCGAACTGTGTTGTAGCCAATAAGAACGGATCCCCTTATCAAGAAGGGAGTAGGGAGGACTTATCTGATGAGGGGGATGCACGTCCCAACAGGGCACATGCAGTAACATGTGCACCATCTGGGATCATGGCAAATCGAAGCCAAACATGAGATCATAGGGAAAGTTGCTGACTTGTACGGTAATTTCCAAAAACAAGCTTTGCACTGAGTTTTAATGAAACACAGCATATTCCATGTTTGATTTGCTCATATTGATATGTTGAATCATGATATACACTTATTGATTATGCTATTCCTTATTAATCCTTTTAAAAATACGGTAAAACTGAAGTTGAAACATAATGGTGAATTTCTAGTCCAGTACTGTCCAATAATATATAAAGAGGGAAAAATTATGACCAAATTATGCCAAATAAAAGAAACTTTAACATTAGTGAAAGGGTTGAATTGTTAGATTAGTACGTAAGAACGGTCACTAAAAGGCAGCAGAGGATAAGAAATTCACCATTAAAGAGGAGTGATCAGCGAACTCTGTAGGTGGAGTTAAATGGTAACACCCACTAAGGCTGTGTTCGCTGACCACAAGTTGGTTCCATCCTGAGACCTGCAGGGATGTTACTCGGGTTTATTTGTCCTTTTTTGGAATAAAACTCTTTTGCACCGACTCTTGATCGTCTCCAGTGAAGTTTTCTGGCCACAAAGAATTGACTAAAGAAGAAAACTAATAGAGTATTATTTGTTGAGTTTACTACATTGGCGGAGTAGGGACCAGGCCCTCTACCGGCCCACCTTGGCCCCTGTTTTTGACACAACATTATACACAACAAATAAATTAAAATCTAAAAACACAGCTGATTCTGTCGTTGCTTAGCAACATTTTGAAAAAAAACAGTGCACTGCTCTTTTCCAAATTCAACCAAAAAAGGCGCTGCTGTGCGCCTCCTGTTTTCAAACCTGCAAAGCGCTTTCTGTCAGATCGGGGCCTGATGTGCGTGTTATCTACTCGGTTGATCTGTGAAAGCAAATTCCCTCCATTGAGGACAATACCGAAGAGACCCTGTTGTGTAAAGATGTCAGACTGATAGAACAGAGTTTCTGCAAACATGACTCCTGGGAAAACGTAACTGGAGCAGAGCTTCTCTGAAACACTAATAGGTTTTTCTTTCTAGTGGTCCGACTTGGATAGTGAAACTGTCCCAAATGTTTGAGCGTATCTGACTTCAGTGTATTAAGATCGACTGCAGTGAATGAGGCTTTGCCTTTAACCACAGAGCTCTGTGTCTGTAAGAAAAACATCCAGAAAAGCCTCTTTTTCTCTTGTGAGTCCTTTTGCAGATCTTCCACATCATTTGTTTACAGTTGTGGCGGCGTGGCCACTGCTGACCGACGAGAAGCTGTGCAGTCAGAGAGGCTCTGAGAATTCCCATGAGCCTCCCTGACTGAGGAGGCCGAGCAGGTCAGATCCTGAAGATTGGGAGGAGAGAAGCTGCACGAGTATTTCACTCGCATATACACCAAGAGCAAACTGGAAAAGTGATGTAGGAGCAGAGCACGATCGGGAGAAATGTTTATGAAATTATAATGAACATATCCATCCATCCAACGTCAACCGCTTATCCTGCATACAGGGTCGCGGGGGGGCTGGAGCCTATCCCAGCTGATAATGAACATAGTAACATTATAATTAACATACTAACAGTGTACTATTAAATTAACATTGTATTTTTTATTTAATGTTATTATACTATTACACTCATGAAGTCTCCAGGCTGTGGATAGTTTATGCAGTGGACAGATTTAGTCAGAGCCAGGTTGCTCCTTCTAGCCGCCTCTTCCTAAGAGCAACACACTCCCTTTGTTCTGTTTTACACGCATTTTCCTAAAGTTATTATAACCATTGTTCAGTTATCTTGTTTGCATTAAGTGTGCTGTGGGTTGTGTGGGTGGTGCTGATTATTGTGTATCCATCCCTGGTTCAAAAAAAATCAGTTTTCTAAAGAATGATCAGTGTTTTAAAAACTGTTTTCAATGTGTCATAATAATAATAATAATAATAATAATAATAATAATAATAAACTAAATATGCAGGTAATTGTTAAAATCTTCAACATATTTCACTCTGCTTCAAACCATCTTCATTTAGGAGCACATGTACTCTTTGGGAAAAAGGTTAGAAGGGCCCTGCTGCTGAGTCATTTCAACGTCACAAAAGAAACAGAAGGAACAATTATCCTAAGAGAGTACAGTCTTGTTTTGACAAGATTTCCCTTGAGAGTCTCAGAACAGCAAAATAATATTCTTCCAGTTATTGTAATTGGTTCTGGAGAAGGCCTGATAAGGAAACAGCTGGTCGAGGCAGATGGCCGCCAACCCTGACTCATGGTTCTGCTCGAGGTTTCTGCCTCTTAAAGGAAGTTTTTCCTTGCCTGTGTCGCCTAGTACTGCTCTTGGTGGGAAGCTTCTGTAAATAACTTCAGAGTTCGGTCTAGACCTGCTCTTTATGAAAAGCGCTGTGAGATAACTGTTGTTGTGATTTGGCGCTATATAAATAAATAAATAAATAAATAAATATAATAAAGAGGTTGGAAAACAGTGGGAAAGACTTTTGACTCTGAACAGATCAACAGATAAAAAGTTATGTTATTTACATTCCAACAGTTTATGGTAAGGAAAGCTGCCGTCAGTTTGAGGTGTGGGTTTCCTTAAAAAGGAAGTTTTAGTCCAAAACAAATGGAGGAATTCAAGTTACGGTTTGTCAGAAAGAACAGAAAACATGTGGGATATGTCAGAAAGGGAAAGAAAGATACAAACACTTTGTATTTATATCAATTATATATCTTTTTATATTTATACACCATGGACATTGGCAGACATCAATGAGGTCGGTGTAGCACAGCCAAATGTTGACAAAATTGGCAAGGAGACTTGTTTGTCGCCCAGTTTGTGGTCATGTCTGCTTCAACAGTTCATCTGCCAACCACTGCTGAGATAAGACCCCTCCTGATGACACATATGGGTTTGAAGTGGGCGGAGTGGAAGGACATTTCCCCCTAAATGAAAACACATACAACTTGGAAGGCAAAGTCTACTACTTTGAAAAGGGTTTGAATGACAAACCATGTCTGCCTAAATATCTGACCCGTGTCAGGGGGAATGCTGCTGGACATCAACATAAATATTGGTTCACAAAGGTTTTCTCGCATCACAAAATATTGTGAAAGGTGTTCTAGTCTCTGCACAATATTAACACAGCAGATGCAGATCAGCACCCGCCCAGCGCCATTTCTGGAGATAGATTCAGTTTGACAGTTTAGTGGGATGAGAAGAGAGGAAATAAAAATATAGCTATGTACATTAGAAAGACATCATATGAGAAGGTTTCCTCCTGATAAAGTAAAGTAATAATAAAGCTAATTTAATGTCACATCAACTCATGACATGTTACACAAATATTAACCATGGTGTTCAAAACATGAGCCCACAGTGCCACTCATACAAAAAACACAAATTGTCAGGAGTTATGGAAGAGAGAGCTGAAGGCGGAGATGTGGACCCAAATGCAGATGCAGGTGAGGCGAGGGAGGTGCAGTACAAACAAAGATTTATTGAAACTAAAGAAACTAAACAGGCTACGCTGGGAGCTCAGCGGAAATGTCCAAACTCAAAAAGCACTCCAAACAAAAACATAATCCAAAAGGCAAAATCCAAAAACAAAGTACAAACCAAGAATAATCTGTAAGGCCAAGAAGGTGCAGAACAAATAAACGGATGACGCAAACTAAGCAGACTCTACCACGAAAAGACTCACACTAACACATACAAGGACGTGACAAAGACTGAGGAGAACTGAAGACAATATATACACACACAGGGACTAACGAGTGGGGCGGGAGCAACACAGGTGAGGGGAATCAAGCTGAGAGACAACAGGGGAGTGAAGCACAGCTGAGACACATCAGGTAATCAAGTGAAGCTAGACAAGGACACCAGGTGCAGTAGGTTAACAAAATAAAACAGGAAGTACACAAGGACAGATCAACCAAAGTAAAAACACAAAGACAGCAAAAACAGTACACTGACAGAGACGGGACCAAACAGGTGACAAGACTATACTTAACATGGAGACAAAAGACTAAGGACAAGACAGTACTAAGAAGACTAAAATGAACGAACCAAAATAATAAACAAGACTACAAAACTCTAAACCAAGACAATATCAAATAAACACAGGAAAAACAACAGCACAAAACTCAAATCCTAACACAAATAGTACATTCATGATCGAATGAGCAAATATAGTTCTTCTATATTGCAGCACTTCAGAACAAAATACAGAAAAGATCAATTAAATTTTACAACCACTTAAAATCAGTTAACCCCCAGACATACCATCACAAAGCCCTAACATACCAGGAGCTGAAACCAGAGAAGAGTCCCCTCAGCCAGCTGGTCCTGAGGCTCTCTGCAGTAACAAGTCCCCAACAGCCTCAGGACAGCAACACCAACTCAAACAGACCAAACCAAATTATCAACAAGCAGAAAGAAAAACAGCATGAACATAACAACATAAACAACCAAAACATAAAGTAAATCACAAAGTTATCTGACCCTAAAAAGAGAATTCACACTGGCAAATTACCTGAGTACAATAAAATGTCCTAAACTAAGAAAAATGTTAACATACAGGCTGAGTGAACACAGCCTGGCCATAGAAAAGGGTCGCCACAGACAGAGCTGGCTACCACAGGAGGACAGACTCTGCTCCCAGTGTGACACAGGACAGGTAGAGACAGAGGTACACTTTCTAACCTCATGCCCCAAATATTTAACACTTTGCAAACATTGCCCAAATATACCCCGAATTCAAATTCATATCAGACACACAGATTACTTTAGTTACTTGTTTGATGAAATGTATGGGGTTGATTGTTCTTATGCAGTTTGTATGATGCTTTGGTAATATTGTTGTTACACATTCATGCCAATAAAGCTAATTTGAATTGAATTTTGAGTTGGTGGGATAGTGAGCAGATAGTGAGTGTCAGTGCGTGTGAGTGATGGTGGTTGAGTTATTGAGGTGTTTGTCTAAGGTTGGTATTGTAGGTTTGTTGCGTCCGTCTGTCCCTTGTGTCTGTTTTCTCATGTATTTGCGTGTCTAGTAGCAAGGGTAAGCAGGAGGTAGAGGTAGGTGCAGGTAGGTGGGAGGTACGTAGGGCCACAAAGATGGATCCTAAAATAGGTCGAGAGGTGCTGGATCTCCTCCATAACCAGTATCCTGAAGGCCTGACCAGTATGGAAAGGTATGCCATCAAGAGGAAGCTGAAACCTTCAGGATAAAGGGTCAGGAAGCAGGTGCCTTGTGGAGTACATAAGATAATTATAATGTCCTTAGGAACGACTCCCAATAAATCAAATTCTAACATTAAACACCAGATGGAGACCTGAACTACATCTGCCAAAGTAGTTCCATCTCCATTTTTGAGGAATTCCACGGTGGTTATTTTGGTGCACTGTTGCTGTTAATTTTTTTTTTGGGTGGGTGATTTGGTACCTTCCAGGTGTTGGTTGAGTAAATCCTTCAGCAATTGTACTGATGCTGACTTGTATTTCATTCACCTGTGTGCATCCCTGTGATGGAGCACAGGGGAGTGTAATGTGGGCTTTTCTCAAATGTAGAAAGTCTAGACCCAGAATCAGCCAACAGAGGTAAAGGAAGCGATGGCATAGCCTGACACTGTTTAAACATATCAGCGAGATCATTCTCGTGTTTTTTTCTTTCTCTCTCAGGTTACAGAGCCTCCTGATAGATCTGGTGGGTAAACTCACACTAACAGATGGTGGTGACCAGTACATGTGTGTCATGGTTTATTATTTCACCAAATGGGCAGAAGCCTACCCACTCAAAAGCAAAGCAGCAGTTGAAGGTGACAAATTGTATACTTGATGTCTTTTAGAAATTTGGTGCAGCTTAAAGTCTGTTAACAGTCCAGGGCTCAGAGTTTTGTGTCCCCAATGTATAATAAGGCCACCTGCTGTGCTGACTGTTTGTTTGATATAGATATGAACCCAAATTCTCTTCTGCACTTTGAGGTCCCTCAACAAAGTGGTGGCGGATCATCCCAAACACTGGGACCAGTTTCTGCAGTCCACCATGTTCGCACTCAGGACTAAGAAGCATCTGACAACGAAGTACAGCCTGTACTTTCCCATGTCAGCAATCTGCTTCTGAACGAGGAGACATCAGAAGGCCATAAGGAAAAGGAGTCAATTTATGCACAAGTCAAGACCAATGTATAAAACAGGACAAGGTCCATATACAGAAACGAGAAGCTCCAGGAGGACAACTTTAAAGCTGACGATCTGGTCCTCCAGAGAAATGTCAACTATGAGCAGAGGAAAACAAGCTCTGAGAAGACTTGCTCAGGCCCCAAACTACAGAGGAAAAATGCTGACCTGTCAGTCAAGGGGAAGGGAAAGATTAACATTGATCACCTAACACATTATGTCCAGCCAGAGGAGCGGATCCCTGCCAAGTTGATATAATAGTTAGATCCTCCTCTCCAGGAACCATCACCTTACTGTGGTGGAGAGGTTGGCATGACCCTGTGAGCCTGGAGCCTAGTGCTCCTGGTAGGGTCTCAAATGGAAAAGTGGTTCCAGGTGAGGGGCCAGAGTAAGAATGGTTCACAAAGAACCTCATGAAAATTCAAAGAAGAGGAGGAGAGACCATGCCCGGAGAAAGCCAGGGGCCCTCATCTGGAACCAGGCCCAGGAGGAAGGCTCACCGGCGAGCACCTGGATTGGCACGGGGCCCGGCCGGGCACAGCCCGAAACAGCAACGTGGCGCCCAATCTCTTCCATCCTTTGGATCCACCATCCATAGGAAGATCCACACGTCACGTGTGTGGCGGTGAAGGTCAGAAAAATGTTCGCCAGGAGCAAAAGGAATGAGGGCAAGCTGATTTGCAATAATTTAACTCCAGGGGAAAAGTGTGTCAGTCAAGGCAGATGAAATTAAATTAACGTTGACGGTTTGACAAATTCTATCCAGCCACAGGATCTCTGCCAAACTGGAACTGTTGGATCCTCTGGCACAAACACATGCAGGTCAAGTGCTGGAGGGACATCCAGAAGCATCAACGGATGTAAAACTGAGTAAACACCTGCAACCTTCAGCCTAAATTATATATATATTTCACTGATAACTGATTGTCATTAATGTTTTACAGTAATCTCTCTCTCTTTCTCTCTGAGTGCAACCTCATCCCATTAATGCATGTTACTAACTCGATTTTTTCTCCCTCTCCCGTGGTCGTGTGCTTCCCCTCCTGTCCTCCCCCTCCCCTCACTTCCTGCGGGTGTTGCTGGCTCTGGAGCTGTGGAGTCTGGACCTGTTGTTGGGAGTCTCCTGCTGCCCCGCTGTTCCTGCTCGACGCCCTCTGCTGCAGTTGCAACTGCTATTACTAGTCCTATTGCTATTATTACTGTTATAATTAATATCACTAAACATTACTATAAATATCTGTACCATTTTTCATTCAGTCTATAGCACCATTACCTTTATTGTCTGTACCTCTATGTGTATACTGTGTAGGTTGCCTCCCTCTGCTCTCTCTCTCTGCTCTCTCTCTCTCTTGCTCTCCTCTCTCTCTCCCCTCACCCCCAACCGGTCGAGGCAGATGGTCACCCACCCTGAGCCATGGTTCTGCTCGAGGTTTCTGCCTCTTAAAGGAAGTTTTTCCTTGCCTCTGTCAGCCTAGTGCTTGCTCTTGGTGGGAATTGTTGGGCTTCTGTAAATAACTTCAGAGTACGGTCTAGACCTGCTTTTTATGAAAAGCGCTGTGAGATAACTGTTGTTGTGATTTGGCGCTATATAAATAAAATTGAATTGAATTGAAAGTAATCAGACATATGGGCAGGACGCCGTAAGGAGACCATGCGGTCCAAGGCTGGGCCATACAAAGTCTATTCAGAGAATTTAATGGTACAGAGAACATGGGCAAGGATCATCACTGCCTACACAATGAGGTCTGGCAGGGCTCCCAGAAATGTTTTACAAGGGTAAGTAGGATGTTTTACCATTCTGATATATTGATATTGCTTGCAGAACAGATCTTGCAGCAGGAAACTGTCCAGTATCCTGGGTAGGGGTGGGGTAGTGGACTTGGTTTTCCCTTTGTGGGCGTTTCCCGGTTTAGAGGCGGCCAGGTGTGTTGGTGGGTGACGCAGCTGGTTCTCATCTGCTCCTTTCAAGATCACCTCATGAAGGTTTGTTTGAAACCAACCAGGTGGTTTAGCCTCCCAAACAGCTTCAGTGCTCCTTGCCAAGTCCGTGCAACTCTGCTGTAGGTGTGAACACCATTCCTCAAAGATATTCCCTCATTTATTTACACCACCATTATTTAATTAGTATCTGTCACACCTTATTGGTTGCCTCCCTCGATCTGGGGTCTCAACAGGTGTGAAACTGGGTTGAGATCTGGTAACTGCTTGTAGCACACAGTTCACGTGTTCAACACACGTTTGTTTTTGTAAACAATTAAGTGTTTGTGTATATATATAAAAAATATATCTGAATGTATGTCTACCAACTCCTAACAAGCACAACAGTGGCATTAAGGGGAACCTAATAACGTGGCCTTTAGCTGCTAAAGGCTCCATTGTGTTTACCAGCTGGTATTTAACAGTGTTTGCTGCTCGTGTGGTGTAACGTTTGAGTTATTTGTTCAAATAAAAAATGTGCCATGGGTTTTGAAGTTTTATTATTCCTGAAGCCTTACACAATGTCCGACACGTTTAACTGCAACACTCGTCACTACAACTCAACATGGATCACCCTGCTGCTGCTGCTGAAACACAAGGTAGGGAACTAGACTAACATGTCAGCACAGTTACTTAAATTTACAACAACTCATCTGAATCCATCAGCTGTAGTCAATTCGAACAAATCCACATTAATCGTCTCTTCATCAGATCTTCAATGCTGCAAACGATCACGCTCAGATGAAGCTTGTATGTGAGCTGCTGCAGAAATGTGATAATCTGATAAAGCTGTTCTGATAGAAATAAGGATTTTTTATATTTATATTAATATAAATAAGGAAAAGCTTAAACTAACGTTACAAGATGCTTTTACAGGCACGGTCTCAGTTATTGTCTTTGTACCACACTGATGCAGAAACACAATCAGCCAGTGATCATCTTACTGCATGTTACTCAGTGAGGAAATTAATCAATGTCAAGTACTTTAAAACACTGACTTCAGTTCAGGGAAAGGGTCCACTCAGTTTAAAGATTTGTGTCACAGCAATATTTTTGAATTTCAGATCCAGTATGTTTCTGATCATGTCTGTTATTGACATCACCACAGCAACAACATGGAAATTGGATTCATTTTAACATATGACACTTATTTTAATGACTGTTGTGTCTACTTTTCCAGGATGATTAAATAAAATAGTGAATTGTCAATGAGACATTTCATATTTATTTTGGATATTGTTAGATTAATCAAGCAAACACTGAATAATCATAAGTTATTAGACCAGGAGAATAAAAATGAATAGATTTGGAAAAATAATCATTGGATGGAGCCCGTCACGTAAACTACAGCGTCATCTGTTCACTGTGTGCCACAGTTTCTCATCACCCACTGCAGAGAGGTCCTAATGAGACACACCTGTTGTGACTATCAGTGCACGAGCAGGTGACCTGAAGCACCGTCACATGGATATAAATTAAAGACTTACAGAGAAAATAAATTAACCTACAAAACTTGAACATTAACACAGATTACAGATTAAAACACAAACATAATGTTTGGTGTCAAATGTAAAATGGTGTCCAGTGGATTTCCACACTTAATCTTAATATGATTTTAATATTTTAAAAGCCCTGCTAGGCGAAACTTTGCCCACAGTAAATACCATCTGATGTCCTCAAGTTAGTAAATTACAATTTGATCACATTTGTTTGCATGAATTAATTAAATCAAGTGCATCAATTAGTAATTTGCGTTAGCCCAAGTCACATGAGGTACTTTCACACCGCCTCATTATCTGCCGGCTCGCTGTGCTGTATGAAAGAGCCGGAAATGGGGTTCCGATTTGATCCGCCTCTGAGTCGAGAATGTCCGTAGTAACAAAGGAGGAACGATGTCTGTGTGAAAACCCACAGGCGTGTCAGGCGTGTCAAATCACGGTCTTTTTTTCACAGTCTAACTGCCACGCTGCGCCACGTTTTACAGCCCGGCGTCAACGTTCACTAGAACCTTCTTAGATTTGACTTGTTTATTCGTTTCACGGGACAAAAGGGGGTTTAGGTGATGTTGTGCAGACGGCGGAAACATGGTCTGTACAAGTTACAGAAAATTTAGTTAACTTCCCAGATAAAGGGTTGTGGTAATGCACAGACGCTGGCCCTGTCTCTCTCCCCTTATGAAAATTTACCATGTATTCACTACAATTAAAAAATAAAACATTGATATTGTAGTTAAACCATGATAACCACTAATTAATCATTTTTTCTTAAATGAAACATTCTAACTATAGTATTTATTTAGTTATAAAAATGTTCAATACAACTATAATAAAACCATTAAATAGTTTTCCACCTCTCTCTCTCTCACACACACATCACGTGTACTGGTACACCTTTTCCTTATGTGGAATGGTTTTTATACTGAGCTAATTACATTTTCTATCCCCAACCTATCCAACACAGAATACTTTCAGCATTTTTACATTTGAATAAAAACTAATTGGGCTTGTAGCGTGGTACGTAATAAAACAAACTTACCACACAAGTCTTGGACTGACAGGGACACAACTGGAAAGTGATGCTGTAAAACACCACGAAAAATATGAAGTACAGAAATATTACACACAGTCAAGTTCTATGTTGACAGCGATAACTGTTTGTTAGCTCACTGCTCAAGCACAAATACACAACTGAGACACCACAGCCCTCATCAAGCTTATTCCTCACAAACTTTATTTTATATTCTAGTCAAGATCCCAAGGCTTACAAAGATACCAAACATGTCATATTGAATTACATGTAACGTTATTTAAAATTTTTCTGCAGACCAGGGCCTGTATTCATAAAGAATCTAAGAGTCCTCTCAGAAAACTCTTATCTTAGCTTAAAAACTTTTACCTAGGAGTCTTAGCTTAAGAGCTATTCAGGACTGATCTGAGAGCAACTCTGAGCAAGGAAAAGACAACAACTTCTATCTTAGTGAGGAGGCGGGGTTGACCCCGTTGCTATGTATGACACAATCTTTTGAAGACTGTGATTGGTTGGTTGTCCAAGAAGGATAAAAAAGAGTGATTCTAGTGTCGGTTATATTCTAAGCCTTTACTTTGGAAATTACATGCGTAATATTTCCTATGTGACCGTTCTCTCCTCACACACACACACACACATTATATATGTGTATATAAATCCTGTTTCTTATTTACCATGCTGTTAATTTCCTATCAGGTATTTGATTGGCTTGGAATGATAAAAATTGTTCCACTCTTTCCAATAACACTGATTGCTGGCGTTTCTATCTAAGTGGTGGTTTGAATGTTGGTTTTAATGGATCAAACACGGAATCAAAACCAAGCAGGGTGAGAAAGCCCAACTGGACCAGTTAGTGGATGAACACAAGGCCATTCTAAAAGGAAAATTCGCCTGGGTGTCACAGCTCGGGGCGAGAAGCAGACGAGGGAGCGTGGCGCAAACTATTAACGGTTCATTCTGCTTGTGCACCAGGGAAGCTGCTATATTCAGTTTTTTGAGCCTGCAAGGTGGGAATGTCCAGTGGAAACGAAATGAACTGCGACACAATAAGAGGTTCTGAAAGTGCTGTAAGGCTGATGATACACAGAGCAACTTTTTTGACTTCAGTGTATTAAGATCGACTGCAGTGAATGAGGCTTTGCCTTTAACCACAGAGCTCTGTGTCTGTAAGAAAAACATCCAGAAAAGCCTCTTTTTCTCTTGTGAGTCCTTTTGCAGATCTTCCACATCATTTGTTTGCAGTTGTGGCGGCGTGGCCACTGCTGACCGACGAGAAGCTGTGCAGTAAGAGAGGCTCTGAGAATTCCCATGAGCCTCCCTGGCTGAGGAGGCCGAGCAGGTCAGATCCTGAAGATTGGGAGGAGAGAAGCTGCACGAGTATTTCACTCGCATATACACCAAGAGCAAACTGGAAAAGTGATTTAGGAGCAGAGCACGATCGGGAGAAATGTTTATGAAATTATAATGAACATAGTAACATTATAATTAACATACTAACAGTGTACTATTAAGTTAACATTTTACTTTACTTAATATTAATATTATACTATTACACTCATGAAGTCTCCAGGCTGTGGATAGTTTATGCAGTGGACAGATTTAGTCAGAGCCAGGTTGCTTATTCAAGCCGCCTCTTCCTAAGAGCAACACACTCCCTTTGTTCTGTTTTACACGTGTTTTCCTAAAGTTATTATAACTGTTCAGTTATCTTGTTTGCATTAACTGTGCTGTGGGTGGTGCTGGATTATTGTGAATCCATCCCTGGTTTAAAAACTCCTAAATGCCAAAAGCCACAATCAGTTTTCTGATTAGTGATCAGTGTTTTAAAATCTGTTTTCAATGCGTCACAATTTCAACAAAATCTGTTTGAGTGTTTTCTTTTCCACTTGTTTTCACATCATTATTGCACACAACCAAAAGGAGCACACACACACACACACACACACACACACACACACAATAAATAATAATAATCTATAAATATGCAGGTAATTGTTAAACTCTGTGTTACTTCAACATATTTCACTCTGCTTCAAACCATCTTCATTTAGGAGCACATGTACTCTTTGGGAAAAAGGCTAGAAGGGCCCTGCTGCTGAGTCATTTCAACGTCACAAAAGAAACAGAAGGAACAATTATCCTAAGAGAGTACAGTCTTTACAGTGGGAAAGACTTCTGACTCCAAACAGATCAACAGATAAAAAGTTATCTGATGTTATTTACATGCCAACAATTTATGGTGAGGAAAGCTGCCGTCAGTTTCCTTCTTGTTATTTTATTCTGATGAATTGATTCCATGTGTACAGCACTTTGGTCAGCAGAAGTTGTCTGTGAAGCAGTCAGTGTCTTCAGTTCGGGAGGCAGACACCGTCTCTACATTTAAGAGTAGGCTTAAGACTTTCCTTTTTGATAAAGCTTATAGTTAGGGCTGGCTCAGGTGAGTCCTGAACCATCCCTTAATTATGCTGCTATAGGCCTAGACTGCCGGGATTTCCCATGATGCACTGAGCTCCTCTCCTCTTCTCTCTCTCCTCTGAGTGCAACCTCATCCCATTAATGCATGTTACTAACTCGACTTCTTCCCTCTCCCGTGGTCGTGTGCTTCCCTCCTGTCGCTTCCTGCGGTGTTGCTGGCTCTGGAGCTGTGGAGTCTGGATCTGTGGTTGGAGTCTCCTGCTGCCCCCCGTGTTCCTGCTCGACGGCCTCTGCTACAGTTGCAACTGCTGTTACTAGTCCTATTGCTATTATTACTGTTATTATTATCATTAACATTACTATAAATATCTGTACCATTTTTCATTCAGTCTATAGCACCATTACCTTTATTGTCTGTACCTCTATGTGTATACTGTGTAGGTTGCCTCCCTCTGCTCTCGCTCTGTCCTTCTCTCGCTCTCTCTCTCGCTCTGTCCTTCTCTCGCTCTCTCTCTCGCTCTGTCCTTCTCTCGCTCTCTCTCTCGCTCTGTCCTTCTCTCGCTCTCTCTCTCGCTCTGTCCTTCTCTCGCTCTCTCTCTCGCTCTGTCCTTCTCTCGCTCTCTCGTCTTGTCCTTCTCTCGCTTCTCTCGCTCTCGTCTTGTCCTTCTCTCGCTCTCTCTCTCTCTCTGTCCTTCTCTCTCTCTCTCTCTCTCTGTCCTTCTCTCTCTCTCTCTCTCTGTCCTCTCTCTCTCTCTCTCTCTCTCTCTCTCTCTCTCTCTCTCTGTCCTTCTCTCTCTCTCTCTCTCTCTCTCTCTCTCTCTCTCTCTCTCTCTCTCTCTCTCTCTGTCCTTCTCTCTCTCTCTCTGTCTCTCTGTCTCTGTCTCTCTGTCTCTGTCTCTGTCTCTCTGTCTCTGTCTCTCTGTCTCTGTCTCTGTCTCTCTGTCTCTGTCTCTCTGTCTCTGTCTCTCTGTCTCTGTCTCTCTGTCTCTGTCTCTCTGTCTCTGTCTCTCTGTCTCTGTCTCTCTGTCTCTGTCTCTCTGTCTCTGTCTCTCTGTCTCTGTCTCTCTGTCTCTCTGTCTCTCTGTCTCTCTCTCTCTCTCTCTCTCTCTCTCTCTCTCTCTCTCTCTCTCTCTCTCTCTCTCTCTCCCCTCACCCCCAACCGGTCGAGGCAGATGCCCCCCCACCCTGAGCCATGGTTCTGCTCGAGGTTTCTGCCTCTTAAAGGAAGTTTTTCCTTGCCTGTGTCGCCTAGTGCTGCTCTTGGTGGGAATTGTTGGGCTTCTGTAAATAACTTCAGAGTTCGGTCTAGACCTGCTCTTTATGAAAAGCTCTGTGAGATAACTGTTGTTGTGATTTGGCGCTATATAAATAAAATTGAATTGAATTGAATTGAATTCAGCTGCGTCACAAAACCTGAATAATAGATCACAACAATAAAAATGATCCTGAGTGAAGATGTAAGTCAAGCGTGTTTCTGTTCAGTTCGAGTCACTAAACCATGTTCTCTCTTCATTTTCAGCAGCTGCAGTTCAGCTGAGGTTTTCTTCAGCTGCAGCAGCAGAGGATCCATCAATTCTGACCTGCGACGTCACAAAGCATGACGGCCTTGTCACCTACACGTTGTCGCGGCTGCCCACCCCACCCAGCTGTAGAAGATACTGGGAACAAGTGAATGGAAGTCTGAGTCTTTTTAATGACCCAACTGCTCGAATCATCGTCAGTAAAATTAACTAATATTGTTTTTGAGTTATTTATTCATATTAACAGGCTGGTGCAGCTCTGTAAAAAAGATTGCGGTTATCAAACCAAATAAAGTCCCGCTCCACTTCAGTTCAAACCAAGTGAAACCAAGGAGGTGCAGAGGAGCACCAAAGTGACCTGCTGTATATGTCTCTGTTGTTACAGTCTCATATTGTTGGTTAAGACACAACACAATAACAGCACGTTCTCCCCTGCAGCAAAAACAGCAAAATGTTGTCAGTTATCAAAATTCACAAACAACTACTCTCACTAAATCTGTTTTTGCAATCTTTTATATCTACATACATGTCTATGTGTCTGATTTTCATATATATATAATTTTAGTATTTTAATATGTCAGTGACAATGCAGAAGAAACACATTGACAGGTTACAATAACTTGGGACAGTTTGTAGCTGATTTGACCCCTGCCCCTGGTCAGGTTATCAATGTTATATCGCTAAAATGCTCATTCAGACAGTAACATCTCCGTCCATGAAAAACAATATGCTTGACCACTGAAAATAGCTATTGTTTGTGTGAGTATAATGAAGAGACACAGGATTAAGACATTAAGAAACAAAATGGAGAACCTCAGGTCCAGATTCTGCAGAATTCAGAATTACTAAGAATTAAGAGGTTGTTTACCAGTCAAGAGCTGTGAAACAGCAGCACGGCCTTTTCTGATAAATACAAACTAACAGTGTTGGGCAGCAGCGTCGCTACAAGTAGCGCCGTTACTAGTTTAACTACATGTCTCAGTAGCTTGGTGGTAGCGTCGCTATTTTCTGAATCAAATAGCTTTTCAGTAACGAAGCTCTTTTATTGGCCGAGTAGCGCGGTAGCTTCCACACACGCTACATTTTCCCAAGCATTTCTGATGGATCAGTAAGCGACACCACCGCCACACACGGACCTGTATGTGCAGCCGGCAGAAGCGCTTCCCTGTGATGGTGACATCACGTACCGATCCTTGGGCTGATGTTTGCTACGGACGGAGTCTCTCTCTCTCTCTCTCTTTCTCTGCCATGAATGTTTAGGTCGTTTAGGTTGGAATGTTGCCAGAGCACAATCACATATAAACTATTAAAAAATATAGAATTAATTAATAATTAATTTAACTTATTAATAATTTGATCATTAAGTTGCTTTATACAAACAATGGTTCTCCGTTTGTTGCATGAGGAAGTACATTTAGCAGCAATGACATGGCAGTAAGTAGGAGAGTGTCTGTGTCTGATTTAGCTCTCTCACACATTGGAGCAGGTTTTTAGTCTTTCTTCTATTGCTACTGTGGAATGAAGTTGGTTCAATATAAACTAGGCCTATGTTGTGTGTGTGAGTGTGTGTATATAAATATTTATATAGAAATGACCTAATTATAAACTATTAAAAAATTAAAAGTAGCTTAGATGTAACTAAGCTACTTTTGCCACATTGCTGTAGCTTAGCTTGCTACATTTCACTGGGGGGCAGCTTCTGTGTAGTGAAGCTTCATTTAATGTAGAGTAGCTAGTAGCTTAGCTTACTACATTTTTCAAGTAGCTTGCCCAACACTGCAAACTAAAAGTTCTAGCTTTTTAACAAAAGTGCTGACCAACAGTAAAACATATTGTCCAGAGAACATCAGCCTTCACAGAGAAACGAAGCATCATCGGCCGCCATCAGCGAGGGGCCCTCAGAAAAATCTCATTTAGATCTGAAGCAGGTTGCTGCTTCCTTTGGTTAAAAGTAAAAACTCTGAATCTGGATCTCAGATCAAACCGAGAAACCTGCGTCCATTCGCTTCCCCTCTTTCAAAAACCCCTCCTACTTTAACTCCTCCTACTTTAACTCCTCCCACTTTAGCCAAAAACAGTCGCCATTTAACATTTTACTGCTGTTTAACTTTTTTCTTGCTTGTTATTATCATCCACGTGTTTTATATTAATCAAATCAAATAAAAATCAAACTAATCACAAGTTCTGTCTCTTCGTGTGTTTCATTTGTCACAACTCGAATCTTTGAGGATTCACACTTCAGATATGAATTTAAATTGATGATTAATAATTTCTTCCAAAGTTTCTGATTATTAATTAATTATGAATTTAAACTTCTAAAGCTTCATTTAACCCTGATGTGACTCCCTAATTCTTTGTTAGATATTTAGTATGTGTTGGACCTACAGATTGATCAGATACAGATATTATATGTAGTAAAGATCCTTAATTTATCTTTATTTTATTCACTTCCTTTAGTTCCTGTTCTTTTCACTGATTGGCTCTCACTTCCACCTTTTCCTTCCTAACTGAGTTGATTTAGTTCACCTGGTTCACACTATTTAAGGACTGCACTCCCTTTCACTTCCACATGGGGCGGCAGTTCTGGTAAGAAGTTTAATTTACTCTTCTGTCTTTTCTGATTTTCATGCAATGGACTTGTGAGTTTTAGGTTCTAATCTTACGTTTGCTTTCTTTCAGATTCAACAACTCATGTGTGTCTTTTGTTCCTTTATGTTGACAAATACCTCATTTGAATCAGAGGAAATAAACATCTTCAGAGGATATTCAAAGCTTCCTGGCTTCATCACATGACGATAGTAAATGTACCTTTTGAACCCTTCCTCCTTTACATTATATATCTACTTTATATAAAGCGACTTTGGAGCAGTTTCTTTATTTGTGCTGCAGCGTTTTCTGCTAAATAAGAATAATTAAAATGTCTCAGTCTGTGTTTGAGATCTCTGAACACGAGTTTAAGAAGGTTGTTGGTTAATATTTCTGAACTTTACTGGAGGGCTGTTCAGACTCTTGGCTTGAATGGGATTTGTAGAATAACAGAAGACACACTTGAATTATTTTAATGAGATCAGCGACACTGAGTCAGACTGTTCACACGATGTTCAGCCTGAACTTTTCAGACAAACCGTTGATCCAGATCAGCGAGCGATCGGCATTCAGTCGTTATGTGTGAACTCCTCGAGGACTCATCGCAGAGCCTCGCTGACAGACGGCGACCTCAAGACTCTGAGTCCCAAGAAGTCCTGTTTCCTGTCTGAAGCTAGAAACCTGTTTCATCTGTTGTACGTGCAGCAGCAGCGTCATCTCTGCTCGGACAACTACGCTGTCACGCCAGATCGCCCACCTGTCATTGGAGTTTATACAGAATCAGTCCCTGCAGGACTCTGAGGGCCCATTTTGTGATTGTTGTGGACTAAAATCCTGGTTTTGCAGCAGCTTTTCCCCTAAAAATTTGATGTTCTTTGGTTTTTTTGTGATGAAATTGTAGGAATAAGTGAAAACTGCAAATGTTGATGTGATGAAACTTCAGAATTGTAGTTGAATCATTAAGCGGCCCCTCCAGGACTCGGTGGTTCTGACCCTGACCCTGCAGATTTAAACCAGCTGACTGTTCTGCAGCTGATCAGATGCAGCAGCCTGTGTCTCAGTGTCTCTCTGATGTCCTCCGTGTGTTTCTGTCGCGTGACAGCGTTTAGCAGGAAACGGAGATGAGGTCACATTTACAGGAAAGCTTCTCCGGTTCACCTGATTCAGGGGACCACTCAGCGTACCGGTCCAGCCTCACCGCCGTGGCGTTGGATGGTCACGCTCACGCACCAGCCGGCCGGTCTGTTTCATGTCGGTAACATTGCCTGCTGTCGCTCCCTGGACAGGCAACTTAAGTCGCTGTCTTGGTGGTTTTCTTTTTCTTGTTCTGGCTCAGACCTCATCCTGCTGTGGGATAAACGCCCCTCGCGCTGGGTTAACGTGTCTGCTGCTTATATTTACAGGCTCATTGATCTCTCAGCCAAACTTTCTTTGTGCTTCACATTCTTTTAATACCCAGTTTTGGATTAATGAAGGTTTAGATTTTAATATAACTGCTTTCCAGTCAAACTGCCTTCAGGAACCTGTTTGTGGCTCCGAGCAAGGCCTCCACTTTGTTAGCTGTTTCAGCCTCAGATCTCCCTGCCGTCACTCACTGGACCTGGAACTGGACCCCCCCCTCTGACCCCCCCCACTCTGACTAACAGTAGTCTAAGTGTTTGCAGGTGTTTTGGAAGATGTTCTGTGTTAAATCTAAATGAAATTAGAAACACTGAAAGGCCTGAGAGCTTTGTCCACAGGGACCCAACATCTGATCAGATGGAACTAATCTCTTCTGCTGTTTCTGCTGGTTTGACTCTTTTCATGTGGAGACGTGGTCTGATGACCAACGTGGGAACATTTTTATTTGTGGTGACGTTCTTCTCGCCTCTCACTGGCTCTTCAGTACAACGTGACGCTAGTTGTTCCTTAATATTTCGCTGTGCTTTTGACTCCACATTTATCTGCCAGCTGGAATAAATATTTTGATGCTTTACTGAAAGCAGAATCATCCGATGTCTGAAAATACTCCAGTTTGAGTTCTGAAGTTCTTAAAAGTACAGAAGTAAATCAGGAACAATTAACAGTATAAAAGGAGAAGGACTCAGTTTGTGCTCCTTTCACAGTGTTTTCATCATTTTACAAACATCATAGTCAGATGATGTTTGTAAAAGGTTCAACATTCAAAGTATAAAAAAAGAAGCGTCCAAAGAAAATGAAGTGAAAGAGAATAAAGACAGACGTGAATGTACCAACATGATGATGCACCTGGTTTCCTCTCTGCTGCAGCTGCTGCTTTTTCCTCCATCCTCACGTATAAATCACGTGACCTGCGTGTGCACGTGTCTTTGCACAGCGCACGAAGCTCAGTGACAAAGGAAGCTTCAGTCAGAACCACGACCTCTGCTGCTCGCTGCCTCAGTTACACTCAGGAGAAATATTCTGTCATGTTGCTGATTATAAAGACGTGATCAGAAAATCTCTGCTAGTTCAGAACAACCTGAAGATAAAAAGGGAAAGGATGAAGAAGTTTGAGGAGGAGGAGGAGCCGGGAGGACAAGTGCTGTTCCTGTTTTATACTATAAAAAATAAAATAAATAAGTTTTATACTAAATAAATTAAGAAATTAATAAAATATACAATAATGTAAAATAATAAAATACAACATAATACT
This sequence comes from Lepomis macrochirus, assembly GCA_024633595.2. Classification (NCBI taxonomy): domain Eukaryota; kingdom Metazoa; phylum Chordata; class Actinopteri; order Centrarchiformes; family Centrarchidae; genus Lepomis; species Lepomis macrochirus. The sequence continues at coordinate 30,345,004 of JALXJV020000022.1, read as the reverse complement.
ATAAAAATAAATTATATAATACAAAATGAAATATTTTTATCATTTGAATTGTGTTTTTACATTTTTGAGTTTAAATAAAAACCTTCTTCGCTTCTTTCTTTCTCTGATGAAACGTTTTCCTACTTTGTTGGTACTTTGTCCTCTGACGGTTCTCTGTCGAACCGCCTGGGTTTACCTGCATGCGGGGAAACCAGTCTTCATCAGACAGACAGCCCACAGCAGTGATCGGGATTCTACTGTGGATTACCCACAATTCAACATCGTTAACACGTTGTAATATGGCAGTGACGCCAGGAGACGGCGCTGTCCCCATTTATGCAGAATTTTATTAGAACCTATTTCCAACCCGTCACATGAGCATCTTTACATCTTTCTCTTAAAGTCAGTTCACCAAAACAGGTTTGAGGCGCAGCAGCCTGTGAACGTTTATTCTTTAATCATTATAACGATGATTTGGCCTTTAAAATAACGTCAGTGGACCAAAGAGCTTAACAGGATGAAATCTTGCAGAAAACTGATCCAGAGTCAGTGTTTACATCCGCTTACAGGCCGCGTGGCTAATTTGCATAAAGGGGCGGGACCGCCCGCCTCCGAGGATTTGAACAGCCTGTGTTTCAGGCGGGGCTTCAGGATCCCTGCCAACCAGGAAACAGACTCTCTTTATCCACGTGATGTATTTATGCAGAAAACTGCCTCTGAACGTTGTTTGAAGTCGTTATTCTGCACGTGATTCACAACGAAATCTCAAACCTGCAAAAAGTTGGAAGGACGATGAGACTGATCAGGGAGGTTCTGACAGTAAGATGTGCTGCAGTGCTCAGTTCTATCTGCAGATCGGGTGGCTCTTTGTCATAAAAAATAACCTTCTGATTAATAGCGGGGCTGGATGGGTGAAATAGGATCAATCTCTCCCCTTTAAAAACGACGCTGTGCGTATTTACGCACGCGGAACAGCAGCATAAGAGTTATTTGACTCTGCCGACACTCTGACAGGACCGGTCAGGATGAGCTGACAGCAGCCTCTCTCATCATCAAAGTAATTAATTAAAGCACAAACACACAGCCTGTAGAAATCCGTTTACCCATGATCCATCAGGGGAGCTGCCGTCTGGTTAAGAGGAGCAGAGATCCCCCGTAGTTTGCTCCCGGACATGTTTTAACTATTTTAAACACTATGAGCAACCACACTGATGGATCTACTCCACGGACAGACTAATAACTCTCTGTAGGCCAAGAGGAGCTTTCAGGCTGCATGTACACCTTGGGATGAGCTCCTTACAAGCGCAACGACTCTAAATCACCACCAGATGTCGCTACATAACATTACAACCAGCACAGACACTGAAAGGAGCCAGAACAAGGAGCCAGAACAAGGAGTCAGAACAAGGAGCCAGAACAAGGAGCCAGAACAAGGAGTCAGAACAAGGAGTCAGAACAAGGAGCCAGAACAAGGAGCCAGAACAAGGAGTCAGAACAAGGAGTCAGACTGACCTTTGAAGACCTGCCAACAGGGACGCTGGACACCATCAGGTGTCCCCGGCGTTGGCTATAATTTTGAATTGCATTTCCATAGATCAGGTATCTTAGGAACAACAGAACAACAAACTGATCCTTGCAATGTGACGAGATGAGCCAAGTACCAGCTTTGATAATCAAGTGTTCGTGCACTTAGAACACATCATCAGTGCACGTTTACCTAACATCAGTTCATCCCTGTGTTTTAAAAAGTTGTGAACTGAACCGAGAAATCTTTCATGGCTTAAGTTGAAACTGTCCCACTGATACATCTGTGTTCTCCCTGTAGCCTGGATATATTCACTGCTCAGCAAACATATTCCGACTGTTGGGAAGTGGACGTGCTCCACAATCAACCATCCCAAACGGCGGGACACAACTTTATGTGGCGTGTTGGTGTGCAAGCTAACAGTGTGAGGATCTCCAGGGCTCATCCTGATTATACTTTCAGCCTGCAGAGAAGATTTTGGAGCAGGACACTTGGTTAGGAGGCAGCAGGGATAACTGGAGACAGCAAAGCCACAGGTGTGCAGCTCTCTACCACGTGGACTTAAATGTTGTGTCTGTATGAATGTTAGGCTGCATTAATAATCTGTATCATATTTACAGGTGACCTGTCGCAGTTCAGTATTTAGCTGCAGAGCGACGTTTGGCTGCAAGACTGGGATCTACTTTGGATGTTACCCCAACATCACAGGGTGAACTCAGTTATTGTTATTTACATAATTAGAGTAAATCGACAGGATCAGTGGTTCATCCTCTGGGCACCATGAATACAGACAGCACACTTCACAATAACATGACCAGTTAGTTCACCGTTTTAAAGCTGCATTAATGTTTGTTTATTGCAGCTCTGGTGATATTTTCATCAAACTAAAACAGCCTTATAATGGAGCAAATTTAACATGAAACAAGAGAACAGGACACGGAGCCCAGGCAGAGCCCTCAACATGCCACGAGGACGCAACAGAGACAGAACTGCCAAACATTTCTACTGATGTAAACGAGCAAACAGGTGGGACACATGAGGTAATCAGGACTGGAGGGGTCATCAAGGCAGAGACAGCAGGCAGGCAGCTTCAAGTCTCTTCACTGCGTTTCCCTCATTTGCATCTTTGCAAGGAAACCGTGAGAAGACACGAGGAAATGTGTTTTCAGAGAAAAGAGATGTCTCTTCGTGAAGCGACGTCTGTTTCTGATGCAGCGTAAAAAAATAGTATTCTTGTTCTAAATTTAAAAAAATAAAACCTCATGTTTCCAAAGCAGAAACGAGACGACACAGCCCATCAACATGATGACTGAAGCAAAAAACTAGAGAACTGTGATGCTCAAAACTGTTTTCTTCTTACACTTATCATCCATCTATAAAAGTACTTATAAAAGTGCTATTTTTCCTTATGATTATGTCTCAAACATTGTTTAATCTTCAGCGTGTTCCTTTTATTATTATTCTCATCCTGCTGGTCTGTCCACATGTGTAGGGTTCAGGTCTGGGATGTGGATTTGTTTTCTGTTCCTCTCCTGTTTTGTCTGGGACCAGCCAGACGATCTTTTGTTCCCTGAAACCCAGATACCCAGACTGTGTAAATGATCGTGCAGCCCTTTGCTCTGGGCCAGACGTTTGGAGACAGAACCTCTGGTCCAGCTCAGTTTGCTGTAATTCTTCTCTGTTTATTCTCTTTTGTTAAATAAATTCTACGGTTGGTTGTAACTCAATTATTTGCTTGACTTCTCACCAGGAATCAAATTTCCACGACACCTTCGTATCTACAAAATGTAAAAACGAGAGAAAGGAAAATAGTTGTTATTGTCAGTATTCACTAAAACATCTGTTTGCCACACTGACACGAGCTGCTTGTTGAAAGCAATTTAAAAAACTGTCTTCAGTCCTGCCTGATGATTCAGCCGCTGATGAGCAGCCCCAAGGAAATGTCCCCGGGGGGGGCAGATGGGGCCACTGAAAATCCTGGGGAGGCAAACTAAACCAAAAACTGAATTTCAGGAATTATTATGGACTATATAGACTAGTTAAATACTACTTAAAAATATGAGTTAAGGAATCACAGACTGAATAACTTTGGTTTCTTATTCTACAGCTAAAATTGTCTAATGTCCGTAGAATAAAACCAGTTCAGTTAACATTCCATAAAAATCCTGTTTGATGTGTTTTCTGTATGTTTTAGGAAATTAATTGTTCTTTAAATATGCAATTTGACCTTTTCCTTAAAAAGACAGATACAGGTTTTATTTGTAGGAATGTACTGATGGAGAGGAACAAAACACTTACTGGGGACAAGCCTACTGAAGATTACAGACATCATGGAGCAGAAATAGTTTTTTTAAATAAATAATTCAAATTTAAATATACGACATGTGTCTGTATAGAGTTCTGTAATTATTTGTTAACATACAAAGTTTGGTGTTATTCTTGTTACAAACAACTAAGATAGTTATTCTTCAAATATCCCACTTTTTAACCACTGATTTGACAACCCGATCGCATCTCATGCGTCACATATACACGCTTTGGAAAAGCCGTGTCTATAGTACGCAAAACGGCGATTTTGCGTGTATATGATACGCTGCAGTTTGCAATAACGTGCAACACAAAGAGGCCAACTTTGTGTTGCAACACAAGTTACAGCACCACTGTCACAAACCTAAATTAAGAATAGAATATTTAAACCAACACAACCAAACTCAGAACAAATGAGCCTACAGGGCCAAAAGCAAAGAGCAGAGAGCTCAACACCGCTGAAGTCAACAAGGACGCGCACAGACCAGGTTTTAGGGGTCCAGACCTTTTCTATCGCCGCTTTCCACAGAGATCCTGCAATCAAAACCACTGCCGGCTCAGCGAGCAGCAAACTGGCCTGATAATCTTGAATAATAAACCACTATGAAAGTGGCTGTGTGACAACAACATCATGACAACAACCGGAATCCGTAGCCTGGTCTCAACCGATCCAGCACAACAGTTTGCTCACGCAGGGAGCAGCAGCAGAGTCAGGATGATAGAAGAAGCTTTCACTCACCACAGCTGAGGCCTCACGCCAGGAGGAAGGCGGCACGGCGGTTTTCCCTCGGGGCAAACTTCTGGGTGACTCTGGAGTTTTTCCAGACAGTCCGCTGACTCGTTGTGGCCCCGCAGTGCTTATTGTGCCGCCGCCTGTTGGGCAGCCATGTTTACCCTTCTAAGTAACGTTGAGCCCAGTTTCACAGCATCGTCCAGGTTTTACAATCCTCTCAGAAAGATGAAGATGAAAACAGGCTCTGGACGGTCTAATGTTAACAGCCGGTCACACGCGGCGCTGTCAGGGCTCCAGTGTTCATACTACGTTAGCTTGCTGTTAGCCATGATGCTAACCTGTTGCTATCTGCAGACTAATAACTCTAACACACACAAAACTGTGTAGCAGTGTGACAGACTTATTATAAACTAACCAGGCTGCTAACTGTCTCTGTACATTAATTAAATTAGACTTTTCTTTCTCCTGCCGCTGGTCGCTGCCTCCACAGGAAACACAAATCTCTTTCTGGACCCCAGGAAGAATAGCACCAGCTTTTGCTGTGCTAATGGGGATCCAAATAAATAAATAAACAAAATAAACATCTGGTCCAACACTAGTTGTCCTCCGCTCTGCTCTTCTTCTTGGTTAACAGCGGATTGCTTTTAGGTGCATACTGCCACCTACTGTCCTGGAGTCTGTAACATCATATCACTCAACTACAAACCCCATTAAGGTGCGCTCATATTCTGTGTGTTCTGCTGTGCCTGTTAGCCCCGCCCCTTAACCAATCACAATTTTAGAAACGTGATTGCCATCTACATGGACGAATCAGAGGCCTCTCATATAATAAACATCATAGTCTGTCACAGCTCAGGGTCAGAGGTCACCCTCTTAAAGTGACAGAGCCTAATATGAGAACACTTCTATGCTGCGATTCACCTTTTAACTCAAACCCAGAGGTCACATGATATGTACAGTATATAGCATTTAGTGCATATGCCAACTTTTTAGCCTCTTTTAGCTGCTGGTTTTGTTCAGTCTCAGTGTTTTAGAAACTATTTTTTATAATTACTTGATTAAAATTCTTCATCAAGCAGAATATTTTAAACATGTTCTGGTTTCAGCTTCAGTGAAGATTTGATTTTTCTCTATAATATGCTGAAGTGAACTTACCACACTCTTATTTTCATTATTACCACAGTGACACTCTGACAGTCTGTAAGATCTTCAGAAACTTTGGAAGAAATAATTCAATGATCAACGTTAATCGATCTCATATCTGAAGTGTGAATCCTCAAAGACGGAGTCCAGTTGTGACAAACGGAGCCCACAGAGACAGAACTTGTGATTAGTGAAGGTTTTTATTTGCTAAATTAAGGTGAGTACAAGAGAAAGACAATAATATGTGATTATATGGATAACAAACAAGAAACAGAAGTTAAACAGCTGTAAAGAATTAAATGCAGATTGTTTTTGGCTAAAGTGGGAGGAGAGACGGTTTTGGCCGTTTGCTGCTTACTAATGTACCAAATAAGGTTTTTCGCTGCTTAGATTTGAAACAAACTGTACGTGAAATATTCTGCTGCTTCTTATTTTTTGACTGATCGAGGAAAAGAACAAATAGAGATTTAAAGATTTCAAAGACGTGATGTGGGTCAAAGGTCGTGGTCAGATTTCTCTCTCAGCAGGGAATCTGTTTAAAATGTCTGTTTTTACTCAGATTGGCCGAATTCCATCCCACTGAAGTCAAAACATCAACTACGGAATCTGCAGTTAGAAAACCATCATTTCTAACAAGAAAAAAATATCTCATGAACATTTCTTATAATAAGCAAAGACAAACAAAGCAAACGGGAAGTTTGGGGTCCCCTGCTGGAGCTGCTGCCCCCGCGACCCGATCCCGGATAAGCGGATGAAGATGGATGGATGGAAACAAAGCAAACCAAACACTTCCTGACAGTAACTGACCCATCGCTAAGCCACGCCCCCCCTTAGTTACTGCTGCTAAGTAACACGACGCTCTCACTGTCTGTTGCTCGCTGGAGAAATATTGTCTAATTTTAGGAAAAGGCGATTTCAGGAAGAAGCAGCCAGTTGTGCCGTTTTATTTTAAGGTTTTATTCAGACTCAAACCGACGAGACGAAAATTAAAGACAGCGTAAAACCGTGTTACGTGCAGACGGGGCCTCAGTTAGAGCGAGTCCTGTGCTGCGCTGTCATTGGACAGCTGTGTATTCGGGCCGTGGCTTAGCGAAGGGTCATTTAATAACAAGAAACAAACTCCAGTCAATAAAAACTTGTAACTCAAACCACTCCGGTTTCCTGGAGTCAAATATAAATTCTAATAAGAAAAGAGAAAGGAGGGATTAACTAAACAAAATCAAGCAGAACACAGATTAAACTTTTTTTAACTTCAGAATAACAGAATAAAGTCACATTCTGTGACAGCAGTAACATTTTAAACCAGGATGTTTTAAATATTTAGCTGTCACACAAAGATTCGCTGAACAAGATACAAGAAAACATGTTTATACAACCAAAGATTATAAAGACGGTCGATTACGCTTTTGTGGGCTTAATATTAATAAATCTTCAGACTTCCACAGTTGAAGATTAATATCATGACCAGCATCAGCTCTGACAGTCTGACCTCATCCCAGGGGTCACATACAGACGCGTGGTCGTGACCCGTTGGCGCCACTTTTTAACGTCCTGGTTTCTTTTTAGCCTCGTTTCAAAAACAACAACTGCTGGTTAACGTTGTGAAACGTCACAGTTTGGTGAGCTTTAGGAAAAGATCGTGGTTTGGGTTGAAACAACTTTGTTAGTTACGTAACATCCCTTAAAGGAATCAACCTAAAAACTGTCCTGTGACTTCGTAGCGCAGCTTTTACAACAACATGTCAGACCCACGTCAGCTGTTTCAGAGCAGCTGAGGCAAAATAAATCTATGTGGAGCTTCATGAACGTTGACGTCCTGCACGGATTCCTGTTTGCAAACTGTCATAACAGTCCTGTGCAGAAGAGCATTAGGAGCATGTGTGAAATGTTTTTTTGATTTCTGAGATAAAAAGTCAGAAGTCTGACTTTAATCTCAGAACTCAAAAAACTTTTCACATGTGGCCCTAATCCTCTTCCGCAGTCCTGAACTTTGAAGGAACGGACAGCTCGTCACAGCTTTCAGGTTTACGTTCCCCTCCTCTGAGCCCTGCTCCACACGGGTATTTTTATATCCTGCGTTTAAAAAAAATCTCCGTCCACATGAAAATGCAAACACACATTATCAAGTCAAGAGCACGGCAGACTGCCTGGCGGCGATATGGCTCTAACCGTAAACGTTGGCCAATCACAGCCTAATAAAATTGTAAACAAAGCAGGCAGTAGAACCCAATCTGACATCAAACGCAGCGGATAACGGCGCTCACTCTGACGTCGCGAGGCAAAAACTCTGGTTTTACTGTCTGCACGACAGCACTGCAACCGGCGTTTCTGAAAATCCTCACCCTGGCAGGGATTTTCAAAAATGTTCGGTTTCAGTGACCTGATGCTGCGTTTCCGTGCGGATCGAACGGCCGAACTGCGTAGAAAAAAGTCATGGTTATGAAAATACCCGTGTTCGCACAGACGCCACTAAAGAGCTGTTGGGAGACGGGGTGCAAAGAGCGTCCTCAAGAAACTGTTAACCAACCAGAACGTTTGCTAGCTGAAGGTTAGCTAACTGCTAGCAGGCAAGCTAACTGAACAAGCTAACGTGCATGTGAGCAGCTTCTTCCAAACTCGCCACACAAGGAGAAACTACGCTGTAAAGCCTGCAGCATTTAGTTTGTTCTTTGCTGATCTTTCCACCAGAAACGAGCCTGACACCCTTTGAAAGGTCTGTTCTGATTCGACCACGAGCCAGACTGACCGCTGATCAGTTCACATATGAAAAAAAAAATCTTTCCTTTAAAAAAAAGTCTATGAACTCTTTTCAGGAACCTGAACAAGCTCATAAACATTTTCTTAGAAAGAAACATTGTATTTTATAATATTATATTATTATAAAAACATTATTGTAATATAATATTATTTCTTTATTTTTATTATTAGTAGATATTTATATTTAACTTAAGTTATTATAGTGATATAAATTATTCCCTTTGTTGTTTCAGGTCATTTTTACTAAAGACCTTAAACAACAAAGGTGACGTTTACACTGAATAAAATAAAATCGTTATCATTTATTGTGGAAGCTCCACCTTAATCTGATCAGTCGCAGGAGAGTATTTAGTCGTCGCAGCTGCAGATCCTCCTCCTCTGGGTCTGAAGACTTTCCAGAGGTACAAACCTACGAAGGCAGCGGCTAGAATAATGACGCCACCGAGGACGCCGAGACCAATTTTCCCAGGTTCTGGACCCTGACTCCCAGAGACGAAGGTGGTGGAGGTGGAGTCCACTGAAAGGAGACAAAGACGAAAGGAAACAGGTAAAATCATGTCAGTGTTTTTCCAACGTGGCGATGTCGCCCTGTCAGCCCAAACACTTTGTGTCCAGACTGAAACATGTCAACATCTATCAGAGGGACTGTTTCTGTTTGCAAAGTGGAAATAAAGTACACATATATATTTGTACTTTATTTCCACTTTAAATATATAAACTGATGTTTATGTGTGTAAAATATAAGAGGAAGCAAAAAGGCCGAATCAGGAAAGAGAACTATCTCTGCTTTCCTCTGATGGCAAAGTGTTTCAGTGAGGACGGATTCTCAGATCTGGACAGTGAGGCTGACAAAACCACAAACGTCTGATAAACACTGCAGCAGCAACTTGTCAGGAAACCACAGATTTCTCAGAACTGATATTTCCCAGAAATGAACTGGGCACAAACAAACTGGGTGTGGCCTTTTGATTCTCTCTTTGTTCTCTGGACTAAGAGAGAATGCTAAGTTGTTTTATGGTGATGTCTAGAAAAAAGCTGTTGTGTAAGATTAGGGAAGCCAGCAGTTAATAAAGTTTAATTTACTCTAAGTAACAACCTGAAACCACAAGCAGAGGAAACACGTGGTGACTCACAAGCGGCTGGAGAGGAGCTGGAGTCCAAGAGACTGCTGCAGTTAACTGGAAGACAGAAAAGGAGTCGACGTTCAGAGTCAGATGAGAAGAGAGTTTTCTGTCATGTTCAACAACACACGTCTTTATTATAAGAGCTCACGAGCCGCAGAGACTGGAAACAGGACTAATCTTGTTATTTAATTTAAAATCTTTACGTGTAAAACATCATTAATCATCATCTCATTAATTTAACTGCTGAAACACAAATAAAAAGAGTGTAAATGATCATGAGACACGTTTCAGTCTGCAGACGTTTTAAAGAACAAGAACACGTTTAGCTGCTGTGACACAGGAGAGTTTAACAGAGGAAGGATAATGTAAAACACTTTTGCAGCTTGAGGTTTTCACTCACCTCTGCAGTGAGCTTCCTCATTGTGCTACACAGGAAAGGCAGTGACACACAGATGAAGAAGAGTTTAGTGTAAATCACATTAGTATTCTAAAATTAGATGTTAACTAGTAAAACATGTTCAAACACGACGCCAGGACGAAGAGCTGCAGTTTGGTTTAAGGACACTTTAATAAAACTTGAACTGATAAAAATCTTTTTTTTAATTACAAATTATGATTTTTAAAGTGTTTTTAATAAGACGTGTTTTAAAAATAAAACCCAGATGTACAGATCCTGGAAGTTCAGAGGTTAGTGAACATGTCTGGACATGTTTCAGGTCTGAACCGTGAGTCATGACTTCCTGTTCAGTTGTGAATCTGTTATGATTTTGTGGGGAGACGGAGCAAACAGGAGAGTTTCTATCTTATGACGCATTATGTTGTTCATATTTATATCTTTATAGATTTCAGCATCTACATGTAGAGTTGGGTTTAAAGCAGGATATTATTGTTCTTGTTACAGAGTAAATCTGGGGAATCCCCCCGGCAGATGTGGACATTCCCTCGTGTGGTGTGTCTGAATGTGAACATGAGCTTCTTTACCTCGCAGCCCTCCTGGTAGTACACGTCGTCAATGCAGTCCTTTAGGATGACGGACTGGCTGGTCCTGTTATGGACCAGTTTGGGATCATATGTACCGTCGTAGTTAGCCAACACGATGCGCTGGAAAACAGACAGACTGTGACTGATATGTTCCCAAATGATGTGAAATTACAGATCCGTCAGTGTAGAATGTAACACTGGGGTGTCTCTAATGATCATCTAATCAGTGACCATCCTAAAACACAAAATCATCCTGCAGCCTGGATCTTAGCAGAGAGAGGGGAGGACTTACCTTCGTGTCTTTCTCCCAGAACGGGGTGCAGCTGGGTGAGCTGGGCGGCCGCGACACGCTGTAGACGACAAACCCGTCGCGCTCTGTGACGTCGCAGCTCAGAGCTGATGGAGGCTCTGCTGCTGCAGCTGGAAGTGAAGAGAGAACTGGGTGAGGTGAGTCAGCCTGAACACAAACAGGCTCCAGTTACTTCTTCACTCAGCGTCGTTTTAATGTTAGTGATCCGACTTTATGTTTACGGGTCTGGTTTGAGCCTCCAGAGCGATCACACACTTCTGGATGGACTGTGGTGAAACCTGCTCATAACTGTAATAACTAACTGATGTAGTCAGCTAATGTTTAACAGGACAGACCTGAGTACAGCAGAGAGAGAAACGAACACGACCAGCGTCAGAGACGGCTGATTTTATTTGTCCCCGCAGGTCTGAGGGCCACAGGGCCTCAACACGAAGAGGGGGAGACACGGACCCTCCAGGAGACGCAAGAGACGCACAGCAGTAATGCACATGTAAATATCTGCCACGTTGTTTTCTCTTTTCTTTTCACCTTGTATCTGTTTATTCCATATTTATACATTTCTACATTTATTTTTGTCAGCTGTACGTTCGTCTACGCGTCACACCTGATCACCAAAGCTACGCCCTCGTACGTGTACAACAGTGGTGACAAAGCTGATTCTAAAGAGACGGACCGGATTTAAACCTGTGAATCTGATGTCTGACGTGAGGACGAGGTCTGGAAGTGGAAGGCTGAATCTTTGAGGGTTTAGGTCCGTCCCACGGTTACATCGTCAGGCGCACCAGGGCTCTCGTAGACTTTGCCTGAGGTAATTACCCACAGTTCATAGCGTTGTGATGTTAATCACAGGTGTACCAGGGGAAGACAGCGTTTTAAAAAAAGGTAAAGAAAAACAGAATAAGCAGCTACAAGAAAGAAGAAGTCCACATGTTAGGGTGTGATGCTGTTTTGATAAAAACATTTAAATGTATTATTTGAACATTAACTTTTGTCATTTTCAAATAATCAGTTTACTGGTTTAAATCAGACAGTCGGCCTCTTTAATGGCTGGGATTGGGCCAAAGTGTTTTGCTTATCACAGCACAGTTATTCATTGAACACAGAGTGAGAATGAGCCATCAAATATAATCACAGCTGAGTTCATGTAGGAGGCGGAAAGTGTGTCGGAGATGTGAGTCAGTGTCAGCAGTGAGATAAGCTTTGGTTTGTAAAAGATAATCTGACTGTGGTTCAGTTCTAACAGAGTTCACATCACGTCATGTTGTGTTTTCATGAATGAATGAAGCAACAGTTGATGTTTCTAGCACGAGTGTGAGCCACAGCTGAAACAGTGAGGCCGACCAAAGCCTGACGGACGGGTCCATGTAGGCCCAAACATGACGTCAAAACCCTGAGAGACCCCGTCGCACGAGAGATGGAACCGTATTACTGGATTATAAACTCTCTGCGAATCTGAAGACTATTAGTCATCAGAGACGCTGCGTTGGTGTCTGACAGCTGAGCCTGTAGGTGGGCTGATTAACCAGAGACAATCCGAGTCTGACAAACACTCTGAGCCAGGAGACGTTTTGTTGGTGCAGCTACCAGAATTACGGTGTTACTGCTGCTGTTCTATGTCATCAAACCACGGCTATGCTGCACGATCATGCGCAGGAGACGCTGGTGCCAACAGGAAGTAGCCCTGTAGTAGTATTTCATTGGTCCAAAACTGGCTTCACTGCTCTCCATTCAAATCAGCGTGTGGTTTCATCCAGTAATAAACTGTCTATGGTTTCTAGTTGGAAAGTCAAACGACCACAGAGAGACGCTTCAGTCTGGTTGCTCCTGTGTTACCGAGGTGGGGCCCCACAGGCCCTCAGCCACTCGCCACGTGGTCTAAATGGCGGCACTGGTTTCCCGCCGAGTAACACGACCACATCAGGGCTGCATCATGTGAACACACACACCTGCAGGAATCCTGATAACACGACGCGCTCTTCCAACCCCTGCTAACTTTAAACATCCACATCTACTGTTTCTTAGAAACTGACACATGGTCCTGCTGGCTACCAGAGCCTGTCTGCTGCGGACCGCCAGAGTCCAGGACGTACCAGGGAGTCTGCTGATGTTTAATAAAATTAGCACGATGAGGAGTATCTGAACTTCAGCACTTAGCAGCGACTTGCATGAGTTACCAGGAGCCAAACCACAATAGCTGCTGACTTCCTCTTTCAGCCGTAAGCTCCTGTCCTTCTGAACTGTGTGATAATTCTTATGCTCAGTGTCTGAAACCACATCCTCATTTTTCTTTCAGATTCACTCGCTCATTATTGCGTGACGCCACAACAAACAACTGTAAGAAACTGTAAGAAAGTAGAATTACAGTAGAACAGCTGACTCAGCTTCCAACAGGTTATTTGGTTTAAGTGACCTGCTGTTAGAAAACAGTGTCAGCGGTTTGAGAGTAACGTCCTGCTAACAGTGTAAACACAGATCCAAACTCAGGGATGAAAAAGGCGACATATTTGCGAAAACAAAGAAAACAAAGAATTCTGCTCCTCTGAGACATTAAAAGTATTTCTGAGCTGTTCTCTGTTATCGTGTCCGGTTTCCTCTTTGAAGACGTGATGCTTCAACATTGTGTTTACTTAAAGTAACATTCAGAGTTTCCCATAGGATGTTTTGTGTGTTAGCAAAGTGCCCTGCTTTATATCAGGATATAAACACTAACACACACCAGTTTCTGCACACCTTATGTATGCAAACACATGTGGGTGGGGGTTTTGAATATTTTATGTTTTCCAATAAAAAAGATTCAATGTCACATTTCTTTGGACTGTTATTATAATTACTTTCATATATGTGAACTGAAGTTGGAAAATATAGAGCAGATTATAAATAAATAACACCCAGAAAGCTAAACTTGCTAAAGAAGTGTACTGGGAGAAATTCTAACCCTTTATGGGAAAGGTCATCTGGTTTTAATGCTCTGCACAGTGAATGTTTCCTCGTGGCCCAGGACCCGTAGGGGCCCGTAGGGGCCCCTCCTCCTGTTAACATGATCTCTTTGCCTTTTGTGTCCTTATTTACAGCTTTTGGCTTTTACCAGTAATAATGTGTAACATGTAAGACCCAGGAGGTTTCCTCACTCCCAAACCTCTCATCCTCGGACACACCTGTTACGCACGAACACGTTACGCACTGAGAGCACGTGTCACGGAGAGAATTCTTCGAAGGAGGACAGGAAGCGAACTAAGCACCGAGAGTTACATCATTAATCATCAAGGGAAAGTTTAGTAGTAGCGGCGGCGCTCCGCCATTATCACACACACACACACACACACACACACACACACACACACACACACACACACACACACACACACACACACACTCTTCGGATCCTCAGGAGTCACGTGAGTGATTTGCCTGAAAAGCGACAGGTTTGCATATAAACAGCCTCGAACTGTAACCGACACACGTTTGTCCAAACTACAGAAACTTAAATGTGCCGGTCACTTATTCCCCGGGTCTCTCTGCATGACAGGGGAAGGAAAAGTTATGACTCCTGTGGGGTCAAACTTTGTCTCAGAAGCAGCGGAACGTCAGCGTTTGGTTCTCAGCGCGTAAAAACAGTTTGTCAGTAAACTCACCGACGATCAGCAACAACAGCCAGGAAGTATTCTTGAAGTTCATGCTGACGGCCTGCTGCTCCTTGGTGAGGTGGGTTTACTCAGGAAATGCCGGCTATTCTGATTAAAAAATATGTCCCGTCCCGCGGATGACGCACCGCGCGGCGATTGGTTGCCGCCCCCCCCCCACACACACACACACGCCCCACCTCCTCAGTATTCCGGTATTACTATCGTATATTAACAGTTTCTGTAGTTGTGTTTGGATCCCCTCAAATGTATATTAGTAATAACGCATCTGAAAAAAATCATAAAGGAAACACTGCAGTAATACTTATAGTACAATATAGTAATTAATGATTAATGAAAATGCCTCTACAGGAAACTTATAGTCTTTAACTTCACTATAAGATTTCCAGCTCAAACTGTATTCATATAAGAGTCTAATATCCTGTAGTAGTAATCCTGTCTCCATCGGTGGAGCTGAGGTGGAGCAGGTGAATCAACCTGACGTGGTCGTCTCACATCTCCACGCGTTTGAAGAAAGCTCAGAAACTACTGGAAGCTTAAGAAGGCCAGATTCACAAGTTCCTGTCAGCTTTTACAGAAGAGCAACAGAAAGCATCCTGATGGAAACATCACTAACTAACATGGGATGTGCACAGACCAGGACCAGAGGGGGGGGGGGCTCAGAAGATCATTGGTCCCATCTCCTGAGCATCAGTGATATCGGTGAGGCGCCTACAGAGCCACAGCCTGTTCACCCCGCTGCATGCTGGGAATAGATACAGAAGTTTCAGCTGCCGCACCACCAGACTGCAGAGCAGCTTTTTTCCTCCAAGCTATCAGAGTCTTAAACCAATCAGGGGCAGAAATTAGCCTTTCAGTTATTGCCATCAGGTCGGCGCTACAGAGTCCCACTTACAAGGAAAAGCATGTATAAATCCTTCATTCCCACAGCCATTACTATACTGAACAACCACATATAGAGCAGATCACATTTTTATATTCTGCACACGTCTGTACAACCAATGTGGCTAAATTGTCTTCAGTGTATTTATGTTTTATAGTGCATCTATGTGTTATATGTGTTTTATGTCTTTTGAGCCTGTCTGTCTTGTCATCTTCCAGTGACTGGATTTATGTCACGTGTTTTGGCATAAAGCTGGAAGAAACAGATAAAAAAAGAAAAGTGTTTGAAGGAGCAACCGGCTGCTGCTTCTACAAGCTCTGCTGCCATAACCAGACTTTACAGCTGACTCCTTGTTGAGGACATCAAAGCGAGCAGAAAACGTGTTCAGGTCATCTGGTAATGTGGCCTCACGTGATGGGGGAGCTCCTGCTTTTGTAGCCTGAGATGTTTTTGACGACCTGACACATATCTTTGGTGATGCCAGCTTTCAGTCTCGCTCTGGACAGAGCCCTCCCCTCTCCATTCATCCCCGCCTTCTGATTGGGGAATGATTGACCACCATCATCAACACATTTGCTGATGTCCTGCAGAGCTGCTGTAGATTCATCTGTCCACACGTCGGCTGTTTTAATTGTTGGCTTGACCCTTTTAATCCGCTGGGTGTAAGTGGGCTGAAGAAGCAGAGAAATATGTTCTGATAATAGGAATATTGGTGTAGACGTGGTCCAGCGTGTTTGGATGTGGACATGCTGATGGAATTTAGGTAATACTGAGATCTGTTTGATTAAAATCACCAGCAACAATAAAAGCACCAACAGGTTGTTTTGTCATGTGACTGCTGATGATCTCACAGCTCCTGCACTGCATTGTTTTATTTTAGGGCGGCTGTGGCTCAGGAGGAAGAGCGGGTTTCCCGGTAATCGGAAGGTCGGCGGTTTAATCCCCGGCTCCTCCAGGCTGCATGTCGAAGTGTCCTTGGGCAAACACTGGAGAATTCTCTGAGCAGATATCTCAACATTAAAAATTCCACATCTGATGAACATTGTCCGTCCGAAACAACAGATGGACCAAGAAAAGTCCGTCTGCTGTAAAAGTGAAGCCTGTTCGCGGATCCCCTTCAGACTGCACAGCTGAGCAGGAAAGGAGAATTGTTGGCAGTAGGCAGACTGCTTTGATAACAGAAAAATAAAAATAAATGCTTTGATAGCAGCCTCCTTAGTGATTGTGCCTACAAAAGGGTTAGAAAAGCGCGAGAGCTTTTACTTTGAACAGTTCTGAAGGACATTCAAGAGTTTCTGCTTTGGCTGAAAACTGAGGGACCGGCGTTGGATGTGAGCTCCCCTCTCTGAGGAGGAGGCCACGATGACAGATAGTTAACTGATGGAATCGGAGGCGCCGACTACAGATGTGAGGCCCTTCTTTATATTCGGCCCTCTCTGGTGCACTGACCTGTTATCACCACTGAGGCTCAGCAGTTAGTCACTGTTCATGTTACTAACTGCAGCAGGTCGCTGCTCACAAAGCTTCTTTCTGTTTACCATTTATTACATTTATTTATTCATTTAGCTGACTCTTTTATCCAAAGCAACTCAGGGACACATTGGTGGACGGGTCACAGTGGGGGATTGAACCCGGGTCTCTCACACGTGTCTTATCCATTGTGCCATCACCACCCTAAGATTTTACCTCGCTAAATATCTTTAAACGCCGTGTTAACATGAGGAGCTCAACATGAAGTAACGGCACTATAATCATAATGTAAACAGCTGCAGTTCTGTTGTAGCTGTTAAAAGTAGGACGTGTTGTGATGGAGAAATAAGAGCCCACATTTATTATTTGGCGAGAGCTAAAATTAATTTGTTCATTTTCCACAACAAATATTTTAAGAAAAATTGTGGAAGAAAACAACAAGTCAGGTGAGCTCATGAGGAAGTTTCAGCCTCATCCACTGGAAACTGCTTTGATGGGAAACTTCTACAAACTGTGATCCAGTATTTGATACACAAACTGTTAACAGGCAGCTGCAGATTAATGAGAACATAAAAAAGGCTGAGGAGTGCTGGGGGTCACTGTTATAAAAAATAGTAGTAATGTGAGATTTGAAGGAGTGAGCAGTTCCTGAGCTTGTTATCCATAAATGTTATGTTACAGTGATCTACTGGAAAGTCCTGCATTAGTGAACTTTGTCTGACACAACAGTGTTAAACAGTCTCACTAACAGGTGGAGATTCACAAATATATTCCCATTTTAAAAAATGCTTAACTGACGTACAAATGATGATCTGTGAGTCGTAAATCAGAGGAACAGATTTACTGATAGAAATCACTCTGCATTTATTTGTGCTCAGTGTTTTACTCAGTAAAAACACTTTGGAGGCTGTTGTGACCCTTCTTGTTCTGCTCGGAGCGTCCAATACAACAGCAGCAGGTTTAGCTCCCCCTGCTGGTGAACCATGATATCATCTGTTTTTGGAAGAAGTGACCCGCACACACTGAATGAGATTCACAAAACTGAACAATTTATAGTATCTTTGTAGAGTAAAGACTGAGATACTTAATTATTATTAATCTATATATCATAAACTCATAAAATATATTGTTATGCCCGGCCTAGAGGAAACTGGAGTGCAGCATAGAAGTGTCTCCACCTTTTCCCACTCACAGCAATGATCAATGCCACCAGTTATGCAGTCTAAACAAAAGCAACTCATACCCTTCACTACTAACTGTCCGAACAAAGAATACAGGAGGAAACAGGATTAAACTAAACCGGCTGCTCCCCCTTCTGGTTTCCAGGACTGCACTTTATTAGTTTGTCTTTTCATGTAAGTCTGGATTCTTTACTAAATTTGCCTTAATTACAAACAGGTCCTGAAAATCACACATCTAGTAGGACCACACATCCACATGAGTCCTTTCTAAGCAGGTGCTCTCCGGCCCAATCAGCTGTCCACCACCTGCAAACAACCAACCGAGTGCTCACAGAGCAGCGCCTCCAAAGGGCACCAAAGAGAAAGAGCAGAGAAATACACAAACAAAACCCACACAGTCACACTCAAATCCAAACTGATGACCCTGGGTCACAACACATTTAAGGTCAAGCTCTCTTTTTAACATTCACTAACACGTCCTAAAGTCTTTACCCCAAATGTTGCAGCTGAACTTGAGTATTCTGGATATTTACTGCAGTGAATAAAGTTCCTGTTTACACTGAGGACACTGGGGACTGATTTTGTCCCCAACACTTTTTAAAAGCATAATTTGTTTCAAAACCTTCTGAAATACAGCTTGCAGTTAAATAACAAATGAAAATGCTTTTACAAAGGTTTATTTGCACATTAAGAAAACATGCAATGCGATTAAAAATAGAAGAAACAAATGTGCATTGTCCAAAAAAAGATTTATGTATTATTTAATTGAATTCTGTGATTTCCACCATAAATGGGTGCAGAAACTTTCACCAGAATGTGGGAAATTAAGTAATTAATGACCAAAATTTCCTGGGGGAGGTCCCCCCTGACAGACATATCTGAGTATACGTTGACTTTAGACAGCAGGGGGCAAAGCGCTACTTGCTCAAACAGCCATGTGGTTGCCGTCAAGGGGAGACGGTAGAATACAGGAAGACAGGAAGGAAAGGAGATGAAGATATGTTTAGTAATAGTAAGTATAGTAAGTAAGTATAAGTAGAGTTTGAACAATGTTTTGCTGTACATCATGAATTTATGATGGCAATACACGCACAGTGTGGTTTAAACAGTTAGGAAGGAAATTTGCATGTTCTCATTAATCTTGATAAGAAGGCAAATCCATACAGATTAAGTGTAAGCAAATATTTTTGAAGAGTGAAATACTCTTTGGTGGAATTACATTTTAATTTACTAAATGTCGCAGTATGTTACTTTCTTGTTTGGGAACCAGCTTGAGGTTTGTTTTACAGATTGACAATATAATTCTGCTTCTGCTGTTTCAGCTATAAGTCTGATATAACAATCCTCATTTACACCATCAAGAAATCTAAGTGATTATTGCAGTAATAAAGGTAATAAGTTATCTTACTGTATCATATGTTATTTATCTAAGAATAATATCATTACATCCTATAACAAATATTTTATGGCTCTTCCATAAAACTCTTCCAGCCCATTTCAGGTTTAACTCATTGACTCTGACTGAACCTGAAAGTTAGATCAACTTCATCAACACAAACATCAGGCTAAATGGCCCCTAATGAAAGCTGAGATGCAGAAATAGGAACTCTTGAACACTGAATGTTTCCTTACACTTTGTCAGTTTATCTCCTCCCATTGTGTGTCAATGGGAGGAGATAAACTGTCACTGTTGTGATTTTAATGTATTCAGTGAGTAGCAGCTTTTTCACAGCACTATTTCCATATTTAGTCAATGTTGAGCCTCATAAATGTGCAGGTTCATGGTTTGCATGAGGAAATGTGAGAGTATAAGTCTGCTGAATCATGTGGATCTCATCCTGTTTCTGCATTTTTTGCATAAAACACATTTCTTTCTCACTTTCTACACATCTGCATTAAATGTTTGTTAGAATTTCAACCAACAAATCCTTTATTTCCAGTGTTGAAGTACGCCGACTTCCCCGAGTCCGTCGATGAGAAAGGATCAGAAGGAGACGAGGTGTCAAGTTCACACGTACACTTTATTAGAGCTCACACCAAACAGATAGACTCTGCAATTGTTCAACCTCAAACAGCAACCTGTAGTATCCCCTGCAAGAGTCTGAAGTCTTCCTGCTAAGCAATGACCTATATAATGGAGACCGCGCCCAGCTAGATGTCTTGTATTTTGCCTTATTTGGTAATGTCTTGTTAGAATGTAGATATCATGTATGACCATGCATGACAGTGTGTGGGCGTGCATGCAACGGACAGAAGGTTCTGGACGATGTGTAGTGCATGGTGTCTGTTGGTGTAGGTGAAATTTATGAGTGTGTGAGTGGCGTGATGGGGGAGGGTGAGTGTATGCTCTGTATGCTCTGCAGGGTGATTTTCACACTAGATGTGGTTCCTGTTTTTGCACAAGCTTCTACAGTTACAGCTGTTTTATATAGTGATTAATTATATACTAGAACATTCTGTTCCTGTCAAGCAACTAAGCAACTACTTCACTCATAAACAGTTCAGAGTAAAGGCAACCCCTCAATTAATGTGTAATCCCACATCTCCCCAACTCCTATTGCATCTATGTAAGTCGGAGAATTTAGAGTAGGGTCCAGTGAGTTTGTGGAGCGCTTTACTAGAACATGTCTCCTTCTTCGTTGAGATAAGGCTGCAGCTGTCTGTCTCCCCGATCTCCCTTGTTACATGCACATTGCTGCTATGTGGGGGAAAGGGGGTACAGCAGCAATAATTAACATATGTTACTATACAGAATGTTCCAGGAACTATGTATGTTAATTACAGTCGCTCCTCAGCTGGGCTTGGTTCCTGTTTCTTCAGAGATCTGCTCTGTGACTCCTGTCTGACAGCCATCCACTGCAGGCTTCCTGTGAACACTTCTCTGTAACAAACTCAAAGACTCATATTAGCACATGCTTATGCACTTCAGTGTGCAGTATTGAATATGATGAGTGAAGAGTAAATATGTGATAACTTATATGCATGATGATTCCAACACTATTGCACTGGTCTGTACTGGTGTCAACATGTGTATGTGTGGGAGGTTTGAGAAGAGAATTTATTGATGTGAACAACTGTTTTGAATTTCCAGAGCAGTTAGAGATTTTTTGAGAAAAATATTGAGACCTGGCTGTGGTGAGTGCTTTGGAGTATGATTTTTGGTGTTCATGGTACACAAAACGTCAAGGTACCTACACACACAAAAGGCCACACTTTTGATCTAGTCATGACAGACACTGCCCCCATCACCAACATGAAAGTCTATGACTTGGGCTGACTATAAGGTTATCTCTCTGGAACTGCCCCTACCATAAAACAAAACGTCAAATCCGGTTCAGAAACTTAAAAGCAATAGACACCACCCTCTTCAACCAAGACATACAGCAAGCTTCATTAGTCACACAATTTGCATCAGTTAATGGCTCTGTTGACCACTATAATTCCAGCCTTTACAATATCCTTGAGTTACATGCACCAATCAAAACAAAAACATTTACTCTTTCCAGGTCAGACCCTTGGTACACAACAGAGCTCCGGAGGATGAAAATGGCTGGCCATGCCCTGGAGCGGAAATTCACCTCCAGTGGCCTACACGTACATAAACAGGCCTACCATGAACACCAAAAATCATACTCCAAAGCACTCACCACAGCCAGGTGTCAAGATTTTTCTCAAAAAATCTCTAACTGCTCTGGAAATTCAAAACAGTTGTTCACATCAATAAATTCTCTTCTCAAACCTCACACACATACACATATTGATACCAGTACAGACCAGTGCAATAGGTTCATGGACTTTTTCACAAACAAGGTGGCTTCAGTCCGGTCCAACCTCTCTGCCACAGTTTCACCTTCCTCCAAAATAAGTCTCACAAACCCATTCAACACATTTTCTGTCTTCTCTGGGATTTCTCAGACAGAGGTGGAGAGGATCATAAAGTGCATGAGAACCTCCTGCGGATGAATGAAAGTGCTTGTTTGCTTGCACTGTCATTAGCTTGTTTGAGGATGACGATTTCAAATCATAGAGATAACGATCTGTCAGTGTTTGACCGGTGTCGGAATAGGCAGAATGACTCATGAGCAGTACATGTATGAAGAGAACTGTAACTGCCCCTGCTGTACCTGGTGTGGCCATCTTCCACCATCAATTACAATAACAAGGGAGTCCAGGTTTGTCCGCTCTACACACAGTATCTGGTCAGCCAGCATGCGCTGTCCTATCAGGCAGTTATTCTGCATCGTAGTATTACACCAATCTGCTGGGATCTTACCGTAGTTGTGAGCTGGGGTTGAGGTAGTAAGGTTAAAACAAGTGTAATTGCCAGATCCCTTATGAGGTGTAAATGGACCTGTGATTGTGTCATTAACAAGGGGTGGAAATATGCTGGGCAGGGTGGTACAATTTGGGGGAGTTGCCATTCTAGTCAAGGCTAGCATGCATGAGTATCCCCATTGGTCATCCTTATGCAATAGTGCTGGTTCAGTGTACAACTGAGGTCTAGCTGCAGCACATGCTACACAGTCAGGTGTTGCTCTTTAACGCTGTTTAAGATCCAGTCATCTATCACGTCTAGGGGTTTCAACTGAGTGTAATCCATACTTACCACCACTGGATTGGGCTTGACCTGTTCTAGAGGTTGAGTGAATGTGGCGTTAACATTGCCTGTACCATTGGGGACACCAGCTGGATCTCGCAGATTAATTTGGATCAGGGCCTTAGTATCTACGCCAGTCTGATCTTCTCCTAGGATGAGATAAATTCTATGGTCATTCAGGGTCTCCGAGGAGAGAATCCATGTCCACCCTCCTATGGAAAGTGTGAGGGGATTTTGTGTATTGCTAAAATCGTGTTGGAATTTAAAATTTCACCACATGGTTTCATAGGGCTTCTTAAGGGCGTGAGGAGACCAACTTGCCCCAGTATAAGCACTAACCAATCCCCAGTCATCACACCACACGCCCCCACATCCAACCTTTCTCCACACAGTCTACCTGGAGAACATCAGACATGCAGATATACACGTCATACCGAGCAAAGATCAAACGAGAATGAGGTGTTGGACCCTTTAAAGTAGTCCAACTCTGTTCCACCGTATCTCTGTAGGCATGAGTCAGGTTTTTGAGTTGCTTGAGGTGTGGATCGTTTCCTTTGGTAAATGGATGAGGTCAAGTGGAATGGAGGTTCCCCATTTAAAACCCAAATCACAGTTACCAACAGCACTACCAGTACTGATAAACCTCCTAATAACTTAAGATTTCCCCACATCCCACACCAGAAACTCCAAAAATATTGGAGTTTAAGAGATCAGCATTTTCTAAAAATGTCCTTTTATACACAAGAAACAATTCAAATAGTGAAATCTTCCAGGCCATTTCAGGTTTAACGTTAAAGTTAGATCAACTTCATCAACACAAACATGAGGCTAAATGGCCCCTAATGAAAGCTGAGATGCAGAAATAGGAACTCTTGAACTCTGAATGTTTCCTTACACTTTGTCAGTTTATCTCCTCCCATTGACACACAATGGGAGGAGATAAACTGTCACTGATTTTAATGTATTCAGTGAGTAGCAGCTGTCTCTCATCACTATTTCCATATTTAGTCAAAGATGAGCCTCATAAATGTGCAGTCTCATGGTTGCATGAGGAAATGTGAGAGTATAAGTAGTGGTGGTATGTGGAAGCTGCTGGAGACTCTGCAGACATCAGACGCACAGGCCACAGGTAATCTCTTTTCTTCTGTCTGTTAAACTGATGAGTGACAAACTCAAAGGGTTCTAAAGAGAACCAAGGCTTGCTGTAGCAGTGTGAGGGGGAGGCAGCTTTAAAGGCCCACCGTTCTCTCCAGCAGTACAGGGGCCCCCCTGGGCCTCAGTCAGCTTGACTGTACGTGCATTTTGTTTTGTTTGATCGTGGCAAAAAGGAAAAGTAACTCAGAACACTACGTTGTTCTGTGGAGACGAGTCTAACGCTGCTACGAGGTTCTTTTTTATATTTTTTATATTTTTATACATATGTGTAGGAAATACAGTATATCTACATTCTCCTTTTGCTGTGTTTAGATGATTTAAGAGAATAAACATGTTTAGACCATCATGAAGGGCATTGCATCAGAAGTTGATATTCAAATATCTTGGAAAAACAATTAGGAATTGCTGTCAAATGTTAAAAAACACTTTTCACACTGTATCATTGTTATTGATGACTTTCATGATGTAAGGTGTAAAAAACAATGCTGTGCTTGTGCAGGTTTTACAGATTTGGTTGAAATCCCACTCAACTAACGAGGACGTGTTGTTGCTCATGCCTTATTGCAAATTTTTCTCCAAACAGTAAAAACATTTTTTCCTTTGCCAACTTAACTAGTTTTCAACGTGAATTCTCCTCCCACTGTTTTTGGGCCAAAAATGAAATGATTAAGCAGTTTAGAGAGACTTCTTTAGTTTCAGGACAATATGCTTTTTATGACACAGTTGGGTATAATATGTTTTCAACAAAATTATGGAATTAAAAAGTGTCTTCATCGATTTCTTATTCTGTTTCAGCTGCAAGGACCAGACAAAAGCCAGGAAGAAAAAAGAAGTGAGAAGAACTTATTTGCCTCACACTTAAAAGGTTTGTTTTTCTTCCTACCCTTTCTTTATTATCCAGCTGCTTTATCCAGGGATTTTGTCTCATGGCTATGTAGAATGGTAGTTTCATAGATGTATCTGCAACACATACATTCAGAGTTTTAATTGCTTCAGTATCCTTATATTTCACAATATTTTATGGAATTTGCAGAGCTCATCCATAAAATCTTGCGTGCACAATTATCATCTTATGTGCATAATATTTAAACAACTTTCAGCTCTTGTAACCAACAAGCTGATCACAAACATACATTCACTTACAAAGGCGACAGGCTCAAAAAAGGTTTGCCTTTGCATGCTGAACATAATAATGATCTCTTAAATATTGCAAAGTTCTCATCTATGCCTACATAAATTCTCTAACGGAAAACTGTCCAACATTTTCGACACCAGGAAATCATGAGGATCCCATTTGCTTGTTTGCTGCTGCTTTCTGCCACTGTGTTCGCTACGGATGCAGACGTCACAGAACGTTACGAAACGTTTAAAAACCAACATATCGTCGAGGGGATGGATCCCAAAGACTGTGATAATGTGATAAAAAGCAGACAAATCGTCAAAATCAACAGCCATAGGTGTAAGAAGACAAATACCTTCATCCTAGACTCTGCCGACACAATCAAAGCCATCTGTGAGCCTGGTGGTGGTGAGCGTTATGATGACATGACCAAAAGCCTCAAACGCTTCAGAATTGTGGTCTGTGAACTGAAAAAGGAGGGGCTCACGATTCAAGATTGTGAGTACCGTGGTAAAGCTTACACCAGGAACATCGTAATTAACTGTGAAAAAGGCTTTCCTGTGCACTTTAAAAAACACATTTAAAAGTGACAGTAAACAGTAGTTGTGTACTTCAGTCTCTTGTTAAATAAAATTCATTTGACAGCTTACAGTTGTGTCTGTTTTTTTATTACAGACATGTGCAATAATTTTAGTTCTGAATAACATTGGAAACAAGATCATTAATAATGTTCACAGCACCAAAGGTCACTGACCATTCAGATTCTCTTTTTATGAGTGACTGTACAGGCTGGTGAAAACAACGATGCTTGAAGATGGTGATGGGTTCAATCCCCCACTGTGACCCATCCCCCATGGTTGCTCCAGAGGTGTGTGACCTCTGACATGTATAGCAGTTTTAAGTCGCTTTGGATAAAAGCGCCACCTGAATGAATGAATGTAATGAAGATTTACTAGAGATTTTCAATCAGCAATAAGATCTGCATGTATTGTGTTTTTCTAAACAGACATTAGCTACCTGTTTGATTGTGATGATGATCTAAATCCTTGATCCAGAGATATCTTTTATCCTGGACCTGTAGGTGCTTTATGACATGTGACACATATGAAAGTCGTGTTTTTGACATAATTATTTCTTTTTAAAAAACCTTGCAAAGGAAAGGCTAAAATAAAATATATAGATTTAAAAAAGGACCCTCCCCTGCTCAGACTACCTCTGCTTCAGAAAAATAAAACATACCCTTCCCCTTCTCTGTAGCCCGTATTGAACAGTATGAAGGTGCCTCGTTATTTTGTTGTCCAATCATAGTGCGAACTGTCTGTCTTGGGATCTGCAGGGCAAACACTTAACCACTGTGCTACTGAGATACACTGGTTAAGACATTTTTTCTATTGCTCTGGTTTCATGGACATGAAAAGCCTCCAAAGCACCAACAGAGGGCGCTCAATGACCAAACATTCCTGGCACACCACTGTTTAGCTTATATATATATATATTTTATATGAGCTCAAATAAAATATATAGAACTAGCAACTATTTTAAGGAAACACTGATATCCAGGTACCAGGTAAGTCCCTGAAAGCTGCATTCTGTTGAAAATCCAGCAGGGGGCGACTCTTCTGGTTGCAAAAAGAAGTCCGGCTCCATTAGAAATAATGGGAAAATGTTTCTCCTTCTCAGCTGAATAATTACCCCAGTAAACACTTTCCTGATGAGTTTATGGTCTCAGTCGCTAGTTTCAAGTCTTCTTCAACACAGCATGATGTTCATTTAGTAAATTATGCTACTTATTATTTTCCTACCATTGTTACACCATCTTGGATACAGATTGAGAACCATACATTGAAGCTACCTTTGACATCCTTTATTTAAGTACCTACAGGTTAGAAGTTTCATCACTACTCAACTAAGATCTACTGTGAAACCGTCACTCTCCACTATAGAGAACATAACCATCATCAGAGCAAAGGCCTGCTTTCCAAATATTACAACATTTTACTACTCTCCTCAAAAGAAAGGAGTCTTTCATATTTACACGCATGAAAAACTGATTTACAAACAGAAATTTCAGATGAGTGGAACAGTTCTTGCCTGTTGGCACAGACGCAAACTATTAACACCAGGCTTAGATTGCTGCAGTACAAATGGTTATTTAGAACCTATATTACTCCTGTAAAACTTCACCTATTTAATTCCAATATATCAGGGCCCATATTCATAAAGAATCTAAGAGTCCTCTCAGAAAACTCTTATCTTAGCTAAAAAACTTTTACCTAGGAGTCTCAGCTTAAGAGCTATTCAGGACTGATCTGAGAGCAGCTCTGAGCAAGGAAAAGACAAAAACTTTTATCTTAGTGAGGAGGCGGGGTTGACCCTGTTGCTATGTATGACACAATCTTTTGAAGACTGTGATTGGTTGGTTGTCCAAGAAGGAAAAAAAGAGTGATTCTAGTGTAGGTTCTATTCTAAGCCTTTACTTTGAAAATTACATGCGTAATATTTCCTATTTGACTGTTCTCTTCTCTCTCACACACACACACACACACTCATTATGTGTATATAAATCCTGATTTTTTATTTACCATGCTGTTAATTTCCTATCAGGTATTTGATTGGCTCAGAATGATAAAAATTGTTCCACTCTTTCCAATAACACTGGTTGCTGGCGTTTCTATTTAAGTGGTGGTTTGAATGTCGGTTTTAATGGATCAAACACGGAATCAAAACCAAGAAGGGCAGAAAGCCCAGCTGGACAGAGGAACAGTGTTTCCTGTCAGCCCAGTTAGTGGATAAACACAAGGCCATTCTGAAAGGAAAATTCGGCCGGGTGTCACAGCACGGGGCGAGAAGCAGACGAGGGAGCTTAGCGCAAAATATTAACGGTTCATTCTGCTTGTGCACCAGGAAGCTGCTAAATTCATACATGCCGTTTTTTGAGCCTGCAAGGTGGGAATGTCCAGTGGAAACGAAATGAACTGCGACACAATCAGAGGTTCTGAAAGTGCTGTAACTGTTTGTGTGATCACTCTGCTTACAGAAGGTTGTGACAGACCCAAATCATCACCGCTGCTTTGTTGCCAAATATCCTAATGTAGTGATTCCTTTCATTCCTGCCTGTGTCGGAGATGTTAGCGCGTCTCTAATAAGATCAGTCACAAACACGATCCCTGCACGATCTAATCTATAGCGTCTGATTAACTCTGTCATCCTGCAACACATTTCTTCTCCCTCTGCGTCTTTCTGACATTTTCTCCTCTACTAAAGAAACTCTTAAGCCCCTTAAAAGTCCTCGTCCCTGCTCCTAACAATTCTGAGCTTAAGAGCTCTTTTAAGGCTTAAGATGCTTTATGAATTACTTTTTTCTTTACTAGGATTTTTTCTTTAATTTTAAGAGTAAACGCCCACTTTTCTAAGAATTTTCTTAGAGTTACGTCACTAGGAGCTACTTTTAGCCTTAAGATTCTTTGTGAATACGGGCCCTGATGTCTGTGTAAAATGTGGTGTAGACAAGGGCACTCTTCTGCATTGTCTGTGGCAGTGTCTGGAACTTCATATTTTTTGGAAGGAGGTTATTACATTTATTTCCCGTTTGATTGAATGTAACATGCTAATAGACGTTAAACTCTGCTTACTGCACATTTTTCCTAATGGCTTTAAAGGGACTGCAAAAAAGAGGAAGCTTGTTAGTTTCTGCTTATTGCAGGCTAAACATGTAATCACTCTGAACTGGAAGGACACAGAAAGACCAAAGATAAACCAGTGGATTAAACTAATGTCTCGCAACCTTCGACAAGGTAGGCCTTGTCTTTTGTTTTTTCCTTTTTATGTTTCTTCGTACATCTTTTTTTCTTTTTTTTGAATGTCTGAAAAACGTTTAAAATTCAATAAAGATATTTGTGAAAAAAAATGATGGTCCCATTTACTTTAAAACAGATCACAAAGCAGAGAATGTTTCAGGGCGGGATTATCTATGATTGACAATGAAAAAAAAGCTTTTCATCTTGCTGTTTTAAGTTAGGAGACATCTTTAGTTTGTCATCATAGGTTCAAACACCATACAGGTGTTTAAAGTTAAAAAACGTTTATCACTGCTGCAGGATTCGCTCCCTCGACAGGAATTAGAGGTCCTGTTCCAGAGCCTGACACCTAACTACCTGCTCCACAGCCAGCCAGCTTGTGTTGACACAATTTGATCCTTTGTTAATGCAAAAAGTGTATTTGCTTAAGAAAAAGCTTTTCAGCTATCATTTTCTACTGTTTAGTTAGTACTTGAGTAGCTGAGCATAAAATATACTCCTTATGTCCAAACTCCAAACAGGGAGGAAGATCCAGCAAGTTAAAGAATTAGTGACAGGGGAGACCTGAGCCTGCAGCTACAACAGGGAGAGAATGGGAGACGACTGAGACTTTCCAATCAATTAAGCTTCAGAGATAAAAAACTAAACGTCCACTGACCAGGATTTTGATATTTTGAGGGAGAAAGGGCATTTTGGTCCCTTTTTTGTGCTTGTGGAGGTAAATATCCACGACTAGCAGCAGTATGCAAAAAAAAAAAATTGGCCAGAGCAAGACGCTCCTCCACTAGATGCTGAGACATATTGATATACATCTCTGGACTCAGAGAGACTCGTGTGACGTGGCGCTGAATCTGTGTAAATGTAACAGTCAAAGCGTCTCCGTTCTCTGTGTTATCCAAACTTCAGGGACAACGTGTCTCTGTGGGATGATAGGCTTGACCTTGTAGCTGGATAAATAACAGGCTTACTCAGCTCTCCTCACTGATTCGAGCATAAATGGACACGACATGTGTGTTGCTGTGGGTCCATCTGTATATGATTGAAAGAAATCCAAGTGCTTGCCTCAGACAAGAATTGCCATCACACTATACAGGCAAATACTGTAAATGTACAGAAAACCAAAACAGTGGCACCAAAAATTTAAATATTTTAGAGCTCCCCCTAAATCTCTCATCTGAGGCCTTCAGTGGAGCCGAGCTCCCTATTGCCCACATCACAACATCAAGAAAACACTGAAGTGGGTAAGTTCTTCTCCTCCTTGACACTGTGTTTAGGAACAATGGAGCACATTTTTTGATTAAAGCTGAAAATGACACCAAAACACATGAAATAATTATATTTTTATGTGTTGATATTTAGTGTGAGTGGTTGTTTGAATGTAAATGTGGAAGGTCTGCGTTTCAATCCCCGGCTCCTCCAGGCTGCATGTCAAAGTGTCCTTGGGCAAGACACTGAACCCTGAATTGCCCCTGGCGGCTGTTCTGCCGCTGTATGAATGTGTGTGAATGTTAGTTTCTGTTTGAGCACTTAGGCTCAGTGTGTGAATGTGAGTGAATGGTGAATGCAGATGTCGTGTAAAAGTGTTGAAAAGGCTAACGGCGCTATACAAATATGGAGCATTTACATTTTTAGAATTTGCATCTGGAGGAATGTAAACAGCAGTGACAAAAACACTGGAGAATTCTGGGCAGATATCTCAACATTAAAAATTACTTATCTGGTAAATATTGTCCATCCACTGTCTTCAGGAACTGCCTCAGTGGAGTTATGAGGGCAGCCAAGTCGGGCATGTGCACCACCACAGAAGGAAAAAGTGTGGACAAAACAGCAACCTGAAAGGAGGCAACCCAGGTCGGTGAAGTTATTGCACACCATGCAGCCGCCCTGGAAAAGCACAGGCCTGCCTTATTTATCAAAGCCGTGAGGAGGAGGCCCACGAGCTGGACCAGGCAGGGTGGTCTGGTGGTTATCGAAAAGCTTAGGAATAAGGGAGGAAGGGGGGAGGCGGAACTGAACCTCGGGACAGGGGGGGGGGGGTTGCAAGCGGGAGGGACAGGATGACAAGGAGCGGCGATGACACAGCTGGAAGCTGGGTGTGATGGGGCACCGCACAGGGCACAAGTGAGAGAGGAGCGAGCCGCAAATACCCTGCAGTAGAGTTCGGTGTCAATGGCTCCCCAGTATCCACCTTGGTTAAACTGGTTAAGGCGGCCGGCAGCTTGGGAATCGAAACGGACGTGATATGTAAAGAACCCGGTGCCACAAACCTCAAAGCCAAGTCCAAGATGAAAGATAGTGGTCCAGCTCCTCCCTGCGATGGGGAAAACTGAACAGAATGTGTCACGATAAAGGGAAAAAGCAAATGCAAATTTGATGGCTGATGGCTTCTCTATAATGAGAAGGAAATGGTTGGAGAAGCTTGCAGCGGAGAGAGCTCCCTGCCCGGCAGCAGGACCTGTGGATTGCAGAAATACAAGAGCAAGATCAATGTAAGCGCCTGATAGGATCAACTGCCTGAGTGAAGGCAAGACTGGTGAGGGGCGCCTGGCCGAGGGAGGGCAAAATGGGGGGTTAGCAGACACCGGCGTGAAAGGGCCGGTGGTATGTGGAAGCCTGGGCTAGCTGTGGAGACAGAAAAAACACTGAGGTGTGAGGGAAGGGATGGGGGAAAGAAGTGGTCGGAAGACAGGGAAAGAAAAGGAGGAAAGTTGGTTGGTCCATGTGGTGCAGCGCCTTGGCTAGCTGTAGCCGCGGCTGAATGGACAACAACACCAGTGGCATTAGCTGCATGAGAGAGACTATGATCCCATACAGGCGCTGAGTAACTGTATTGAGCAGGTCAACGACTGGATGTGCCAGAATTTTCTCCAGTTAAACAAAGATAAGACTGAAGTTATTGTTTTTGGAACCAGGGAGGAACGATTGAAAGTCAGTGCTCGACTTCAATCTGTAATGTTAAGAACCACGGACCAAGCCAGAAATCTTGGTGTAGTCATGGACTCAGACCTGAATTTGAGGAGCCATATTAAGACAATTACAAAGTCAGCCTACTATCACCTGAAGAATATATCAAGGATAAGAGGCCTTATGTCTCAGCAGGACCTGGAAAAGCTTATCCATGCATTTATCTTCAGTCGACTTGACTACTGTAACAGTGTCCTTACAGGGCTCCCTAAGAAATCCATCAGACAGCTGCAGCTGATTCAGAACGCTGCTGCTCGAGTCCTCACTAAGACCAAAAAGGTGGATCACATCACTCCAGTTCTGAGGTCTTTACATTGGCTTCCTGTCTGTCAAACAATTGATTTCAAAATCCTGCTGTTAGTTTACAAAGCACTAAATGGTTTAGGGCCAAAATACATTTCTGATCTTCTGCTTCGTTATGAACCATCCAGACCTCTCAGGTCGTCTGGGATCAGGTCTGCTTTCTGTCCCCAGAGTCAAAACTAAAGAAGGAGAAGCAGCGTTCAGTTATTATGCTCCGTATATTTGGAACAAACTCCCAGATAACTTGCAGGTTCTTTTAAATCAAGACTGAAGACTTTTCTTTTACCACTGCTTTTAATTAAATATTTAAGATTTTTCTTTTTATTGATAACTTACACTGCACTGTAACTTTTACTGTCCTGATTTCTTTTTCTTCATTCTTAGCTTTTTATTATATTTTATGTTGCTTTTAGACTTTTTTATATTTCCCTGTTGCTTTTATGTTTTATGTAAACTTTCAATTACCTTGTTGTTGAAATGTGCTATACAAATAAACTTGCTGTCTGTCCTTTTCCCTTCCCAGGTTCACTCACCCTTGTTCTCTGTCCTGTCGGCTGGGCTCGTCTACCCGTCCTCTCCTCTCCTCCCCTGCTCCTCGCCAGTTCACCTGCTACCACACTGCTCCCATCCCCTGTCCCCCTACAAGGACTGAGATACTTTATTATTATTAATCTATATATCATAAACTCATAAAATATATTGTTATGCCCGGCCTAGAGGAAACTGGAGTGCAGCATAGAAGTGTCTCCCCCCTTTTCCCACTCACAGCAATGACCAATGCCACCGGTTATGCAGTCTAAACAAAAGCAACTCATAACCTTCACTACTAACAAAGTTCTAACAAAGAATACAGGAGGAAACAGGATTAAACTAAACCACAGCTGCTCCCCCTTTCCGCTTTTCAGGACTGCACTTTTTTAGTTTGTCTTATCATGTAACTCTGGATTCTGTACTAAATGTGCCTTAACCACTTGGCCCCTAGAACCTATTTTTAGGAAAAACGCCTTTGAAATGTCAGAAGCAAAGGAATATAAATCCATTGAATATTAACATATTTATTTTACCATTACAGACTACATGGAGATTAAAAAATTAAATATATTTTCATGCTTGCCTGGTAAAAAAAGCTATATTTTAATGCAATAAACCATCAAAACCATCATAAGGTAGATTATAATCCACCTGAATATGTGACAAAGTCCGCCTCTGCCAAACAAGCTCTTCTTCAATGAGAGAATTTGAGGTAGAAGCGAAACTTAAATGACCCCAACGGCCTCCGTACGATGTCGGCAAGATGGCGGCCCGCCGGACGGTCTATGCAGACACAAATCGCCACTGTTTGTGGAGGGAAACCAGCTATAACAGCGCAAATAGATTACTGACCCGATACTGGGCACATATCTAGTACGACCACATGAGTCCTTTCTAAACAGGTGGTCTCCGGCCCAATCAGCTGTCCACCACCTGCAAACAACCAACTGAGTGCTCACAGAGCAGCGCCTCCAAAGGGCACAGAGGAGAAACAGCAGAGAAATACACAAACAAAACCCACACAGTCACACTCACATCCAAACCTTTGACTCTGGGTAACGACCTCTGTGGGGCTCTACTGTGTAACTTTCTTGTGCTTACATTCATTGGGTAAATCGTGAACACCTGAGGGCCCCAGTGTGTGCTGATCACTTAAGCCTGGCAGTAGTGCAGCGTCTCGCTCTCTTCTTTCCCCGTCAGCAGAGGCGTCTTCCTTTACAGAAGTGGCTGAGGCTGCTTTGACTTCTCCATTCTCCACTTCAACACCTCTACATCCACCAAACATTCCCTCACTCACAACTATCACTACTGACTTGACTGATTTTCACACGACGTGCTTTGTTATATGTTCTATTTAGATTTATTGCTCATCCTTTGTTAAAAATAAATTACTGCGTTATACTTTCAACATGGTGTGTCTCCATATTTATCACGGTGACATATTTATATATGTCACAACATATTTAAAATCAAGCTCTCTGGCATTTTACTTTTTTACACGTCACTGTTGCTGTAAAACACGTCCCAAAGTCTTAACCCCAAATCATATAGATGAACTGGAGTTTTCTGGATATTTACTGCATTTCCAGTTCAGCCCCCACATTAACCTGCACCACCCAGAGCAAGAATACAACAGAGGAAGACACTGAAGCTTTCAGCTCACATTAATAAGACAGAAAGATTTTACACGAGGTTACATGTTATTCAGGCTATGATTAAAGAGCACTGTGCAAAGTAACACACAGATTATATGGCAA
Organism: Lepomis macrochirus; assembly: GCA_024633595.2. Classification (NCBI taxonomy): domain Eukaryota; kingdom Metazoa; phylum Chordata; class Actinopteri; order Centrarchiformes; family Centrarchidae; genus Lepomis; species Lepomis macrochirus. The sequence goes on along the minus strand of JALXJV020000022.1, from coordinate 30,310,746 downwards.
AGTGTATAGTTCATTCACAATAGCTGTAGCTCTTGTAGCTACATTGAATCCCTGAATCAAACCTCTGACACCATCTGTAAGATAAAGCCTGAGCTGCTGTAGACTCAGAGCAGGGGCTCAGAGACAAACAGGATTTAGGAAAATGAGACCTGGATGCAACCTGGTGGATCTGAAGGTAGCAAGATCACTTTATGGTGGAAGAATTCACCAAGTGAACGGATCTTTGTTAAGAGCGTTCCTGCCATCCAAACTGTGTCTGGGATTTTATCAGGTCTGTTTCACCCTCTCTGAGCCCCGCCTCTATTCTCTTCATCCAATCAGCAGCTCAGCAACTAATCATCCATGTCTGAGGCTCATCTCTAGCTTTATCCTGTAATATTTCCCACAATCATTTCCCTACATGACATCATTCTCAGTTACATACAGTTTCTCATTTTCTCTGCAACACCATGCAACTGCTCACACCAATAGAAAAGGTGTTTGCTTGTATGTTAAAATACATGCAAATGTTAGCTAGTCAATAACTTGCTCCATTAACTGATACATATGGTTGATTATATTTACTTGTTGAGGCTACCACAATCAGCACACTATGAGAAGATAGTGATAAAATATACTGAGCAAAAAATGTCGACCACAGAACGAGCAAAATAAAAACATTCACATAATCGCTCTGGATGACAGAATCAATTTAAAATGTCTGACAGTAAAAGTCTTTCCCATTAATGGAAGCTGAACCATGAGGATACATGAAGATATTTCTTATTAAAAAACTAAAGAAATTAATAAAGCAGTTCAGCACACATGACAAAATATGTACAGCTTTAACAAATGTTGAATCACATTGGTAATCAAAGCACATATGGAAATATTTCAATAACAATACAATATCAGGAATAATATATAGTCCAACATTTGAAGTTTCGATGCTTTTTTAAACAGTCAAAACAAGATTTGTACTGTAAAAAAGAACAAGGTTCCTCATTAAAGACATATCTGTCATATCTTTAATCTTTCCCATTACAGACCGAGGTTTTCTAACTTTAGATTGTTTTACCTACAGTCAGGATTCAGACTTCACTGAAGAACCGAGCTAAATCAGACATTGTGAGTCCTCACTATAAAACACTACAGAGCTGATTTAAATCTAGAATTGATATTATCCTGCTGTGGCTGCTCAGCTGTATCTAGTTGGCATCTTTGGAAAAAGGGGGAACCGTAAATATATGGTGGGAAGATTATTATGACCTTTTACAGTAATTAGTACGGATGATGATCATCACTGGCAATGTTTTAGAGACAAATCATTAGTTACAGCAACAGATTGTTTAAACATGAACTTTGTCTATAATAATAATCTTTCACTTTTGAGATGAGACAGGACAAGCAGTTAGGACTGTTTCTGTAATGAGCCCCCTGGATAGTAAAATGAAGTTATTTTGAATTAAACCAAAGGAAAAGTGATCCTCATGATACATCTTCAGAGAGGTCTCTTGATGAATAACCTTCACTGGTTGATCAGTCACATTCCCAGGTGTCGATAAACTGTAAAGAAAAGACAAATCCACTTTGGTCAACTGCTCACCATAATGCAAAGTTGAGTGATCTCTACCTTTTAAATCCCACAGATTCATAAGGAAGTGGCTGCACTCCTCTGTGGCAATAAGCATTTATCATTTGGTGAATGTGCAGAATATATATACACAACTATGTTCATAAAACTGCAGGTGCCTGCACAGTGGCAGGGATTATTAGCCTACAGAAAGACTTGAGTTACCTGTTTTACAATACTGGTAGTTGCAAATGCTGGAGTGGGAGGTCCATTGTGTTCTGCTTCTTCCATCAGCTGAGCTAGTTGGTCTCTCATCAATCTGGGCCTTCTGCCATAGCCAGCAGGTACAGGCTACACCATGGACCTCCCACCCTTATTAACTATTCTTATACGATAAACACTCCTAAATGAAAGCTGTTTGTGCTTAATTTTAGACTCAAATTAAATGTGATGTTACCTTTTCATTATTGGAGGTTGGATACTTGTTTCCTGTGTGGATCATTTGGATTATTGTAGCCCTTGTTCTTGATCCAGCTCGTAAGGGCGGTACGATGGTCTTCTGTCATGACTCCTCGAAGCAGGTTGAAATACGTATCTACCATCTTTAGACTCAGTTTCTCAAAACTCTTTTCATAAACATCAAGCCTGATTTTAGACATCTGGTTGTCCTGAAAGTCTTTGAAGTTCTTGTTGCTATTAAAGTTGCATCTCGGCATTGAACCAAGAATGGTCAGTTTGAAGGTGCCCACAACATCATCCATGCTCATGGTGGTAGCTAAGCATGTTCTGAAGGATTTTGATTTTGTACTGGGAAACTCAAGATGCACCTCTTTTGGTACATAAACAGCTGGAAATTCACGGCCATGATATTTGTGCACATCAGGAATCAGGTTGGGATCCAGAGGAGATGAGTTTGTTCTCACTACAAGCATGGCTTCTGTCAATATGCTACTCTGGTTCAGTTTTTTAGCTTCCAATAAACAACTTACTGGTGGCCAGTGATCTGCATTGATGAACTGTCCAAGTCCAGGATTTAGATTTTCATTTTTTAGCAGTTCTTTGTAAAGTCCTACTTTTCCAACCTCTTTCTGAAGTCTCTCTTTGCTTTCTATTATGTTTTTTTTGTTTCTTCTTGCTCCCTCTGCCATGTACCAGTCCCCTCCTCTGATTGCTTCAGTCCACTCTTTGCGCTTGATGAAAGGCTCCCATTGGCCTGGATGTCTGAGGAGAGTGTCGGCCTCCACAGATCGGAGGCGGCCTGCTTCTGAAGCGATCTCTTCTTCACTGGCCTCTGGTTTCATGCCTCGAGCCAAAGCATGAAACAGGCAGCTCTTCCCCTCACTGTCTATGTTTACTGTCTGGTTATTGATGCGCACATCATAATGGCCGTCCGGGTGTTGGGCACTCTTTGGTCTGTAGATCAGTGTCACAGTTTGACTGGTGGCTTTAGCTCCTGGGCTCAGCTCCTGCATCTTGGTAAGTCTGCCATGGCTGTCCTCTGTTAGGATAACAACCTTAGTCCCAGTGGCTTCTGACAGGACTCTGATATCGAGAATGGTGCCTGCAGTCTCAGGGTTCCTGATCTTTTCAGCATGTGACTCTGACTGTTTACCTGCAGGTTTATGTTTAGCATTCTGGTTTCCTGGCATGTGTGAGATGTAACTGTTGTTCTGTCCAGCTTTGAGTTTTTCCTCTGTTCTGTCACTCTTTAAGCCAGTTCTTACACATTGTCCAATGACACCATTTACTTGGTCTTGAGCATAAGAAACAATGTGACTGGAGAACTTCTGGTGGAACACTTCTACCAAAGCATCAGCCAATAAAGCACTGATGGTGTTGGCCAAGTCCTGCTTGAATTCTTTCAGCATCTCAGCATCTGAAGCAGACAGCTCATTGACCTTCACTTTCTCTGACAAACCATTTTCTGTTTTAAATGTTTTCAGTTGTTCATGAAGGTTTGAGAAAAACTTACTGGAGAGGTTGAGCACTGTACTAATGGCGACTACCTCCAGTACTCTTTTGTGGACAGTTTGGATGGCTCTCAGAATAATAAGTGCTTTTCCTTTGGCCTCTTCTTTAGCTTCATTAATCACTTTGGAGAAGGAAGAGTTGAGCATGTTCTGCTGGCTGAGGTCTGCATAGAACGGCTGTAACACAGTGTTGCCTAACTCTCTGAAAATGGCCAGCAGCTGACTCTTTCTGTTCTTGTCCTGCAGGAGATCATGAAGCTGCTTTTTATCCCCAACGTGTGAGAGGATGATGGAGTCTACTAATGAAGCCAAGGGCTCTTTTTCCATGTTGGATTTCACGTCGTTAACAATGAACTTTTTCACCTTATCTTTGATGCTGTTCAGTATTTCTTCCAGTATTTGCTCTTCTGCTTTCCCAAGTCCATAGCTAATGACTTCCTCTACCAATTTTTTAGCAGTGAGTTTTACTGCATTCTTCATATTGGTCTTTGTGACAACACTTAAACCTTCTTTAGCCTGTCTGGAGAGAATCTTTGTCGTCACCTTCAGATGTTTGAATCCCTTCATTGACATTTTAGAAGATTTGAAGCCCTTTGAAATCAGCTTTCCAACTCCAAACCCAATGAGAGACACACCTATAGAAATTGCTTTTTCTGTAGCCCATGAAGTCCAGCTGAATTCTCCAGTCACCATGGCCTCTATGCCAGAGATGCAGTCTGATATTCCTTCAGTGATGAGTCCCATGCCGACTTGAGCTAATGTCCCACATGTAATTACAGTGAGCACTGTTCCTCCAATAATCTGTAAAACTCCAAAACTGAACACCAGCAGACCTTCCCAGGAGAAACGAGGCTCATTTTCCACAGAAAATACATATGTCAGACCTTGACTGTAGAGGTTGTCGGCTTCCACTTGGAGCTCTTCATCACCACTTGACACCAAGGAGAACATTGGGGATTTTTTGACTATTGCATCCCCCCCTCTTTCTTTGATCTCATCCAGCTTCTTGATGGCCTCACTAATGTTTTCGTTGAAGTAACTCAACATGGTGCACTTGGTTGTAAACTGTTTGTCAAGGCTGGTTTGGTTATTGTTGGCTGAGTGTGCAGAGGACATTTTTACAAACTGCAGACAGACCATGGATTGTTCACTGACATATTTCAGAGACTCCTGTGCCTTCTCTAGATCATCTCTGGCCTTAGTCAGGTAATCTTCTTTCCGCTGCTTTACAGTGCAGTACGCATGACTGTAAAAAGCTATGGCTGCCCAGCTCTCATCTTGATTCATGGCTTTCTCAAATAGCCTGGCGCTGACGTCCCATTGTTTTTCACTCAGCGCAATATTTCCAAACTTGATGTAGTGATAAATGCTAGAACATGGTGAAGTCTGACTTTGAGACAGACTTTGTGCCAGTGACAAATCAGCTTTCAAGCTTGTTTGCAATTCATTTCTCTTCAGCTGGTCAATTTCCTCTGACTTTGTTTGCAACCATATCCCCCAGAACTCATTCATGATGGCAACAACAGCTCTTTCCTCTTCTCCATCGGTCTTCTTATAAACATCTTCAAGAGTTTTGCAGTACTCTGAAAACAGGTCCTCTCGCAGTTTCAACTCAGTGACATCGTTCATCATGTGATTTATCTTTTCTGCTGCAAGTCTATCCCTTGTGCTCTTAGCTTCCTCCAGAGAAGACGCTGTACTGAAAGACAGGTGTTCAGTGGACGCGATTATCTGAGCAGATCCAGGTTTACCTTTGCGAGCAGTTCGACCAAAAGCCTGGAGTTCCACTCTTCTGTTCTCAGAGAGGAAGGAGAGGATCACAAATAAACCTCCACTGTTGTTTACCTGTTTGGACACTTTTATGTCTGTGCCACGCCCGGCAAGGTTTGTGGCAACAATGACATCACCAGGTAGCAGTTCCTTTTCTATTTTGCTCAAACTGTCTTTGTCGCTGCGGCAGTAGAGAATGATTTCACCTGGGATGCTGCTTTTCAGCTCTTCGTAGATCTCTTTGGCTTTGTTGATAGTTTCACAGATCACCAGGGCTGCTCTTCCATCTCTGTATGAATTTGGGGAAATCTGAGCCAAAACCACACGTTTTATTTCAGATTTCCAATCTTCAGTTGAGGTCTTCAGGGTACCTCTGACCTCAAATAACTTCTTCCGGTTGAATGTTGGCATTTTGCAGGCAGACAGATTTGGATATAGCTCCTGCAGAAACAGAATGTCTTCTTTGCTCCCAAGTGTCCCTGTTGTTCCATATATTTTCCCATGGTACTTTTCAAAAAAGGAGATGTTAGACACGTAGTTTGTCACTGTGGAAATTGTGCTCAGTTTGATTTGGTGTTTAATCTCAACAAACTGCTGCAGACCATCCCCCCATTTCTTATTCAGTTCTATTGTACCAGTTGACCTGAAATCCACTGGACAGACGTTGTCGTTTTCCACAACATATTCCCGTCCTTGCTTCAGCAGCATTGCCAGAAAGGCATTCTGAACCCACACTGACACTTTCTTCTCCACCAGATTCTTCAAGAATCCAGGAATGCTGATTTTGTCTTTACTGTTTGCACATGGGGTGTACTGAATCTTCTCTGAGATTAATTCTGCAATGGGCTTGATGAGAATTTCTTCTGAATCATAGAGAGCACAACACAAGCCTTCCCCCAAGACAAGAAATTTAAGATCTGGAATGTCCCTGTTGTTGTACGGACTGCGTTTTCTAAGACGGAGCAATCCCTTGTCGTCTAAAGTGTAAACAGTGAAACCATAGGGGACATAGTCCTCAATTTCTTGGAAAAAACCTACCACAGCATCCTGACTGACAGTTTTCAGTTTCCTCAGAAGTTCATCCCTTTCACTTTTGTAGATATCCTCTGTAAATCCACTTGGCACTGTGTTGGTTTCTTCAGCAATACGTAAAATGTCCATTGGATCATTAATTTCGGTGTCTTCTGTGTCTATTGAGTCAAAGATGGCCCTGAAGAATGAAGCAGGAGGACCCCGTACAAATGTCTGGTCTCCTGTAGACAGGAAGCCGTACTGGCTGACGTGGCCCCAGATCATGGCCAGGATGATGTTCAGGTGCTGCATGCAGACCATGGGGCTGGACAGGTAGGTCAGCTGCACTCCCTGATCCAGCAGCAGGGAGTCCACTTCATCGATTATGATGCACTGATAGCTGCGATCAGGCCTCACATCCTTCATCTCAAATATCTGGCGAAGGTGATCTGCAGCTGAAGGCTTCGATAGTGCCATAGACCACGTCCTTCTGGTAGCATTCTTTTCGATCTTTATCTTGGGTTTTATTTGTGTTTGTGTCAGCTGTCAAGCCAAAGTACTTGTAGAAGTCAGTCCATTCTTCTGCATCTCTTTGACATAACACAGAGGAGCTGGACACCACATCTACTTTTTCACCCCTAAGCGCACGCAGCACTGCAAACATTGCTATGACACAAGACTTCCCTTCTCCAGTGCCCATCTCCAGGAGCTTCCCAGTGTCAGACAAGGCCAAGAGGCACCAGCTGATCATTTGGGTGGTTCTGGGCCACCACTTCCCTTTAGCCTGGCACAGGTTTACAGCATTGCATAAGACTGCCAGGACCTCCTGAAGGTCTTGTGTGTCCGTGCTGTGACTCAGATTTCTAGCTCGCTGTACATCTTTGTGGTTTTTAATTTCACCAGTTTTGATCAGGTTTGTTACATGAGTTACTACACTGTATGATTTACTCAGTGTTTGTTCATCGATGTCTTTCATCTGCCGTATTTCATCAAACAGAGTGTCAAGGCTTTTTGTTTTCTCATCTCTCAGGCTCTTTTCTAAATGCTGGATCAGATTCTCAGTTCTAGTTGACTCTATGAGTTTAAGGAGAGATTGGTTGTCCCCATCTGTCCATGTGGAAGACACCTGATATGTTGCCATCAAGTGTAAAATCTTCATGATGGAAGAACAATTTTCCTCATGATGGTGGTCAGTTAATGCTCCAAGGAGGTTTAAAGCCTCTACGGGGGACCAAAGTCTAAGATTTGAAACCATCTGGAAGAGTTCCTTGGTTTGTGCTTTTGAGTCTTGGAGCTGCACTGCACGGTCAAATAAAATCTCCAAACACCATTTGTCTGCATGAGATGTCCTGTTTTTCTCAGCTTCTGTTTCTCTAGTAACCTCTCTCAGGACATTCTCAAGAAAGGTCAGAACAAAGACCTCATTAGAAGGAAGTTCCTTTCTAGTAACTTTCTGTAAGATGGTGATGATTTTATTGTCAGTTTTTGTGTTGTTGAGGTTGGTGTGGAGCACCTGAAAAAGAGCCTTAATAAACACGTGTCTCAGTTCCATATCCTCACCCTGAAATTTACCCATGAGTCTTTGCAGGACCTCTGCAGCAAACACCAGGGAAACATTGTCATTGAGCCTGGAAAGTTCCAGATAATGGGAAGAACTGAGACTCTGTTGTTCAATGATAAATCCACGTCTAAGCTGAGGGTTCCCTGTTCCCATCCCCTCTATGCCGTACTGAAAGTAATCAGAGATGAAGTCACTGATGGTACCATACACAATGTCTGCTTCATAGACCTCCCTGTAAGATGCATTTGTTTTCTTCATGTTTGTGTTGACAGAGATTCCAAGGTGCTTGTAGAAGTCAGACCACTCCTTAGTTCGCTCCTCTGAGTGAACATCAGCGCTCAGCACAATGTCCAGCTTGTTTCCCATGCAGACTTGTGTGGCTGCAAACATGGCTGTGACACATGGGTCTTCTTCCACACCAACCAGTTGTAGCTCTCCACTCTTCTGAGTCAGCACCAACGCACACCACCGCAGCATCTGCCTCACTGTGGGCCACCAGCCTTTGGTGTCAAAAACTGCTTTGCAGAGCTGAGACAGAGACTTCTGTAGGTCGTCTGCATTCAAGGGATTATGTCTTTTCTTTCTTTTCTTTTTCTTCTTTAAAGATATTTTTGAGGTCTTTTTGCCTCTACTTGATGTGCAGCAAGACAGGAAATGAGGGAGTGAGAGAGAGTGGAAGACACGTAGTCTCTGCCTTGTATGTGGGCCAGACACTCTACCAACCAAGCTAACTGGACCGCCTTTGGGTGCATTTTCTGCGTACTGCAGGACACCAGTGGTAATGTTTTTTATCATATCAATAACAGAATCATCCAAATTCCATAACATTTTTACTTCTGCTAGAGCTGCAGGTAGACTGCTCTCATCTTTCTTTCTGAGAGTCTTTTGGAAATCCTGATGGAATCTCTCAGGGCCAGCAAAGTCCAGAGCCTGGACGAGAGAGCGTCCGGACTCATCCGTCCACTCTGGTGATATGTCATACACTTGAACCAACTTAAGGACTTCAGTTATTGAAACATTCTCTGCATATTTCTGAGACAGTGCTTTGAGCAGAGTCACTGCCTCCATCGGGGTCCATTGGTTTGTTTGCACAAGTCTGAGGAGCATTTCAGTGGATTCTGAGTGGGTTTCTTTGCCGGTTAGATGTGTGAGTGTGGATAAGAGAAGCTTCAAGCACTGGATTTCCATCTTTAAAATGAACACAGAGGCTCTTCCCACTACATTCTGCAGTGATGATGCGAGGGTGCTCAGGAATTCTATCAGAAAGAGGTTCTCAGTGGAAAGCTGATCTCCAGCCCATTGTTTGGCTATGAGGACTGCGTCACTATCAGAGCTGCTATAGTCAGTGAAAAAGTGCATCAGGTTCAGGTACAGGGCTTGAGTCAGCAGGAGACTCTCAAAAGCATTACGTGCTGATTGGCTGATGGAGTCCACCAGGGACTGCACCTGATTGGAGATGCTTTGTAGGGGAACTCCCTCGGGGATCTCCAGAGACAGGGCACACAGCTCTGTGATGAACACCTGAGTGTGCTGCAGAGTGCTGAGGGATGGGGGAGCACTGATCCATTCATCAAACAGAAGTTTGTCCAGGACTGACAGGATCTCCTGCTGCTGATCTGCAGTCAGCTGAGTGAGACTGAGATCTGGAACAGGGGTACTGCATTTCTTAGAGAGGATTTCTAGAAGCTCATCCCTGCCTGATTCATACTTAGCCTCAAACTCATCCAGATGCCACATCTGAACATCTCGCTTGGACTCATATTCTTCTGAAATGTTGCTGCTCTGTTTCTCCTGCTGCTCTTTGGCTCGTTGCTGCGATTCTTGTAGTCTTTGATCCAGTTTTTGTCTCTCCTCCTCTCTTCTCTTCTCCTCCCCTCTCCTCTGTTTCTCCTCTTCTCTTCTTCTCTCCTCCTCTCTCCGTTTCTCCTCTTCTCTTCTTCTCTCCTCCTCTCTCTGTTTCTCCTCTTCTCTTCTCCTCTCCTCCTTTCTCCGTCTCTCTTCCTCTTTACTCTTTTCCTCTTGATCCCTGATTGGCTTATTAAAGCAATATTCACACTCAAACACAAGATTGAGGCCAACTGGTCTGTAGAATTCACCTCCATTGTACACAATTACAAGTCGCCCATTAACAATGGATGTGTAACTCCAGATGACCAATCGAGGCAGGGCTTTATCACACTTGCAGCATTTCCAGCCTAATAATGGTAGCAATGGTAGTAAATGTGGTAATGGTTGTATTGGTACTGATGGTACGTTCCCCATTTTGTTGATTTATTCAGCAGTTAAATGGTGATTTTCATGTGCAACCTGTGTTTTCCTGAAACATTAAAAACACATACACTGTTAGACATTTCGGTAATTTCTACAGTTATTTACCACATGTCACCCAGTATAATACTGTATATTCTCTTTCTAGTAAATAACTTTTATTCCCATTGCATTATGGGAATTTTAGGTGACGTCAGACACCATATACAGAGTGGTTTACTGAAGCCCTACTATAGTATAAATTAAAGATGAGTAAGAGTTACGCAAATAAAGAAAAAGCTATGATATTCTAAAAACATTCTTGCAATATTATTATTACAATATTATTTCCATGCATGCCTTCAGGTGGATACAGTTTTTCAAATCTTATTTAGGATACCAGTTTAAAGAATGGAGAAGTACTAAATAAACTTTGATTCTAGCAGAAATTGTTTACAAATGTCCAAAAAACGCCAGTATGTTTTTTAAAAATCTCTTAAAACTGGAAAAATACCAGATGACTGAAAACATGGCATGTTTGCTCTGCAAGAAAAATGTTTGGGTCTACCTGCACACTGCTGAAGCTGGCGTTCTACGTGTGTAATTGAAGTGATTAAATCGGCCCCAGATCGGGCCCCTTGTCACCGATACCCAATCCAGCTATTTGAGTCAGTATCCAGACGATATCTAATATCAATATCAGAATGGTACATCCCTAATTCAAAACATCCCTTATCCTCTCCCTCCCTTTTAGATGCAAGTAAACTGTTGAGTCTTGACTTGAAGCGTTGGCCCGTCTGTGTTGAGCCATGCATCTGTGATGTGGTTGTTTCCCCAATATACAGGTTTGCACATTTCTCATTACATTGGACAGCACATACTAGATTGCTTTTGGATAATTGTTTCTGGATTAATATTCCTGCTGCATTATTGATTATGTTGCATCTTACTGCGACAGATGTTTCAGGTTGACCACTTCTGCTACTTGCAGATATATCTGCATCTGCATTTATAACAGCCGATATGACTTAAAGAGAAACAGCGTCTGATCCTTCCCTCAGGTTATGAGTATTGCATAGTCTGACCACCAGAGGGCACTCTGCAACTCCTCTGCTAACAACACTGCAGCACCACAGAACAAAAATCAGCTGACGGCGGTCTACCGGAGCTCAGAGCCGGTTCTGCCGGAGTTATGGTAAGGAGCTCCTGGTAGCGCTCACACTCAGTGTTCCCGGTGAGTTGGTCTTTTGTCACATCAATTACATGACTTAAATAATGATAAAAAAAAGCCCTCATCATTTTTCCTCTTCGCAGACCAGACTTGCTAACCCTCCCGTTTTTCACCGCCCTCTCCAGGCTCAGCTGCTTGTTTTATGTTACGGAGGAGACGTGATTGTAGATTTATCTTGGAAAAAGTTTGGCAGTTCTAGCGACCGGCCTTCCTCTCATTTCTCTCTAATTTATTACTTCTAAATATTTAACATCATCAACAGCAGAAAACACTGCCTGTTGCTAAATTAGCCACAAAGCTAACGCCGTGTTTATCGGGAAGGAAGGCTAACATTCATGAGCGATCATTTCAGACTGCAGTGTCTCTAGTCAGAAATGATTAAACCAGAGGGGACTTGTGAATAAACGTGAGCTGAACAAGTATCTAACACACAGTTGCAGGTCCTCCTTGCAGACAGTCATGTACTATTAGATTAATTAAAGGCAGCGTTTTCTCCTCGTCACTGTATCATAGGGCCAGAAGGTGGTTAGGAAATAATTCTATCCAAAGTTACAGAAACTAACAGAGTGCAGGTGATAAACTAGACATAGAAAGTAGTCAGGCCATGCTGAGGCCAGATTATATGTGAGGTAATAGTGCTTTCTTGGCACTAAATAACTGTTTTGATGTCTTCCAGTCAGGTTTTCGACCACACCACAGCACTGAGACGGCTCTAGTTAAGGTCTTCAATGACCTCCATTTAAACACTGACAGTGGCAGAATTTCAGTTTTTAGTATTATTGGATCTCAGTGCTGCATTCGACACGGTAGACCACAACATATTACTAGACAGACTTGAAAACTGGGTTGGACTTTCTGGCACAGTACTAAACTGGTTTGAATCCTACTTAAAGGACAGAGACTACTTTGTGTCTATAGGTAACTACACATGTGAGCGGACAAAAATGACATGTGGAGTTCCCCAAGGCTCCATTCTGGGACCTCTTTTGTTTAACATTTACATGCTTCCACTGGCTCAGATTATGAAAAACAACAAAATATGTTACCATAATTATGCAGATGACACACAGATCTACATAACCATTTCACCAGGAGACTATGATCCCATACAGGTGCTGAGTAACTGTATTGAGCAGGTCAACGACTTGATGTGCCAGAATTTTCTCCAATTAAACAAAGATAAAACTGAAGTTATTGTTTTTGGAACCAGGGAGGAACGATTGAAAGTCAGTGCTCAACTTCAATCTGTAATGTTAAGAACCACGGATCAAGCCAGAAATCTTGGTGTAGTCATGGACTCAGACCTGAATTTGAGGAGCCATATTAAGACAATTACAAAGTCAGCCTACTATCACCTGAAGAATATGTCAAGGATAAGAGGCCTTATGTCTCAGCAGGACCTGGAAAAGCTTATCCATGCATTTATCTTCAGTCGACTTGACTACTGTAACAGTGTCCTTACAGGGCTCCCTAAGAAATCCATCAGACAGCTGCAGCTGATTCAGAACGCTGCTGCTCGAGTCCTCACTAAGTCCAAAAAGGTGGATCACATCACTTCAGTTCTGAGGTATTTACATTGGCTTCCTGTATGTCAAAGAATTGATTTCAAAATCCTGCTGTTAGTTTACAAAGCACTAAATGGTTTAGGGCCAAAATATATATCTGATCTTCTGCTTCGTTATGAACCATCCAGACCTCTCAGGTCGTCTGGGGCAGGTCTGCTTTCTGTCCCCAGAGTCAAAACTAAACATGGAGAAGCAGCGTTCAGTTATTATGCTCCGTATATTTGGAACAAACTCCCAGATAACTGCAGGTCTGCTGAAACTGTCAGTTCTTTTAAATCAAGACTGAAGACTTTTCTTTTTACCACTGCTTTTAATTAAATATTTAAGATTTTTCTTTTATTGATAACTTACACTGCACTGTAACTTTTACTGTCCTGTTTTCTTTTTCTTTGTTTTTAGCTTTTTATTATATTTTATGTTGCTTTCAAATGTTTTTATTGTTTTTCCCTGTTGCATTTATGTTTTGTGTAAAGCACTTTGAATTGCCTTGTTGTTGAAATGTGCTATATAAATAAACTTGCCTTGCCTAATAAAACTCCTGCATGAAAAACAAAAAATATATATCTATCTATCTCTCCATCTATAAATAGATAACTATATATAAATATCTATATTGATAGATATAGATATTAGTGGTGGGCATAGATTAATTTTTTAATCTAGATTAATCACACTAAGAAATTGAAATTAATCTAGATTAAAATGGCTCATTTGAATTCTGCAGAAGGCATTCAGAATATGTGTGCCAACGGGTTTCAAGCCAGGTGGCGCATTAGACCAGGGGCTCATCTCCTGTTTCCAAAATGCATCACAAACTGCTTGAGAAAGCTGTTCTACTATGATAATTGGTGATGAAAATAAATTATGTTCAATAAGATGTACTTGTGTGTAGCGTGTGATGTGCTTTGCGTTTAGGTGGTAGGCTACTTGAGACTAGAGGAACTCCTACAGTAAACTAATTCCGCATTGCACAAGGTGCAAACAACCTTAGTCTTGTCGAATTTTCCATTGGGAAGCTTCTTAAAAGTAAATTTTCCCAGAAGCAAACCCGGCGCTTCAAGAAATGTTCGTACACAAAGTGCTGTCCAACAGCTGTCTGTGGACGTGTTGCTACAGTTAGTGTGAGGAAATACCGCACAATGCGTTTTTTAATCAACCGGCGTATCAATAACTAACCTGGCTAGTTGTAAACAAACAGCTGGCCGAGCGAGGTTTGAACCGGAACGCCGTCAACTCAGGTGTGACGTCATTCCCAGCTCCGCCCTCCGAGGTAAATGGAAAGCAGCAACAGCTGCATCCATGTTAGCACGTCACGTTTGATGTGGTAATTTCACAGTAGGCAGACACACAGGTTCGAAGACTTGTTCTCGCCCCCTACAGTGCAATTCGGCGCTAAGATATCAAGGTGAAAGTCATCATAGCTTGCGTAGTATAGACCCAGCTCCCAACCCAACTTTGAGAATAGATTAACGGCGTTTTTTTTTTTTTAAATCGCCCGATAAGAGTCTCACTAGTTAGATCCCGAGTTACCCCTGTTCAGGAGGTACTGGACCAGCTCTTCGTCTTAAAGGGTCCGATCCTCGTGGCCTATGGGTATTTCCCTATTAGGTATTACTGAGGATTGTTTAAGCTGTTGTCGAAGAGATTCGCCTGCTTCTGTCTTCTTCCGAACGCCTACCCTGCTTACTCTGAAATGGCACCTGACTGAATAGTCACAGAGCCAAATACCACCCCAGCCATGTCCGTTCACGACAGCTCTCTTCTCATTGATCAGTGCACTTGGTATGGTTGCTAGGATTGTGTTTAGTGGCCAGGAAAAGAGGCCCCAAGGATATGTTAATGTCATTGGCTAGAGCAACCTCTAAGAACCTTAAAGATGTTAGACACACTTTACCTAATACAATTACTACCTTAGTGAAGAAATAAATTCAATGTCTACTACTGGTACTTTAAATGCAGTGATTATATAATTTATTGCAAAATAAAGCAAGGGCAAGCATACAACTAAAAATGATTAATAATATAGTAAACTGATAAAATCTTAAAAATTCAAAATCTGATTGTGATAGTTGAGCTGGAGTGATTTGATGTCTTTTTTGGAGAGAAAGGGAAGGGAAGGAGTCGGTGGATCCCTTCTTCTACTGCTGGGCTGATGACCCTGGTGGAGTCTGAGGCTTTGTCCAAAGCCCTCAGATTGTCTTCAACAGTCTTCAGTCTTCATTGCAGATGAGAGAGAGAAAATCTACAGAGTCCGATCATTCTTCAGTTGGTTTGGGCCGTGTGGTTACCCTCAGTGGCGCGATCTCTGGAAGTCCCCTGAAGAAATCTCTGAAGTCTTCTCTACTTGTTTGCTTCTCAAATCCCCATCTCTGGTCTTGGGCTCTTGGTCCGGTGCGATGGTGGTCTTGCTCCGAGTCCAATGCCTTCTGACATCTGCCGAGGAATAACCCCGATCTCTTTCTGACTCTTCTTTATATATCCTACATCGTAGCTGAGTTTCTCTGTCAAACCAGCACCACCCTTCCTCTTTTCATGACTGCTGTCATATAGCTCGTCCTTCTGTATTGCAGTCGAACCAGAGACATCCTCATGTGACCCTTTCATTTCCCCTGACTCATGGTCATAACGCTTTAAATTCATTTTAATATTTCACAGTTAAACATATTCATTCCATTTCTTAGTTGATCATATTACAGTTGTTACTTTTAATGCATCACATTCTGTACTTTTACACAAGCACTTGGAAAGTACCTGACACTCTTTCATTTATCAAGCTGATTATACTTATGTGTTATTTAGTTGGAAAGTACCTTACAGTCCCCTGGCTCTGGTGTACTAATGAGCCATTGCTCGGGTTGTTTAGAACGTTGGGATCTCAACCTACTTGACAATCTCTCGCTCTCTCTCTATATCTATATATAGAGATATAGATAGACAGAGAGAGAGAGAGAGAGAGATAGATAGATAGATAGGAGGGCGGCTGGTTTATCATTATGATGATATGTATTATTTTTAGTAGTAGTACTATATTGGTATTTTTTATAGTTTCTGTTTCACTGGCCCCCACGATACTTACACTATTTAATGTTCATTAGTGGTAGCAGTATAATTATAAATATATTTTTAAAAGTTTAGCTGTAGTTTTACACATTTGAGTCTTTTTTATCTAAACTTTAATATATTTTGTTGTACTTTTGTTCAAATTATTATTGCTAACTGCATTATGCCATGGTGTCTTGGTGAGGTATCAACATAACAAATTGTCTATGTTGCGAGTACGAGGGGAAAAAGAATATCGGCCGATATATCGGCTATTAAATTTTAAAAATTTGCACTGTGATGCACTTTTGTTGCAAAAGTTAAAGACAACTACAACACTGCTGTCATCTTTTACACACAGCAACTCATAATTCTGCACACCTGTTGTCACTACTTCTCTAGGACTTAACTGTCCCATCAAAAGCTTTACATAACTCTAATTAAAGGCTTCTTGTAGTTTAATATCAGTACTAGCACAATATTTACTGCTGGTGATTTGAACATGCAAGTCTGCAGACAAGATGCAGTTCACTGTTTGCTTCTCAAATAAATTGCCCTTCATGATGGGAATAATAAAGTCTGTATCTATAGATGTCATAATTCAATTTAAATTAACCTATCAAACTGGAATATTTTAATATAGTCTGTAACTTACATGCAGGCTGAGGTAAGCTGCTGTCCAGCATCCAGTACAGACAGGAAGGATTTATTTTATTTCATAATGATCATTATGTGTTTGAATTTCTGGCATTAAGAAATATTTGATTGTCTTTTTTATTATGGTAAAAAGAGCCAGAGAGCCAGAGAAATCCCCACAGCCTCCCTGGACTGATGCTAACTCATTAGCACAGTGCTGCTCACCTTCCTCACTGGGACAGGGAGGAAGCAGTTCTGGGCAGACTGGGCTGCTGCTGACTCGTCTGTTGTTAGTCTGCTAAAATGATTTAATATGAATATCTTGCTAAACTTTTCCCTGCACTGATTAAATGTTGATGAAATGTAGGCTAACACTAGTCTGTAGCTAGCTAGCTTATTTCACTGTGGACATGAAGCTAACAGGTTAAAACCACTCACAGACTGACGGCTGCCCCCCTTTCATGGTGAAACCCTAGGTTACAGACTGACCTCCTGTCTTTTTTTTTTTTTTTAAACCAGATTTGGTTACTAGGCAACATTGTGATCTGGGTTTCTGCTGCATCTACTGACTGTAACTAAACACGTGGCAGGACCAAAGCATTTCATGCAGATAGAGGGGGGTGGTTGGGATTTTAAACTTTTACTGCCAAAAACAAGTAAAAACAAAGAGATATTTCATTTTATTATTATATTTGAAATATATTTATACTCAATGATCATGGTTTAAATAATGTATAGTATAATATAATTTGATATTAGTTTCTAATTATTTTTGGAGACCCTGTCAGTCAGGGGTCCTTGGAATTATCCTAATTTTTCCCCCCTATACGGCGCCCATGAGGACTGGTTCTCTACTGTTATTCAACCTTGGGGCCATATAACACTAAACATCTACTTACTTTTTTGGGTGGTCTTTGGAATTTTGTGTTTGAGCACGAGCAGCAGGATCTTCAGTAGGGCATCCTGTCTACGGGACGACGTCAGGTTTGGTGGACCCGGGTGTCCCGCCAAGCAAGTGGTTCAACAGCAACCAGTGATTCCTAAATGATTACCTTCAACCTGCAGCCCTTACTTCAATCTAACAGAATGTTTCTCTGCCTGGTCTATGACCGAAACTCATTTACTACAGAAAATCTTTTACGTGCAATGGGATTGGCCTCTGGTGAGATAGATGGAGTGTCCTGAGTGTGGTGGGTTTTCCTCCTTTGCTTGGAAAGAGACACGGTTGCATGTGATGGAGATGAAGTCTCTTACTGTACTGACTTTGATTTTGCAGATTTGAGTGTAATGTTCTTTTCATGTAGTTTTCTTTGCTCTTTGGGCTTACTGTTTTTGAATATGCAGATATTCAATACTGTATTACTTGCAGTACTTACAGTATACTATATATTTACTGTATTACTACTATTAAGTTGTGGTTACAATACTTTTTTAAATTGTAAAATGTGTTTCCTTTACACAAAAAAACATTTTTTGTAACTACATATCCTGGAAACTGTTCTCAGCGCTGTAGTATCTAAAGAACGCTCTGCAGGGTTTTACATATTGACTGGCTGTGTTTAGGTTTTGAAAGCATATTTTGATTTTGAGCACAGATCACATGGTTTTTAGGCAAGTGTTTGATTTTGCCAGAAGAGTCAGGGGTTTTGTAAATGTAGTTTACAGACTGGGTTTATGTTTAAAGTTTTGAGAATATGGATGAAGGGTTCAAGAAATGTTTCTTTGTAATTGTGAAAAACTGTATTACCTGAGAGATACCAATAACCTATCCAAAGTGCCGTGTACCCCTCGTTCTAGGAATCCCTCTGCCTGAAACTCCTATCCTAACACCTTTAACTCTCTTGACGTTAATATAAGAAAACAGTAAAATGTGAGTGGTCTTACCGAAGCATCGTTGAAGCAGCTCTAGTTTCAATTGAAGAAGTCAAAAAACAGAAAAAGGTCTTTAATAGATCCAAACAGTCTACTTGGTTTAGAAAAAAATCAGCAATGCAAACACACCAAAAAGGAAAAGCCAGCAGAGCCCCAGTGTCTATCTCCTTTATACAGTGGAGCTGAGGGGAGTTTTCAGATGACATCACAGTAGGGGGGGGGTATCCACCGACATGATCATACTGAAACTGAATTAAAAACTTTTAAACATACCAAATAATACTCACTCTGAATTAAACTTTTTATTGGTTAAACACAACAAATATATTAAAAGTGGTTACACACAGAAAGGATACTACAGCTTATTTGTTATTAGAAAGTGAAAGTTAAAAATATCAGATTACTCAGAAGCATAGTGGAAATTACATGCAAGTCATTTAGAAAGAGCAAACCCCCCCCCATTGTTGAGGAATTTCCACACTTTTGAAGGGCAGCTAAGTAGTGATGGGAATTACAGCTCTTTGAAGGGAGCCAGATCTGATGGCTGCTGATGGTTGATCCAGCTGCTAACAGTCTTTGTTTCGGTTGCAGGAGTTTTTTAACATGACTGCATGGAAACTCAGGGGAATCCAAGTACACGTTTACTGACTGCTTTTTCAGAGGTGTGTCAAGCCAGAGAGTTTTTTGAATGTCCTTCAGAACTCTTCAAATTGAAACCTCTTAATAAACTCGACATGAAGCATTGCTGCGAAAGACGTTACTTGTATTAACTTTAAACAGACAGATATTGAAAGCTGTTCTGTATGTGGGTAACTTGGATTATGTTAAAAACTGCCTTAGATTACAGTCTCAACAACTGAACATTGTACCACATCAAATATTTGCTGTTAGAACATGCCTTATTTTCAGCCATCTGTAAACAGAGTGAGAGAATAAGCATGTGTATTTCACTTTAAACACATAATCTGCTGTAATGATGAACATGGCATTAGCTAGCTCTGTGGCTAATATAATATAGGAATGGGCTGAGTTACCTGCTGTAGGCAATATTTAAATATATTTATATTTACAAAAGATAAACCAGATAGAAATGATGAAAACCGATTGCAAGAACTGCCACAGTGTTAGAAGTAAATCTACATTCATGTCTGTCAGCAGCGTAGCCTCCCCCACCCAGCTACCGTAAGAACGCACATGACATGAGTGAAGGATGTTTCTGTACTTTTAATCGTCATTAATCAGCTGTTATAAACACTGATGCAAATTTAAATGTAATTAGCTCATGTCAGCTGAAACTAATTAGGGAAGGCATAAGTAAAGTAACAAGACAAATAAGGAAAGACCTTTTGAAAATTAAACATGAAATAACAGAAACCAAAACCATTAAAACCAACGCTCTTTAAAAGAAGAGCTCTCTGGGGCTTTGGGTTTGTTCCACTTCCTGTTTTGTCCTTTCACTTCTGGTTGCTTTTACTGTAAATACAAGTAAAAAGTAACTAACCAGATGCAGCAGTGGTGGATGAAGTGCAGGGGCGTCACTTTGTGTTAAAACGTTGTGGGGACATCAAGGCTGAGATTACAGGTATGAGGACGCACAATATTGGGTTCACTATTTTAAAAAAATACTCAAAGCTGAAATATAAAAAGACTTTGAGCATTACACAATTTCCTGCATTCTGGAGACATTTTCTGCTCTAATTTATGGCAGAAATGTTTTTATTGATATTAAGGGAAACAAAATCAATTATTAAAATATAATGAAATATAAATCAGGTTCTGTAGCTTGTTTTTAGCTTAAAGAACTTTTGTTGGACAATGGACATTGTTTTTTTATATTTAAATTACATGATTTCATATTGAGTAAACAAATCTTTCTCAAAGCATTTTTATTTAACATTTGTTGTTGCAAGCTTAGAACATTTTTAAGAAATGCTTTAAAAAATGATGAGGACGAAATCAGCCATTTCAAAAAGTGCTGCAAAAAGACATGTCCCCAGCATCGCATTAAGTATTGTCCGGAGACTAGTGTGCTAGTCAAGACCATGCAAACCGAGACCAAGTCAAGGCCAAGACTTTTAGGGGCTGAGACCAAGTCGAGACCAAGAATTCCCATAAACCTCCCTGGCTGAGGAGGCCGAGAAGGGGACAAATCCTGAAGATTGGGAGGAGAGAAGATGCACCAGTATTTCACTCGCATATACAGCAAGAGCAAACTGGAAAAGTGATTTAGGAGCAGAGCACGGCCATCGGGAGAAATGTTTATGAAATTATAATGAACATAGTAACATTATAATTAACATACTAACAGTGTACTATTACATTAAAATTGTACCTTTTATTTAATATTATACTATTACACTCATGAAGTCAGATTTAGTCAGAGCCAGGTTGCTCCTTCTAGCCGCCTCCTCCTGAGAGCAACACACTCCCTTTGTCCTGTGTGTGCTGTGGGTTGTGATGGATTATTGTGAATCCATCCCTGGTTTAAAAACTCCTAAATGCCAAAAGCCACAATCAGTTTTCTGATTAGTGATCAGTGTTTTAAAATCTGTTTTCAATGCATCACAATTTCAACAAAATCTGTTTCAGTGTTTTCTTTTCCACTGGTTTTCACATCGTTATTGCACACAACCAAAAGGAGCACACACACACACACACAATACACACACAACAACAATAATAACAACAATCTATAAATATGCAGGTAATTGTTGAACTCTGTGTTACTTCAACATATTTCACTCTGCTTCAAATCATCTTCATTTAGGAGCACATGTACTCTTTGGGAAAAAGGTTAGAGTAGGGCCCTGTACAAACACTTTGTATTTATATCATTTATATATCTTTTTTATTTATAGACCATAGACGTTGGCAGACATTAATAAGGTCGGCGTAGCACAGCCAAATGTTGATGAAACTGGGGGACGAGACTTGTCTGTCGCCCAGTTTGCTGTCATGTCTGGTTCAACAGTTCATCTGCCAACCACTGCTGAGATAAGACCCCTCCTGATGACACATATGGGTTTGAAGTGGGCGAAGTGGAAGGACATTTCCCCCTAAATAAAAAACAAATACAACTTGGAAGAAGGCAAAGTCCTACTTTGAAAAGGGTTTGAATGACAAACCATGTCTGCCTAAATATCTGACCCGTGTCAGGGGGAATGCTGCTGGACATCAACAGAAATATTGGTTCAAAGGTTTTCTCTCATTACAACATATTGTGAAAGGTGTCTAGTCTCTGCACAATATTAACACAGCAGATGCAGATCAGCACCAGCCCACCGCCGCCACTGACACCACAGTTTCTGGAGATTGATTATAGTTTCTCTATATTGCAGCACTTCAGAACAAAATACAGACAAAATCAATTAAATTTTACAATCACTTAAAATCAGTTAACCCCCAGACAGACCATCACAAAGCCCTGACATACCAGGAGCTGAAACCAGAGCAGAGTCCCCTCAGCCAGCTGGTCCTAAAGCTTCAATTCAATTTTATTTATATAGCACCAGATCACAACAACAGTTATCTCACAGCGCTTTTCATAAAGAGCAGGTCTAGACCGAACTCTGAAGTTATTTACAGAAGCCCAACAATTCCCACCAAGAGCAGCACTAGGCGACACAGGCAAGGAAAAACTTCCTTTAAGAGGCAGAAACCTCGAGCAGAACCATGGCTCAGGGTGGGGGGGGCATCTGCCTCGACCTCATGCTCAAAATATAAAAACACTAAGATTAAAACACTTTGCAAACATTTCCCAAATATACCCCAAATTCAAATTCCTATCAGACTCACAGAAACTCCCCTATTTACTGGGAGAAATGCCCAAATGTGAAATAATTGCTGCAAAATATGTGTACATGTATCTTTTTTTTAAATTATTTTTTTAATCAATTAATTTTAATATTTTGTCTTATTTTTTTTTTTTAAAGTTTTATTTATTTATTTATTTTTTTAATATATATATTTAACACAAGCACATATGCTTTGATTACTTGTTTAATGAAATGTATGGGGTTGATTGTTCTTATGCAGTTTGTATGATGCTTTGGTAATATTGTTGTTACAGATTCATGCCAATAAAGCTAATTTGAATTGAACTTTGAGTAGGTGGGATAGTGAGCAGATAGTGAGTGTCAGTGCGTGTGAGTGATGGTGGTTGAGTTATTGAGGTGTTTGTCTAAGGTTGGTATTGTAGGTTTGTTGTCCGTCTGTCCCTTGTTTCTGTGTATTGTCATGTATTTGCCTATCTAGTTGCAAGGGTAAGCAGGAGGTAGAGGTAGGTGCAGGTAGGTGCAGGTAGGTGCAGGTACGTAGGGCCACAAAGATGGATCCTAAAATAGTTTGAGAGATCCTGGATCTCCTCCATAACCAGTATCCTGAAGGCCTGACCAGTATGGAGAGGTATGCCATCAAGAGGAAGCTGAAACCTTCAGGATAAAGGGTCAGGGAGCAGGTGCCTTGTGGAGTACAGAAGATAATTATAATGTCCTTAGGAACGACTCCCAATAAATCAAATTCTAACATTAAACACCAGATGGAGACCTGTACTACATCTGCCAAAGTAGTTCCATCTCCATTTTTGAGGAATTCCACGGTGGTTATTTTAGTGCACTGTTGCTGTTAATTGTTTTTTTGAGTGGGTGATTTGGTACCTTCCAGGTGTTGGTTGAGTAAATCCTTCAGCAATTGTACTGATGCTGACTTGTATTTCATTCACCTGTGTGCATCCCTGTGATGGAGCACAGGGGAGTGTAATGTGGGCTTTTCTCAAATGTAGAAAGTCTAGACCCAGAATCAGCCAACAGAGGGTAAAGGAAGCGATGGTATAGCCTGACACTGTTTAAACATATCAGCGAGATCATTCTCGTGTTTTTTTCTTTCTCTCTCAGGTTACAGAGCCTCCTGATAGATCTGGTGGGTAAACTCACACTAACAGATGGTGGTGATCATGGTTGATTATTTCACCAAATGGGCAGAAGCCTACCCACTCAAAAGCAAAGCAGCAGTTGAGGTGACAAATTGTATACTTGATGTCTTTTAGAAATTTTGGTGCAGCTTAAAGTCTGCTAACAGACCAGGGCTCAGAGTTTTGTGTCCTCAATGTATAATAAGGCCACCTGCTGTGCTGACTGTTTGTCTAATCATTTTGAAGGTCATCTATGGGTTGTGTCAGAAGTTGGGTATTGAAAGGAGTCTCGGCTCTCCCTACCATCCACAGACTAATGGCCTTGTGGAGAAGTTGAATGGGACGATACAGCGGTAGGTTAGGTTTCATGGTTCCTTGAAGAGCAGCTTTGATATAGATATGAACCCAAATTCTCTTCTGCACTTTGAGGTCCCTCAACAAAGTTGTGGCAGATCATCCCAAACACTGGGACCAGAGTCGGACCCCAAACTACAGAGGAAAAATGCTGACCTGTCAGTCAAGGGGAAGGGAAAGAGTAACATTATCACCTAACACATTATGTCCAGCCAGAGGAGCAGATCCCTGCTAAGTTGATATAATAGTTAGATCCTCCTCTCCAGGAACCATCACCTTACCGTGGTAGAGGTTGGCGTGACCCTGTGAGCCTGGAGCCTAGCGCTCCTGGTAGGGTCTCCCATGGAAAAGTGGTTCTAGGTAAGGGGCCAGAGTAAGAATGGTTCACAAAGACCCTCATGAAAATTCGAAGAAGGAGGAGAGACCTTGCCTGGAGGCCTCATCTGGAACCAGGCCCAGGAGGAAGGCTCACCGGCGAGCACCTGGATTTGTCATGATCCTGTCTGTGTGTGTTCTGTTGGGGGTTTGGGTTTTAGTTCTTGTCTTTAGTCTTGGTTCTTGTATCCTTTATTTTGATATGTTGGGTTTTGGAGTTCTGTATTGTCTAGTGTTTTGTACCTGTGTTTCCCCTGTGATCCCTCTGTTTGTGTCTTTGTTTTCCTCGGCTCTCTCTCTCTCTCTCCCTGCCTGTGCTCATCATCCCTGATTCCTGTCACCTGTGTTGCTCCCGCCCTGCTCGTTACCCCTGTGTATATATACCTGGTGTTTCTGTCTTGTCTTTGTCGGATCATTGTTCTGTTGCTCATGTTCGTGTTCTGTGCCCGGTGTCTCTCCAGTATTTGGATTCTCTGTCTTTTGGATTTTGTATTTTGGTTCTGGACTTTGCCTTATCAGCCACCAGTAAGTGTGCTCGCCTTTTGTTTTTGTTAAAATAAATCATTCTACTGAACCTGCCAGCCTTCCGTGTCCTGCGTTTGGGTCCTCAACCTGTTCTGCACTGCCCTGCACCCCACACACGCCATCGTGACAGGATTGGCACAGGGCCCGGCCGGGCACAGCCCGAAACAGCAACGTGGCGCCCAATCTCTTCCATCCTTTGGATCCACCATCCATAGGAAGATCAGTGTTGCCAGATCTCACGAGACAAATAAGCAACCAGGCCTGTGAAAACAAGCGATTTTTTTTCTACGGAGCCCCTCTAGGTTCCAGGAAGAGAAAAATAAATAAACTGTGTGCATGGTTTTACAATCCTTGGGGACGGATTTTAAACTGTGGGTACAGATTGTCAATTTACATCCATGTGGACAGATTGGTAAACTGTGCGCAGTTTTACAAAACTGCACATTGTACAGTTTTTTAATTATTATTTTAAACGTATAACAGCTACCACCGCATGTCTTTCACTCTGCTACATAGCCTACTGTGCGTATCCGCAGTTTAATCCCGCAAACAATTCTGCGGTTAGATTGCGATAAAATGTTAACAGCAGCAAGGTCTGACGTCCTACGTTGACAACTTATGGAGCTGGGATTAAGCCCAAATAAGCAACTACACTTTAGAAACAAGCCCAAAAAAACACGACCCGCGACTACTAATATTTGTAAGCGCCTTTACAGAAAAACAAGCCCAAAGTCGCTTAGAATAAGCGGACTTGGCAACACTGAGGAAGATCCACAGGGGTCGGGTGCAGTGCCACATGTGTGGCGGGCAAAGTCAGAAAAATGTTCGCCTGGAGCAAAAGGAATGAGGGCAAGCTGGGGATTTAAAATAATTTAACTCCAGGGAAAAAGTGCTGACCTTGTGTCAGTCAAGGCAGATGAAATTAAATTAACGTTGACCGTTTGACATATTCTATCCAGCCACAGCGATCTCTGCCAAACTGGAACTGTTGGATCCTCTGGCACAAACACATGCAGGTCAAGTGCTGGAGGGACATCCAGAAGCATCAACGGATGTAAAACTGAGTAAACACCTGCAACCTTCAGCCTAAATTATATATATATTTCACTGGTAACTCTGATTGTCATTAATGTTTTACAGTAATCAGACATATGGGCAGGACGCTGTAAGGAGGCCATGCGGTCCAAGGCTGGGCCATACAAAGTCTATTCAGATAATTTAATGGTACAGAGAACATGGGCGAGGATCATCACCGCCTACACAATGAGGTCTGGCAGGGCTCCCAGAAATGTTTTACAAGGGTAAGTAGGATGTTTTACCATTCTGATATATTGATATTGCTTGCAGAACAGATCTTGCAGCAGGAATCTGTCCAGTATCCTGGGTAGGGGTGGGGTGGTTGTGACTTGGTTTTCCCTTTGTGGGCGTTTCCCGGTTTAGAGGCGGTCAGGTGTGTTGGTGGGTGACGCAGCTGGTTCTCATCTGCTCCTTTCAAGATCACCTCATGAAGGCTTGTTTGAAACCAACAAGGTGGTTTAACCTCCCAAACAGCTTCAGTGCTCCTTGCCAAGTCTGTGCAACTCTGCTGTAGGTGTGAACACCATTCCTCAAAGATATTCCCTCATTTATTTACACCACCATTATTTAATTAGTATCTGTCACACCTTATTGGTTGCCTCCCTCGATCTGGGGTCGTAACAGGTGTGAAATTGGGTTGAGATCTGGTAACTGCTAAGGTTGTAGCACACAGTTCACGTGTTTAACACACGTTTGTTTTTGTAAACAATTAACATTAAGTGTTTGAAAAAATATAAATATATATATATATATATATATATATATATATATATATATATATATAATGAGTTTGAGTTATTTATTCAAATTTTAAAAAAAAAATGTGCCATGGGTTTTGAAGTTTTATTATTCCTGAAGCCTTACACAATGTCCGACATGTTAACAAGATGTTTAACTGCAACACTTGTCACTACAACTCAACATGGATCACCCTGCTGCTGCTGACACAAGGTAGGGAAGTCATGAAAACTAAACATATCAGCAGTTACTTAAATTTACAACACAACTCATCTGAATCTATCAGCTTTCAATTCGAACAAATCCACATTAATCATCTCATCATCAGAGCTTCAATGCTGCAAACTTTATATGATCACGCTCAGATGAAGCTTGTATGTGAGCTGCTGCGGAAATATGTGATAATCTGATAAAGCTGTTCTGATAGAAATAAGGAATTTTTATATTTATATTAATATAAATAAGGAAAAAGCTTAAACTAACGTTACAAGATGCTTTGACAGGCACGGTCTCAGTTATTGTCTTTGTACCACACTGATGCAGAAACACAATCAGCCAGTGATCATCTTACTGCATGTTACTCAGTGAGGAAATTAATCAATGTCAAGTACTTAAAAACACTGACTCTTCAGTTCAGGGAAAGGGTCCACTCAGTTTAAAGATTTGTGTCACAGCAATATTTTTGAATTTCAGATCCAGTATGTTTCTGATCATGTCCGTTATTGACATCACAGCAACAACATGGAAATAGGACTGATTTTAAATTACGGTACTTATTATTTTAATGATCGTTGTGTCTACTTTTCCAGCATGATTAAATAAAACAGTGAACTGACATTTTTATATATTGTTATATAAATCAAGCAAACACTTTGAATAATCATAAGTTAGTTGTTAGATGAATAGATTTGGAAAAATAATAATTAGGTGGAGCCCTTCATTCATGAAGCAGAGTCAGACACGCTGCTGTAGTTTGGTTGACAGAAACGTTTGATGCTCGTTAGTGTTAATAATTGTTTTGGATTTTAATTTAAATACTTCAGAATGTGTTCCTGTCATGGTGTCAATACGTGAGTCTGTAGAATTGTTGGGGTTTTTTTACTGTAAAAAATTAAACCCGCCACAACAGGATTATCACAGTAAATAAAGTGTCACGTAGCTACAGCTCCATCTCTTCACTGTGTGCTGCACTTGATCCTCCCGGCTTTATAGACTCAGACTGACTGGAACGTACCATCTGCTCAGGTGAACATGGGGACTGAGACCAGAGCAGAACATAAATACAACACACAATAAAGAACCAGACAGTAATTTAAGACTCGTTTGTTTCTGCTGACATTTAAATAAAGAGCACCTTTATTAGAAAATCATCTACTGAAGAACACTTTCACCTTTTCTTCCAACATTTAACTGTTTCTCATCACCCACTGCAGAGACGTCCTAATGAGACACACCTGTTGTGACTATCAGTGCACGAGCAGGTGACCTGAAGAACCGTCACATGGAAATAAATTAAAGACTTACAGAGAAAATAAATTAACCTGCAAAACATGAACAAGCCTGTGTTCTGTTGTTTGTACAGATTAAAACACTGGACATTAAAACACGAACATAATGTTTGGTGTCAAATGTAAAATGGTGTCCAGTGGATTTCTACACTTCATCTTAATATTTTAAAAGCCCTGCTGGGAGAAACTTTGCACACAGTAATAAATACAAACTGATGTCCTCAAGTTAGTAAATTACAATTTGATTACATTTGTTTGCATGAATTAATTAAATCAAGTACATCAATTAGTAATTTGCGTTAGCCCAAGTCATATGAGGTACTTTCACACCGCCTCATTATCTGCCGGCTCGCTGTGCTGTATGAAAGAGCCGGAAATGGGGTTCCGATTTGATCCGCCTCTGAGTCGGGAATGTCCGTAGTAACAAAGGAGGAACGATGTCTGTGTGAAAACTAGGGGTGCAACGGTTCAACAAGCCCACGGTTCGGTTTGTATTGCGGTTTCGGTTCGGTAACAGTAGGGAATATGGAGACATTTCTATTTTCCTACGAAAGTTGTAGTGGGATACAAATAATTTTAGACTATAATTTTAGATGTTGTCTACAATGCAGCATTCAGTTTAACGTACATTTTAAGTCAAGCAGATGTAAACGGTGACAGTCTGGGTGAATCTAGCTGCTAAACAGTAACATGGATGACATGATCGACTACGTCGTCAGTTATAACATCACCAGACTACCGCGACATAAATGTTACGAGTGAAAATGCTCTTCTTGCGTAGACATTCTCAATTGAATGCAATGAATAATAACGTAAGCCTATAAAAACGTTTATAAGTGCTAGCGTGCTGTACACAAACCTCGCTAATAAAACAACACTAAAACGATAGATTAAACAACCCACATGGTATATTTTTCATTCACTTTAATGAAGTTGAAGCTCCGCCCTCACCGCTGAATGCACGCGCGCTCCCGCGGCAGGGGAAACACTTTCTGTCGGCGATAACTACATTGGCACGACACTGTCTCCGTTTTAGTGACGACCTTCGTTCCCTCGCTATTGTAATCAACGCTAAATCCAAAATGCTCCCACACAGGTCACTTAAAAGACGATGGTGCATCCTCATACGTTAACTTTTCGCCTCCACACGCCATCTCCTCCGCAAATATTCTTGCGTTTCATTAGCATCGGTATGATTACCCTCTCTCCAGTTTTTTCGAGTAACGTTACGTGATTTGTCATCGATATATTGACAGTTCATTGGACAGGTGCTCTCCGGGGAAGGGAAGGGGAAGGGTGTTTGCTTGTTGCAAAATGTTTTTTTTGTGGAACCTGTATTCCTGATACTGACTATTCTAAAAGCCAACCTACAGAGGGCGCTGTTTAGTTGGTGTTGCCTAAAGCACTCTTGAGAATGGTCTGTACAGTCCAGTCAATACAGAACCGAAAATTGCGGATTACATGTAAAAACCGAGCCGTGGTTTGTGTATTGAACAATTCGTTTTTTTGCGGTTCGGTTTTGCACCCCTAGTGAAAACCCACAGGCGTGTCAGGCGTGTCAAATCACGGTCTTTTTTTCACAGTCTAACTGCCACGCTGCGCCACGTTTTACAGCCCGGCGTCAACGTTCACTGGAACCTTCTTAGATTTGACTTGTTGTTTATTCGTTTCACGGGAAAAAAGGGGTTTAGGTGATGTCGTGGAGACGGCGGGAACATGGTCTGTACAAGTTACAGAAAATTTAGTTAACTTCTCAGATAAAGGTTGTGGTAATGCACAGACGCTGGCCCTGTCTCTCTCCCCTTATGAAAACTTACCATGGTTTTACTACAATTAAAAAATAAAACATTGATATTGTAGTTAAACCATGATAACCACAAGTTAATCATATTTTTTCTTAAATGAAACATTCTAACTATAGTATTTATTTGGTTATAAAAATGTTCAATACAACTATAATAAAACCATTAATTAATTTTTCACCTCTCTCTCTCACACACATCACGTGTACTGGTACACCTATCCTTATGTGGAATGGTTTTTATTCTGAGCTAATTACATTTTCTATCCCCAACAGTGGCGGTTCTAGACTAATTTTATTGAGGGGGCCAGACTGGGGCCAGTTGTCTTGCCAGAGGGGCACATTCAATCTGAGACAAACGAGACAAAGGAAAAGTTCAAATGTCCCATTTAGTACATAATGTAATGTTTTAGTATGTTTCAGTAACTTACAGTTATTTGTTTCAAGTAACAGGATCTTTTCAGTAACTTAGTTATATATTCATTAAATTACATTACACAAAACAAAACATTCCTGTTAGACCAATCACATTTTGTGTATGAAAAGTGCTGTGATAGAAATTAAAATTTCCAGCAATATCTAAAGGCTGTCCATGCAATGGAAACATGGATTACAAGGACAAAATATTGTCTACAAGGCTGCATTCAGTTTAATTTTGTCAGAAGATACATTACTATGATTACTGTAGACCAGGGCTGTTCAATTATAAATTTATTTGGGACGGATTTTAAAACCAGGACACAGAGACGGGCCGGACATTTTCTCAGGAGTTGGGATCATTCAGATTTTATTGACACACTTGTATTGGTAATCCTTATTGGTTCAGTTCTTTACTGATGCTCTTATCAGTCCTATTTATTACTAAATAATTAAATATATTATTTAAATTTTTTGTTGTTTCTAGTGCAGAAACAGGATTTACAGCAACAAACAACAAACTAATTTAACATGTCAGTAAAATAAATATTACATATTCCTGACATCAACATACTGTGTGAAGTTTAGAAATTATGAACAGCTCAGTCCCTCCTGTCCTCCTCCCGCTGCTGCTGCAGGTAGAGGGGAGGGCTGGTTTGTCTCAGCCAACACCTGAGTTTATAATGTGCCATATTTTAAACAGGTGGCCTCGGTACCGGGGGCAACGGTGCTTGTTGAAAGCTGCCACCATAAAAGACGCCTAAAATTACAAACCCAAAATGGATCAGGAATAACTCCTCAACCATTTGGCCTATATGCATAATTCTGGTCTCCTTTGAAAAGTCAGAAGCTAAGGAATATAAAACTATTGTATTAATATATTTATTTTACTTTTACTGACTACATGGACATGCAATAAAGAAAATATCTGATATTTTTATCCTCACCTAGAAAAAAAAAGCTATATTTTAGTGCAATAAACCATCAAAACCATCCTGAGCAAGCTTTTAATGCAACTGGATATGTTCTAATACACATAGAATGCAATTGTAACTGTAAATCACATGAAAATAAACTAAAATACTACACTTATCATACAACATTATCAAATATGCCAGGCGAATTTCCAGATTTTGGCAATTTATTGTTAAAATGTTGACTTTTATTGATAGATATCTTTGAAACACTTTTTCTGTCCATACAACCAAGATCCAAATGAAAAAACCCTGAAATATTATTAAAAACAGGAGGATTCATCAACATTCCTGTCACTAAAAGCAAACCCAGGCTTCACAGGCCTGTAGATTGAGAACGGAACATCCCACAGTAACGAGGGTATCAATCGGTCCGGCTTGAGCAGACCTTTCATTTGATACCCTGCATGTCTATATATCTCCAACGGATCGGCCACAAAATGCCAAAAAAACACCGTGTGTTCTCAAGCGTTATGTTTCCTCTCTGCAGAAAAAGACGAGAGCAGGCCGGCAGCTGGCCGCTGTTGCGCAACAATCAAGCTGGCGCCCGAGTAGACCCGAGGCAACAACTTCGGCGCATTTCGGAGTTAAAACGGCGGAAATTTTTTTTTTGGGATCTCTGCTTAAACTACAGCCAAACTAAGCTAAACAGTTACTAAAGACAGACAGCTTTCACTTCAGCTTGTTTTTAACAATAAGCTCTTAGCTGAAGCAGCGCTGTGCCTGTGTGAAACCTAAAGACAGCTGCAGCGGTAAAATAGTGGCTTTTTACTGGCAAAGTTTTTATTGAACCACATACAGGCCTACACTAACGAGAGGAGAAGTCATCAGTCTCGGTAATGTCCACTGATCAGCTGGCTGACTTCATTCCGTGTGCGTGCGTGTGTGTGGAGGCGCTCTGCAGACACACAGAGGAGCGGAGAGGCTGCAGGTCCGACAGGAAGTGTTGAGCCTTGATTGGCGGTGATCGGTGCAGCGCATGTGAAACTCAACAGAGATGAGAAGTAATGGTTCAGCCTACAGCAGCTCACTCTGTAGATACGTTCAAACACTATAGCCTACATGTAGTGTAGCTACTTTTGTTGTCATATGTTAGATCACATGCTGGGCCACATGGAGGTTGCATCGGGCCGGCCGCGGTCGCTAATTCATTAGGACTGCCGTAGACTTGTCGTTCAGAGGGGGGGCCATAGGGGTTGTTAGGGGGGCACTGGCCCCTGCTGGCCCCCCCCCAAAACCGCCCCAGATCCCCAACCTATCCAACACAGAATACTTTCAGCATTTTTACATTTGAATAAATATGGGTCAAACCAGTACACAATCACTCTCACACACACATATAATATACTCTGTTGCTATTTGGTCAGCTGCCTGGTAATGACACTGCACAAGCTATTTCTGACCAACTCTTTTCTTTGTCCAGTCTGTTGTGGTTTGTTTTACACGACACGTTGAACAAACATTCGTGCTGTTGCCACAAATCTACAAGCTGATCCTCATCTCCGCTGTCCACATTAATTTCACCTCGTGCTGCGCCATGACTGTGTTTCTTCAGTGTTGCCAGATCTCGCGAGACAAATAAGCAACCAGGCCTGTGAAAACAAGCCCAAAACAAGCGAATTTTTCTACGGAGCCCCTCTAGGTTCCAGGAAGAGAAAAATAAATAAACTGTGTGCACGGTTTTACAATCTGTGGAGACGGATTTTAAACTGTGGGTACAGATTGTCAATTTACATCCATGTGGACAGATTGGTAAACTGTGCGCAGTTTTACAAAACTGCACACACTGTATTTATTTTTCTCCCCCCTGAGCTTCAAGACAATGATCACAAGAGGGAGTTAAACCACCTTTTAACATTATTTAACATTAGAAAACTGATGGGATATCAAATATAGACTGATGTACCAAGTACATTATATACATAGTAAACCTCTTATAATTAAAATTTGCACACACAAATAAATAAACCAGAATTCCCAAATTGATTTATTATTGCAGAGCTGCATGTAAGTTTACGTCACTCACTGACGACGTAAACAGATTGACCTGCTCTGCTCCTCTCTGATTGGCTAGTACTCGTTGCCATCTGGGTCAGAGCCAATTAGAAGCATGATGTGGGTGGGAAAAAACTGTCTCCTGTGTGTATGGGGAAAGGGGAGGGACAGAGAGAGAACAGGCTAGACTCCTCCTAGACTCCTACGTTGACAACTTATTATGGAGCTGGGATCAAGCCCAAATAAGCAACTACACTTTAGAAACAAGCCCAAAAAAACGCAACCCGCGACTACCAATATTTGTAAGCGCCTTTACAGAAAAACAAGCCCAAATTCGCTTACAATAAGCGGACTTGGCAACACTGTGTTTCTTATGCTTTTCGTCAATCATCTCGCTTTCTGATTGGATATTATTTCGTTTCACGTGATAATCTCCAGAATGTGCACGCGTTTGTCCTCGGGGATCCCCCCACACATTCCTATCAATATTCGATTCGCGATTGGGACGCCTCCGACGTTCTTCTGATCAGGTTCGGACACTTTTAACACACCTCACACCAAAGGAGACTCTGTAGATAAGATCATCTGTAGAACCGTCAAGATAATCGGGACATAGATAGGATTGTCGAAAGGGGGGAAATCGGCCCGACTATCTTTTGGTGTGTACCCAGCATAATTCGGAAAGCCGGATCACCATGTGAAAGAACACAACAGAGTAGAAAATTTATTATTCTATTGGTATTGGTATTACAGATATACTGTAATCATAAAACCAATAAAAGTGATTTCATTCATCCTACTCAAATTGAGAGGACAAGTTAGTCAATTTTGTGCACAATATATATATTTTTTCCTTCCATGACCCCAGCCGGGCATTTAAAATATTATGTTTGTGTTTTAATCTGGGAGTTTATCGGACAGGAACAGAACACAGGTAAGTTTTGTAGTTGTTTTTTAAAAAATTTCCTTTGTAAAAGTCTTTCTTTTATTTCTGTGTGACGGTGGTTCAGGTCACCTGCACCTTACTGATAGAACGAGCGTGTCTCATTAGGACCTCTCAGCAGTGAGTGATGAGGAAACTGGGTCAGTCTGATTACAGCACACGGGAACATGGGGTGTGAAGGAAAGCAATATGTTTCATTGTCCGTCAAAGTGATGAAGCTGTAGCTCCTGAAAAGTGTTTTTACTTTACTTTCTAATTGTGTTGATATTGAGTGTTATTTTTACATTACATTTTTTATGTGACATTTAATAAAGAATAACATTATCGCAGCCCAGTAACATTAACATTATGAACTAAGTCACCGTTAAAACTGTGCAGAAACTGGCTCACCAACAGCCTGGCGTTAGCTAGTTAGCTAAGTTCCATAACTTGTCCAACTAAGGTAACATCATTTAGCTTTGGCTATAGCTAGCTATAACCAAACATGTTTAAAGCATTTGAACAACAGGGCATAAAGTTAGCTAGCTAGCTATGCGTTGTCGCACCTTTTGTGCCAACAACAAGAAAATAAACGTTAGCTGGTGACCCTCGCCGAAACCTCATCCAGTATGTGCAATTCCCTCCTTAAAGGATTTCAATGTTTCCCTTGTTTGTAAAACACCACGAAAAATATGAAGTACAGAAATATTACTCACAGTCAAGTTCTATGTTGACAGCAATAACTGTTTGTTAGCTTAAGTTACCTCACTGCTCGATTACACAACTGAGACACCTAATGCTACCGGTGCAGCCATAAAGAAATGCGTTTTGGGTTTGAATATTTCATTCAATGTGAGTGTGAAATTCTTTCTGTAAACTTTCAGTCTTACAGTGTGGAAAAGGGCGTTTTACAAGCTAATTTAATTTACCAGTTAAAAGCAGACACGTAAAACATACTAATAATTTGAAATGCTAAAGTAAAGCATATATGTTAATAATATAAATCAAATGCAATAGCAAAACAGTTACCTCATGTCACACAACCTTAAAACTATTCTTTTCTGTATTATTTTCACTTATTGGCTAAACAATCACTGGTCGCCTTTTACATGGTCTTACCTGAAAATATCTCATTATCCAGCAGGTGAGCTGGATTCCTGTTGGACTGAATCTGGAGTCTTCTGTTAGTATCGGTGAATAACCATGTGAATAGATGATAACAGCAGGGACCTTCTGACCCATATCCATGGGGTTGATAACCACTGATTACACCCATTCAATTGAGTGATAACATTTGAAGCGGGTGAAAATACAAGTCCTGATAGTGGACATTAAAAAAGGCTGTATTCATCTTAGACTGTTCTTTTGGTGTATTAGAGTTTATGTTCAAATCATCTGGCACCTGAATGAAAGTTGTCTTCATTCAGCATGAATAACAAATTTTATTAACCTCTCACATCTACATCTCACCTCAGTCTTTAATTTCTTGTCACCCTGTATAAACTTCAGGATGTTCTTGTATTTGTTTGTCAAAAACGGATGGACATCACCTTTTCTTCACTCTGCCTTTGCATATCAAATACATTATATTTGCATGGCTGCAGGTTCCTTTCTCACATTCTGTTTAAGATGAACCTCATCATTACACATTAAGCGTGTGTTATTTCCTTAATTTCCTTCTTTTTAACTTAACTTTTTAACATAATCGAACTGACCCCATCACATAAACATGCCAAGGACAAACAAAGGTGAAAACAAGACTGAAAACAAAAACACTGTGGAAACAGACATTTTCATAAATCTGCCTTCACACTGCTTTTTGCATAGAACATGCAAAAATCCTCTTAGTGGTTTAAATGCACAAACACGCAGACCTCAGAGCAGCACGATGATGGAGAGGATCCTACTGGGCGTCCTGTGTCTCTCAGGTCAGTGTTTGCAAATTATTGTACAATAAATGAATACTGAAAAAAAACTTAACATTTGTTTAAATATTTATTTTTACACTGGCATCATTGATTTTCAGTGTAAAAATGATAATCTGGAAGAGTTCAGATCCTTTACCTCAAAATCATATTGAAGTAAAAGTGTAAAAGGAACATGAGCAAAATGTCCTTGTTTACAGTGAATGATGATTTCTTATTTATCACATTCATTTAGCCCAGTGTTTCCCAACCTCTGGTTCAGGGTCCTCCATAGGGTCACTACATAAATGTGAGAGGTTGTTAGATGATTAATGGAAGAGGAAAGAAGTGAAATATTTGATCATTTAACTTTCTTTGACGTCTGTTATTGAAATGAAACCATGTGGAAGGTTTAGAGGGGAAATGTGTCTGGTTGAACTGGTAACAACTCGTAGACATCTGAAACAAGACAAATGGCCCCAACTTCTTTTTTGTTAGGGCCACGAGTCATCAGAGGTGGAACCACTGGTTAAATCCTGAAAAATGTATTTTAGAAGCTTTTCATATGTGTTTTTATGTAAAATCCATAGGTGTCATTACACTCGGGACGCTGGGGACTGATTTTGTCCACACCACTTTTTTAAGGCAAAGTATAATTTGTTAAAAAAAAATCTGAAATATACAACGCCAATTCCAATGAAGACGGGACATCCCAGCTGTTTTTGAACGTGTTGCAGGCATCAAATTCAAAGTGAGTGAATATTTGCAAAAAACAAAGTTTATCAGTTTGAACATTAAACATCTTGTCTTTGTAGTGTCTTCATTTGAACATAGGTTGAAAAGGATTTACAAATCATTGTATTATGGTTTTATTCACGTTTTACACAAAGTCCCATCTTCATTGGAATTGGGGTTGTAGCTTGCAGTTAAATGCTTTTCAAAACGTTTATTTGCACATTAAGAAAACATGTAATGCGATTAAAATATTGAAGAAACAAATGTGCAATGTCCAAAAAAAGGAATTTAAGCTAAAAAAAAAGGCAAGCGATTATAAAAAGACCCAAAACGTGCAGCACCAATCAGCAACTTAAAAAACTTCTTGACAGTTTCTTTTTGGCCTCTTTCCCTGTGAACCTGACAAAAGAGGAGGGAAGACTAAATCCTGCCTGCAAGTGTTGCCTCAGCAGGGATGATATTACACATGTTTTCGTGTCGTTCTCATGAACTAATATCCGTATCTTGATCTTGATGTCTTGCGGGCTGAGTGTCTCTTCACACCTCTAATCGGAGCCCCCACCACTATTAACACAAAGTGATGCGCTTGGTAAAATCTGAACCTGAAAAGTAACAAGTATCTCTAACAGTCAGATAAATACAGTGAAGTAAAAGGTGCAATATTTTCCTCTGAAATGTAAAGTAGAAGTAGAGGGTAGCAAAATATTGAAATACTAAACTCTGAGTACTTCAAACTAACCACATGTACTCAGGTAGTGTGCACCTGAGAAGTCATGAGTCATGGCCATAACCAGCTATGAGGTCATTACATGTAGGCTATAGCCTATTAATAATAAAAACATTGATAACATGATCAACTTAAATGAAGGCTTTAGGACCATGCAGACGCAGCAGATTACACCTTCACAGCCCCCATTTCAAGTTGAATAACCACTTCACTTCCTATACATGTTAGAATACATGCACCTCAGTACATCACTGAGCTTTTGCACATTTTGCCCCCCCCCCTCCTTTATTGATTAAACCTTTTTGTGCTGTAACAGGTTTGCAGAGTGAAAAAGCCCAAAGTTAGTTCCCATCTCCCACAGAAACTCTGCTCTGAACTGAAAACAGCTCGTTTGTAGTCCGGCCGCTTCCCTTTCATCCCTGTGACGTCACAGGGATGAAAGCTAACGCTTCGCCGAGCGGCTGCTCCGACACGCCCTCAGAAACAGCGAGCTGCAGCACACAGCTCTCCTCTCCCTTCCAAACACTAGCTACCCTCCAGGCAGTCAGTGGACATAAAGTTGTTACTGTGATGTAGAGACAGAGCTCGGTTAAAACTTTATGGATGAAAGATCCTTTGTTACAGATTAATAACTCACCGCTCTGAAACTCTTGCTCCAGTCCATGTTGCCGAAGCTGGTCGGCAACATCGCAGCTGAACCCGAGCTGTTTACCGGCTTCTCGCTGACCCGCCCTACTCTGCTTCTGATTGGCTAGTAGTCCTTAACTAGGAACTGTGCAGCTCCCAACAAAGATCATTTAGAGACGAGATGTATCACTCCATAGCTAAAACGAAGCCTTCAGCACAGGGTGAAAAGAGGAGCTGCAGCAATGTGCAGTCTGACAGAAATATAACCATGTGACCCTGTTCAGGTACGACCTCTGAATAAGATGAGGAACCTGAAGATGAGCAGAATATCACCTCTTTAATGTTATAAAGATCCAATCAGCCCACCAACAAATTAAAACCTTCACTAATGTAAACAGACAAACTCAGACTGTGAATACAAGCTTTAAGAAATCCAACACTTGTTCCCCTCACAGGCTGGGACATCTTCTCCTCATCCCTCCATCAGTACCACTATGTTGCTGGTCCTATGAACTGGACTGAAGCTCAGACCTACTGCAGAAAGACATACACAGACCTGGCCACCATTGAAAACACTGAAGAAGTGAATCAACTTATCAAGACAGTTTCCTCTTCTGGTCTCAGCTCTGGTGTCTGGATCGGCCTGTACACTAAAATCAACTGGAGGTGGTCGGACGGCTACACGGGGCCAGGAGCTGGATATAGGAACTGGGGTGATTATGAACCAAACTTTACCGCAGCTTCTGAATTCTGTGTGACCGTTGGAAAAATTGGAGTTTGGTGGGATGATTTATGCTCTCGAAAATTTCCATTTATCTGTTACAGAGGTAAGAATTTAACAGTGTCTATTTTGATCTGGAATAAATATTTAAAAATTACCTGAACTCAACAATTCCCTGTTTTTAAATATTAACTGCAGGAACACAGCTGAACCCTGAATTTGTTGCTGTGAATGAAGCGATGAATCGGTCCAGTGCTCAGAGTTACTGCAGGCAGAACTTCAATGACCTGGCCAACGTGAGGAACGACACTGAGACACTGAAGATCAGGAGCGTGGTGCCGTCAACATCTGCGGCATGGTTTGGTTTGTCCAGAGATCCTGACTTCTACTGGTCCGATGGGAGTGGCTTCTCATTCTCATACTGGAACAATGATTTCAACCCATTAGGCTCGATGAGTGTTGTGTGTGGCGCTGCTTTGCAGAGTTCAGGAAGATGGAAGTTTCTTCCCTGTGAAACCAGATTACCTTTTGTCTGCTACAGCGTCCCTGGTGAGTGGTTTTACTGAGCTTCAGTGGAAGAGAGAGAAGAACTGATGTTAAACTGTCCTGCTGCTCATTTATGAGTTTGGAAGGTAATTCAGCAGCATGTTGTTCTTCTCTGTTTCTACACACCAGTAAGCAGGCAGGCAGTGAAGCTGAGGATAAAGCTGGAGGACTCCT
This sequence comes from Lepomis macrochirus, assembly GCA_024633595.2. NCBI lineage: Eukaryota > Metazoa > Chordata > Actinopteri > Centrarchiformes > Centrarchidae > Lepomis > Lepomis macrochirus. Next base: position 30,271,263 of record JALXJV020000022.1, on the reverse strand, counting down.
CTGTGGATCTGAACGACCCTGCTGTGAAAGCAGACCTGCTGAAAAAGGTGAGTCTCCACAATCCACCCTGAGACACTTAGAAACTCTGGGAACGGTTCATTTCCTGGGTCCTTTGTTTTGTTTGGCTGTGTGTCTTTCAGGCCAAACTAAAACTAAAGCTCTCAACAAACAATGTAGATCTGAGCAAATGTGTCAAAATGGCTGCCATTTGTGTTTCCCAGCTCCAGGACAGGCTGAAGGAGAAAGGGGTGAGCGGAGTCACCCTGAAGTGGAGAGAGCAGCCTGATGGGAAAGTCTTCCACAAGGAGGACAAGTCTGAGCTCTAATGGCGCGTTCGAGATCCGGTCGGGACTGGGATATTCCCCAGCTGAAACTTCCGACCTCAAAGCGTTTCAGGTGCATGACGCCAAATGTAAACGATAAACACTGACAACATATTTCTACATCAGTTTACATGCAGAACAAGTTTCACTACTTGATACTAGTATGTATTATTTTAATGTAATACTTTAAAACACTGTGTGCTTCTATGGGAGCCGCCGTTGTTGTGTGACATCATTCAGCGGCTACTCGTCAAGTCGGGGGAAAATATTTTTCAGGTGGCGTTCATGGTACTTTTTGTAGTTGGAGGTTGGAAATGTCCCAGTTCTGAGTTACCTGGAAGGCAGCATAAGACTAAAATATAACTGTACCTCTGTTTGTCTGTAGTCCTTGGTGAATGTACTCTCTATCTGCTAATACACACAGCACACTATTATCACTGTACCGAGTGCTTAACCAGAACCCTGAATACATCCTGTAGACTGTCATAGAAGAGCTTTGTCCCTCATCATCAATATTACTGAGTGAAGTGTGTTAATGACATTTTGTTTTCTTCATAATAAAACATATATGTGACGTGTCTTTGGCTTCATGTTTACAGTTTGTTATCCGACCTTTCAGGGGGTCAGGAAGACTTCACAGCAAACAGCTGCTTATTTACACATCTTAGCATTCGATGGAGTTTGTTTCTGGGCACCTGACAAATAATATTGAGTCTTTAGCTCTGTTTTTGGTCTCTAACAATATCCAGAGGGAAAAATCTGGAGCTATCTTAGCTGCTAAATGCTCCACTATGTTCACCAACTGTGTCTGTCTGCTTTTTGGTTTCTGGTAGTGTACAATGTGTTTTTAGAGCTTTTTCACTGTACGTGCTGCAGCACTGTGAGAGTGAATGAAAACAGGAAAGCTGGAGGCCGGACAGCTGAACAATGAGCTGAAACTCACCAAAAAGCTCTTCAAAGCCGAGTGGAGCAGTTGGGTGATAATTATATGTAGCTTCAACCAGGTTTCAAGATACAAGATACTGATGATGCGAAGATTAAGAGTCCCAGGAATCCCCAGGGTAAAAAACAGTCCTAGTATCAGTGATTGATATTTTCTTGTATCTGGACGGTACCATACCGTCCCTGTTTTAGTGCGTAACATAGCGGCCGATATGCGACACGTATTGACTGAGTGGACTTAAATTGGTGAAAACAGATTGTTACTACCAGTCTGTTGTTACTAGGGGTGGGAGAAATACTGTAATCGATTCTTAGATGCATCGCGATGCAGACGTGAAAGGTTATTAATCGATTAACAAATGTCTAAAAATCGATTATTTAAATGTTAATTGATAACATAATGTTGACGGAACTCGCGGAAAGCGCAGCGCCCGGACCGTCTGCGCAGCGCACACAGCAGAGAGACCAGTGTCCCCCTGTATTCGTCACCGCTGCAGAATGAATAACCACCCCAAAGTGTCTCACAATCGTTAATATCAATGCGCAAGTAATTATTTTAAGTCGCATGGTGACGCTCTGCAGCTGTGTGTGTGAGGCCGAGCGAGTGAGAGAGAGCGGAGTCAGAACGTGACGGTGAAAGTTAGCGGTGAAATATCTCAGTAGTAAGATGTCTATGAAGATTCTCAGTCATCCAGGTCATAGTTATCCAACGAAGGTTAAAGTCAAGAGCAACTGGACTTGTTTCAACCAAGTCCAGTTGCTCTTGACTTTAACCTTCGTTGGATATCTCAGTAGTAAGTTTCAGTCTGGTAGTAAACGTGCAGCGTACACTGTGTGTCTGTTAATAAAAGTCTGTAGTTTCCCCAACGGCTGGAAAAGTGAAGGCTGTTAGCGCGAGCTAACATCTCCCCCGTACAAGAGCCTGCTCTCTGCCCCCCCATCAGACTCCTGAGCGTTCAGCGTCACCGCCCCCACAGAGATACGAAACTCTCCCTGTCTGGACACTTTCAAAAATCTAACGCTACTAAAACCCAGCTCTTTACCCAGGCATTCAGACCTGAATGACTTTTTGTTGTTCTGTAACTCTGTGTAAAGCGTCCTTTGGTCCCTTGATAGGTGCTAAAAAGTCAAGGGTTGAGAACATCAGGCACAAGCTTAGACTACACTGGTGTGCAGCTCTGTCCTGTGCACAGACTGAACATCCTGATTATTATATTTCAGTGTTCAGAAGTCTGACATCTGGATGAGGGACCACAGAGCTGAGGTTGATGAAGTAAATTAGGGATACAAACTAGTCCTTTTAAGCTAATCAGGAGATCTTTCTTTTGGATTTTAATGTGCAAATTAAATGCTTAGTAATGATCCAGGGATCCTGTATGGAAAAAATATGATGCATCAAGATGCATCGATAATCGTTTTAAAATTGAATCACAGCCTCTGAACCATAATCGAATCGTGAGGTACCCCGAGATTCCCACCCCTAGTTGTTACTGACGAAAGGTTGGACGTCCACTGTCATCCCACCGTGCAACGCCACTGAGGAGGAAACGCTCCTCATGGAGTGCGCCCTGATGCTCTCCGGGGGAGACTCCCCGGCAGACATGTAAGCCTGGGAATGTCACAGGCCGGCGCCTTCGCACTCCCCCAAAGAAGCGTTTCACCAGGGGGTGGGGTAATACAGTCCTGTCCCCGAAACCCTCGTGACAGGACAAAATGGCGGCAGTGTAGGTTTTAACCGTACTGAACGCCAGCCCCCTGTCCATGAGCAGCTGCAGGAACGAAAGCGCCGCCTGCAGCGGGCAGGAGACCAGGTCCGGCCCCTGATCCAGACACCAGCGCTGGAAAAGCCGACCACTTAGAGGAGTAGGAAGACTGAGTGGAGGCGAGAACCGGGAGAGACCTAAGTTCTCCAGGCGACGCCTCACAGCGGCCAGACCCAGAGAGGCTGGCCGAGGATCGGGTAACTCCTGATCACAACCCCTGCCTGAGAGAGAGCGTCCCCCTTCCAGGGAAGTTTCCTGTCCCGACAGCAGCCGCTGGAGGCAGGGAAACCAGGACGCGCTGGTGCGCTCTGGAGCAACTAGAATCACCGCCAAGCACGAAAAAATGCAGGCGGTCCAGAAGGCGTGGGATCAGCCGCACCGGTGGGAAGGCATACAGCAGCGTGGGGGGCCAAAGGGGATGAGCAAAGGCGTCCACTCCCAGAGGGGGACGTCCCGTGGGCTCAGTGAAAACCACAAGTCACACTGAGCATTCTCCCTGTTGCCGAACAGGTCCACTTCCGCCTTGCCGAACCGCAGCCAGATCTGGGCCACCAGATCGGGACTGAGACGCCACTCGTCCGGGCGAGGGCCTCCCCTCGACATAATGTCCGCTCCTATGTTCAACATGCCAGGGATGTACGCCTATCTGATCGAGAGCAGGTGAGTGCGCGCCCACAGGAGCAGCCGCCTGGCCAAACCCAGTAGCTGCGCTGAGCGCACCCCGCCCTGGCGGTTTATGTAGGCCGCCGCGGCCCTGTTGTCGGTGCGGACCAACACATGCTGGTCCCGCAGCAGAGGAGAAAAATGACGGATCACCTTCCACACCGTGAGAAGCTCCAGCGCGTTTATGTGGAGAAGTCTGCGACCCTGCCACAGACCGCCCACCACCTGAGAGAGGCATGTCCCGCCCCAGCCCGTCAGGGAGGCGTCTGTGAAGACCGAGATGTGGGACGTGACCCTGCCCAGGGGGACCCCGACCGAGAGAGAGAGGGGGTCCCGCCAGTAGGCCAGATCCGGGGCCACAGGCCGGGGAACGGAGACGCGGCGTCGTCTCTGCGTCACCGCTATCTACACGCAGGCGGATGAACCACCGCTGCAGCCTCCTCATGTGGAGAAGCCCCAGGGGGACCACCACGTGAGCCGCCGACATGAGGCCCAGGAGCCTCATGACCGACAGAGCCGCCACTGTCGCTCCCGGGACAACATGGCGGAGCAACTCCATCAGAGCACCCACCCTCTCCTGAGAGAGCCGTGCTCTCTGGAGGGAGGAGTCCAGTACCACGCCAAGGTAGGTGAGTCTCTGGGAGGGGAGGTGGGCACTCTTCTCCCAGTTCACCGTGAAGCCCAGGTAAGACAAGTGCGCGACTAGCTGGGCCGTTTGCACCACTGCCTCGTCCTGGGACGGCGCCAGCAGCAGCAGGTCGCTTCTTTTCCAAGTAAAAAAGGACCCTGATGCCAGACCGCCGCAGCGGCTCCAGGGCCGTCTCGACGCACTTGGAAAAAGTGCGCAGGGCCAGGGAGTAACCGAAGGGCAGGCGGTTGTATTAGTACTGAGCGCCTTGGAATGAAAAAACGCAGAAACTTCATGTGTCCGGGAATGACGGGCACATGAAAGTATGCGTCCTTCAGGTCGATGGAGGAGAGCCAATCCCTGGCGCACACTCCAACACCTGCTTCACTGTTTACATGCGAAAAGGTCTCACCATAATCGCTCTGTTGAACAGTGACAGATCCAGGATGGACCTCACACCGCCCGTCTTCTTCCTGACCAGGAAGTAGCGGGAGTAAAACCCCTGATCCTCCTGCCCGGGAGGAACCCTGGAAATGGGCTGTTTTTCCAGGAGCTCCTGGAGCTCCGCTTGGAGAGCGGTGTACTGAGCCGGGAATGAGAGCATCGTCTCTACAATCCGGTGAAAGGGGGGGGTGAACTGCAGCCTGTGACCCCGGCGGATCAGGCTGTCCGTCCATTTGTCCATCAGGCAGGAAGCGAGCCACTCTGAGTAGCGCTCTGTGAGTGGTTGGACCTGCTGATGAGGCGCCCTGGTGGCCCTGAAGGGAAGCCACTCTGCTGCCCTTGCCGCCGTCACAATTCGTGGGGGGGGGCAGCAACCTCCTTGTTCCACTGAACAGGAGAGTTAGCACCAGGCAGGGGAAAAGGGAGGCTCGTGGGCGCCAACACACGCAGCCAGTCAGGGGGGAGTGCCTCCCTGCGTTGCTTGCATGTGCGAGTCAATGTGACGGCAAGGCACAGCCACTGGGGGAGGCGAGCCAGTACTCGCTCCACCCGGGCCCTCCGCGCTCCGCTGCCTGGGGCGCAGGGGGCACGGGCCACATCGTGAGAGACCTTCACACACAGTCAGAGGGGTCTGTTGGGTGTCCTCCCGTGTGTGGCGGGAGGGACCACACGAGGCAGCGTAGTTGCCTTCGTGGGTCCCTGCCGTACCGCATCCCCGGTGGGGGGAGGGAGGCAGAGGCAGAGGCAGACACAGTCGCGGGGGCACGAGGTGGGGCAGCCACAACCGTAAGCCTGTAACCATGCCGCTCCCCCGATTGGGGGGGGGCAGGGATAGGCAACACAGGAATAGTCTGCCTGCGACATCGGAGCCAAGCTGCATGAAGGCCACACGGCCAGCTGCAGCCGGTCCACACAGTGTGACGGCAGCCGCTGACTTCGTAAAGACAGTGGCGGGCCGAGGAGGAAATATCTGCTTGTGGCATTGGAGCCAGACTGCATGAAAGCCATCTGGCCATCTGCAGGGGCCTACGTGTGGGCTCAGGCCAGCCACCTGACCATGTCAGGGAGGGGGGCAAGAGGAGGGAGGATGTGCAGCGTTGCAGCAAGCCCAGGCTGCTTGTTAGCCGTTTGGCTAACACACAGCTGGCTCACACAATGTGTGGGAGTGAGAAACAGCAGCTTCTTCATAATGTCAAGAGCAGCTGTCTGTAATGTGCAACACTAGGTCATGCAATTGACAAAAACACAATTCTCCCCAGCGTTACTATCGCCTGCCGTGGGTAACGTGGTTGGCACACACTTGATGACGTACAGCGCGCATGTACAGTGCTCAACACAGCCTGTCACACACCTCTGGATGCAGGAAGAAGGACTGCGGCGGTGATGCCGTGGTCACGCACAAGACCGCAGCCGTGCTCTGCCGGGAAGGGGGACGTGCGTAATGTGTGGAGCAGCGATAGGATAACACTGCACGCAGGGGGGGGTGTAGTGCTATCCTATCTGCATGAAGCGTAATGACTGCTTCGAGGGCTCATTCGACACAGTCTGGCTTCTGTGAACTAAGGGGGAACCCCTGGAAGGACAGAAGGACCGTGCCATTGATGCCGTGAATATGCACTTGCTCGCCGTCGGGCACTGCCGGGGGTACGTGCATAATGTCAACAGCATCACACACTGCACAGCAGATTTCTTCGTGAGAAAATATCTGTACAGAGTGTATATGTTGTGTCCACACGAAGCGAATGTCCGCTGTCGTGGGCTAACACCGTTCTGTGGGGAGGGGTGTGTGAAGGGACCTCAGATTGTAAACAAAGTGTGCTGCTTGTTGCTCGAGCGTCAAGCTACATATTAGCCACGTGGCTAACGGCAGCTGGCTCACACAGTGTGCGAAATGAGTGCTTGGTGTGGCTGGTTCGACTGAGACCGGCACAAACAGCATTTGTTCAACAACTTCCACAAAGGGGCAACAAGATCCCACACAGCTTTTCTCGACCCATAGCTTACCAGTGGTCCGCTCTGGCCGACGAGGGTCGGACAGCAGCAATAAAACCGGTTGCTAGATGTCATTAGCTGCAGCTAATGTGGAGCAACGTGGGCACACGGGATCGTTCTGGTCGGCTGATCCAGGCAGACCGCATGTGAGCGTCACGTTATCCGTTCGTTAGCATAACGTTCGTTAGCATAACATGCCTCACCGCGGCAAGCTAGTCGCGTCGAGGCCGGCGTCATCGGAGGTCTGAACGGGAAGCGAGGAGCCGCTCGGAGACCCGTGAATGGCAAGAGCGGAGCAATCCACCTCCCGCTCTTCCGCAAACAGCAGATCGAGGGCTTCGTCCAGAGAGCGGGTGGACCGCCACACCTCCTCGTACTGAACGGCAAGCTATTCGCCCGGCGCCGCCACTCTTCGGGGAAAAAGGCGAAGAACGGGCAGTGCGACACGAAAGTGAGCGCTCGGCCGGCGTGCTCCAGTCCGGGGCACGCCTCGCAGCGGGGACCGATGTAGCCCGTGCTCCTCGCTCCGTTCTGACCGGCTTGCTGGAAGACATCGTTCTAGTTTTCCAGCTGGAAAATCTTGCTCTTTAGACAAATCTTCTGCTCTTTAGACAGCTCAGTGCTGAAGAAAAATGGGAACCGAAGGCTAGGTCTCACCGTTGTATATATACAAGGTGCGGACGTAGGAGAGGCCCACGCTGTGGGTGGGCGTAGACTAAAATTCTCAGTGCCGCGCAGGCGCGCGGAAGGGGTATACCCAATGGCGATAGCCTTAGAGGGCGAAGCCTATACGAAATAGAACCAGTTCTTGCGTTCCGACATCAGATTGTGCACCACTGACTGCTTTGTTATGATTTTGTTAGGCTCCGATTGACCTTCATGGATTTACAGTTAGGGTCATGTTGCTGCCTGGTGGCGTGCTCTTGACAGCTCTTTACAGCGATTTTGTTTTTTAAATGGAGGAAAAATATCTGGTTATAAAAATACCTGTGTACGTGTGGACTAGGCCCTAATTTGTTGAAATTCAGTAGCTCCTTTGTTTGTTTCGTACCGCATTTAAACCTCAAGCTGAACCATGGATCAGGGTGGGCAGGGTTTTTTTTTTTTTTTTACAGTGTAGAGAGTACACCCTAAAACTGATTTACTCCCACATCTATCTCTAAGGACAAAAAGTCCACATTGAAACCCATTATAACGTCAAAACACAATGTTTTAAATCCTACATAATTTTTTTTTTTTTTTTTTTTACAGTGGACCAGGCATATCTATCTATATATCTTACAAATCCCAACATTCCCAACCTCTGAAAACACACAGAGCAAACCGTAGTTATGGTGAGAGAGTTTGCCTTAGCCTGGCTGTCTTCGTCTGCTACTGCTAAACTGCATCGGTACCTTCGTTCCAGGCACCTTTTTTTATTGATAAAACTTGCACATCCACGTTCATGTTTATGAGAGTCGGGACTGCAGGAGGAATAATCCAGAAGCAAGAAAGAAATTCAGTCCAAGCTACGCTGTGACAACGATACTATGGCCCATGTCAACCCGGCAAAGGAGCTCTTTTAGCCGGACAGCTTACGCAGCAGGAGCCGGTCTCTGGTTCTCTCGTCTCTCTGATTCATCTACAGGCGAAACAAAGAAAGCAGTGGCAAACACTGAAAATCAAAATGTCCATCCTTATTTAAAAGACTGAAGGGGTGATGCACTAGATAATATATTTTTGTTTTAATTAAAGCTAAATGTTTTAAAGATGTTATGATGGGTTTAATAAATGTAGGAGTGCTTGTGTTTTAAAGGAATACACTAGGATAAACTAATCACTCAATATAACTGATTTCAAGAGGATTAGATAGATTCAATGGTAATTTTTAGGCTAGAAAACCTCCCTGAACGACATGTTCTTAAGGCTAAGAGGTGGATTCCTAACCTGCTCCACCTCAGTGACTCTCTTTATATTTTTAAACTTTTATTTCAAACTTTTTTTTTTCAGTTAGAGGATGCCTTCTTCTATCTCCAAGTTTGTCCTCTTGATCCTCGTCGTCTACGAGGAGCCTCCGGGGTTTTCATCGTCTTCAGTGGTCCCCAGAGCCCTGCCTCGCTCCAACGTAGCTGTTACCAACGGGACTGCTTCTCTCCCGACCTGCACCTTTTTGGAAACGTATACAAGAATTATGTATTAATTTCATTAATTAATAGCTGTCAAAACAACGATATGTACGTCTTCTTTCCCAAATTAATTAACTTACCTCCATCACCTCCGCCTCCACTGTTAGAAGCCGCTCTGCCTCTGTGCATCGGTACAGTGGGGTGAAGTCGTATGGAGGAGTTTCTCTCCCGCTCCATCGCAGCGCCTGGGACACACTGAGAGGCGGGAATATAAAAAACATGGTGTACCTGGTGGCCATAATGGTGCGAGGAGGTGACTCGCCTCTCACAGCGTACCCGCGAATCCTATAACCCTGACCTATAGAGCTAGTTTTGGGGACACGGCCTCAATAATGATAATGACAGGCACATTAGAGGGTATCGCTGTCCTTTCGTCAAACAACTTGAAGTGATACCTCCACCCCTCGAAAAATGGCAGGTCTGCAATTTCTGCGTCCTCACGAACTGCTGCTGAAGTCAAAAGTGAGGTCGGTAAAGTGTCAAGCAAACATGCATGAATTTGACGGGTTTGATATATTTTTCTCCTCCCGTTATGCAGAAAGTTCAAGAAGAGATTTGATTACTGAAGTTATCAACAGTAACGCGTTACATAATCTGATTACAGTAACGCATTACCCCCAACACTGATCTATAATATCTTGTATCTTGAGACCTGGTAAGGTGCTTTCAGACCAAAAGCGAAGCGAGCGTTCAGGGCGGTGAGTTTACATACAAAGTCAATGCAAAGACGCGTAGAGCCGCAATTTCCTGCTGGGCGGCGTGAAGGCAACGCAAAGGAATTCGCGTGACTTTTTACTTTAGTTTTTGGGATTACAACGTTGATTTATCTTCTCTGGAGCTTCTCAGCAGCTTCGTGCACATCCGGTTCCAGTGTTGTTGTTAGCGTCGTTAGCTCTGTCGGACTACGACTTCATATTTATACAAAAACAGGACAAAGCTGGACGTTACTTGGAGAAAAGAAAGCGAGGAGGCTGAACTACCTGGTGAGTTCAGAAAACATGTCTGTAACTTTATTCCAGCTGACGTTGTGCTTTACTGTGACCAAGTTAGCATAGCACAGCCCTGATCGATCCGAACTCCATTCAGAAAACAAACATTTTAGAAGTTGTTGTCCTGCTGTCTTGCTGACAGACCTGACAAAGCATGAATTCATATATTTAACAAATCTGCATCATGTTGTTGTTACTTCGGCATCATTTTGATCCGTTTATTGCTATTTAATCACAGCAAAATTTTTACTTTGGTTTCATACAGTTGTAATGGTGTTGTGTTTATTCACCTCTTCGCGTTAAAATCGCCTTCTTGAGTTGTGTGTGAACACTTGTACTCACGCGAGGAGAACGTTGTGAGGCAAAAATTCACGTTTGGTCTGAAACCTGGTAGAATGAAGCTCCATATAATTATCACCCAAATCTGCTCCACTCGGCTTTGAAGAGCTTTATAGTGAGTTTCAGCTCATCGTTTAGCTGTCCGGCTTCCAGCTTTCCTGTTTTCATTCACTCTCACAGTGCTGCAGCACGTTCAGTGAAAAAGCTCTAAAAACACATTGTACACTACCAGAAACCAAAAAGCAGTCAGACACAGTTTGTGAACATAGTGGAGCATTTAGCAGCTAAGATAGCTCCAGATTTTTCCCTCTGGATATTGTTAGAGACCAAAATCAGAGCTAAAGACTCAATATTATTTGTCAGACAAACAACAATTGAATGCTAAGATGTGTAAATAAGCAGTTGTTTGCTGTGATGTTTTCCTCACCTGAAAGGTTGGTTAACAAACTGTAAACTTGAAGCCAAAGACACGTCACATATATGTTTTATTATGAAGAAAACAAAATGTCATTAACACACTTCACTCAGTAATATTGATGATGAGGGACAAAGCTCTTCTATGACAGTCTACAGGATGTATTCAGGGTTCTGGTTAAGCACTCGGTACAGTGATAATAAGCCCCGTTTCCACTGAGCGGTGTGGTACGGTACAGTACGCTACGGTCCGGGTCGGGTCGCTAAACCATGATCGGGGCTCGCGTTTCCACTGCCAACAGTACCCTACTTGATAGGCGTGGTGTATGCCGACATTATTTGTCAACGGTGTTTTAAAAATGGCGCCTCTTGTGTTGTCGAGTTCCCTTGTAGCACGCGCAAGTGACGATTCTCTGTCAACCAATCACCGTTCTGCAGTGAGTCTAGCTCCACCTTTTAGTACCGTACCACTGTGCTAGGTACCCCAACGAAAGGGTACCCAAAAAGTGGTACGGTACGGTTCGGCTTTTTGGTACCATTCACAACTTTTGACAGTGGAAACGCAAATAATTGCGTACCGTAGCGTACTGTACCGTACCGCACCGCTCAGTGGAAACGGGGCTATAGTGTGCTGTGTGTATTAGCAGATAGAGAGTACATTCACCAAGGACTACAGACAAACAGAGGTACAGTTATATTTTAGTCTTATGCTGCGTTCCAGGTAACTCAGAACTGGGACATTTCCAACCTCCAACTACAAAAAGTACCATGAACGCCACCTGAAAAATATTTTCCCCCGACTTGACGAGTAGCCGCTGAATGATGTCACACAACAACGGCGGGCTCCCATAGAAGCACACAGTGTTTTAAAGTATTACATTAAAATAGTACATACTAGTATCAAGTAGTGAAACTTGTTCTTCATGTAAACTGATGTAGAAATATGTTGTCAGTGTTATCAGGTAGCTGGTTACAGTAAACAGTCTGAAAGTCGTCGTCTCTGCACAAACATTATTCAGGAAAATGCCAAGAAATGTCAGAACATTTGGAAATATACCATAAAACTTTTGCTGACTTTGAGGATTAATCTGGAGCTGGAAGGATACACAGTTAACTTGTTTTTAATAAAATGGCCGACCTTTTAATTAATTTAAGTGCACTGCTGAGTGTTTAACTGGCCATAAACCTGCCAAAGAAACATAAGTTTGGTCGGTTTATCGTTTACATTTGGCGTCATGCACCTGAAACGCTTTGAGGTCGGAAGTTTCAGCTGGGGAATATCCCAGTCCCGACCGGATCTCGAACGCGCCATTAGAGATCAGGCTTGTCCTCCTTGTGGAAGACTTTCCCATCAGGCTGCTCTCTCCACTTCAGGGTGACTCCGCTCACCCCTTTCTCCTTCAGCCTGTCCTGGAGCTGGGAAACACAAATGGCAGCCATTTTGACACATTTGCTCAGATCTACATTGTCTGTTGAGAGCTTTAGTTTTAGTTTAGCCTGAAAGACACACAGCCAAACAAAACAAAGGACCCAGGAAATGAACCGTTCCGAGAGTTTCTAAGTGTCTCAGGGTGGATTGTGGAGACTCACCTTTTTCAGCAGGTCTGCTTTCACAGCAGGGTCGTTCAGATCCACAGAGGAGTCCTCCAGCTTTATCCTCAGCTTTACTGCCTGCCTGCTTACTGGTGTGTAGAAACAGAGAAGAACAACATGCTGCTGAATTACCTTCCAAACTCATAAATGAGCAGCAGGACAGTTTAACATCAGTTCTTCTCTCTCTTCCACTGAAGCTCAGTAAACCACTCACCAGGGACGCTGTAGCAGACAAAAGGTAATCTGGTTTCACAGGGAAGAAACTTCCATCTTCCTGAACTCTGCAAAGCAGCGCCACACACGACACTCATCGAGCCTAATGGGTTACGATCATTGTTCCAGAATGAGAATGAGAAGCCACTCCCATCGGACCAGTAGAAGTCAGGATCTCTGGACAAACCAATCCAAACCCCATATGCATTCGGCACCACGCTCTTGATCTTCAGTGTCTCAGCGTCGTTCCTCACGTTGGCCAGGTCTATGAAGTTCTGCCTGCAGTAACTCTGAGCACTGGACCAATTCATTGCTTCATTCACAGCAACAAATTCAGGGTTCAGCTGTGTTGCTGCAGTTAATATTTAAAAACAGGGAATTGTTGAGTTCAGGTAATTTTTAAATATTTATTTATTCCAGATCAAAACAGAAGCTGTTAAATTCTTACCTCTGTAACAGATAAATGATAATTTTTCAGAGCATTTATCATCCCACCAATAGCCTTGCTTTCCAATGACCGCACAGAATTCAGCAGCTGCGTTAAAGCCTGGATCATTGCTATACCAGTTCCTATATCCAGCTCCTGGCCCCGTGTAGCCGTCCGACCACCTCCAGTTGATTTTAGTGTACAGGCCGATCCAGACACCAGAGCTGAGACCAGAAGAGGAAACTGTCTTGATAAGTAGATTCACATCTTCAGTGTTTTCAATGGTGGCCAGGTCTGTGTATGTCTTTCTGCAGTAGGTCTGAGCTTCAGTCCAGTTCATAGGACCAGCAACATAGTGGTACTGATGGAGGGATGAGGAGAAGATGTCCCAGCCTGTGAGGGGAACAAGTGTTTGTCTGTTTACATTACTGAAGGTTTTAATTTGTTGGTGGGCTGGTTGGATCTTTATAATATTAAAGAGGTGGATTTGGAACCTGAAGATGAGCAGAATGCTCACCTTCAGGTTCAAAATCTTATTTAGGGGTTCAGGACAGGTTCACGTGGTTATATTTTTGTCATACTGCTCATTGCTGCAGCTCCTCTTTTCACCCTGTGCTGAAGGCTTCGTTTTAGCTATGGAGTGATACATCTCGTCTCTAAATGATCTTTGTTGGGAGCTGCACACGCTCAGTTCCTAGTTAAGGCCTACTAGCCAATCAGAAGCAGAGTAGGGCGGGTCAGCGAGAAGCCGGTAAACAGCTCGGGTTCAGCTGCACGTGTTGCCGACCAGCTCGGCAACATGGACTGGAGCAAGAGTTTCAGAGCGGTGAGTTATTAATCTGTAACAAAGGATCTTTCATCCATAAAGTTTTAACCGAGCTCTGTCTCTACATCACAGTAACAACTTTATGTCCACTGACTGCCTGGAGGGTAGCTAGTGTTTGGAAGGGAGAGGAGAGCTGTGTGCTGCAGCTCGCTGTTTCTGAGGGCGTGTCGGAGCGGCCGCCGGCGGCGTTAGCTTTCATCCCTGTGACGTCACAGGGATGAAAGGGAAGCGGCCGGACTACAAAGCGAAGCTGTTTTCAGTTCAGAGCAGAGTTTCTGTGGGAGATGGGAACTAACTTTGGGCTTTTTTCACTCTGCAAACCTGTTACAGCACAAAAAGGTTTAATCAATAAAGGAGGGGGGGGCAAAATGTGCAAAAGCTCAGTGATGTACTGAGGTGCATGTATTCTAACATGTATAGGAAGTGAAGTGGTTATTCAACTTGAAATGGGGGCTGTGAAGGTGTAATCTGCTGCGTCTGCATGGTCCTAAAGCCTTCAGTGATGGCGGTGCGCACGAGTGCAGCGGCTTACGGCTCTCTAGTATGGTGCTCAGGACGGAGTTTTTGTGTCTTTGTTTTGTTTTTGACAGTTGTTTTGGAGAACTGTCACGCTAATTATGTCTATAGTCGTCACGAACTTATTAACTGGGGATTACAGCTCAATGGAGTGATTACTCAGGACTTCCATCGAACTAATAACATTCCCCCCGTGATAGCGAGACCAGCGGGCTCTCCCTGGATTGTTGTTGGTTCTGTCAAACAGCGGAGGCGGCGGAGGGAGAGGAAACAGAAGCGGGGCTGCAGAGCTGGATTACTCGCCAGGCTACGGAAACAACCACACAAGCCACCGCTACCGAGCATATTTTTCTCCAATGCCAGGTCCTTGGTCAATAAAATGGACGAGATGGAACTATTACTGGCAAAAAACAACTGTCTGCGCGATTGCTGTGTGCTAGTGATAGCGGAAACCTGGCTACACTCGGCTATTCCTGACGCTGTGGTACAGGTAGCGGGCCGCACAATGCACCGAAGGGACCGCAGCTCAGACTCCGGTAAGACTAGGGGAGGTGGACTGTGTGTATATGTGCACAATGCTTGGGGTTTGAGCAGCAGAATCATACATAGCTATTGCTCCCCTGACATAGAGGCTATGTCAGTTATCTGTAGACCGTTTTATTTACCTAGAGAGTTGACGGTTGTGATTATTACGGCCATATACATACCTCCTGATGCTAATGTTAGCTCAGCGCGCTAGCCCACCTGCATTCCACTATAAATAGACAGCTGCAGGCTCATCCTGACGGCGTTCACATTATAGCTGGAGACTTTAACCAGGCACGTTTAGGGACTGTGCTACCAGAATTCACTCAGTATGTGAAATGTGCCACCAGAGGCCAGAATACATTAGATCATGTTTATTCAAATATAAAGCATGCATACAGGGTAGTTCCCTTGCCACATTTAGGTTTTTCAGACCATATTTCATTGTTTCTTGTCCCTGCATATATACCCCTTAGGAAGAGATCTGTGCCTGTTGTAAAGACTATTAAAACTTGGCCAGAGGGGGCTCTTGCACAGTTACAAGACTGCTTCGAGCACACTGAGTGGGACTTATTTGCACAACCAGACTTGGATGAATACACCGAAACTGTGCTGTTCTATATTACATCTTGTGTGGATACAGTCACTGTGAACAAGAAAGTCACGTTTTTTCCTAACCAGAAACCTTGGATGAACAAGACAGTACAGAGCCTTCTGAAAGCCAGAGATGCTGCATACAGGTCTGGGGACACAGCCAGGTACAGCTCAGCTAGAGCTGACCTGAAAAGGGCTATTAGGGAGGCTAAACAGGACTATAAAAGACAAATAGAAGATCACTTCACAGATAACGACCCAAGGCGGATGTGGCAAGGAATTAAAAACATTACAAACTACAAGGGCAACAACTCAATGCTTTTCAACACAGACGCCTCACTAGCAGAGGAACTAAACAGTTTCTTTGCTCGCTTTGAGGTAAAAAGTTCAACATCGGCTGTGCTTTCTCCACCTGCTTCTAACACCTACCCACTCACAGTGCAGGAATGTGATGTGAGGCGGGTCCTTAGTAAAGTCAACCCAAGGAAGGCTGCCGGTCCTGACGGTATACCTGGGAAAGTATTTAAAGAGTGTGCTGGCCAGCTTACCGCTGTGTTTACTAAGATCTTCAATATGTCACTCGCCCAAGCCGTTATACCATCCTGTCTGAAGACATCTATAATCATCCCGGTTCCAAAAGCCCTCTCCCAGCAGTTTGAATGACTATAGACCGGTGGCACTCACCCCGGTAGTTATGAAGTGCTTTGAGAGGCTGGTAATGGAGCACATTAAAACCAGTTTACCATCGACCCTAGATCCATACCAGTTCGCTTATAGAGCGAATAGGTCGACAGATGATGCCATCACCATAGCCCTTCATACAGCCCTAAACCATCTAGAGTATAGGGGCACTTATGTGAGGATGCTCTTTGTAGATTATAGCTCTGCATTTAATACGATCATCCCAGACATCCTCATTAGGAAGCTGTCTGACCTTGGACTCTCTTCTTACATCTGCCACTGGATTATGGACTTTTTAATCAATCGGCCCCAAAGTGTGAAGCTCGGCCCCCACAAATCCTCCACCCTTACTCTCAGCACCGGCTCCCCTCAAGGCTGTGTGTTGAGTCCTCTGTTATACTCATTGTATACTTATGACTGCAATCCCTTTTACTCCACCAATAGCATTGTAAAGTTTGCAGACGACACCACACTTGTTGGACTCATTTCAGGGGGAGATGAGTCGGCCTATAGAGCAGAGGTCCAGAGACTGGTCACATGGTGCACAGAAAACAACTTGTCTCTCAATATCGGGAAAACTAAGGAACTAATTATAGACTTCAGGAAGTGCCGCGCCGACCACCGCCCTCTTTCCATCAAGGGGGACCTAGTGGAGAGGGTTCAAAACTTTAAATTCCTGGGAATCATCATTTCGGATCGACTCACATGGACTGACAATATCACAGTAGTGGTAAGGAAGGCACAACAGCGTTTGTATTTTCTCAGACTCCTAAAAAAAAACAATCTGTCTGAGAAGCTGTTGGTGCTTTTTTACCATTCCTCCATAGAGAGCATCCTGATGTACTGTGTAACTGTGTGGTACACTGGATGCTCTACAGCAGACAAGAAAAGCATACAAAGAGTGATCAACACTGCACAGAAGATTCTTGGTTGTCCTCTACCCTCACTACAGGAAATTGCTAATTCAAGACTGCTGTCTAAAGCCACCAAAATGGCATTTGACTGTTCTCACCCCGGTTATTCGCTGTTCGAACTGTTGCCATCTGGGAGACGTTACAGATGTCAAAAAACGAGAACTAGTAGATTTAGGAATAGCTTCTTTCCTGAAGCAATAACAATCCTAAATGAAGCAAAAATTGTTTTTTCAGAATTTTAAATGCTGTTGGAATATTTACTCAGCAGTGTGATATTAGAATATTTATTAGCCCTTTAGAAGGAACGAGGGTAAATTAGGTTTTAAATGAATACCTGTGTGATGTGTTTTTATATATTTTATGTGTTTTATGATGCACCTATTAGAGTGGCTCTATAATTTCATTGTATTTACATGCAGTGACAATAAAGGCATTCATTCATTCATTCATTTAAGTTGATCATGTTATCAATGTTTTTATTATTAATAGGCTATAGCCTACATGTAATGACCTCATAGCTGGTTACGGCCATGACTCATGACTTCTCAGGTGCACACTACCTGAGTACATGTGGTTAGTTTGAAGTACTCAGAGTTTAGTATTTCAATATTTTGCTACCCTCTACTTCTACTTTACATTTCAGAGGAAAATATTGCACCTTTTACTTCACTGTATTTATCTGACTGTTAGAGATACTTGTTACTTTTCAGGTTCAGATTTTACCAAACGCATCACTTTCTGTTGAAAAGTGGTGGGGGCTCAGATTAGAGGTGTGAAGAGACTCTCAGCTCGCAAGACATCAAGATCAAGATACGGATATTAGTTCATGAGAACGACACGAAAACATGTGTAATATCATCCCTGCTGAGGCAACACTTGCAGGCAGGATTTAGTCTTCCCTCCTCTTTTGTCAGGTTCACAGGGAAAGAGGCCAAAAAGAAACTGTCAAGAAGTTTTTTAAGTTGCTGATTGGTGCTGCACGTTTTGGGTCATTTTATAATCGCTAGCCTTTTTTTTTAGCTTAAATTCCTTTTTTTGGACAATGCACATTTGTTTCTTCAATATTTTAATCGCATTACATGTTTTCTTAATGTGCAAATAAATGTTTTGAAAAGCATTTAACTGCAAGCTACAACCCCAATTCCAATGAAGATGGGACTTTGTGTAAAACGTGAATAAAACCAGAATACAATGATTTGCAAATCCTTTTCAACCTATGTTCAAATGAAGACACTACAAAGACAAGATGTTTAATGTTCAAACTGATAAACTTTGTTTTTTGCAAATATTCACTCACTTTGAATTTGATGCCTGCAACACGTTCGAAAACAGCTGGGACGTCCCGTCTTCACTGGAATTTGCGTTGTATATTTCAGAATTTACAAATTATGCTTTAAAAAAAGTATTGTGGACAAAATCAGTCCCCAGCGTCCCCAGTGTAAATGACACCTATGGATTTTACATAAAAACACACATGAAAAGCTTCTAAAATACATTATTCAGGATTTAACCAGTGGTTCCACCTCTACAGCTCGTGGCCCTAACAAAAAAGAAGTCGGGGCCCTTTGTCTTGTTTCAGATGTCTATGAGTTGTTACCAGTTCAACCAGACACATTTCCCCTCTAAACCTTCCACATGGTTTCATTTCAATAACAGTTAGATGTCAAAGAAACTTAAATGATCAAATATTTCACTTCTTTCCTCTTCCATTAATCATCTAACAACCTCTCACATTTATGTAGTGACCCTATGGAGGACCCTGAACCAGAGGTTGGGAAACACTGGGCTAAATGAATGTTATAAATCATCAGTCACCGTAAACAAGTACATTATGTTATTTTTATACTTTTGCTTCAGTGTGATTTTGAAGTAAAGGATCTGAAATCTTATTTCCAGATTATCATTTTTACACTAAAAGGTCTCCATCAATGGCCTCAGTTAAAAAATAAATATTTTAAAAAAAATGTTTTTTTCATTTTAATTTTTTATAATAATTAATCACTGACCTGAGAGACACAGGACACCCAGTAGGATCTTCTCCATCATCGTGCTGCTCTGAGGTCTGCGTGTTTGTGCATTTAAACCACTAAGAGGATTTTTGCATTTTCTATGCAAAAAGCAGTGTAAAGGCAGACTTATGAAAATGTTTGTTTCCACAGTGTGTTTTTGTTTTCCAGACTGATATCTTTGTTTTTCCTTGGCATGTTTATTTGATGGGGTCAGTTCACCTCAATTAAAAAACAATTATGTTCTCAGTTATCTCAGGTGGGATCAAGCCATGAGGGCGGTTTTGTTTTTATTTGACCTGCATAGAGAGAGATTTCTGCCTCCATCCCAACACACTGAAGGTGAGTAGAATTTATTTTTTAGCGCAGTTAAAAGATTCCTCAGCTTCCAGAGACAGGGTCCCTGTTACTTTGGGGTCCAGATTATCCAGAGAATTCACTGTCAGCAGTTTCATTGGGACTGTGTCTTCAGTAGAAAGTAGTTCCAGTGAAACCTGTTTACAGAGAAGCTGGATGTTTGAAATGTTGATTTATGAATAAAGTTTTAAAAAATAAATTAAGGAAATAACACTTAATGTGTAATGATGATGAAGTTCATCTTTAAACACAGAATGTGAGTAAGGAACCTGCAGCCATGCAAATATATTGTCTTTGTTATGCAAAGGCAGAGTGAAGAAAAGGTGACGTCCATCTGTCTTTGACTAACAAATATAAGAACATCCTGAGGCTTCATACAGGATGACAAACCAGAAATTAAAGACTGAGGTTAATGAAATTTATTTGTTACTCACACTGAATGAAGACAACTTTCATTCAGGTGCCAGATGATTTGAACATAAACAGTAATACACCAAAAGAACAGTCTAAGATGAATACAGCCTTTGTTAATGTCCACTATCAGGACTTTTATGTTCAAACTGGGGCAACCTGCTCCTACTTAAACACTAATGCTAATATATATTTACAGGCTCCACTTGATAAATGTAACTTGTTCCCATGCAAAGATTACAGTGCCGCTCTCTGACATTACAGAGCTGCTGTGAGATCAGGTGAGTGTTTTACTCCCTTTCAAAGGACAAAACATTTTAAATGATGATAATCAATAGCATAGTATAGGCTAGTAAGGTGGGCTGACCAAGATCACAACACAAACTGACAAAGTAATACGCACCAGCTGCTCTTCTGTCACTGACAAAGGTCACAGGTCTGTTACACCCTTTATGCAAAAAGTGGGTAGTGACATTTTCATTTTAAAGGTTCAGTATGTAATAATATTTAGGAGGAGGCTCGGCCAGAGCGAGACAGCCAAGGCCACGTCTCTTCCAGTATAGCGGGACGAAAGATCACTCGCTGCTTCGGTTGGTTTCGTGTGTGTTCCTAAATCACACAAACCGCATTCTCAACATATGCTGTTTCCAAATTCCTTGGTTGGTGAGAAGTCATGTTTAAGGCCTGCTGCTAAAAAAAAACGCATGTTTACAGCTCTGCCGTACACTGGGTCTGTACAGGGTCACGGCAGGCTACGAGGGGACTCTTCAATCTGGCTTCATTGTCTAATTTGAAAGCCTCAAAACCAAAACCTCAACAAAGGAACAATAACAAATGGTTTGACACTGATTGCAAAAATCGAAAACTTTGAGGAAATTATCAAATGAAAAGCATAGGGACCAGATAACCACAGCAGACACTGTCAATATGAGGCCGCTCTGAAACAATACAAGTTCACCCTAAAAACTAAGAAAGAACAACACAGCAAGAAGCAGCTCTGTGAAACTGAGGAATCCTTAGAGTCCAACCAGTTCTGGGAGAAATGGAACAACCTAAACAAAACCCAGCAGGATGAATTGGCGATCCAAGATGGAAACACTTGGATTAATCACTTTAGTGAACTATACAGTAATATTACAAAAAATGATGATCAGCACGAGATATTCACAAAATGGAAAACTCTGGAGGCGGTGATTAAAAACAACCAAAACCCTCTAGATTACCCTGTAACAGAACAAGAATTAACAGAAGCCATCCAGTCCCTGAAAGGAAAAAAGGCTCCTCAACGAAATGATTTTTTGCCAAAGTGCCAAACAGCAGACCATATTTATCCTCCAGACTTTAATTGATCAAGAATTAAATGTAAAGGTGAATGCCTTCTGTTGACTTAAACGCACCGCCCCACAGCGCTCACTTCACTTTTGGTTTGAAAGCACCTTTAGACTTGGGGTTGGCACCACAGCGCCCACTAATAAATTTCAAGATTTAACAGTTTAGTAGCCCTCTAGATGTGTTTTGTAGGAACACGTCACATCTTCAGCGTCATGTGCCCTGCCCTTAACCAAACAGGAAGTCTTTAAAAATATTAAAAATGTTAAAAAAAAATGCAGAAAATCATTTTACATTATGTTTTTGTTTTAATGTCCAGTGTTTTAATCTGTTTATCAGGTGAACACAGGTTTGTTCTAGTTTTGTGGTTTTATTTATTTATATGAATAATTATTTCTATAAATAAGGCCTTAAAAGCATTACATTTCGTTTACAAAGGTCTGTTGGGGAACTTTTGTTGCAACAACAAATTAATGACCAGTATGTTTTGATGTTTTATATTGTTACAGACATTGTTATTAATGCTGTTTTCTGTAGTTTTTCTTCCTGTTTGAGCTCTTTATTTAAATCTGTTCAGCTGCTCTCGCTTCTCATCCCAGCAGCTGATGCCACAAATCACCAGCAGGTGGCAGCAGTCACTCATTTTTATTTATCTATGTAGAGACTCACTCCAAAATCAAAAAACATTAGACTTCATTTATTTTTTAAATCTATTATTTTTCCTCTACAGCTTTATTTATTCTACTGAATGTAAAGAG
Source organism: Lepomis macrochirus (assembly GCA_024633595.2). Lineage (NCBI taxonomy): Eukaryota > Metazoa > Chordata > Actinopteri > Centrarchiformes > Centrarchidae > Lepomis > Lepomis macrochirus. Next base: position 30,249,451 of record JALXJV020000022.1, on the reverse strand, counting down.
CTTTTACTGATTTGTTTGTATTTAATTCCTCCTCACTTTGTTTCTACTATTTGTGCTTTGATTTGATTTTTATTTGTCATTCACAGATCTCTTTAATCTGAACACCAGAATCCTTTTTGTACCCTGCATAAGGAAGAAGAGATTGCACAGATTACATCACAGGGGCACGGGATAGCGCATCTGCCACCACATTGTTTGACCCTTTGATGTCCAAACAGTATGACTGTAACATAAGGGCCCATCTAATCAATCGTTGATTGGGAAATTTCAAGGAATTGAGAAATGTCAAAGGATTGTGATCCGTAAAAACTACAACTGGCAACCCAGAACCCACATACACATCATAATGAATTAAGGCCCACACTAAAGCCAGAGTCTCTTTCTCAATCACAGAGTAGTTAAGTTGATGCTTGTTAAATTTCTTAGAGTAGAAACCCACAGGTCTGTCCACACCCTGACTGTCAGACTGCATCAATACTGCACCTGCCCCCACGTGACTGGCATCCCAACACAAGGAGCTGCACGGACTGGAGCACTACAGAGAGGGTCTTTGGCGTTCTGAAAAGCCTGCTGACAGACAGGAGACCACACATATTTCACATTTGCTTTCAACAAATCACTGAGGGGGCAACCACAGAAGAAAAGTTCTTGCAAAAACTGCGATAGTAGCCCAGCATCCCCAAGAACCTCATTAATTCTCTTTTTTGTTGTTGGAGGGGAAAACTGCTCTACCACCTGCACCTGTGTCTTCACCACCTGCACCTTGCCCTGGCCCACCACATGTTCTAGATAAACTGTACTGGCACGAGCAAGATGACACTTGGCCAGATTAACAGTTAGTCGTGCAGCAGCCAAACGTTCAAACAAAGCCCGAATGCACAACACATGTGCGTCCCAAGTGTCACTGTAGATCACTACGTCATCCAAATAAACAGAGCAACCTTTTAAATCACCAACCACCATATTCATTAATCGCTGAAAAGTTGCCGGCGCGTTACGCAAGCCAAAAGGCATCACTTTATAAGAAAACAGGCCAGATGGTGTTACAAATGCCGAAATTTCTCGTGCCCTCGTTGATAGCGGGACTTGCCAATAGCCTTTAAGCAGATCAAATTTACTTATGAATTTCCAACCTGATCGATGCCATCATCCATCTGCGGAAGCAGGAATGCATCCAGCTTTGTGACACTATTAACTTTAGGAAAATTCGAGTGAAATCTAGGTGTATTATCAGACTTAGGTACCAGCAAGCACGGCGAAGCCCACGCAAGAAGAAGACGGTTCAGGATTGTTGTTCTCTAGCATGTACTTAACCTCAGCATCTAGGATTTTACACTTTTCTGTGGAGACACTGTAGAAACGCTGTTTGATTGGTTTTGCATCTCCTACCTCTATATCATGTTCCAGCAGATGAGTTTGTGAAGGTGTGTCACCAAACAAACTTGGACAGCTGTGAATTAACGCTGCCAACTCAACACGCTTTGCTTCATCCAAATGACTCAAAAACCTATCCAAGTTTTTAAGAGTCTCAGTGTTCTTCAGACGACCATCCATCGCTTCATCAAAAATGTGTGAATCTACATTCTCATCTACCAGTGACTGACCAGAAGAATCCACCACAGCGTTTGCAACAGCAACAGGCTTAACACTGTCCAAGCTACATACATTTGTTACACCCGGCGTAACTAAACGATCATAGTACGGCTTTAACAAATTAATATGACATAGCTGTGATTTCTTCCTTCGTTCTGGAGTAGACATTAATTGCTGCAACTCTGTGTGCGGACCCGTGAACTTGGTCTGAAAAGGTGGTCCAACAATCAGCAAAAGGGCCAGCACTTGATCACCTGGACTAAACTCCCGCTGCTCAGCCCGTCTACCACAAACACGTTTCGTCTTCTCTTGAGCCTGTGCCAGTTTCTCCTTTGCCAACTGCCCTGCAACGTACAGTCTTTGCCTAAAACCACGGACATAATCAACCAGGTTTTTTGGGGGAGTACTACTCTTAAAATTGTCCCTCAATACCGCCAGGGTAACACCAAGTCATTGTGGCTAAACCCAGTGCTCTCCTGTGTCACCTCCCTGGCTGCCAACATTAACCACTCCTCCCAATCCTTGACAAAAGGCACAACGTCTGGTGAAAACGCTCCAGTGCCCCTTGACTTTGTGCATGATAGGCAGACGACTGTGAGTGTTTTACACGAAGTTGCTTTAATATCTGTGCAAACATATCGTAGGAAAAATTAGAGCCGTGATCACTTAGAATGACTCTAGGGATGCCAAAAACTGAAATGATGTGCTTTAACAACAGACCTGGTAGTTATTGACCGCAGAGGGTATGCAGCTGGATACCTGGTCGCTTGGCACATTATAGTCAAAAGATACTTCATACCGGACCTAGAAGGAGGCAGAGGTCCAACACAGTCAATGATTATGTGTTCAAATGGTTCACCAATAGCAGGTATTGGATACAAAGGGACAGGTGTAATAACCTGATTTGGCTTGCCAGTCATTTGACGTGTGGGATGTTTTGATGTACTCCGACATCTTTTTTTAGCCTTGGCCAAAAGAAATAAAATAAGGTCATAAGTCTTCGCAAACCCAAACTGCCCGGACTGATCATGGGACAGTTGAAAAACCAAGTTGCGAAATTTAGCTGGTACTACAGTTTGGAACACTGGATTTCCCAGACCAACCTCACTACAGGGCACCCACTTTCTCACCAGCAGACCATTGTCCATGAAGTAGCCGTGTGCCCTGTCCTTCCCCTCTGCAAGTGGAACTGCAGCCTCCAACAAATGTTTAAGGGAGGGATCCGATCGCTGCTCTGCTAACAGCTCTGCATGTGAAACAGACAATGGAAAATCAGACAAGTTCACACCTGGTTCATCTATGATACTCTCACGAACAGATTCACAAATAGCTCAGGCTCCAGCACATGTATATATACAGAGGAGGAAACAATTAAAACCTTGGCCATGTATTGTTCGGTGCTGGACGAGGGAGAGTGAAGTGAAACTACAAGGATGCCTTGATGCTACTGACTGGTCTGTGTTCCATTCAGATAATTTGGATGAGTATTGTGATGCAGTGACCGGGTACATTGACTTTTGCATTGATTGCTGTGTTCCAAAAAAGGTAATAAAACGGTATGCTAGTCAGAACGCGTGGTACAATGGTAATGTGAATAGGAAAATACAACAGCGGGCCGTGGCTTTTAAAACTGGTAACGCTGCCGCTTACAAGTTGTCCAGATATTCTTTTGGGCGGGCAATTAAAGCTGCTAAACGTGCCTATGGAGCTAAGATAGAGGGACATTTTATGGAGGCAGACCCACAACGTTTATGGCAATGGTTAAATTCTATCACCGCTTGAAAACCTAAAGGAGGACCCATGACTAATGATGACCTATCCTTGCCAAAACAAATTAAACGAGTTCTATTGTCGTTTTGAAATTGGAAGTGTTGAACCTGTTGTTTTTCCTGCTTGTAATGAGCAGAGTTTTACCATCATTCAGGAGGACGTACAGAGGATTTTGTCCAGGACGAAGGTCAAGAAGGCACCGGGACCGGACTGTATTTCCTCCTCGTGTCCTTAAATTGTGCTCAGAGCAACTTAGTCCTGTTCTGACTGATCTTTTTAACAAGTCACTTGCGAGGTGCACTGTCCCAATTAGCTTTAAAAGATCTATTATAATTCCAGTGCCCAAGAAGACACCTGTGACGAGTCTGAATGACTATCGGCCAGTGGCCCTCACATCTGTTCAAAAGATCAAATCCCTGTGTCTGTGGACCCACTACAATTCGCATATAGGAAAAACAGAAGTGTCGAGGACGCCATTTCTTTTGCTTTGAACTCTGTCTATAAGCATCTAGATGTACATAAATCATATGCTAGAATGCTATTTATAGACTACAGCTCAGCTTTTAATTCAATGGTCCCAACAAAGCTCTCTCACAAATTGAAATGTCTTGGACTTGATGATGCCATTTGTAAACGGATTTTTAATTTCCTTACTTGTCGACCACAAAGGGTCAAAGTCAATGGTTGTGTTTCAGATGAGTTGTACGTTATCACTGGTTCACTACAAGGGTGTATCTTGAGCCCCCTATTGTTCACATTGTACATTTATGACCTTCAAGCATTCCAATGCTAATAATGCGATAATCAAATATGCCGATGATACAACTATCATTGGGCTGATTAGTTCAAACGCTGAATCTCATTATCGCGAGGAGGTGGAGAAGGTTGTTCAGTGGAGCAAGGAAAATAACTTGCTTATGAACACTTCTAAAACGTGTGAACTTGTTGTTGATTTTTGTCACAATAGGAATCATGTGCCTATTACTATCCATGATTCCGATGTGCAGATCACTGAGAAGTGTAAGTTTTTGGGTATAACTCTTTCGCATGATTTGAACTGGAACTTTTTACGTAGGCTTCGAGAGTTCACTCAAAATACTAAGATTCTTTTGAACTTTTACTATTGTGTAATTGAGAGTGTCCTAACTAGTTTTATTACTGTGTGGTTTGGTAATCTCACCGTGTAAGAGAAGAAGGCTCTGAACAAAGTGATTTGCTCAGCCAGCAGGACTATTGGCTGTACTTTGCCGCTCCTGGAGGTTACATACATAAAGCTAGACTTTTGAATCGAGCTTTAAAACTAGCTAATGATGCTTTAGGCCATCCTGCAGGGGCCTTCTTTGAGATGTATCCCTTAGGCAGAAGGTATCGCTCTGTCAAATGTTCTACTGATCGCCATTTCAATAGTTTCTTTCCCCATTCTCTTAAATCATTATAATGTGTACAATGCAAAAGGAAATGAGATTCACTTTCCACTTCACCAAGGTCACATAACACACAATCTGTTTTCCTCTGGAATATTTTTAAATTGGCCAACCTCGATGGCCAGAGGCAAGATCCCACATCTCAGCTGTGCAACCAAGGATCTCTGACTTCTAGTTAAAGGAGATGTAACATATAATTCTGGATTAAAGTTCTGTTTAATATGCATATATGTCCTTAATTTTGGCTTTAACAAGACATTTTCAAACCATTTTTCTTCAAATTTCAATAACAACTTATGTTTAAGCGAGTTAACATTACAACTTAAGTTATTCCTGTAAATATACAACATATTAATTAATTAATCTGGAGCTGGAAGGATACACAGTTAACGAGTGACATATATTTATCACTTGTTTTTAATAAAATGGCCGACCTTTTAATAATTTAAGTGCACTGCTGAGTGTTTAACTGGGCATAAACCTGCCAAAGAAACATAAGTTTGGTCGGCCGTGTTTATCGTTTACATTTGGCGTCATGCACCTGAAACGCTTTGAGGTCGGAAGTTTCAGCTGGGAAATATCCCAGTCCCGACCGGATCTCGAACGCGCCATTAGAGATCAGACTTGTCCTCCTTGTGGAAGACTTTCCCATCAGGCTGCTCTCTCCACTTCAGGGTGACTCCGCTCACCCCTTTCTCCTTCAGCCTGTCCTGGAGCTGGGAAACACAAATGGCAGCCATTTTGACACATTTGCTCAAATCTGCAGTGTCTGTCGAGAGCTTTAGTTTTAGTTTAGCCTGAAAGACACACAGCCAAACAAAACAAAGGACCCAGGAAATGAACCGTTCCCAGAGTTTCTAAGTGTCTCAGGGTGGATTGTGGAGACTCACCTTTTTCAGCAGGTCTGCTTTCACAGCAGGGTCGTTCAGATCCACAGAGGAGTCCTCCAGCTTTATCCTCAGCTTCACTGCCTGCCTGCTTACTGGTGTGTAGAAACAGAGAAGAACAACATGCTGCTGAATTACCTTCCAAACTCATACAGTGGTGTGAAAAAGTGTTTGCCCCCTTCCTCATTTCCTGTTCCTTTGCATGTTTGTCACACTTAAGTGTTTCGGAACATCAAACCAATTTAAACAATAGTCAAGGACAACACAAGCAAACACAAAATGCAATTTGTAAATGAAGGTGTTTATTATTAAAGGTGAAAAAAATCCAAACCATCTTGGCCCTGTGTGAAAAAGTGATTGCCCCCCTTGTTAAAACATACTATAACTGCGGTTGTCCACACCTGAGTTCAATTTCTCTAGCCACACCCAGGCCTGATTATTGCCACACCTGTTCACAATCAACTTAAATAGGAGCTGCTTGACACAGTAAGGTCCACCAGAAGATCCTTAAAAGCTACACATCATGCCGAGACCCAAAGAAATTCAGGAACAATTGAGAAAGAAAGTAATTGAGATCTATCAGTCTGGAAAGGGTTATAAAGCCATTTCCAAAGCTTTGGGAATCCAGCGAACCACAGTGAGAGCCATTATCCACAAATGGCGAAGACATGGAACAGTGGTGAACCTTCCCAGGAGTGGCCGGCCGTCCAAAATTACCCCAAGAGCGCAGCGACGACTCATCCAAGAGGTCACAAAAGACCCCACAACAACGTCCAAAGAACTGCAGGCCTCACTTGCCTCAGTTAAGGTCAGCGTTCATGCCTCCACCATCAGGAAAAGACTGGGCAAAATGGCCTGCATGGCAGAGTTCCAAGGAGAAAACCACTGCTGAGCAAAAGAACATCAAAGCTTCGTCTCAATTTCTCCACAACACATCTTGATGATCCCCAAGACTTTTGGGACAACATTCTGTGGACCGATGAGACAAAAGTGGAACTCTTTGGAAGGTGTGTGTCCAAGTATATCTGGCGTAGAAGGAACACTGCATTTCATAAAAGAACATTATACCAACAGTAAAATATGGTGGTGGTAGTGTGATGGTCTGGGGCTGTTTTGCTGCTTCAGGACCTGGAAGACTTGCCATGATAAAAGGAACTATGAATTCTGCTGTCTACCAAGAGATCCTGAAGGAGAATGTCCGACCATCTGTTCAGTGTACTCAAGCTGAAAGCGAACTTGGGTTCTGCAGCAGGACAATGATCCTAAACACACCAGCAAGTCCACCACCGAATGGCTGAAGAAAAAACAAAATGAAGACTTTGGAGTGGCCAAAGTCCTGACCTGAATCCTATTGAGATGTTGTGGTATGACCTTAAAAAGGCCGTTCATGCTCGAAAACCCTCTAATGTAACTGAATTAGGACAATTCTGCAAAGATGAGTGGGCCAAAATTCCTCCAGGACGCTGTAAAAGCCTCATTGCACGTTATCACGAAACGCTTGGTTGCAGTTGTTGCTGCTAAGGGTGGCCCAACCAGTTATTAGGTTTAGGGGGCAATCACTTTTTCACACAGGGCCATGATGGTTTGGATCTTTTTTCACCTTTAATAATAAACACCTTCATTTACAAATTGCATTTTGTGTTTACTTGTGTTGTCCTTGACTATGTTCCGAAACACTTAAGTGTGACAAACATGCAAAGGAACAGGAAATGAGGAAGGGGGCAAACACTTTTTCACACCACTGTAAATGAGCAGCAGGACAGTTTAACATCAGTTCTTCTCTCTCTTCCACTGAAGCTCAGTAAACCACTCACCAGGGACGCTGTAGCAGACAAAAGGTAATCTGGTTTCACAGGGAAGAAACTTCCATCTTCCTGAACTCTGCAAAGCAGCGCCACACACGACACTCATCGAGCCTAATGGGTTGACATCATTGTTCCAGTATGTGAATGAGAAGCCACTCCCATCGGACCAGTAGAAGTCAGGATCTCTGGACAAACCAATCCAAACCCCATATGCATTCGGCACCACGCTCCTGACCTTCAGTCTCTCAGTGTCGTTCCTCACGTTGGCCAGGTCTATGAAGTTCTGCCTGCAGTAACTCTGAGCACTGGACCGATTCATTGCTTCATTCACAAAAACTAATTCAGGGTTCAGCTGTGTTGCTGCAGTTAATATTTAAAAACAGGGAATTGTTGAGTTCAGGTAATTTTTAAATAATATTTAAAATTCTTACCTCTGTAACAGATAAATTGTACTTTTTCAGAGCATTTATCATCCCACCAATAGGCAACATCAGTGGCCACACAGTATTCAGAAGCTGCTTTAAAGCTTGGTTCATTGGAAGTCCAGCTCCTATATCCAGCTCCTGGCCCCGTGTAGCCGTCCGACCACCTCCAGTTGATTTTAGTGTACAGGCCGATCCAGACACCAGAGCTGAGACCAGAAGAGGAAACTGTCTTGATAAGTTGATTCACATCTTCAGTGTTTTCAATGGTGGCCAGGTCTGTGTATGTCTTTCTGCAGTAGGTCTGAGCTTCAGTCCAGTTCATAGGACCAGCAACATAGTGGTACTGATGGAGGGATGAGGAGAAGATGTCCCAGCCTGTGAGGGGAACAAGTGTTGGATTTCTTAAAGCTTGTATTCACAGTCTGAGTTTGTCTGTTTACATTACTGAAGGTTTTAATTTGTTGGTGGGCTGGTTGGATCTTTATAACATTAAAGAAGTGGTATTCTGCTCATCTTCAGGTTCCTCATCTTATTCAGAGGTCGTACCTGAACAGGGTCACATGGTTATATTTCTGTCAGACTGCTCATTGCTGCAGCTCCTCTTTTCACCCTGTGCTGAAGGCTTCGTTTTAGCTATGGAGTGATACATCTCGTCTCTAAATGATCTTTGTTGGGAGCTGCACACGCTCAGTTCCTAGTTAAGGGCTACTAGCCAATCAGAAGCAGAGTAGGGCTGGTCAGCGGAAGCCGGTAAACAGCTTCGGGTTCAGCTGTACGTGTTGCCGACCAGCTCGGCAACATGGACTGGAGCGAGAGTTTCAGAGCGGTGAGTTATTAATCTGTAACAAAAGGATCTTTCATCCATAAAGTTTTAACCGAGCTCTGTCTCTACATCACAGTAACAACTTTATGTCCACTGACTGCCTGGAGGGTAGCTAGTGTTTGGAAGGGAGAGGAGAGCTGTGTGCTGCAGCTCGCTGTTTCTGAGGGCGTGTCGGAGCAGCCAGCTCGGCGGCGTTAGCTTTCATCCCTGTGGCGTCACAGGGATGAAAGGGAAGCGACCGGACTACAAGCGAGCTGTTTTCAGTTCAGAGCAGAGTTTCTGTGGGAGATGGGAACTAACTTTGGGCTTTTTCACTCTGCAAACCTGTTACAGCACAAAGAGGTTTAATCAATAAAGGAGGGCAAAATGTGCAAAAGCTCAGTGATGTACTGAGGTGCATGTATTCTAACATGTATAGGAAGTGAAGTGGTTATTCAACTTGAAATGGGGGCTGTGAAGGTGTAATCTGCTGCGTCTGCATGGTCCTAAAGCCTTCATTTAAGTTGATCATGTTATCAATGTTTTTATTATTAATAGGCTATAGCCTACATGTAATGACCTCATAGCTGGTTATGGCCATGACTCATGACTTCTCAGGTGCACACTACCTGAGTACATGTGGTTAGTTTGAAGTACTCAGAGTTTAGTATTTCAATATTTTGCTACCCTCTACTTCTACTTTACATTTCAGAGGAAAATATTGCACCTTTTACTTCACTGTATTTATCTGACTGTTAGAGATACTTGTTACTTTTCAGGTTTACCAAACGCGTCACTTTGTGTTAATAGTGGTGGGGGCTCCGATTAGAGGTGTGAAGAGACTCTCAGCCCGCGAGACATCAAGATCAAGATACGGATATTAGTTCATGAGAATGACACGAAAACATCCTTAAACAGTGTTTTGAAGATATCCTCCAAGCTGAGACATGAGCGCAGGTCTGGGGGCAACTCCTCCAGGAAATGTTGACCTTTTACTTAATTTCCTGCTTTCTGGTGAAAGTTTCGGCACCAATTTATGGTGGAAATGTTTTATTTATGTAAAAAACCCCACAAAATTCAAGAAGCATATTACATTTCAAAATATATAAATAGAATATAATGCACTCAGCCATTCTGTGCTGCTCTCAGATCTGTTTCTCCTGTAATATCATCCCTGCTGAGGCAACACTTGCAGGCAGGATTTAGTCTTCCCTCCTCTTTTGTCAGGTTCACAGGGAAAGAGGCCAAAAAGAAACTGTCAAGAAGTTTTTTAAGTTGCTGATTGGTGCTGCACGTTTTGGGTCATTTTATAATCGCTAGCCTTTTTTTTTTAGCTTAAATTCCTTTTTTTGGACAATGCACATTTGTTTCTTCAATATTTTAATCGCATTACATGTTTTCTTAATGTGCAAATAAACGTTTTGATAAGCATTTAACTGCAAGCTACAACCCCAATTCCAATGAAGATGGGACTTTGTGTAAAACGTGAATAAAACCAGAATACAATGATTTGCAAATCCTTTTCAACCTATGTTCAAATGAAGACACTACAAAGACAAGATGTTTAATGTTCAAACTGATAAACTTTGTTTTTTGCAAATATTCACTCACTTTGAATTTGATGCCTGCAACACGTTCGAAAACAGCTGGGACATCCCGTCTTCATTGGAATTTGCGTTGTATATTTCAGAATTTACAAATTATGCTTTAAAAAAAGTATTGTGGACAAAGTCAGTCCCCAGCGTCCCGAGTGTAAATGACACCTATGGATTTTACATAAAACACACATGAAAAGCTTCTAAAATACATTATTCAGGATTTAACCAGTGGTTCCACCTTGATGACTCGTGGCCCTAACAAAAAAGAAGTCGGGGCCCTTTGTCTTGTTTCAGATGTCTATGAGTTGTTACCAGTTCAACCAGACACATTTCCCCTCTAAACCTTCCACATGGTTTCATTTCAATAACAGTTAGATGTCAAAGAAACTTAAATGATCAAATATTTCACTTCTTTCCTCTTCCATTAATCATCTAACAACCTCTCACATTTATGTAGTGACCCTATGGAGGACCCTGAACCAGAGGTTGGGAAACACTGGGCTAAATGAATGTCATAAATCATCAGTCACCGTAAACAAGTACATTATGTTATTTTTATACTTTTGCTTCAGTGTGATTTTGAAGTAAAGGATCTGAAATCTTATTTCCAGATTATCATTTTTACACTAAAAGGTCTCCATCAATGGCCTCAGTTAAAAAATAAATATTTAATAAAATGTTTATTTTTTTCAGTAATAATTTATTATAATAATTAATCACTGACCTGAGAGACACAAGACGCTCAGTAGGATCTTCTCCATCATCGTGCTGCTCTGAGGTCTGCGTGTTTGTGCATTTAAACCACTAAGAGGATTTTTGCATTTTATATGCAAAAAGCAATGTGAAGGCAGATTTATGAAAATGTTCGTTTCCACGGTGTTTTTGTTTTCAGTCTTGTTTTCACCTTTGTTTGTCCTTGGCATGTTTATTTGATGGGGTCAGTTCACCCCAATTAAACAACAAATACAGTGGGGAGAACAAGTATTTGATAAACTGCTGGTTTTGCAGGTTTTCCCACTTAAAAAGCATGTAGAAGTCTGTAATTCTTATCATAGGTACACTGTGAGACGGAATCTAAAACAAAAACCCAGAAAATCACATTGTATGATTTTTAAATAATTAATTTGCATTTTATTGCATGACATAAGTATTTGATCACCTACCAACCAGTAAGAATTCCGACTCTCACAGACCCTCCGGCTGCTCTGCCCTTTGACACTCCTAACTTCTGCTCCAAATTCCTGGATTTCTTTCAGGAAAAAGTGGACTCTATCCATCTACAACTGCTGCCTCCTACTCCTGACCCTCTTACCCACAACTCACCCTCATGATGGTTCCCCCGCCCTCCCCGTCCGTTGCATGCTTGCCACAACACTGCCTCTCCTCCTTGTCCAACTTGTTCACTGGACCCCATGCCTACTATCTAGTAGGGGTGGGAATCTCTGGGCACCTCACGATTCGATTACGATTCAGAGGGCTGCGATTCGATTATAAAACGATTATCGATGCATCTTGATGCATCATATTTTTTCTATACAGGATCCCTGGATAATTACTAAGCATTTAATTTTGCACATTAAAATCCAAAAGAAACATCTCGTAATTAGCTAAAAAGGACTAGTTTGCATTCCTAATTTACTTTATTAACCTCTCAGCTCCGTGGTGCCTCATTTCTTTAACAACCAGCTGTCAGACTCCTCTGAAATATAATTATCTGGATGCACAGTCTGTGCACAGGACAGAGCTGCACACCAGTTTAGTCTCAGCTTGTGCCTGGTGTTCTCAACCCTTGACTAGTAAGTTAGTTAGTAATGACATACACAGCAGGACCTAGTCAATGACCTGAAGAGAGATGGGACCACAGTCTCAAAGAAAACCATCAGTAACACACTACGCTGTCATGGATTAAAATCCTGCAGCGCACGCAAGGTCCCCCTGCTCAAGCCAGCGCATGTCCAGGCATGTCTGAAATTTGCCAATGACCATCTGGATGATTCAGAGGAGGAATGGGAGAAGGTCATGTGGTCTGATGAGACAAAAATAGAGCTTTATGGTCTAAACTCCACTCGCTGTGTTTGAAGGAAGAAGAAGGATGAGTACAACCCCAAGAACAGCATCCCAACTGTGAAGCATGGAGGTGGAAACATTATTCTTTGGGGATGCTCCCAAAGACTGCTCTGTATAGAGGGTAGGATGGATGGATGGGGCCATGTATCGCGAGATCTTGACCAACAACCTTCCCTCAGTAAGAGCATTGAAGATGGGTTGTGGCTGGGTCTTCCAGCATGACAACGGCCCGAAACACACAGCCAGGACAACTAAGGAGTGGCTCTGGAAGAAGCATCTCAAGGTCTTAGGCCTAGCCAGTCTCCAGACCTGAACCCAATAGAAAATCTTTGGAGGGAGTTTAAAGTCCGTATTGCCCAGCGACAGCCTGAAACCTGAAGGATCTGGAGAAGATCTGTATGGAGGAGTGGGCCAAAATCCCTGCTGCAGTGTGCAAACCCGGTCAGAAACTACAGGAAATGTCTGATCTCTGTAACTGCAAACAAAGTTTTCTGTACCAAATATTAAGTTCTGCTTTTCTGATGTATCAAATACTTATGTCATGCACTAAAATGCAAATCAATTATTTAAAAATCATACAATGTGATTTTCTGGATTATTGTTTTAGATTCCATCTCTCACAGTTGAAGTGTACCTATGATAAAAAATTTCTCCTCTACATGCTTTGTAAGTAGGAAAACCTGCAAAACCAACAGGTGTATCAAATACTTGTTCTCCCCACTGTATGTTCTCAGTTATCTCGGGTGGGATTAAGCCATGAAGACGGTTTTATTTTTATTTGACCTGCATAGAAAGTAGTTCCAGTGAAACCTGTTTACAGAGAAGCTGGATGTTTGAAATGTTGATTTATTAATAAAGTTTAAAAAAGGAAATAACACACACCTAATGTGTAATGATGATGATGAAGTTCTTATCTTACTTTCGTTAACCTCAGTCTTTAATTTCTGGTTTGTCACCCTGTATGAACCCTCAGGATGTTCTTCTATTTGTTAGTCAAAGACAGATGGACATCACCTTTTCTTCACTCTGCCTTTGCATAACAAATGCAATATATTTGCATGGCTGCAGGTTCCTTACTCGCATTCTGTGTTTAAAGATATTTTGACTTCATGTTCTGGGGTAAGTGCTCTCCTCTGAGCTGTGATAATATCCCCTGCAGTGGAGAACGCTCTCTCTGAGGACACACTAGTGTGAGAAGAAAGGATCCTTGCTCTGATTCCCTTTCCACCAGTCCAGCGGACTGACGGCACCAAGAGGCAGAGGAGCTTCCTCTTTGTATCTTGAAATCTCCTCCTTTGCTTGGTCCTCTGCAGTTTTCCATTTCTTTGCAGGTCCTGTAGCATATGTTGGACCAAGTAGGTCAGCTAGAGAATGCCTGGATCTCTTGGATGGTACAGCAGGAATGTCTTTTTGCACAGGACCTTGATTGCCGTCCTCATCCTCCACCACATTCACATCAGTCTCTGTCTCCCTGGTCTCCACTGAGTCCACTCCAAGCTCATTCAGCTGAAATAAATTAAACATTAGCTTTAGAGAAAAAGTCCAGTGAAATGAAACAATTAAATTTATCAAACTATACTATATACACTATATACTATAGATGTTTGCCCATCTTTTATATGTGATTATATGTGGTATGGGATTTTAATACAGAAAATTTGCATATTTTTAAATGTTGATACATCCTGACAACAGTATAATGTTTTAGTGTATTGTTTATCTTACCTGTAATGCTTTGCTCCTTGTTGCTTCTGCAAGGATTGTAGCATAGATGTCCTGCCGTTGATCTTCTGAAAGGAAGGGCGGGGCCTTAAACCTCGGATCCATAGCTGTGGCCACATAAAGCGTCTCCTTGTTTAAGTACCTCTTGTTGAGATCCTGGCACACGGCAGATGTGATTTCCTTTGCCTTTTAGTTGGAATCAGTTGGGCTTTCTTGTAGATCATGGATCAGCTGAGCAAGGAGTGGTGCTACAACTGGAAGTGTTGGAGTGGTCTCTTCTGACATGACTAGTGTAGCTACCTTCATGGGCTTCATAGCAGTTACAACTTCTTCAGCAGCTGTAATGTCTGCAGATGTCCTTCTCTATCTGCATCTTGATGCGTCATATTTTTTCTATACAGGATCCCTGGATAATTACTAAGCATTTAATTATGCCCATTAAAATCTAAAAGAAAGATCTCCTAATTAGTTTAAAAGGACTAGTTTGCATCCCTAATTTACTTTATTAACCTCTCAGCTCCATGGTCCCTCATTTCTTTAACATCCAGCTGTCAGACTCCTCTGAACACTGAAATATAATAATCAGGATGTTCAGTCTGTGAACAGGACAGAGCTGCACCAGGTTAGTCTCAGCTTGTACCTGATGTTCTCAACCCTTGACTAGTAGGTTAGTTAGTAATGACATACAGCTGATAATTAAAATGACTTCTTTACTAATTAAGCAAATGTTACATAAATAAATAAATAAATCTTTTTAGCACCTTTAACAGGACCCAAGGACGCTTTACACATAATGACAGAACAACAAAAAGTCATTCAGGACTGAGTGCCTGGCTATCCTTTACATTTTAAGACAGGTGTTACAGCCTAAATGAAAACACAAAGGGTTTATATGAAGAGCATTTATATTTTCTGTTCATTTAACATTGCTTGTCTTTACATTTACATTTTATTTTCATTCCACACATTCTTTTCATTTCATATTGCTTTTCTTTTAAAGTTTTTCTTTTAATTTCACGTAACTTTTCTTTACTCTTTTAGTGAGTTATTGTACAAATTTGTTGCAGACTTTGCTTCTTTAAGACTGTTTTGGAAGGAGTGTATTTGTGGGCGGGGCCAGAGTGGTTAATTTTACATGGGAGTAGAGCACAAACAGTTCTGTTGTCCAACGTCTACCTGCAGGTGGCAGTTATCGCGAGGCTAGTGACAGAGCTCAGACTGGGTATAGGTGTGTTCGAGATGACGGCGGCTGACTTTAGCCGACTTCATAGTTTAACGTGAGCTGCAGGTGACTGCAGGGGGCGGCGGGGCATAAAAACGCCGTCAAGTCAGACACATTCTACCTGCGTGAGCTTACTGTAAACTGAGATCAATGACTGATCTTGCGGCAATTGCAAAGAAAGTGAGACCAGGCAAAAGTGTGGTTCCAACTTTGTGCAGTCTCAGAAAAGCAACTGTGGCCACCGGACTGGGCGCCTGCAGCGGCCTTGTTCCCGCGAGTTTTTAATGTTGGTGACGTTTTGCAGCGCCGGCTAAAGTCGGAAACGACCAACCAGCATACCTTATTTTAAGTCCAACATGCATCACGTTAAGTCAGCCCTGCGCAGCGCTGCATGAAGTCAAACGCACCTAATGTTCTTTTGTTTTTTTACTCCGCCCGGGCCCGGGGTATTATTACTTTTTTAATAACGCAGTTTAAAATACAGGAGATTTACGGGAAAATACTAATACGGGAGGACGGCGGGGAAGAAGGGTAAAATACGGGACTTTCCCGGCCAAAACGGGAAACTTGATACAGGTATGGTTTTAGTAGATTTGTGAAAGTGTCCAGACAGGGAGAGTTTCAGGTCTCTTTGGGGATGAGTTCCAGAGGTTGGGGGCTGTGACGCTGAAGGCTCTGTCCCCAAAAGTCCGGAGTCCGATGGCGCTAACAGCCTTCACTTTTCCAGCCGTTGGGGAAACTACAGACTTTTATTAACGAACACACAGCGACCTGCGCTTACTGCTAATATATTTCACCGCTAACTTTCACCGTCACGTTCCGCCGCTCGCTCTCTCTCACTCGCTCGGCCTCACACACACAGCTGCAGAGTGTCACCATACTCGCAGTGTGCGACTTAAAATAATTACTTGTGCACTGATGTTAATGATTCTGTGACATTTTGTGGAGGTTATTTATTCTGCAGCGGTGACGATTACAGGGGGACACTGGTCTCTCTAATGTGTGCGCTCCGCAGACGGTCCGGGCGCTGCGCTTCCGTGAGTTCCGCCTTTTGCGTTCCCACCCCTAGTGGCTGGCTGTGGTACTGCGTCTGACAAAGTTGGTGATTCTTCTCACTCTTCCCAGCAGAGTGGCGACTGGTGTTAGCTGCAGTGCGCGCTGTGAAGCCAAATTCAATGTATGCGCAAAACATTTAATATGTAGCATAGCAGCTAGCTGCGCTACGATGGTCATGTTTGAGGCGTTTGAGGCGGGGTCCTTGCTTTTTATGTCCCATTCCTCTAATGCATCTTCCAACACCTCTGCAATGTTACTGCCAGTATGGCTCTCATGCATTGCCCTCGTGTGCAAAACATGAGAAGTCTAACATATGACTCCGGCGCCCTCGATGTCCAGCCGTCGCATGTAAGGGCCACTCTTTCTGCTGAGCCAAGAGATGTTTGTACAACATGCTTCACCTCTTCATACATCCTGGGCACAGCTACTTCAGTAATCTGTTTGAGAGTCGGGATCACATAGCGGGGCTCCATTGTATTTACCATACACCTGAAGCCACGGTTTTCAACGACACTGTAAGGGCGCAAATGAAATTCGATCTAACTCAGCTCGAGCTGAGTTAGATGGAAGCTTGTTATCCAGTGTAGTCTGCTTCAGGTCGCCAGGTTTCGGATGCTTCTCTTTCAACGTCATTTCTGCACGGTGTCTGACAAGGTGCGTTCGTAAGTCGGTTGTGTTACCTGAATATTTTATAGCAGCGTGACAAAGCTTGCATATTGCGTTTGTTTTATCCAAGTCCATGCTTCCTGGTTTGTTTTTAAAACCGAAGTGCACCCACACATCGGCTTTATATTGTGAAGGGGCCGAAGTAATTTGTCAGCTGAGTCTGCCGTGCCGTTTCCAGCTTTTACTACCGAAAGTGGCGCTCTACGTTTTAGTTGGGGGAAACTAAAGCCGCCGTACTGCGACATCTACAGGTACGGAGGTTGTAGTTCACACCCCGTTTAAAACTTCATTCATTTATTGATTTTTTGAGCTGGAAATCAAGTAGTATATCCTGAATTTAATAATTGCGATATATTGCTGTATCGATTTTTTAGCACACCGCTAGCAATCGATTATGCTTTTCGCATCTTGCTGAGCTAAACTGCTTTTAATCGCTGTTTTTGGTCATTTTTTTAATGAAACAAACTGAAAATGGAGCAGAAACAACAACTATCATTGAACTTCAAGTCAGATGACTCCACATTACGCTTAACTCGGGAAATTACAGATAGAGAGCGGGCTAAAATAGCGGACACAGTCACCGCCGCCATTTACAAGTGATACGAAGAGAAAGGCAACTTTAGTGTCCAGCGAGCAGAGGAAAGCCGCTGGTCGCTCCTCCTGAGCTCCTCACTGACGCCGGCAGAAACCCGGAGCTCTTCTCGGGAAAGGCTGATAAAGCAAACATGAAGGAGAAAAAAAGACGAGCACAGGAGGCCAAAAGGCAGAAGAAAGAGGCCCCGCCTCCAACTGAGGCCATTGATGAAGGGGTGCAGTGTGACCTTTGCCAACTGTGGTTCCACTTCGAGTGCGCTCGGGTGGAGGAAGTACCAGACACTGAGTGGCTTTGCCATAAATGTTGTCTGTCCACATGATCACATACACGCTGTTACGACCCGAGGTCTGTGTGCTGTGTCTGTGTTGCCGTGGGCGTGTCTTCCTCTCTTTTGCAGGTGTGTACCTGTGCCCTGAGTGATGCTGGGCTGTTTTCGCAGCTGTGGCTGATCAGCAGCAATTAGTGGGCCACATAAGCAGAGCCAGCGGAGTGCTCTCGCTCTCACTCCTGACTCGTGTCTGACTTAGCTTACTGTGTGTATTACTGCGTGGCTTGTAGGAGGACGTGACCGGCAGGGTTCCACTTGCAACTTCTCCTCGCGCCGTGAGGTCAGTGACTCCGAGGAGGCGGTTGTTAGCTCGGCGTCCCCGATCTGTGGAAGCCTGTGTGATGAGCGACGGACAACCTCCATGTGCTTCCCCAGCGCGGTGGGAGCCGTGGAGACTGTGTGGCCTTGTTTCTGTTGCATTCTAAGTTTAGTTCATTATATATCTTGCTTTGTCTCCTGTGTTGACAGAGATTGTTTTTTTTGTTCGTTAATCGCCTTTGTAATTTACTAATAAATGATGACTTGATGCATGTGACGAGTCCTCCTTTGGTTTTCCACCCGTTTATTTATCTTTTGTTCGTCCCACACCCCCTAGACCAGCCGGGGACGTAACAAATTGGGGGCTCGTCCGGGAGTTTCTGGAAAACCAGGAGACTTGATTCATGTTTCATGTTGTATGTATAGTGACTCAGTTACATAAAGTAACGGTTAACTTTCTCCTCAAGAAAAGTACACCCTAAAAACTAAGAAAGAACAACACAGCAAGAAGCAGCTCTGTGAAACTGAGGAATCCTTAGAGTCCAACCAGTTCTGGGAGAAATGGAACAACCTAAACAAAACCCAGCAGGATGAATTGGCGATCCAAGATGGAAACACTTGGATTAATCACTTTAGTGAACTATACAGTAATATTACAAAAATGATGATCAGCACGAGATATTCACAAAATGGAAAAATCTGGAGGCGGTGATAAAAAACAACCAAAACCCTCTAGATTACCCTGTAACAGAACAAGAATTAACAGAAGCCATCCAGTCCCTGAAAGGAAAAAAGGCTCCTCAAAGAAATGATCAAATACTCAGAAATCAGATTGGCTTTACTAAAACTATTCAATACTCAGTGTTGGGCAGTAGCGTCGCTACTAGTGCACAGCAGACCATGTTTACCCTCCAGACTTTAATTGATCAAGAATTAAATATTAAGAAAAGAAAGGTGAATGCCTTATGTTGACTTAAACGCACCGCCCCCCAACGCTCACTTCACTTTTGGTTTGAAAGCACCTTTAGACTTGGGGGTGGCACCACAGCACCCACTAATCAATTTCAAGACTTGATAGTTTAGTAGCCCTCTAGATGTGCAAAGTTTTCT
This sequence comes from Lepomis macrochirus, assembly GCA_024633595.2. Taxonomy (NCBI): domain Eukaryota; kingdom Metazoa; phylum Chordata; class Actinopteri; order Centrarchiformes; family Centrarchidae; genus Lepomis; species Lepomis macrochirus. The sequence goes on along the minus strand of JALXJV020000022.1, from coordinate 30,230,123 downwards.
AGGCACACGTCACATCTTCAGCGTCATGTGTCCTGCCATTTTAATTTTCATGTTTATTTTAAATCAATAAGTGATTTCCATGTATCCTTCATTATGGGACAGTGTCAGACCTAAATGCACTTGTGTCAGCAGCTGCAGAGAAAAATAAACCGTCAAAGTTTTCATATCACAGTCTAATATAAAATAGATGTTTGAATTATTAATTCACTTTAAATAATTCATGCAAACAAATACACTCAAATTTAAAAACTTCACAACACAAGTTAGTGATTTTTGTGCACAATAACACTTTTTTTCCTCTCAGGCTTTAAAAATATTAAAATTGAAGTGCGGAAAATCATTTTTCATAAACATATATTTATTTATATTTGTAGAAATAATTATTTATATTTAGTAATTATTTCTATAAATAAGGCCTTAAAAGCATTACATTTTGTTTACAAAGGTCTGTAGGGAACTTTTGTTGGGCTTCTTTTGTCACAACAACAAATAAATAATCAGTATGTTTTGATGTTTTATATTGTTACAAACATTGTTATTAATGCTGTTTTCTGTAGTTTGATGTAGTAGCTCATCCCAGCAGCTGATGCCACATATCACCAGCAGGTGGCAGCAGTCACTCATTTTTATTTACCTATGTAGAGACTCACTCCAAAATCAAAAAGCAACTACAAACAGACCTAATTTATTTTTTAAATCTATAAATTATTTATTTTCCCTCTACAGCTTTATTTATTCTACTGAATATAAAGAGGTTGCTTTTACTGATTTGTTGGTGTTTAATTCCTCCTCACTTTGTTTTTATTTGTGCTTTAATTGTTTTCAGTTTTCATGTCAGTCAAACTATTTCTGGCACAATTTCCATGTAAGACAAGAAAGAACAACCTTAAAGATTTGCTTCTCAATTAAATATAAAGGTTCAGAAAAATAAAATGCATAAAAACAAGGAGCCTTATTACAACAATTAATTAATTCAGTTTCTCTTCTTCAGGATGAAAAAACTCAAGCCTGATATGTCTGATACATAACTGTGGAAATCTGACACATTATGTGTATAACGTCTTCCAGTGTGAATTTATTTTTATCATCCTCTTACCAGAAACAAGTTTGACAGTAAGAGGATGAAGATTAGAGGGGACGCGGTTTGGATCCTCTGGACCCTGCAGACCTTCACTCCCACGGAGAGTCTGATTCCTGCAGCAGCACTTTAGTTTACTGCTAGTTTTTTACTTGGTTGCTTTTTGCTCAATTGAAAATAGATTATACAGGTAAATAGAAGATTTTTGTGGTTTGTCTGATTAAGAGGAAGCTCTCAGCTCACTACTTGCTGCCGTTTGCCATCACTGTCCCTGACGCTTCATCAAATGCTGCATAGATCTCGTCTAAATCTTAAAAATAACTCCAGGACTTTATCGTCTCTAACAACATCTGACATCCTTAATCTTCTAAAAATATTAGCGTGTAGTCAACAGTGTTGGAACTTTGAGTTTTCTGCTTTGAACCGGCCCGTCCTCAGCAGAGAAACGTCCGTACAGGCCGATCATGCAGCAGCTTATTACAGCCCTGTTTAGGTTCGTTGTTAGGCTGCAACTGGCACAGACTTATCTCTAAACTCAGGAACTTTAGAAACAGCTGTAAAACCAGTTATATGTTTAGACTGCTTTGCTTCCCTCAATCTTTACCAACTTCAATAATTTCTTCATCTAAACCATCTACCTGCCTCTTAGACCCCATCCCGACTAGGCTGCTTAAAGAAGTGTTGCCCTTGGTTGGCACTTCTCTGCTGGATGTGATCAATCTATCTTTATCAACAGGCTATGTGCCACAGTACTTTAAAGTAGCTGTAATTAAACCTCTTCTGAAAAAGCCCAACCTGGATCCAGACGTTTTAGCCAACTATAGACCTATATCTAACCTTCCATTTATCTCTAAGGTCCTGGAGAAAGCAGTCGCCAAACAGCTGTGTGACTTTCTACATAGCAATAGCTTATTTGAGGATTTTCAGTCAGGATTTCGAGCTCACCATAGCACAGAGACAGCACTGGTGAAAATTACTAATGACCTCCTAACTGCATCAGACAAAGGACTTGTCTCTGTATTGGTTTTACTAGATCTTAGTGCTGCATTTGATACCATTGACCATCAGATCCTATTACAGAGACTGGAACATTTCATTGGCATTAAAGGAACCGCTCTAAGCTGGTTTAAGTCCTATTTATCAGATCGATTTCAGTTTGTACATGTTAACGATGAGTCCTCCATGCATACCAAAGTTAGTCATGGAGTTCCACAAGGATCTGTGCTCGGACCAATCCTCTTCACTTTATATATGCTTCCTTTAGGCAATATTATCAGGAAACACTCCATAAACTTTCATTGTTATGCAGATGATACTCAGTTATATCTATCGATCAAGCCAGATGAAACTCATCAGTTAGCTAAGCTTCAAATGTGTCTTCAGGATGTTAAAACCTGGATGACCTGCAATTTTCTAATGTTAAACTCAGATAAAACTGAAGTTATTGTTCTGGGCCCTAAGCACCTCCGTGACGCATTATCTAAAGATATAGTTTCCCTGGATGGCATCGCCCTGGCCTCCAGCACCACTGTGAGAAATCTTGGAGTTATCTTTGACCAGGACATGTCGTTCAACTCTCACATTAAGCAAATTTCAAGGAAAATCAGAAACATCCTGACTAAAAATGATGCAGAAAAACTAGTCCATGCATTTGTTACTTCTAGACTGGATTACTGCAATTCATTATTATCAGGCTCCTCGAAACTCATTGAGTCGTGTTGGGCAGTATCAACAGTAGGAATATTATTACAGTATTAATATAGTATTACAGTAATGTTACTGCAATGCTCCAATCCCAGTAACTAATTGTGTACCGGATTACTTTTCCAAAATAGTTATATTACAGCTACTAATCCAAGTAACACTGCGTTATCAGAACGCACCATCCTTTACGTGAATGTGCGAATATGTGTAAGTTAGCTGTTAGCTAAGAAGCTAAAGGAACAATGGCTATCGAGGGAGAGAGGCATTCTTTACACAGATGGAAGTTTTGCCATTATAGTATCACAGTCGGTACGATATTTTTTATTTCAGCCGGTAGCATAAAGAAACGTTTGGCCTGTATGTTTTGTGAAAACCTAGCTCCTTGCTGCTGTGATGAATATAGTACTAGTTAAAAAGTCCGGAGAGACTGCTTTGTTTGGTAGTGAAAGTAATATAGTAACTAACAAGTAACGTAACTTGTAACTTTTATTACCCAGTAATAAGTACTATTAATAAGTAGTATTATTATTATTTTAGGAGTAATAAATAACTAGTAAGTTATCACAATTTCTGAGTAATTTGCCCAACACAGCTCAGGAGACTGAGGATCGAGTCCCGAGTGAAAGAAAGTAAAGTTTCTTGTTGAGGTTATCTTTTAGAACATTTTTAACAAATGCTTTTTAAAAAGTTATCGGGACAAAAATCAGCCATTTAAATAGTGGTGGTGACATGTCCCCAGAGTCCAAAGTGTCCAAGTGACACCAATGAATGGACCGACATGGTAAATTATATTATGGACAACCAGGATGTCAAAATCATAAACAAAGATGCCGAACAGCTCTAATCAGACTAATCATTATTTCATCTCTGACGCTGCTTATTTCTAAATAAAGTCATTAAAATGACCTTCATTTTTACAAGCTGCAGTTTGAAAGTGATGAAGCATAATGAGTATATTTTGATACTTAAGTTTTAAATGCAGGACGCTTCCTTGAGTATTTCTACACTGTAGTATTACAACTTTTACTGAAGTTTAAGGTCTGAGCTCTTCTTCCAGCTGTGGTTTCGGAGGAGCTTCAGTGTGTTTTGAGCCTGAGTTAAGATGAACAGCTGATCCTCACACCGTCACTCCTCCTCCTGAGAAGCGACAGGTTCAATCAGGTTAACTGACAGATCAGAGAGCAGCTTTGTGTTCAGACGACAGCCGAACTGTGCTACTGTAAAAGCCTTTCTGATCAGAACAAGACGACGGAGATGTCTCTCCGCCTCCACAACGCCGACTCCGCCGGGAATTCGCCGCCGCCACGAGCTGCAGTTTGAACTCACCGTTCAAAGGAAATAAAAGAAGTCGAAGCCGATTGTTCCCACATCAGCAGACACCTTCATCAGAAAAGAGTCGAGACTCAGCTTAAAGCATGAGCAGCTGAGCGTCTTGTTCCCTGCAGTTTGTTATTTGTTGGACCTGGAACAGAACTTTTTTAAAGAAATACAGGCTCATAAAAATCACAGGAACAAATTTGAAAATGTGAACTGGAAAGAAAAAATGACTTCAGGCAGGTTTAAGGTAACAAAACCACAATTAAAGCCCAGTTAAACCAAGTACCTGTACCACAGGGAGGATTTCTTCTTACCGAGGTAATCCACAGACTTATTTTGCTGTGGTGATGTGGAGAAACTCTTTTTACAGCGATGGGTTTCATTTTTCTGACAAAGTAAGTCACTTAATTTTAGTCCGACATTAAACTACGTCAGGAGGAGAGAGATGGAGTTAATCTATCCCTCGGCCCTGAGAGGCCGGGGTTCTGATGTTCAGACAACGTAGGATCGAACACAAGGATCCATCTCGATCCAAAACTCTACAGAGACCAAACTAAAAAACGTGAAGCTAAAAGTTCCAAAACAAGAGATTCAGCTTCTCCTCAGCTTTTTACACATCAAGCTCAGTTTTTTAAGATAAGTACCATTTGAACCACTGAGCCTCGCTGAGCTGAACCCAGCCAGTGCAGGATCAAAAACACATTGAAGTCTCCACCCAGTCCTCCTCAGGGCTTTTAACACGCCCACTTATATCCACTCCAGAAAATAGACCGACTCTGATCTGCTTAAGACACGGCAGCGCTGCAATTGAAAATCAATTGAGGGATGATGAATGGCGTACATTAGGCTGCTGTGGCACCGGGCTGGATTCGGTAAATAACGGTCGGCGATAAACAAGGCGTGCTGCGGTTCGGAGACTTTCGTTAGCCGGCAGCGATGTGTCACAGCTGATGAATGGTCCGGCTCTGAGAAGACCCACGAAGACTATAAATTATATTTCCACTGTTAACTTAATGGAAAAACACAAATCATCCTCAGCAGCAGCAGCAAGCCCGAGACACCTGAGAGTCCTGGACCAGAACCAGGAAGAGTTCATCTTTAAAAAACTCCTTATTGATTCACTGTGGAAGAGAGACGTTTACTCTAAACTGAAAACAAAGGTCCAGTCTGTCGAATCCTCTGCAGGGTCACTTATAATGGAGTATTTTGCATGTACTGCTTCTATCCGGATCTGAATACTCGTAACTGTCTTCTGGGTCATCGCTTTTAAATTCTAGGCCGAGATCGAACGTGTCAGACTTAATTTTGGGTCTAAAATGAGGTTTCATTTTGTGGCGACAGTCATTACATCACGAAGGGCTTCATCCAACAGAAACACAGCAGGTCTGTTTGAAGCCGGCTCTTTGTGATCTGTAATTTCCATCCAGATGGTGAAACTTTCTCATTCAGCTCCCTCTCGTCCCCCGCAAACTCTCATTAGCAGGTTCCATTCTGAGCTGTCAGTCAGCCTGTTAAAATGAGAAATTACATTCTGTTCGTTCAGACTGAAATCAGACAGCAGCTTCTCTCATGTCAGCTTTATCACATCTGAATATTAAAGAGCCACCAAACGCCCCAGTTTCAGCTTGAACACGCCGCCTTCAGATGAAAAAATGCTTTCATCCCTCCTGATCACACGCTGTCTAGCCCTGTGATTAATTCACGATTATTGGTTTAATCTATGAAATGTTACGCAACAGTGAGAAAACGTAGTATGCGCCGTCGTGACCATTTATACTCGTGCGTTGGTGTCTTCGTCACCAAAACGCTAGTTGACGGCGGGGTTTCCGTGTTCCACTGTGTTGAGTTTCTTCTTCTTTGTGGTAGGCTGCTTCGAACAATAAGTCTGCTGCGCTGACTAAACACAAGGCATGCTGGACCGGTGCTGAAAAACATCACCAGGTCACATGATCCTAAAACCTTGCAGGAGAAGGCGGCTGCACAAAGTTGGAACCACCTTTTGCCTGATCTCGCTGATCTCATTTGCCTTTGCAAATGTCGCCTTTGTTCCACGCTCTCTAAGGGAAACAGAAAGGAAACCCCTGCACCTGATGGCGAGTGCTGTTCAACATTGATCAGCAAACGATGCGCTCACTCCGCTAACTTTTAGTGAAAACGCAGAAACAAGAGAAGGCCTCAGAGACGATCACGGCGTCCGATGAAGTAGCGGGAAATGTGACGCTACCAACCCCACCAATCACAGGTCTTCTGGTTTGCGTTGCCACAACGTGTTGCATCTTTGGGGAGGTGCTGTCAGGCTACACCTTACCACCTTAAGTCTGAACCCTCTTATGTAATGTTTCGTGTTGAAGCCACGTGATGAGTCCTCTGAATGTCTGAGTGTGAACAGGTTTCTGTCCCCACATCATGAACACCAGGACGTGCACACAGGTTTATTTCTTGTGAAGACAATGCATCGCTTTATATTCATTAGTTAGAAGCTGACAAAACAAAGTTTGTACCGAAAGTTTTATTTTTAACCTTATGAGGACAATTTAAGAGGAGAGTCCCCAGAAGGTAATATGAAACATAATGCAGCATGAAGACAGAAAACCATTCAATGTTACATATGGAGTGTATTTATTCATATAATAATAATAATAATAATAATAATAACCAGAATGCAGTGTAACCTTCAGTCAGTCCAAATGATCTGAGAATCTATTGCAGAGAATAATCAGTTATAAAAATATCTGTCTTCACACGTCCAGAGTCGTCATGTTAGTGTCTTTTTAAAAACTTTTCTTTATTGCTCCTCTCTCCCAAAAAATCCAAATATAAACACAGACGTCGGACGTGACAATGAGGACGTGTTTTTCCACTGCAGGGAGGAGACAAGAGACGCTTTGACCAGCGGAGGCGACTTTTATCGAGGGAACATTTGAAATGTAGATGAGTTAAGATGTTTTACTGTAAACAGAGATGGAAAAAAATAAGTTTCTAAGAGCCACAGTTAATACATTAAAAATGCATCTGAAGTCTAACAACAGAGAGAAAGTCCCTCCTGGACCTTATTTTGGAAAACATATGTACGGTAGTCAACGGCAAGAGACAACTAATGTTTTATCCTGTTTGAATTGTGCCCTGAAAATACACACGTGTTGTTTGTGAATTTAAAAGATAATTTAAGTCAATAAAGGCGCATTTTGCTATAAAACAGTAGAGTTAAATTTAGTTTAATGTGAAAACGCTCAGTGAATTACATCTCTTGTCTCGCACCATGAGACACAAACACGTTAGCGTGGTAATGCTAAGCTAACATTCACTCCTTGATTGTTACTAGCTAGGTAGCTTAGCTAGGTTCTAAGCACAGATATCACCTTATCCTGTTTTTTCCTCAATCTAATGGCTTGTGGTCCTTTCATCACATCATGTGCAAACGTTTGACGTTAGCTACAGCAGCGTTAGCTACAGTGATGTTAGCCTGAGTAACGTTAGCTGGAGTAATGTTAGCTTGAGTGGCAATAGCTCACGTCACGTTAGCTTGAGTATTGTTAGCTTGAATAATATTAGCTTAACTCACGTTAGCTTGTGTGACGTAAGCTTCAATCACGGAGAGAGACAGTTACGATGTCACGTACGCAATTTTTCCGTTTGTGGACTGGTCACAAACGGCAACTTTTTTTGACTTAAACTATCTTTTAACTGAAAACATCAAAACATCAGTCGTCTCTCACGGTTGTCTCCCCATCGCACATATTTAAGTTAGGACCCATAATGGTCCACCTGAAGTGCAGGGACAGGCTCGCTGTGGACCTTTTAAGCAACAAGACTTCTAGGAAATGTGGTCTCTAAATCTGGAGACCATCAATCCGTTAACCATCGAGTGCTATACGACATTTTACTTTTCCACCATTTTATTTATTGGATGTCAAATTTACGCTCTGTAGATTTAAAGTCTAGTGAAGAAACATTAGTTTCTACTACAGAACGTCATATTCAAAGCTGAAACAAACGATCTTTCTGTTCACACCACGAAAGTACAGCTCTTGGCCATATGAGTTTGAACCCAAATTTATGAATGTCCATTTATGCAAGGATATAAACATATCCAAAAAACATGGTAAATCAACATTATAAGTCAAATATTGGACATTTAAAATCCAAATAATGCCATAGTTCTGATTTAATTACAACTTAGTCAAAACTTTGACTATCATAATTATGAATTTAGATTATCTGTCTTTTCCTGGTTGTTTACGGCGTCTACACTGGAGGTGGGATCTAAGCAGCAGCTTATTTTTGTAATCACCCATGAGTGGGGTTGAATTTGGACACTTTTAAAAACATTTGCAGAAATGAATAAATGAATAAATAAACCCCACATCAGAGGCGACCAATCATCCGCTTGAGAGTTAATGATGAGGCAGTGGAGGAAAAACTGATACCCAGAGGAGCTTTAATAAAAATCTGATTATCTGCTGCAGTGGAAAAACACAGTGAGAGGAAACGTGTCGCCACAGGGAGGAAAACAAATCAACAAAACATTAAAAAGAATTGATATTTATCTGAGAGAGATTTATCTAATGGATCCTCGGATGAGGGAGATGGAAATCAGGCTCTGTCATTATTGAGTTGTGAGAAATGTATGATTTTCCTCACAAGGAGGACATTTTTAAAGATACTGAATCATATAAAAACACACTTTTACTGTGTCTCAATTTGCGGACTTCCGTTTCACACTTCTGAGTGACGGTTCTGGCAAAGCGCAGTGCACCACGAGAACCCGGATGGTGTAACGGTCAGAAGGTCGGAGTGTGGAACGCTGGACATTTCTCACCTGGGTTCGATTTTTAATTAAATTTAATTGAAGTGAGCAAACAAGCCGGCAGATATTTTTGGCGGGAGACGGCCGCGATCACACGTCGGCGATAACGATCCGCCCGGTTACAATTCGCATTAAAAATCTGAGACAACACTACCCTGTCAAAATGTACATACTAGGCAAGTCAGCACACAGTGTACAGACGTTTGTGTACTGACAGAAGTATTTGAGTTGAGACGCAGCTTTTATCTCACGGTCTCAGAAACTCGTCACATTACAGAACCTAAAGTCGCTCTAAACTGTCTTTTAGTTTAAAATATTTTCTCACAGACGCTGTGAAACCACCTGAATCAAAATGGCAGTCGAGTGGTTTTTCTGAGACCGCGTGTTTCCGAGCGTACAGAAGCCCATTTCTGTCAAAAATACGAGTACTAGTAAGACTTTTATAGTCTGAATTATGTGAAAGAAATTCAAATTAGTCAGTTTTTGTCATGACTACTTACATTTGTATTGTCCTAACTTTTTTTCTATTTTCTTCTTCTTGGCAGAAACGGGCTTCCGTACGCCACATGGCGAAGGAAAACATTCTCAATCCCAACTCGTCACACATGGACCGCTTAGTCAAGACCCCTTGGCATCACTTTTAACGCCTTTGGTACCCTTTAGTGACCTGTGCGGTCCCGCGGGCAAGTTAGCAACATAAAATATGCAATATTCAGTTAGATTTTCAAAATAAAAGTACCCAGTAACATTGGTTAGATTTAGGCAACAAAACTAGTTGATTAGGTTCAGGAAAAGATTATGGTTTGTGTAAAAATAACTGTTACGTCAGTCAGTTAACTCACGTAAGTAAAGTAACATTGCTTACATAACTTAAGCAAACTGTGCAACTTTAATAGAAACATTTAATGTTGACTTTATGTTTCACACAGGAAAACAAACACCGGTCTCCTGGTTGAAAGTTTGGTTTCTGGGAAACCGTCCATCACAGCCGCCTCCTTACTTACTTTACCATCATAAATGACGCTACAGGGCTTCCCCCGGTGTATTACAAACTGACGCCAACGGGTCTTGACCATTCGTCCTTATGTGACGACTTGGGCGTGGGATCGGGTTGGGCGCAGGGGCGATGAATTTGGAAATGTGTCCTAAAGCAGTTTCCATACAGTTGTGTTTTTCATGTGACTCTGATGAACTAAACATTTGTGTTTTTGTGCTTTTTTTAAACAAATGAATCCGTTTAAAACCATCAATTCCCTAAAAAAAAAAAGAAAAAGAAAATCATTAACGCTGGATTTTTTAACCTTTGACATTTTCCTTGGAGTTTTTCCACAAACAGAACAACAAAAACAAAGACACCTGACCTTAAAGTCCCACCATTGTTAAAATGAACAAAAGAGATGCAACGTGTAAAGACCCCCCCCCACCCCTTCTTTATAATATAGGAACAATATAAGATACAGTTTTCTGTGTTTTTCCAAAATCTTCATTTGTTTTTATAGTTTAAGTTAACTGATGATCTCAGGTAACGTCAAAGTCCCCGCCTCCTCCTGAAAATTCTTATTTTTAAATACTAAAATAGTTCCGAGAGATCAAATGCTCGAATCCCATTGGCTTAGGGCTGAAAATCGTCCAACAACAGGAAGTCTTTTATTTTGAAATATCCAGTCACACAGATTGCACGTTGTTTAAAATTGTTAAATAAAGTCTATTTCCTGTCCATGGCTTCTTTCTTTGCTGCTGCCTCTTCTTAACGCCATTCATCATGGCTTCCTGTTTCCCAGAATCCTCTTTTCTTCTTAAGAACAAAACCAAAAGGAATAAAATCTGTAAGAAACTGATTCTCTGCATAATCAAACCGGGAGTTATTTCTGTTCCTCGGTGGTCATTAAGACATAACGATGTCCGAATCTGTGTCTTTTTCTTTTCGACGGCGGTCCTCGGCCCGGCGATCTTTTCCCTCTGTGAGTCTGAAGGCACTTGATGTCATGGCAGAGGGCGAGCTTTCCTCCGGCGTCTGACGCAGACAGACGCACGTCAAAATAAAAGTCAGGCCGCACGCTGTAAAAAGTTACCCTCCCCTGCTGCCGTTTGTCCGTCAGCTCGTGGTACAGTACTTTTGATCTGTGGATGGGGGGGTTGGGAGGGTTTATGATAGGGGATGGTGGGGGGGGGTCAGGAAAGATGACATTCAAACTGTTTTTTACTCTTTTTTTTCTGACTGATGCGCCATTTTTTCTGCGCTCTGTGGCTCCAAGCTGAAAACAAAAGGTCGATGAGTTTCGCTGGAGAAAATCGATGAAACACCGACGCGTGATTGGCAGCTGGTCATCGTGCCTTCGAAACAAAACCATAATGACCTGTTCGCTTGGAACAACTCAAGGGATAAGCCTGTTTGCCGCTAGCCCAAATTAGCATCCCAGCTAATATCGCAGATGCACTTTGCTAACCAAGCTAGCCAGCTCCGACCTCTCGTCCGTATCTGGTCACGTCTGGTTCCCAATAACAAAGACGGCGACGGCCAAAATGCCAAACTGGAGACTTGAAAACGGTAGTCCAGAAAGGAACCGGTGACGTCACGGCGGCTTCGTCTTTTATACCGTCTGTTACAGGTGCAGACAGGAAAAGCACGTGAGCTGCATGAACCGTGTGCTTTGATGAAATTTAACGGACTTGTTGACCTTTCAGTAATAAACGTTACTTTACTCTGTCTTTCTGAAAGCGAGATGTTTAAGGTGGATGTGTAAAGTTTCTGGCGTCAGTTAGTCTGGAAGCAGAGGGGGGGGGGGCAAGACCTGTTGAAAGTCTTGGTTGTTCCAGCTGTAGCTCCCCTGAGTCCAGACTTTGTGCTACGCTAGGCTAAACTACCTCTGAGTCTGCAGAAGCTTCTCCACGTGGACCTCTTGTCCTTTTCGGTCAGACATCTTGTCAGGAAGTCTCTCTGTAGTTCTAACCGTATCTTTGGTTATTGGGGGGGAGGGGGGGGGTGTGATGGGATGGGAGGGGGAGGTGAGGACAGGCGGACGAGTCAAAGGTCTTGGTGTCCTGTAAAGGAGGGTAGGAGGGGTCACCTCTGCCGGCCAATCAGAGCCAGACTCAGAGTGACGCACAGCTGCCATATATGGGGCACTGAAGGCGGGGCGAGCGACCTTAGATCTGTGTGGGAGAGAGAGAGAGAGAGAGAGAGAGAGAGGGGACATGGTGTTTTTAAAAGGAATCAAAGGAAACTGCGGTTCCCAACATGAGGTCTGGGACCCTAAAGGAGGTCGTTAGGGATAATTTAAGGATCAATGAAGTGAACTCACTGTTGGAGGGAGGGTCTTTACATTCGCCCTCCTCGATGGTGACATCATCAATGGCGATATCGCCCTCGATACCAGAACCTCGGACTCCCTCCATCACCATCTGCCAGAGAGAAAGACAGGAAACAAGTGCTCAGATTACTGCAGTAAAAGCACTAAATACTACACTGTAAAATGATGTTCATCATAATTGACTGTGTGTGAAAGTCAGACTCTTTAAAAAGTAGTTAATATAAATACGTAGAATAACCTTCAGAAGCCGGGTTTGATAACTTTAAGAACAGGACTCAAACTATTAGTCCATTAATCAGCTGATCGTTAGTTACAGCTTCTGAATGTAACGCTGCTTTTATTTTATTCATCACGTGAACGTAAACAAAAACATTTAATCTGTTATAAACAAATCAAATCATTTAACGACGTCACCTTGGAGATGTTCTCCTGACATTTTATAACAAACACCTAACTGATCAATGAAAAGAAATCTGTAAACAATCAGAACAGATAACATGACACTTTAAAACTGGGCTGAAGGGGGTGTGGCCTCTTGTAAAGGGGGGCGTGGCCTCTTGTAAAGGGTTTGTACCTGGAAGGCTGCAGTTGGGTGGATGTTGACCTTGGCTTGCCGCCAGCGGTCTCCTTGGTTTCCTGTCAGACTCCAGACCGAGGTGTCCGTCACCGTCTGACCTTTCTGCCGCAGAAACACGTTCAGACCTCCTGCAGACAAACCAACAGGTGTTCAGTACTAGACTACCTGCTCTGTCCTGGACCCTGGACCTGAGGCTGCGGTCTCACCTGCTCTGTCCTGGACCCTGGACCTGAGGCTGCGGTCTCACCTGCTCTGTCCTGGACCTGAGGCTGCGGTCTCACCTGTTCTATCCTGGACCTGAGGCTGCGGTCTCACCTGTTCTGTCCTGAACCTGAGGCTGCGGTCTCACCTGCTCTGTCCTGGACCTGAGGCTGCGGTCTCACCTGCTCTGTCCTGGACCTGAGGCTGCGGTCTCACCTGTTCTATCCTGGACCTGAGGCTGCGGTCTCACCTGCTCTATCCTGAACCTGAGGCTGCGGTCTCACCTGTTCTATCCTGGACCTGAGGCTGCGGTCTCACCTGTTCTGTCCTGGACCTGAGGCTGCGGTCTCACCTGTTCTATCCTGAACCTGAGGCTGCGGTCTCACCTGTTCTATCCTGGACCTGAGGCTGCGGTCTCACCTGCTCTATCCTGGACCTGAGGCTGCGGTCTCACCTGCTCTATCCTGGACCTGAGGCTGCGGTCTCACCTGCTCTATCCTGGACCTGAGGCTGCGGTCTCACCTGCTCTGTCCTGGACCTGAGGCTGCGGTCTCACCTGCTCTGTCCTGGACCTGAGGCTGCGGTCTCACCTGCTCTATCCTGGACCTGAGGCTGCGGTCTCACCTGCTCTGTCCTGGACCTGAGGCTGCGGTCTCACCTGCTCTATCCTGGACCTGAGGCTGCGGTCTCACCTGCTCTATCCTGGACCTGAGGCTGCGGTCTCACCTGCTCTGTCCTGGACCTGAGGCTGCGGTCTCACCTGTTCTATCCTGGACCTGAGGCTGCGGTCTCACCTGCTCTGTCCTGGACCTGAGGCTGCGGTCTCACCTGCTCTGTCCTGGACCTGAGGCTGCGGTCTCACCTGTTCTATCCTGGACCTGAGGCTGCGGTCTCACCTGTTCTGTCCTGGACCTGAGGCTGCGGTCTCACCTGTTCTGTCCTGGACCTGAGGCTGCGGTCTCACCTGCTCTGTCCTGGACCTGAGGCTGCGGTCTCACCTGTTCTATCCTGGACCTGAGGCTGCGGTCTCACCTGCTCTATCCTGGACCTGAGGCTGCGGTCTCACCTGCTCTATCCTGGACCTGAGGCTGCGGTCTCACCTGCTCTATCCTGGACCTGAGGCTGCGGTCTCACCTGCTCTATCCTGGACCTGAGGCTGCGGTCTCACCTGCTCTATCCTGGACCTGAGGCTGCGGTCTCACCTGCTCTGTCCTGGACCTGAGGCTGCGGTCTCACCTGCTCTATCCTGGACCTGAGGCTGCGGTCTCACCTGTTCTATCCTGGACCTGAGGCTGCGGTCTCACCTGCTCTATCCTGGACCTGAGGCTGCGGTCTCACCTGCTCTGTCCTGGACCTGAGGCTGCGGTCTCACCTGCTCTATCCTGGACCTGAGGCTGCGGTCTCACCTGCTCTATCCTGGACCTGAGGCTGCGGTCTCACCTATGTGTTTCCCGTACATGTGGTAGTAGAAGGCGAAGCAGTAGGTGGGGTTGTTGGTAACGGAGGAGGAGGAGGAGGAGCTCTTGGAGTTCATGTTGAAGGTGGGAGACAGCAGCCGGGCCTTGTCTCCGTCCAGCCTCGGCCTCGACGTCTCGATGTACATGTAGAAACCTGAGAGACCGTCACAGGACAGGCCGGGGTCAAAGGTCAGCTCAGACCCTGTAGGAGTTTTCAGAAACGCTTCTGCATAACAAGGCGTTTTAGGCTGCTGAGCTTTAAAAATCCATCCGATATATTTGTCTGTCTGTTAATCAAAATGATTCTTGTCTTATTAATTTAACATTGCAGCTCCACAGAGTCCATCAAACGCTGCAAAAACAGGATTAGGAAGAACAGAAAATGTAAAACAAATTACAAAAAGGCTGAAATTCTACTGGTATATTTCTTTAATTTCCGAGCTGTACGGGGAACTGAACCCATAACCCTGCTCTCCTCCCGCTTGGTTGCAGAGCTGCGGCAGAAACAGTAAAAACTGAAATCAAATCGAGCAAACAAACAATCCTCACAAATCAAACGAGCGAAGAAAACACGTTTCCTGTCTGACAACAGCTCACCCCGAGGCGCTCCGCAACGAGACGCCACCTCGCAGAGGAAACGAGCTGCAGAGGAAGACGAGCAGGAGGAAACGACGAAGAGGAGGAGACGAACAACACTCTGATCATCCTGCTGCCAGCAACAATTTAGTTTAACACTCTTTAATATTTATAAGCAGAGGAGGAAGAAGATTCAGTCAAACTACTGATTCCACTAAATACTCCACCAGAACAAGTCCTGCTTTGGAAATGTTGCTTAAATGAACGCACGCATCAGAAAAAATGTACTATTACTGATGTAGTGCTAAAAGTGCTCAACACACTGTTGGGAGTTTGGACTTCCTGTTAAGTGTCTCTCTCTCAGTCTGAGCGGCTGTCTCTCTACCTCAAGGCGGGGTCTGATGGCAGGGCGTTGACAGCCAATCACATTTGATTATCTAGCGTCTTCCAGCCCGAAGGAGCTGCAACAGACGGCGTCTGAGACGACAGGTTGTGACCACACAGCTGCTGCTGCTGCCACCCGACCCACGCCGCAAGGGACGCTAACCGGACGCTAACCGGACGGTCCACATACTCAATATCTGAATTGTCACTTTCTCCAAATATCAGGACTTAGTGACTGTCTCCTGTATAGCGGCCGAGCCCGGCGCCACTATCACCGCTGGTTGGTGTGCAATGCATTCTGGGATATTTGGCTTAAGTTAGCTCCCAAAGTATCCTGAGAAAACAGGCAGCGCTTCACGTCAGGTCATGTGGGCTGAACGAGGCGGATGAGGACGTTTCACATCAGACAGAAAGGCCTCTCGTCTCGTGGTCGGGCAGGTTCGTATCTGCGTAACAACTCCCGCCCTTCAGACCGCCGCTTCAGGTGTTTCGAGTTGTAAATGAAGAAAGTCTTTTCATGATCACATGATCATGATGATTTATTTGCTTTGTTAGCGGTCAGTTAAAGGTAGTTGTTGGTGGAAAATGAAGGTTTGTATTTTCACAGTGAAGCTTTCTGACCGCTGCAGCCTGAAGACGGGACGCCGTCCTCCATCTGCACGCCGTCACCGTCTCTATGCTCCTTCTCCTCTGACGGCTTTCTTCCTTTATCATTGATGAACATCTGTTTTAAAATGGCGGCTCTAGAAATAAGCTCTTGCTCTTTGTTTCTGTCACCAGAACCTGTCGTTCGGTTTTAACGCTTTAGACGGCGGAAACGATTTCAGCTGTCGAACTGAAAATATCCGGACGTGACAGCTGACTGTTGTTTCATGACCGTTTGAAAGTAAGAAGCAAATTAAGAAAGAAAACTCAACTCTGAACTGTCATTCTATTTTTCGCTCCGGGACAGATGCTAAAGTTATCTTTCTCCAACTAAAGGCGCCGAGGACAGTTTGACAGGTCGGCTTACCGACGCCCACTTACAGATCCGGCGTCAGTGTTGACAGTGCAGAGATAATTCAGTCAGACGTGTTCCTCTCTAATAAGTCTGCGGCCGTCAGCCTGACAGTCAGTTCTTACTCAGTTTGTATTTGTGACATCCTGCTTTTTCCTGATAACGTCCCTCTGTCTTTATGGGAGGGAGACCTGCCAAACTCCATTGGAAAATGTGGCGATTTAAGCAGAGAGTGTCCAAGTGTGTTTCCCTCTGGCAGCCGCAGTGGAGGCGTTTTTCTCTGCCTCCTCCTTTGTTTCTGGTAACGAACAGACTTCCAGCTAGCTGATGAAACAAAGCCTTTATGTGCGGAGGACGTTAGTTTACGAGTTAACACCTTAATGAGATTCTGTTAAATCTTATGGTCTTTTTGTAACTGTTGGTATTTTTTGGTGTTATGTTATTGTATCATTTACTGTTGAATTTTAATTATTTTCTTTCATTCATATTTTGTTTGTTTCTACTCTACAGCACTTTGTAACTTGGTTCGTAAAAATATTAAATTAAAGTTAATTTAATGTTACTTTTCCTACTATTACTATCAGTATTATTATCATTTCATTAGCTCCACTGGTGTTGGTTGTGAGCAGTAAAATGCCATCTGTTTTAAAACACAAGAAAACAATTTCTACATGATGAGTGAGCTAAGAACTCGGTAACCTTTGAAAACTGACCTCCCTCTTGAAATGGCAGATGATCCTGTTAATATCTGAAATGAAAACTATACTAGCAGAGCAGTGATTCTTTTTTCAGCATGTTGTACATGACGTCATTAAGTTATGTGTGGTGAAAAATCACATGACAGCAGGGGATGGCGAGGTGAGTGGCTCAAGTGACGCAATTTCAATATTGTCATTATTATATTTTTTAATCAATAATTATGGTTTACTGACTTACATGACCTTTTAGCTGCGGTTGTACAGATTTTAGGTTTGAAAAGTATTTGAAGATACTCAAAGAAATGACAAGCAAAACCACCAATGTAGGTGAAGGGTTAATCTAAACTGTGAAGACAGTCACTGTGATTTCTAACTTTGTCTCTGTATCAAATAAACAGCTGAACATTTATTTACATTTTTGTAGCAGTTATTTGACAAATGTAACTAGAAACAAAGTTTTCTGTTAACTTTAGGTTTGAGTTAGATGAAACATGTGAAAGCAGCAAACGATGGTTAAAAATTCAGCTTTTAAAGGACATTAATCTCAGAACCTGAGCAGTTTTACACGTCAGTGTTGTTTTTTTTTTTATCACTTTCTATGATTATGAGTAAGGCTTCAACTAATGATTATTTTCTTTGTCAATTAATCAATTAGTTGTTTGGTCTGTAAAATCATCAATTCAGAAGACGGGAAAACGTCCCGATCAGTTCAAGATACTTTCTCAGATGTCTTGTTTTTTCTACGACCCGTCTTACAGGAAAGAAAGCAGAAAATTTTCACATTTAAGAAGCTGAAATCAGAGAAATATAAAAGACTCAAATCGGTTCCCATGCGTACAGTTAGCAATTACTTTAATAGTCTGCAACGAATCGATTGCTTGATTAACTGCTGCAGCTCCAATTATGAACGGACTGAAAATGTGTTCTGGTGTCTCAGTTTTTAGTCCTTCAAGTTCATCAGCTTCATTATCTCTTAATCTCAGCAAACACTTTGTATTTAATAAGAAGAAATTAAAGACCTTTTTAATCTGGGTAATCAGATGTTTCTCATATCGTTATTTTCTCTTTTCGACTTTTGTTCAGTCTGTGTGGTTCTGTGTGTGTTCTGTGTGTGTGTGGTTCTGCGTGGTTCTGCGTGTACCCTGCTTGGAGCCGGTGTGGTCGGAGCTGGGGCCCGTGTTCGGCGTGTACTTGGTGTCTCGTGTGGAGGCGCTGTGACGCGTCCAGTCGAACTCGTCTGTTTTGTCCTGAGAGAACAAACACAACGCCTCGTCCTCGAAACCACACTGGAACTCCCCTAAACACACAAATATGCAGAAATCAGAGTCCATTTTTCAAATATGATAAAACATAAACTGATATAAGCTCAGTGTTACGTTCAGAGCCTGAGAATTAATAAATGTTACTGTCTAAATCAGAACTTCCTTTGGAAACTGAACCAAACTTCAGCTGCTCTGCAGAAAGACTGATAACGTAGAAATGGTGAGTTTCACAAACGTTTAATATTTTAATTAATGTTTACTCAGCACAGTTACAGCTAACAGTGACTAAGACATCAAATTACATTAATAAATTTATATATTTCTGAATGTACAGGTGCATCTCAAAAAATTAGAATATCATGGAAAAGTTATTTTTTCCCCATAATTAAATTCAAAATGTGAAACTTTCATATTTTTAGATTCATTACAATATTTCAGACATCTTTTATTTGATTTAATCTTGATGATACGACAGAGGGCCACTTTGAGGAGTAAAAAAAAAATCAGATTACAAGAATAAAGCCGTAATATTACGTAATATTAAGTTGCATTTTTAAGATACATGTTAGGGGAAATAGTCGAGCAGCCTGCCACCTCCATGCGTTGAAATGAGGAATGTGGAGAATGTTGTAAAGTTATTCTTCAGTATAGGTTTCTTAAGGAATCATGAAACCCCTTTTTATTAGCACGCAGATGTAAGCAATGATTGCCTTGCAGCCGACCTGCCGTTTCCTCTTCCACAAAAGAGGCAATTTCATCCAAGTCTTCTAACTTCAGAATAGAAACAGTTTCTTGCAAAGACTTTTAACGCACCGAGGCGGCAGGCTGCTCTTCTGATCATTTATCTTAAAAATGCAACTTTATTCTTGTAAGATTAGGACTTTATTCTCATAATCTCTGATTTGTTTCCCTCCTCAATGTGGCCCTGATGCTCCGTCGTAGTTTGCAGCTCATGGGAATCAAAACTTTAGTATCTCAAAATGTATTGATTCGAATAAAGAATTTATAAGGTTTGGACCGCAGCCCTCTGGTCGACGTATCAGGAAAATTAAAACAATAAAAAGACAAAAACAGTATTAAGGAAATATAAAGGAAAGTATCTAGAAGCTAAAGGTCTTGTATGTACGCTGTGGTTTTACTTTGCTTTTAGACTCTCACTTTTATTTATGTTTGTATATCTGATTGGATCCAGTTTCGTTGTACCTGTGCAGTAACAGTACAGATTTTATAAATCTCTCTTATCAGCTTTTCACTTTTCAGACCCTGCTTTAACTTAGTTATGCCGAAATTCAGACTTAGTAAAGACTTGAGTTCAGAGTCGGCTGGTGGCTCCTGGTGAGTAAAGAGTGTCGGCGTGGGCAGGTACTTACTGAGATGTGGGTTAACGGGAGCTGTGAAGGGACAAAAGACAAGGACTCTGTTAGATCGTCGAGTAAAATCCGTTAGAGAACAGTTCTCCACAGAAAAAAAAATAGTGGATCTACATTGCTGGTAAAACAAAAAAAGAAAGTGACATAAATACAAAAGTATGAATGAACGATATATTGTTTAATCCTTTAAGAATATTAGATTATAGCTCCGATGACGCTGGTCTGTGGACGCCACTCGATTGAATGGGGATTTAAGTTCCTCTGTTCTTTCAACCTTTACAGTAGATAAATGTCAAAAAGTACGGAGTTCAAACAAACTAAGGCTGAAACGATTCATTCATTAAATCGATAAAATCGATTCATAAAATGCTTCGACACAAATTCTTTGCATCGATGCTTCGTTTAATCCATAAAAAACTTTACAGCACAGTGTTTCACAGGGACATTTATTACTGTCGCGCTGACGCTGCGAACACGACGTGATGATGATGCAGCTGTTTGCAAAGTGGAGGAAGAGAGAAAACAGCGAGGGAAGAACAAAGTGTCCAAAGTCTGGGATTATTTCAAGCTTGAAGAAAACAGCAGCTCTGTAATGTCACAGTTCGTCCGCCGTAAAACCAAACTTATGTTGCCTCGGCAACAGCACGACGGTAGCTGATCAGAGAGCAGCCGGTGTTCTGCCAGCGGACCACAGACGAGATAACAATAACAGCAAGTTAAGCATCTAACTGAAATCCCGACTGATCGTTGAGTTGAAGCCAAAGTCAGCTGCAGACCTCAGCTGAACATGTGACCACGAGCGTTTGTTGTTTCCTGTTTGGGCCGTGAGCTGTGACCTCACAGTCAGGAGGTAACGGGGTGTCGGGGAGCTGCAGCTCTCTGTAGCTCAGACGTTTCCTGCTGCCTGCGTGAGCTGATCCGTCCTTTCACCCCGATTCTTTGTCTTTATAATAACAAACAGCTGTTTCCTGTGCAGGATCGCTCATTTCACCTGTGTTTTCTTTATAAAAGTGGTTTGTAAACCAGCGTCGGGTGTCAGCTCCTGTAGTGTGAGACCTCCTGTCACCGATCAGTCACAGTGTGAACGCCACAACGACTTCAAGACTGGAGGCCCGTCCCTCGGCCGACGCTGAAACTCGTTCAGTCTGCACGAGCCTTTAGTTTAACTTGTACTCAGGTGATGTTTGTGTTTGTAAAACAGCTGTCTGGTTGTTGGTCTGATGTTTGCTGAACGACAATAAATATCTATCACCTATAATATGATGCCAGCTAGGAGAAACAAAGTCAGTCGGGATTCTTAAAGGCCAATCAGCTGCTCACATCCGACCTGAAAATAAACCCATCAACAAACTTTGATTTTTAATAATTAGAACAAGAACAGAGACCCTGCTTCATCAACAAACATAACAAACACAAGAATGTGCATTAAACACAAACCCAGTCTCACTTGGAAAAGACAAAACAAAAATATATTTCTGCTAGAAAACAAAAATGTGGACTCAATGTGCTTCACAAACAAAAAAATACGACAGGCGCATGACAAGGCCAATTCTAAATGGAAATTTGAGTTAGGAGAGAATAATAACAATAAAGAAACAAATTCATAAAATGAGATGAGTAAGCTGAGTCTGACTCTTTTTGAGGACTTTAAACACCGAGAACGAACTGTTTGGAAATAAGGCGCTTTTTTTTTTTGACGGTGCCAGACGTCGGCGGCCGGCGGCGGCAGCAGACGCCTGACCGATAAAGAGGGTGGGCTGGACGAACTCATCTCCCACCCATCGGCTCGTTAAAACTGTATTCTGGCAGGGTGAAAGCATCTAAACATGTTGATTTAAAAAAGCATGTCTATTGTTCCCTTCACAGTTTAGCGTTTGTTAATAATGTGGTTTCATTAAACTTTATTCCCGTTTAAAACAGGAAGCAGAGAAGTGAAGCCAGCAGCAGCTTCGACACAGTCAGCTGTTTTTTAATCTGATTATTTCTCTCACTGTGCAGCTGCTGGAAACTGTGTGAACAGCTGCTGCGTCATTTGGCAACAAGCTCGTGCCTCGTTATCAACCAGCACTAATTGATGAGCTCTGGGAGCTGTCTGAGCTCGGCGGTGCTATTATCGTCGTGACAACCGATTTTTAGATCTCGAAAGTGAGAAATTAGGGACAGATTCTGATTGTTCTCAGAGAAGAAGATGGAAAAGGCGTCCGTGCTGCAGTCAGAGAGCAGCTGGTGAACAGAGTGCAGCGTTTAGCTAACGAGCCAGCGTTGTAACGCAGCTGCTGAACGTTTTAACGCAGCGCCTGGACGTTTTAACGCAGCTGCTGAACGTTTTATCGCAGCGCCTGAACGTTTTAACGCAGCGCCTGAACGTTTTATCGCAGCGCCTGAACGTTTTAACGCAGCTGCTGAACCTTTTAACGCAGCTGCTGAACGTTTTAACGCAGCGCCTGGACGTTTTAACGCAGCGTCTGAACGTTTTAACGCAGCGCCTGAACGTTTTAACGCAGCTGATAAGCGTTTTAACGCAGCGCCTGAACGTTTTAAATCAGCGCCTGAGCGTTTTAACGCAGCGCCTGAACGTTTTAACACAGCTGCTGAACGTTGTAACGCAGCACCTGAACGTTTTATCGCAGCGCCTGAACGTTTTAACGCAGCGTCTGAACGTTTTATCGCAGCGTCTGAACGTTTTATCGCAGCGCCTGAACGTTTTATCGCAGCGCCTGAACGTTTTAACGCAGCGCCTGAACGTTTTATCGCAGCGCCTGAACGTTTTAACGCAGCTGCTGAACGTTTTATCGCAGCGCCTGAACGTTTTAACGCAGCTGCTGAACGTTTTAACGCAGATGCTGAACGTTTTAACGCAGCGCCTGGACGTTTTAACGCAGCGTCTGAACGTTTTAACGCAGCTGATAAGCGTTTTAACGCAGCGCCTGAACGTTTTAACGCAGCTGATAAGCATTTTAACGCAGCGCCTGAACGTTTTAAATCAGCGCCTGAGCGTTTTAACGCAGCGCCTGAACGTTTTAACGCAGCTGCTGAACGTTGTAACGCAGCACCTGAACGTTTTATCGCAGCGCCTGAACGTTTTATCGCAGCGCCTGAGCGTTTTAATGCAGCTGCTGAACGTTTTAACGCAGCTGCTGAACGTTTTAACGCAGCGCCTGGACGTTTTAACGCAGCGTCTGAACGTTTTATCGCAGCGCCTGAGCGTTTTATCGCAGCGCCTGAGCGTTTTAACGCAGCTGCTGAACGTTTTAACTCAGCGCCTGAACGTTTTATCGCAGCGCCTGAACGTTTTATCGCAGCGCCTGAACGTTTTATCGCAGCGCCTGAGCGTTTTATCGCAGCGCCTGAGCGTTTTAACGCAGCTGCTGAACGTTGTAACGCAGCACCTGAACGTTTTATCGCAGCGCCTGAGCGTTTTAACGCAGCGCCTGAGCGTTTTAACGCAGCGCCTGAACGTTTTAACGCAGCTGCTGAACGTTTTAACTCAGTGTCTGAACGTTTTATCGCAGCGCCTGAACGTTTTATCGCAGCGCCTGAGCGTTTTAACGCAGCTGCTGAACGTTTTAACTCAGCGTCTGAACGTTTTAACGCAGCGCCTGAGCGTTTTATCGCAGCGCCTGAGCGTTTTAACGCAGCTGCTGAACGTTGTAACGCAGCGTCTGAGCGTTTTAACGCAGCACCTGAACGTTTTATCGCAGCGCCTGAGCGTTTTATCGCAGCGCCTGAGCGTTTTAACGCAGCTGCTGAACGTTTTAACGCAGCTGCTGAGCGTTTTAACGCAGCTGCTGAACGTTGTAACGCAGCACCTGAACGTTTTATCGCAGCGCCTGAGCGTTTTATCGCAGCGCCTGAGCGTTTTAACGCAGCACCTGAACGTTTTAACGCAGCTGCTGAACGTTTTAACTCAGCGTCTGAACGTTTTAACGCAGCGCCTGAACGTTTTATCGCAGCGCCTGAACGTTTTATCGCAGCGCCTGAACGTTTTATCGCAGCGCCTGAACGTTTTATCGCAGCGCCTGAGCGTTTTAACGCAGCTGCTGAACGTTTTAACTCAGCGTCTGAACGTTTTAACGCAGCGTCTGAGCGTTTTAACGCAAGGCCTGAACGTTTTAACGCAGCGCCTGAACGTTTTATCGCAGCACCTGAGCGTTTTAACGCAGCTGCTGAACGTTTTAACGCAGCTGCTGAACGTTTTAACTCAGCGTCTGAACGTTTTAACGCAGCGTCTGAGCGTTTTAACGCAACGCCTGAACATTTTTCAGGGTTCACTTGTTTCTGCAGAAACATCAGTTACACGACTGTATGAATGTTGTTGAGCTGCAGAAAAAGAGTCGGTTTCACTCGAGTCTTTGATGTTTTTAAGTCTTTTCTCGTGAACACTGATGCTCCGTGTTAAGTTGATGAAAACTGTCTACAGGTCTGCACGCCACAGTTACGTGAGTGAAAAAACGCCTGTTCTTCCTGTTTACTACAAAATAAGACCCAACTCTCAATAAGCCATCTTCTAATACACAAACACAATGTGAGAAGCTCTAAGCTGCTAAGTGACTGAAGTCTGACAGATCATCAGCGGCACGCCGACAGGAACATGACCCTCGTGTTTGATTCACTGTGAGGAAGAAAAACAAGTTCACAGCCTCAGAATATGTTAATTTACTGACTACATGACCTTTTACAGCCGAGTGTGAAGACAACAGCCTGCAGCATTAACACACACACACACAGCGGTGACATATCTACTTAAACACAGCGCTGATTAAACGCCAACTGTGAAGAGCTCTCTCTGTCTGCAGGTTAGCTTTAATAGAAAGAAAGGAAAATGAATGGCTGCCTGGAAGGAAGGAGATCAATTTAAAAACTGATGGAGGATTTGGAAACAACCCTTGAGAGAGTGTGTGTGTGTGTGCGTCCTGCAGACTCGGCATCACTCCAGAGCAGAGGAGGCGCGGTGTGTGATGTCACAGCGTGTTAGCAGGGCTAGCTTTGAGTTAGCGCTACAGATCTGGGACAGTGTGAAGGCAGGAAGCCACAAACACACACACAGCAGCAAAATATCAGATTTATATTTACAGGTAGTCTGTGTTAGTCCACGTGAACTCTGTATGCACTAGGATCCAACAGCGATTCGACTAAAGGTGTTTGGGGTTAGAAAGTAGGGGTGGGGGGGGTGGGGGTATTTACCATGGCAATGCTGTATCAATACACGACACCAAGTATCGATCTTTTATTATATAAATGCTGCAGGATTTTACTGCTTCCACGGGAGCTCAGACATGAAATATGGACGCGAGTGTATTTGGACGATACGGTGGAGCTAACGGCCGTGTGCGGAGCTAGCTAGCTAGCTTAGCTAGGTGCAACTGTAACTCAGGTTAACTGTCATTTTAACAGGCTGATAAGTTTGTCCAGAGAACAACAGTCTGAAAACTAAATGTTCTCACCAGAGAAAGTGAACAGCCGACTCCTAATAAGCTTTTTCAACGGCGCTGGTTAAATTTACACAGCGCCGAGGGTACGAGTTGGCTCTAGGCTGATTGACAGGTCGCCATGGTAACGACTCGTCAGTCATAGATAATCCCGCCCTGAAACATTCTCTGCTTTGTGGTCTATTTTAAAATAAACGGGACCATAATTTACTAAATGAACATCATGCTGTGTTGAAGAAGACTTGAAACTAGCGACTGAGACCATAAACTCATCAGGAAAGTGTTTACTGGGGGAATTATTCAGCTGAGAAGGAGAAACATTTTCTCATTATTTCTAATGGAGCCGGACTTCTTTTGGCCCCCTGCTGGATTTTCAATAGAATGCAGCTTTCAGGGACTTCCTCGTTCGCATCAGATCGCTGACCGGCTTACCGAGACTCGTCTCCGTCGTCCTCAGAGCCACAACATTACGTGCCTCCTCCTCAGAAAAGCCGGGAAAGCTCGGCTTTGCTGCAGTTTCACGACCTTTTTGGCTGAGCGCAGAGTGAATAAGGGTAAATAAATAAAATTGAATTGAAATGTTCCCACACTCTGGAGGTTTTAGGTCCCAAGTTACTGATGTTGTTTTAATAACTTTACTGTTCACATCACTTCACTCCGCTGAGCTGACGGTGTCGTTACGGCTCGATGACGTCGTGAACGAATCAACAAATATAATTGTAGATTTTTGTCGACTAGTTGTTGCAGCCCTGCTCCTCAGAGCACAAACTGCTCCCGTCAGAGAGACGCTATGAGGTTCAGATTAACTTCAACAAAAGATTCCTGAATAGGTATAAAACTTATTTCGTCCCTCCTAAACTCAGGAGGTAAAGAGGGGGTGTGGCCTTAACGTCCGGATGACTAAAGTAATCTTGAGATGCGTTTAAATCGGCATCAAAAAGTGACATTTAATGTGTTTAAAGCATGAATTTGAAGTGATTCCTAAAGGACCTGTTGTTTCTTCAAACAGCTGTACTGACGTTTGACAGACTCAAAGGGTCATGTGACCGAGCTGAGCGCCGTCAGGTCGAGGTGTTCTGTTTGGACCCTCGCTGCGTGGAGTTAATGTGACGATCGGGAGGCGAGGCGTTCACTGACAGTCTGTCAAAACCTAACAAAGCAGAGCAGACGAGGTCCCGCTCAGATCGTCTCCTCTTCTTCTTCTGGTTTTTGTCCCGCCGCCTCCCGCTGTGAGCTTCCTCTGTTTCGCCATCGTCATCTTCATTTCTCTCCACTTGTGTTTTGTCTTTCTTTACTGTGACGTTTCTCTGCAGCTGCCGTCTGGATTTCTGTGTGACGGCTCAACACTTTGCATTTCGTTTGTTCTCCAATTTTTCTGTTTGGTTATTTTTTCATCTACGGCAAGTTCTCGGCACCCAACCTATTACAGGCTTCCGACCAAAGGAAACAATCCTGTCTTGTCTTTTTATATGAAACATCTGTGCAGGAAGTGTTTGACCGTAGTATCTGCGACTACAGGTGGCTCTAAAGCATAAAACCCCCAAAATGCTGCAGTGTGCCGGCAAAAAGAAGACGTATGTAAACACCAAACACCTGAAACCAAACTAAAAGCAAAATGCTCGCCCCCCCACCCCACACTAAATGTTCATTATCATTATTGTCATTATTTCATCAGCTGAACGAGCAGAAGGTGATGTCACAAGATTAAAGGCAACGTACCGCTGTACATGATGATGCGTTCGGTGGCGTCGCCCTCTCCGTAGCGGGTGATGGGGGTGAGACGGACCAGGTAGGACTCAGGTTTGACGAGTTCAGTCAGGTTGTAGGTCAACAGCTCCCCCTTCTGGATGTTTCCCTCCATGGGAATCTCCTGCTCCCACCAGCGAGACTGACCCATCTGAAAGACGCAGAAAAAAAAGACTTTTCAGGACGCAGCATCACTTTCAGATCCCAAAGACGCTCTGAGTCTAAACCCTCAAAACTGGTTTACATCGTGAGGGCATTTACTTTGTTCCCATAACGTCAGCAAGCAACCAAGACCCAACCCAGTACCTTTGGTACCTAAACCCAACCAGGTACCTTTAGTACCTAAACCCAACCCAGTACCTTTGGTACCTAAACCCAACCAGGTACCTTTAGTACCTAAACCCAACCAGGTACCTTTAGTACCTATCTGATTTCAAACAATCGCATCAAAAAGAAGAATAAAAAGTAAAATACATTTTTATTATTTATTCTCAGATTGTCACAAACCAGGCAGTACAAGGTTTTTCACAGGTCTGAAATGACGAGTCAGAATTAATTAATTAAAATTCAAACACATTACATGTAAATAATAAAAAATGTACTGCTAGCTAAATAAAATAAATTCACAGTTAGTCAACTCCTCAGATATATTCAGAGACTGAAGCGTCTACTCAAAGATTTTTTTTACTGGATTCCACTTAATGACCAAACAAGCTGTTCCTTTTTCCCCTTTGTTACTGCAGCAGTTCTTCAGATCCATTAGTGAAGCCAGCAGGGGAAGAACCTTTTTATATATAGACCACATACACATTAAACTCATTAAACCTCAGCATGTAAACAACTTACTGCAAAACATACCTCATAAATCACATTCAGACAGGAACATTAATCCTAATAAATAGATGTTTTTCCTCTCTGGCCCGTAACAAGCTGCAGGTAAAAACCTCCAACCAACAATTCATAGTTTTGTCTTTATTGCTCCGTTACTCTAAAGTTCTGCCTCTCCGGGCCCCGTGCACAGTTAGGCCCCGAGCAGACAGACAGCGCTTTGCAGGTTTGAAAACGCCAGGAGCCTTTTAGTTGAATTTGGAAAAGTTTTTTTCTGTTGCTAGGCAACCACTAAATCAGATGTCCTGTCAGTCTCAAAGATTATAGCCTCACCAAAGATCTGTAATCTCTGGTTTGCCGCTAATTAATAACATTAGCAGAAACTTGATCCCAACTCACAGGTCTGTTTTTATTTGTCGCTAAAAACATCTGCTTTAAAAACAGACAAACGCAGGAAATGGAGATCTGTGTGGGACCGTGAGGCCCCTCAGTGAGGGGAGACGCCGCTGGTAGCACCACCAGCTGGTCCAGCAGCTTCGTCTTACTGACGGTCGGTTCAAGGCGTATTTTAGGACGAGGCGGGGCCAGTTTATCGCCGGACAATCCAAGCAGCTGGAAACTTCTGTCACCACAACTGAGGGCCCGTCTCTCCGATCATTTGATTGGACAATGGAAAAAAAATGCAAATGATTTTTTTTTTAACTTCAGGCGCAGCAGGCGCCCAAAACGCGAGGTGTTAACGGCCTAAGAGGCCTTAAAGTACCTTTAATAACATTTTCAGTGTATTTCTGACCTGTTTTATTCTGCAGATGCTTTACGTCCTTAATGCGCGCCGTCTCTCGACCGATATGGGTTTTTTGGGGCCGATGCCGATATTAAAGTGAAAAAGAGCCGATATTTAGATTCAGAGAAGGATTTGGACAGCGGAGCAGAGACAAACGGGAGCGTTGTCGTGAATGTTTTCAGGAGAGGAGAAGTGACGGGGTCTGTTTTTATTATAATGATTAAAGTGCCAAAAGACCGACTCGCCGCTCACACGGCCCTCTGCCTGTTTCCACATGCTGTGGTAAACTCTGCCGATGCCGATTAAATGCAGTTAGCTCACATCGGCCGATAAATCGGTCGGGCTCTAGTCTCTTCTGTGATTAACCATAATTGGAAATTTCAGCGTTCTTAAAAGAATGTTTACAAGAACTGACAGACTCCACAGATGAGAGCAGTGAAAGGTTCCAACATCACAGAGAACAGAGTGTAAACATCAGATAGGTTTGCTGTTCTAGGTTAAGACCACTTAAAAAGTTAAACCTACAGGAAGACAGGAACATAAACGATGTTCTCCTTCAGATTTGGTGCTGGGATTTGATGTGTGCTGCCGCTGTATCTCCTCGCTGTGTTAACTCTTCATCAGTCTCCTGAACCTGAACCTGGCTCACACTAATCCTTCAACAGGATCTGGATCCGTCTCTGCTGCTCCTTCATCGGCCTGATGCTTTCAGCTCGGCTCTGTTTCCATTTCAGCTCAGCGGTGAAGGCTGTTTGTGATATTTTGAGTTTAGTTTTCTGCATCTGTCTCAGGTTTGTGATCTTTACGTGCAAATTTAAAATGCACGTGGAAACAGGTGGAAACCTTCCACCTCCACCGCACCATCCTGCATTTTCTGCCCCATCAGCACTCGATGGATGCTCTCTCTCTCTCTCTGCAGCTCGCCGCTCTGTATGAATGAAAAGACAGGCAGGTTGCCATGGCAACTAGCCTTCTCCCCCCCCCCCCAGGTACTCGCCGTCATGCCCTGCACTGTGTGCAACAGTCATTGTTTTAACGAGAGCTTTCCTCTCGCCAGGTTTCATGCTGACATTTTTATGTTTCGGAGCTTTTTCTCTCCGTGTTTCTCAGATAAATCTGAAGAACGTGTAATATTATCTGCAAACACTGAGACGCCTCCACGTGATCACGTTTAGATGTACAGATTCGTTGCGACACCTTCACACGTTTCTGTTTTATTATTTATTTTTAGTTTGTTTGAATATTTTATTGGCTGAGTGTGTATGTGTGTAGCTGTTATATGTGTTTTATTGTCAGCTACTCCTCTGCATGACACACGTTTGAGTCCGTGACAAATTTCCCCTTGGAGACAATAAAGTATATTTTATTCTCTTCTATTCCACGCACCATGAAATCCTTCACGCTGCAGCAGCACACGTGTCGTCTGTAAAGTTGTGTGGAAGTGACAACGTGTCGGCCGATCGTGGAGACGGAGTCAGACTCTGAGGAGCAGGAGGAACTGAAGCTGTCGCCTTTCCTCCGAGTTTCCACACCTGATGGACGAGTTGTAGCATTTCCAGGGTTTGCTCTGCGTTCCTGCCTCGGTGTTTCCTCTTTGTCAGTTCCTTCACGCTTGCTGTTTTATGTTCTTAAAGTTGTCGTCGTGCATTTGTGCACAGCTTCTGGTTTTATCGTGCTCTCTCCTGGTGCGTGGTTTTACGTCCTCCCCTGATCGTCTTCGTCCTCGTCTTGTCGCCTCCCTCTTGGTTATTTAGGGCTTCGTCTGTCTTTGCTGGGTTGTAAGCTGCTAGTTGTCGAGCGTCTTTCCCGTCCTACGGATTCCCTCGTTGGCTCAAGGATCTTCAGGTGG
Source organism: Lepomis macrochirus (assembly GCA_024633595.2). Taxonomy (NCBI): domain Eukaryota; kingdom Metazoa; phylum Chordata; class Actinopteri; order Centrarchiformes; family Centrarchidae; genus Lepomis; species Lepomis macrochirus. The sequence goes on along the minus strand of JALXJV020000022.1, from coordinate 30,199,748 downwards.
ATGTTGCCTCCTCAGTTTTGGGTTCATTACAGTGATCACTAACTGCCCCTGCTCAGCGCTCCTTCCTGTGTCTTCCTGTCCACACGTGACCATAACAGGACGTACTTTGTAACTAATACCTGTGTTTCTGATGAGATGATTGGCTGTCGCACTTGGACACCTGCAGATTAATTATCCAATAGATCTCAAATTCTGTTCAACTATTTATCCAATGAAATGCTGTTCTAGGTTGACTCTATATGTTTGTCTGATGGCCACGTTCAGACCAAGCAGGAAGCTTCCGGTCTGAGATGCGAACGCAGAAGTCGCTTAAACCTGCATTCTAATGAACGGCCAGCAGGGGGCGACTCCACCGGCTGCAGAAAGAAAATGTTTCTATTTGTCAGCTGATTTATTCCCAAACTGGAGTCTTCAAAACGGCGGTCCACAAACCAACAGGTGACGTCACCATGACTACGCCCACTTCTTAAATTCAGCCTGTGGTCCAGACTGCAGGCCTTAATGCTCAGCTTGATTTTTTTCCCCAGATCCGATTTTTTTTTTGGTTTGACAGGAGGACTGCAACAGCTAATCGACGCAGTCGACAAAAATCGATTATTAAATTATTAAAGTCAACGCCGTCAGCTTAACAGAGCAAAGTGATGTGAACAGTAACGTTAAAGTTACTGAAACACCATCAGAGCTGCAGAAACACCTTCACCACCTAAAGCCTCCAGAGTGTGGCAGCGTTTCACTCTTCACTCAGACAGAAAGGTCTGAGCTCTCCTGGAAACACCGGAGCGTCTGAAGAGGAGGCGCCGAACGGCGGGACTCGTCTCGCTAAGCTAGTTAGCGAGCTAGCTTCACGTTAAAGCCGCGTTACTTCACGTTATGAGCTGAAACGTTTCCTGTACAGTCGGTCAGTTTGATTGTTACAGTAACATTATGATTATGATGCACAGCGGCCGCGTTCACGTTCCAGACGTGTCCTGACTTTACAATCAGAAACGCTGCATCGCTCACGGCGACGTTCCCAGCTGGAGAACGTGTTGCTGCCGAGCGCCAAGATCAGACAACACGGGACAGTTTAACACTTTGTAAAGAAGAGAAAACAGTTCTGTCTGTGCGAGAGGCGGCTAATCCGTAGTTTTGTGAGTTGTTGAGTTTGGGGAAACTATATTTGTTGTGAAACGCTGTCGACTACAAAATCGTTATTATTGATCCCCTCTTGTAAACTCGGCAAATGAAATGCAGGACGTTCTTCCTTCCTTTGTACACAGGGTCAGTTTGTCCCGCCGTGTTGCCGTACTGGCGTGAAAGCTGCTCCGTCACTAAACAGCAGATCAGCTGATTTCAGAGGAACTTTCTGTTGCTGCAGCAGAAACGTTCCTTAAAAGCTGCATTTTTGAAAGCAGCATTTATTTTATTGTCCTGACTGTTAATTAGCACCTGGCTGAAACAGCCTCAGGTTTAATTTAAAGGCTGACAGCTAAATGAGAGGCGTCGTGTCATTTTGTGATTCATAATCTGAATAGTCGATTACTCGTTTTAATAATCGACAACAAAACCCCTGATAGCAAAATGCTCGTGACACCGAATCACTGAATCAACGAGCACGAGATATACGAAGCAGAACAGCTAAAGGTAAAATATATATATATGGAAGACAACCTTCGTGGGTCGTCTGATTGACATAACACATCCCCAGCTCCTTACTCCAACTTTAACCACCACAGTTACAGGCCTAACTGTGACCTAACCTGGACTAAAACCAAGTCTAAAGCCCTTTAAACTTCCTGACAAAGCTGGTTGGTCCCCACAAGTACAGTAAATCCCAGTTTTTGGACCCCATGAACATAGTTAAACACACACACGGTCCTCTGATGGGCTCAATCTGAACATGTTCCGGGCTCATGAAGCCTCTGGACCAGATTTACAGCCTCATCAGGTTCAATCGTCGTAACAGACGACTTCAAAACAAAACAATGATTTCATTCTCGTGTTGTGTCACATTTATGACTTCAGACAACCTGTTCAGAAAGAAAATCACTTTCTGCCTTTCAGTGCCGTCACGTCAGACATGAAACACCTCTCCGGTCTTTGTCTTAGCGCCCGGGTCCACCAAAGCGTTTTTTTTTTTTCTGATGGCAGCGTCTCTTTTCAGTTCATTGCAAAGAGAGCGTCACGTTTTCACAAGCTGGTAAAAATGGCAGCAGCGTGACGAGGCGCTGAGCATCTTTTTTTTTTTTTCAGTCGCCGAGAGTTGAAAAATGTTCAACTTAAAAACGCTGCGCTCGTCACTGTCACTTTTTACCCAGCTGTCCAATCACAGTTCAGGAAACTCAAACAGCTGATCTCTGTTGATAAACTGTAGGGAAAAGTTTGACGTTTAAACTCTGGCAGCGGGCGCGTGCGTGAGACGAGAACGACCGCGACAGTTTAACGGGATCGCGACAGGCACACGGAAGCCGTCGCCATGGTTTCCTCGCGGAGCGCCTGTCTGTTGATGAGGAGCGCAGAGCGACCCCGCGGGTCCAAGCCATCTGAAAAGGCCTTACATAAACCCTGTCACAACTATTCACAAGAAATTAATTTATAATGTGCCAAAACCTTTAACATGAGGACGAATTAAAGATCAAACGTTCATACAGCAAAGTGTTTATTTAGGCTACATGAGAGATCAATCGACAACAAAGTCAAAGTGAACATTAGACACAACCTCTAACAAGCAATATTTACATTTATTCATTTAATGCTTTTATCCAAAGCGACTTACAGCTGCTGCACATGTCAGAGGTCGCACGCCTCTGGAGCAACGAGGGGTTAAGGGTCTTGCTCAGTGGGTCACAGTGGGGGATTGAACCAGAGTCTCTCACACCAAAGGCATGTGTCTTATCCGCTGTTCCATCACCACCCCAATACTCAAAACAGTGTTGGGCAAGTTACTCAGAAATAACATTACCTCAGCATAAATAATCCTTAAAAAAGTACTATCAGCTACTCTTCTTATTACTGGGGTGATGGTGCAGTGGATAAGACGCCTGCCTTTGGTGTGAGAGACCCGGGTTCCCTGAACAAGACACTTAACCCCTCGTTGCTCCAGAGGCGTGCGACCTCTGACATGTGCAGCAGCTGTAAGTCGCTTTGGATAAAAGCATTAAATGTAAACTGGGTGATGTAACGCCGCTCTCTCTCCCGATGAGTCCGAGCATCGATGGCAGTAGCGGTCGGAGTTTCTCTCGGAGTTTCACGTTGCTGTGCTGCTTTAGCTGATGCTTCTGTTTACGGTCTAAAGCTTTTCGCTGGTCGCACAAAGTTTACAACGGACGACAACGTTCTTTGCAAGTCAGACTGTGACACAGTGACGGCAGTAACGTTACTTACAGCTGTTGAAAACACCTCTCTCTCTCTGCCTGCTCTCCAGGCTTCAGCTGACTTCATCAACATAAGGTCCGGTGCTGCTGAGCTGCTGCGTCAGAGATGGTGCGTTCAGTAGCGCAGCGTTACCCAGAATACTAACTGTGATAATATAACTGTTTTGTGCCGGTGTGGAATGGGCAGCTGAACGCAAACGAACATCCTTTACTTTTCAGTTTTCAGGTCAGATTTTCAGGTCGGAAAATCTGGAATTCCGGAAAAATCCTGAAAAATCACATCCCGGCAAAATAAACTACAGTGTGATGAAGGAACATGTGACCCGGTGCAGCAGCTCTGATGGCTGTGATGGTTTCTGCTGCTCAGAGGAAGACGAGACGACACTGACCTGTCTGATACCGAGTCTGTAGGCCAGGATCCGGTCCACAGCGTTGGGCTCCATCTGAGTCCACTGCAGCTTGAAGCCGTAGACCCGAGGTCTGTTCTGCCACAGGGCGCTGTAGGTGTCGTAGTAAAACTCTGGAGCGTAGGCCTTCCCTGAGGAGACACGGGGTCAGAGGTCACACGGGGCAAGGCGAGTTTATTTGTGCAGCACATTTCAGCGACGGCAAAGGGCTTCACATAAAAAAAAAACGCAACACAGGGAAAAGTTTTTAAAATGAAAATAAAAACAGGTTAATTTACCTGGTAAATCTATTTAATAATGATCAAATAATCAGGCTTTTCACCCTGTTTTCTTGATTTTCCATCTCTCACAACAGTCAAACCTTAATATTCCCTCTTACTCACGACGATTCAATATCAGTCTGACAAAACGTACAAACATTACAATCTAAATTAAATCTTACTCTTAAGAACTCATTACATGGATAAAGCTCATTAATTGTTTTGAAGTGAGCCTCTTTCATTTTAGGAAACAACGGAAATGATAAAAATCTAGTCTTTTAAAGCCTTTTATTTCACAGGAAGAAGAAAACTTTCTAACAACCAGGTGTTTCAGTGTCTCACGCAGTCAGTGTTCAAAACAAAAGCCACACTTCAAACAGCAGTCAATGAGTCCTCGGCTACGTTCAGACTCAGGCCTTAAAGCTCAATTCTGTTTTCCTCCCCAGTTTCATTTTTTTGGTTTGACAGTTCACGTATAGTTTATTGTGGCCACTGTGTCACAAACAGCGTGCAGGTAACTCAGCAGAGAGCTCAGGTCCGGTGGACTTTAGGTGTAAGAAAGGGAATTTGTGAGCAGATGACAGCGAGGCAGAGCAGGAAGAGAGACACATCTTTAATTATGGCTTTTGTGGAGCTTTTTCGTTCACGGCGGCTCGTCTGCAGCAGAGCTGCTGCTCTGCAGTGACGTCAAAGTCACATCAGTTCAGACCTGAGTGTCCAGACTGAGGTCGCATTTAAAAAGATCCGACCTGTATCGGCCTTGGACCACATATGGAAGTGGCCCAATTCCGAACTGGAAAAGATCAGATTCCATGTGACTTGGCCTGTTCACACTGTCAGAAAGAGATCAGATCTGAGTCACATGTGGGCAAAAAAATCAGATTTGGGTCACATTGGCCTGCAGTCTGAACGCAGCCCTCAGCCTCAGGAGGCTTTCACACCCGCCTCGTTTGGTCCGGACCACACAGACAAAAATAATAGTCTGATGAAAAGAGATAGTCTGGATCAGGATCAAACTGAACCACGGTTCACTCCGTTTCTGGTGTGAAAGTGTTTTTTGGATGGTTCAGACAAATAAATGCACGAGGAAATGCACTGACACAAGGACACGAGTAAAAATCTCTAATCAGACATAGATTAATAATAAACAGACGGCCGCCATAGAAGCACACACAGCTCTGGATTCTCCTCAAACGGAGGTGCAGAAGGATCGCTTGCCGTCTCCTCCTCCTTTCCTGTCGGCGACGTTATGATGTTCGCACAGCGAGGACGTTTAATTGCCCACACAAACGCCTTGGTGCCGACTTTCAGGTGTGAAAGTCCCCTAAATCTCAACAAAAAAAACTCCTTTTCTGGATCCCAGCAAGCAAACAAACAAAAAGAAGTCCACTTCACTATGAAAAGAAAACCAAGTGACGCCTCGAACAGACAAGCTTAGTGGTTCTGAGGTCCCCCTGTAGTCGGGCCGGTGCTGCTGGGAAGCTAACGGCTGTAATTTCAGACCCTGGTTCTGTTACATGAAAAGCGCAGTGAGAGAAATTCTGTTAAGAACCAGAGCTGCATAAATAAAAGCGAACTAAAGCGAACTCTCTGCAGGGCCGCAGACAGACAGAAAGACAGACCGACAGACAGACCGACCGGATCGTGAAGGTCGGACATTTGAAGGTTGAGTGTCGGAGAACAAATGACATGAAACTCTCCTGTTGGATCACCAGGAGAAAAGATGAACAGCTGTGTGAGAAAAACATCTGGTTCTTTGATTAAAGGTCAGACAAGAAGCCAGCAAATCAGAAGGAGAGAAGTCACCAGCCAATCGCAGGGCTTTACATTCTGCCACCAGCGAGCTGAAGCCTCCGTCTGCACTGCCAAGAAAGCTGCTCAAACATCCAGCTGTGTGAAGCAGATTCAGTCGGTTTGGTCCAATGAGAGAGAAGAAAACGATAGAGCACAAAGACAGAAGAAGAAGAGCGAGTGCGTTTATCTCCCAGGCGGCAGGATGTGTGCGTTCCTGCTGAAGTGCAGGTCGCAGGATTAAACCACTGAAGAAGAAGAACCGGACGCAGCCTCCGACACGGACAGCCAGATAACACACAGCTGAGTCCTGATTGGCTGACTCAGCTTTACGGCTCGGCGATGACGACTCTTCTTCTAAAACCTCATTTCAGTAGTTTGACAAAATGACCTTCACTTCAACAACCTGGTCACATGGTCGTATGATTCAGAAGACACTGAGCTGCTGATGAAGACCATGACACCAGAATCAGCACCGGCTTTGTTACCAAGTTTGGTGACCAGGTGCATTACAAGAAATATAAAATATGAAAAAGATGCACAAGTATGTAAAAGAATAATAGAGAGGGAGGAGGGGGGGTCAGGGTCAGCGGGGTCTGAAACAGTTTGGGTCTGGAGTGGGAGGGATCAGCCACGATCTTTCCTGCTCGCCTCAGAGTCCTGGAGGGCGCCCAATCACCTCCTCTGCGGACCGGATGATACGAGACCCGGGTGGTGGCGGAGGAGGTGAGGATGGACTCGATGATGGCGGCGTAGAAGTTCTCCATCAGTGTCTTTGGCAGGCTGAACGCCCTAAGCTGCAGCAGGAAGTACGGCCTCTGCTGGGCCTTCTGGTGACGTTCAGCTCCAACTCGGGGTCCTGGGAGACAAAGGTGCCCGGGAAGAGAAAGGGACTGAGGGGTCGCCCAGGGTGATGAGGGCGGGCTATTCCTGAAGTCCACAACCAACCAACCATCTGCGCGGTCTTAACAGGTTATCAGGTTCATAATTGTGTTAAGAGGTTTTACCAGGACAGGTTTCCACCGTTTGGTTTTCAGAAAACAGCGTATGTTTGTCAGACTCCTCTTTTCGCCCTGTGCAGGACTCGACAACACACGCTGTTGAACTAGCGACTCATTGGCCAGATCGGACCAGAGCAAAAACATCAATAGGTTATTTAAAATTAATTAGAAACTCAACGTCCTGCAGGTGTTTTGCACCGCTGGCCAATCCAGACCTGTAGTGACGTGACGGTTATCAAATGTTATTTCTCCAGTTTCAATTAAGCGGCAGCCTCTGGGTCTGAAAGTGAAAAACATTCAGACGCTACCATGGCGACCTGTCAATCAGGATAGAGGCGACTCTCTCCGTGAGAGAGAGAGCGGCGTGTTTGAGTCTGTCAGTATGTTTTGTTTTAAAAGTAAATGTTAACATTTTATTTTAACTGTGATCACATTTCAGTTTTGTTATTTTATATCCAGGAAGTAAACGAATAAAGATGTTAACAGTCTTTGGTTTTATTGTAAAACTGATAAATTACTTTTGAAAAAAGGGGAGGGGTAAATTTCAAACCCAGTTGCAAAAAAGTTTAACATTGAGCCCTGTTGTGTGTTGAACGCTTCATTTTAGCTACCGAGTGAAGCATCTTACTTCTATTTGATCTTTGTTGGGAGTTGCACATGTGCAGTACCTAGTTAAGGACTACTAGCCAATCAGAAGCAGAGTAGGGCGGGTCCTGCACTGCAAAAACTAAAATCTTAGTCAGATTAATTTTCTTAATGAAGGCAAAATATACTTTTTTCTCTGACAAGATATTTCGTCTCAGCAGGCGGAGAGTTTCACTTGTTTCTAGGTTTTTGGGCTTTAAGTAGCAAGTGAAATCTTCTCGTTCTGTTGGCTGATAATTTTGCTTATTTTAAGTAATTTCCCCCCAATTTTAATGCTTTTTTTCTTGTTTTTGAGAGCTCAGTTTTTGCAGTGTGATGAACCGGTGTTACAGAAGTAAAGGCTGGAGTCGAGCTGTTGTTTTCTGTGGACTTTGGGCTTTTTCACTTTGCAAATGCACAAAAACTAAAAATAAATCACCATAAGGAAAAAGGGAAAAGGCCAAAAAGCTGAAGAGAACCCCTGAAGAATACTGGACCAAATACTGGACCAAACCGGATCTAAAACCCCACAAAATAAAGACCAAAAAAGACAAAAGGGATAAAACCGCTAATTTTGGACTAAATGTTGGAGCAAACTGAACAAACAGACTGAGTGTTGAAATGAGTTGTGAGGATTTCCTCCAAGAAGAGAGAGAGGAATCTGGATGCTGACGACGAGGAGGCGCGTCAGGAGAAGGAGACGTCAGAGTGAATAACGGCGAGGCGCCGAAATGTCTCAGTCTGAATCTGAGCGACTCTGCAGTGACCTGACGTCACGAAGCTGAATCTTTCCTGAGACGAAGAAAAACTCTGAACTTCAGTTTTCTTGTTGTCGCCCGGTGAAGGTGTGAGGAACCGTCTGACGGCTGGCGAGTCGTCGCCGCCCCGGGATGAGCGAGGTTTAAAATGCCACCGCCGTGTTCACACCTGATTACCAACACAAACTCACCTCAGCAGCGACAAGCCCGACATAATCGCCGTCATTTTCCATCAGCTGTCCATCCCGAGCTTACAACTCCCCTCTTTAACCGCTTTCCGCTGCCGCCTGCAGAACGCGCTGCAGCACGCCGGCCGGCCGTGATAAGAGGCTTAACGCGGCCGGCGCTTCTACAGGAAGAGCCTGGCTGCGCTGACAAGGCGTCTCTGCAGGGGAGCTTTCATCAGGAGAGGAAGGCGATACGGGCCGACTCCGCCGCCACTTCCTCTGTGACGTCTGGTGTTTAGAGCTCAAACAGCAGTGTGGACGACTTCACGTTAGAGAGTAAAACCAGGCTTTTATATCCAGAGTACAGATGTGCTGAGTTTCACACCCTGATACGAAGCCGGTAACCAAAACTCAGGGTCTCAGCCAGTACGGAGTCACCATCCAACAGCAGTGCTCTTTGTTTGGGCAGTGGATTCAAATCCATCTGCTGGTCCTGAACTGCTCAGGTAACAACAGTTTCTAAAGGTTTGTGGTGCAAACCTTTGGCTGCCCTCTACACTCCCCATAAATACTGAACTGCAGCCTGAACACGCCGAAAAATACCGAAGAGACCGCCTGAAGGAATTCGGGTCTCGCCAGATTTGTCAGACTGAGACTTGTTGGCCTCAAAGTTTAAATAATTGCTTTGCATTTTGATTAAAATACTTTTTGTTTTGTTGTTTCTTGTTTTCTGTAAAAGTAACACGGGGTGGTGATGGAGCAGTGGATTAGACACATGCCTTTGGTGTGAGAGACCTGGGTTCAATCCCCCACGGTGACACATCCACCAATGCGTCCCTGAGCGAGACACTTAACCCCTCGTCGCTTTGGATAAAAGCCTCAGCTAAAAGAATAAATGTAACCGCGACAAGAGAAGTCAAAAGCTGATGATACACGAGGCAACTTTTTGAGCTGTGTTGCCGGTGATTGCACCACTGCTCAAAAAGTTGCCCTGTGCATCATCAGCTAAACACTTCTTGAGTTCCTGAGTTGACATGTTATCAGCTTCATGTGGGCCCGTCTCCATATGTTGGAGGGTAATGAATGATACCTGACAGCAGTACATCCTGTCAGCAGCCTGCTCTCTGGTGGCTTCACAGTTGCGCAAAATTTGAAAGTAGGGCTGCAACTGACGATTATTATCAATATCGACTAATCGTAAATCTATAGAATCTCAAGAAATTGTCAAAAATGTTTGTTGCAATTAGGGCTGAACGATTAATTGCATTTGCGATATAATCGCGATGTAATAAAACGAGATGTTCTAATCGCAAAGGCGGCGATTATACTCTGGTCACATGACACCCAAGCGGAAAGCAGTCTGACGAAGTTAATGCTTCGTCTGCACGTTACGCTGTAACTTGCCTTGTTGTTGAAAAATGTCCTTAAGCTTGACAGAAGCTCACGCTACATGGACTGAAAGTAGCACCCGCCACCGCGGTGGTGGTGGGTGAAGTCGTCGGGCCATCCGCGGCTTTGATGGACGGAAAAATGCACAAACAGAAAGACGCATGTAGTAAGGTAAGCGTATTGTGGCGATCGGCGCCTGCATCACACACACAGCCACTAGTCAGCTCAAGAAATAGGCTAGCTGTAAATTGCCGTGTTAAACTAAACGCCTAACTCCGAAAGGGGCCCAGTCTGTCCCGAGTTACAGCCTGGTTAAAGCCGGTGCTGCTCACCAGCATCGGAGGCTGCGGGGGAGGAGGCGGGACTCCGGTGTTGTCGGAGAATTACTAAGCTCGTCTATTAAACACGAGAGGTGTCACTCTGTTCTATTTTAGTTAGTCAACTGTCGAATTGAACCTCAAACTGAGTATTTTTAGTTTGCTTACGGGGACACAGAAAGATGGACTACAGGAGATTTGAACTGAGATCAGGACTCATTAATTGGTGGTTGAACTGTGGGTTTTTGAGCGCTTACTGTATAACACCCTGTGGTGAAAAGGGAGGCCGACCTGATGATATTATATCATATTATTTAATGCCATGACTTGACTCAAATTGTCTTTATCATATTATTATAATTTGATATATCTTATTGCTCATAATAATAATTTTACCTAATTCATCATAATACAGGCCTGACCCACAAGAAAGAACAGTGTAAGTTTAATCTATCTAATATCATACTATACACTGATTTACTGCTTGTCCGTTTTGAATAATACAGAAGGTAAAGAGCTTAAAAATTAATCGCACATTAAATCGTAATCGCAATATTGGTAAAAAAAATCGCAATTAGATTATTTTCCAAAATCGTTCAGCCCTAGTTGCAATTTCCCAAAATCCAAAGTGACGTCTTCAAGTTGCTTCTTTGGTCCATCCAACCGTCCAAAACCCAAAGACTCTTCATTTACGTTCACAAATGACAAAGAATAGCACAAATTCTTCAGTTTAAGAAGGTGAAACCAGCAGATTTTTCACATTTCTGCTTAAAAAATACCAGAAATGAATAATTGTTTATCAAAATAGTCAATTCATTTTCTTTCCACCTACTAATCGAGAATAATCAGCTAATCGAACCCGCTGATACTTTGTGGCACTAGATTTCATCTGGGAACCTTTGTTGCACGTCTTCCTTCCTTCTCTCCGCCTTGTGTTTCCCGTCTTCCTGCTCCGTCGCATCAAAGGCAACAAGATAAACAAAACACAGCTGATTGGAGCTTCTGTTCTTGGAGGCAACAACAAGGTGTGGGGGAAAGAAATCGGTTCTTAGATGCATCACGAGTCGGACGAGATTCATAAACATCTAAATGTTAATTGACGGCAGAACTCTGAATTACAGAAGCGCAGCGCCGGGCAGTGTGAGTGAGGTAACTTCCTCTCCTCAGTCTTCTTTTAAAGAACGTACCGAGTGTGTAGCTGCAGGAAGTGAGGAGGAAAGCTCGCCGAGCAGAAGAAAGGATGGTGACCACGGAGCGGAGGTTTGGATTTTAAGGTGCAAATGAAACGCTCAGTAATTATCCAGAAACCCGGTCCAGAAAGAAGATGCACTGACAATCGTTTTATAAAATCGCAGCCCTCTGGATCAAAAATGAATCGTGAGGTACCTTTAGAGGTAAAACCCCTAAAAAAAGCAAGAGATTGTCAGAACACTCCTGGCTAACTGCTGCATTTTGCAATTAAGAACTTAATGCTGACGGTGATTTGAAAAAATGAGAATGTAAAGTGGACTAAAATAATAGTTGATGGAGTAAAAGCGGAGGGAAAAACATCCTTTAAATAATGCAGAGAGGGTGTCAGGAATCAACAATGTGCAGCAGAAGTTCAAACACAACAGATAAATCTTTCTGTTTGTCACAGAGTCAGGAGCAGGTCGAACACAAAGACCCGACCTGTTAAGTGAGCGAAGGCAGCCAGGTATTAAAGGCAGGCGTTCTCTAACCTCCCAGCAGACAGCCAAGTGTTTGTTGTCAGCTTCAGTTCAGACGTGTGAGACGATGTGAAGGCTTCCTGACGCTCTGCACATTATTATGACGCTCCAAACTCCCTGGAGGAAACTCTGTGATTCTCCGCTTCTGTCTGCCAGCACGCCGGATTTAAAGATGAGATAAACTCTAATTAATCACCATGTTTACAGATTCAGCTCCCGTCAGACCTCAGGCCTGTTGACAAAAGGCCAGCAGACTGTGGGGTAACTCGAGAGCTGCTGCTGTGAGGCTGAGCGACCAGCTGCTGAGGAATAAAGGCAGAGAAAGACCGTCAGGGCAGGTCCACGTCGAGACACGTTCAAGCCGAGTCCCGAGTAATTAGAGACAAGCTCAAGTCCCGAGTCATTCCGGACAGGTCCAACCAAAGCCTTCAGTAATTTAGGACAAATCCGAGTCATGTCTTGCCCGAGTTACAAGTTAAGTCTCAAGTCGTCCGAGACCAGTACAAGTTAAGTCTCAAGTCGTCCGGGACCAGTACAAGTTAAGTCTCAAGTCGTCCGGGACAAGTACAAGTTAAGTCTCAAGTCATCCGAGACCAGTACAAGTTAAGTCTCAAGTCGTCCGAGACCAGTACAAGTTAAGTCTCAAGTCGTCCGGGACAAGTACAAGTTAAGTCTGAAATCGTCCGAGACAAGTACAAGTTAAGTCTCAAGTCGTCCGAGACAAGTACAAGTTAAGTCTCAAGTCGTCTGAGACAAGTACAAGTTAAGTCTCAAGTCAGTCCGAGACAAGTACAAGTTAAGTCTCAAGTCGTCCGGGACAAGTACAAGTTAAGTCTCAAGTCTTAAGAGACAAGAACAAGTTAAGTCTCATGTCTTAAGAGACAAGTACAAGTTAAGTCTCAAGTCGTCCGAGACAAGTACAAGTTAAGTCTCAAGTCGTCCGAGACAAGTACAAGTTAAGTCTCAAGTCGTCCGGGACAAGTACAAGTTAAGTCTCAAGTCGTCCGGGACAAGTACAAGTTAAGTCTCAAGTCTTAAGAGACAAGAACAAGTTAAGTCTCATGTCTTAAGAGACAAGAACAAGTTAAGTCTCAAGTCGTCCGAGACAAGTACAAGTTAAGTCTCAAGTCGTCCGAGACAAGTACAAGTTAAGTCTCAAGTCGTCCGGGACAAGTACAAGTTAAGTCTCAAGTCGTCCGGGACAAGTACAAGTTAAGTCTCAAGTCTTAAGAGACAAGAACAAGTTAAGTCTCATGTCTTAAGAGACAAGAACAAGTTAAGTCTCAAGTCGTCAGAAACAAGTACAAGTTAAGTCTCAAGTCGTCAGAAACAAGTACAAGTCTGGAGTTATCCTAGAAAGTTCACATCCAAACTCATTCAAGCCAAGTCCAAATGAAGGCTCAAGTCTTTCAAGACAAGCCCAGAGGTAATTTAAGACAAATCAGGGTCATTTCTAGCCAGAGACAACTACAAGTTAAGTTTGAGTCATTCAAGATAAATCTGAGTGAAGTCTTGCCAAGGACAAGTACAAGTTAGGTCTCAAGTCATTCAAGACAAGTTTAAATCCAAAGTCAATCTCAAGTCCAAATGAAGGCTCAAGTCTTGCCTGAGACAAGTACAAGTCTCAGGTCAGCTGAGACAAGTCTCAAGTCATATCCACACCAGTGCAAATTATGTACCCAGTAATTAAAGTCTTGTTCTCTCAAGTAATTGAAGAAAAACAATATCCCATCATGGCCCAGTCAAACCAACTCACCTGTGACCAGGAAGGTGCAGCGCCCTGCCCCGGCCTCGTTGGTGATGTCACAGGTGTACTCGCCGTAGCCCTCTCGGTTCAGAGCTTTCACCAGGTAGGTGGTGTCGTCGTGCTGGTCACTGAACTGTCCGACGGTCAGGAGGCGGGAGCCCAGCTTCCACTCGTATCGCAGGAGGCGGGCGGGGTGAGCTCGCAGCAGGCGGCAGGTGAGGCTGAACGCTCGGCCGAGAGCCTGACGGACCTCCGTGAACACCGGCTCCACGTTTGGAGGGACTGGAAATACGAGACAGCGAAGAAGAGGAACATCAACACAATCTTCCAAAAAAACAAAATGTTAAAAACCACAAAACTTTATAGTAAAATTTCAAATCTATTGAGTGAGTTTTGGGGAAACGTGTCTCGGACGATGAGCAGAGGTTCTGGATCCACAGTCAATTCTGGTCATCAAATCTAAAACGTTTTCAACATTTGCACATAAATTAGTTAAATTTCTAAGTTTTGTTTGCTGATCCAAATACGGCTGGCGAGTCGTTGATCCAAATACTGGAGTCTCAGCCGACTTGAGACTAAACTTGTTGATCGGATTCAATTATTGACCTGATCTGAATAAGAACTGAAACAAGGTTTGTGTCTGAGGCGCCGGCCTACAAAGAGCACATTAACCAGACGCGTTTCATTTCGGCCCCTTTTCAAGGCACTTCAGCTTACTTAGACACAGCCGATATAATCTGTCGGTGTTTTCTGCCTTTTTGAGAGACAGACTTGTTCGCCTTGAAGCTCATCAGAGGCTTTTATAAACTCAGCCATAAGCAGCAGACATGTAGATTATTTCTGGAACGTGCAGACAAAACATCGCAGAGCTTCAATGAAAAGCTGCTGCATCAGAATCACCTTAGATCCCCAGGTATGTGCGCACCAACGAGGAAGGTGACTGGTTTTACTCTCAGTGTAAATAAACACATCACCAAAAACAGAGTGTGGAGAAATAGAGCAACAGATGCTGGAATAAATAAATATTTTTGTCATTATGCAGCACTGTGTGTTCATGAGGTAAGTGGATAAACAGACGGATGTTAAGAGTCAGTTTGGGGGATAAATGTGAGAACTGTGTGGGAAAGAAGGTTAAAAGGAATCAAAACCTTTTTATTTCAACACATTTCCACGAATGAGCTGACAGTATCCATAACAACCCTGCAAACTTTCATAAATAATAAAGTTAAAAAGCTTTTAAATGATAACGTATTAAATTACTTGTGTAAAAGGGAAACCGAGCAAGTGATAAAAAGCTTAGAGTCAAACAAACAGCTTTTCAGAGCACAAATAAAAACATTTTCATTTAAAAATTTTGCAGCGTTTTTTTCTTCAGACTGGATCCTGTTATTGTTGGATGCTCCAGAGACACGATTTCTCCACAGGGATCAATAAAGTTTAATCTAATCTTATTTGATCTAATCTAATCTAATCTTGAAAATTAGGTTTGGAGATTTTCAGACCATCTGGGAAATTATCTTCTGGTTTTTACACACACACACATTTACTGGTATCAGTGTACTTATGAGGACCTCGAACACGCCGGGTGAAACCTCACCAGTTCAGCTGCAGACAAACACTTTAATGCCCAAAACAAAAACTCTTTGAGCTTCTGTGGATCTTAATTTCATCACCAGCAACTTCATACAATAAAAATGATCAACTATCTCCTCTTTCTGTAAAGTTTAAAATCCGTCTGTTAAAAATGTCTGAATAAAACCCGTAATTTTCATCACTTTAACGTCCGTTTTAACCTGAACGCACCTTAAAGTTGGACTCTAAACTGATAAAACTTGTAAGTTCAGACTGAATGAGACTAAATTTAACCGTCACGGCGGCTGCGTTTCATTTCCTGCTCCCTGACTTCCCTCTTTAATGAAACCAAAATGCCTCTAAAATAACCTTAAGCCTCTTAAGTATCTGACATATTTAAAGTCAGACGGGCGTTAACCTCGGCGCCGCGGCGCTCTGGTAAAGGGCACGAAGGCAGAGTCTGATCTCTCTTTTTTAAATCCCTCCAGCAGAACTTCCTCAGAGGATTTCAGCCACATTACAGGTGTCACTTCACAGATTAACGTCGCGCTGTCAAACACGGATCAACGGACGGAAACCCGGCAGCTGCGGGCGGCGGCCCTCTGACCTGCGACGGATCCACGAGGGGTCAGAGTCAGACTGAAGAGTCTGAATCCAAAGACCTGCAGACTTAACGGCCGATTTATACTGCTGAGTCAAATCTACACCGTGTCCTGACGTGTACCTCCCCAAAAACACACTGCGGCGGTGAACTGTGATTGGTCAGCTTGGTCAAGCCCCCAGAAAGTGTCGTGAAGCTAATTTTACTAGCGGCCAAACTGGCGTCTGTAAAGCAGCAGATACAATTTTTTTTAAGCGTCACATCCCCCTCAGCGTGATCACAGTTAGACCCTTTCAGTCCGATAACATTTGGAAAAGTCTCAAAGAGCCGCACGATCCCATTCAACTTAGCGGAGGGCTAACGGGAAGTTAGCCCGCTCACCGGCAAGTCAACACAGTGGAACATAGAAACCCCACGGGCGGGGAGCGTTTCAGCGGTTTAACTGCAGAGCGACACGGACGCCAGCGCACAGTGTGGCTGTGCGCGTGGGTCACAGCGCAGGAAGAGACCGACGACATCGGAGAGCTGAGAGGCTGCAGGACAGATGTTGGACTCGAACTTGTGTCTGTGTTGCTGCTGAACAATAAAATTATAACGATGATTATTGCAAAGTTTTTTTTCAATCACAATATAATAAAAATTTCAAACAGTTTTGATTTGATTCACTTGAGTCACACAAATTAGGACTTTTTGTTAAGATGTTTGTTTTGTTGAGGACAAAGGACTGAAAAAAGCTTTGGCTTAATTTTTCTCGTGCTTATTTGTTGACAAAGATTTTATCATAATTGTTTTTTAGACGTTCTGCCTCAGGTTTGTGAAGTGATCCACTGTTTGCACATAAAGACGAGTTTAAACCCCAACTAACCATGCTGCTTCACCTGCTGCTGGCTTTAAATTTGGACTTGATTTTAGCAAACTTACTACCTCTTTGCTGCTTCGGCGACCGTCAGATCGTGATTGGTAGTAAATCAGCGGTCAGTCGTCGGACTACATGACGACGCATCAAAACGGCTCCCCGACACATTTCTGACACATCGCCGACGTCTGCCAGATATCTGGAGGAGTCGACTCGAAATCCACATCCAGTATGAAGATTATTATTTCTGTTGGAGTAATATCGCTGTGTCTTGTTGCCTCACTTTCTGATTGGCTGTCAGCAAAGTTGTCAACTTGATAGTTTTTGATCATAAATCAACAGCAAAGTCGTCTCAGCTCATTCCAGCACATCAGCAGTTCAGCTGATTCCTTTCATTGGCAAATTCCAGACAAGGCGCTAATTTAATCTGCCGTAGCTCTGCCGCCCGTCTTCGCCGCTTCCTATGCAAAGCTCATAACCCACCGGCACCTTTCAGGCCGCATCTGACAGGGAGGCCTGATAATTATCGAGCCACACAGACGCAGTTCAGGCAGCTGAAGACTGAAGATAAATGGCATCTAAGCTTCATTTAGCTCGTTGTACATGCAGCTTTGCCGAGCGAGCGTTGGCGCCGTGTGCTTTAATGACAGAGGACGAGAGACGCGGTCAGAGCGGATCAGTTAACCCCTACAGGTTACGCTCGTTCAGGAAGTAACGACAAAGTCGTCTTTTACTCTTGAGGTTTTGTTGCACATACTGCAGCAGCTCAGAGCTGCCTTCACTCCATCGTGTCCACGACCCGTCTCTGCGCTCGCCACTGTGTGAGGCCGCATGTGCGTTCGCCTGCTGATAATAAACAGCACAGTCTTCAACCCCAGGTCCGTTTAACACCTCGCGTCACTGCCCATCTAGTATCCAATTAAAATGTAAATGGCTGTGTTCTGTACGGGCTTCCTTACTGCGGCTCTCTGCCTCGGGCTTTCCATCCCAGAACAGATCCAAACCGCCAAATATAACATTGCAATATCAGCCTTTGATGGACGTCCTGACTGAACTGATGTTCTCATAACAAATACAGCTGTACAGCTGTGCTTATTTCCAGCAGCGCTGAAAAGGTGCGGCCGTCACATCTTACATCAGGCTGCGTTAAAGAAAATGTACGTGACTTTAAACTAAAATTAATCCGCACACGTTTTCATGAAAATCTGTAAAGGCCTGTTTAAGCAGTCGACTGTATCAGTGGGCAGAAAACTGACTTTCAGCATGTTTACATCACGCACGCACGCACGCACGCACACACGCACGCACGCACGGGTTACAGAGAAAAGGTCTGCGGTTCATCCCGACCCCCCGGATATGTTTTCAGGACCTTCCTCCGGGAACATCGAAAGGTCAGCCGGACACCTTTGCTCGATGGCGACCTTCAGCCGAGCTCTGTGATTGGCCGCAAAGGACTTCTGACCCTGCCGTTTAATTCCCATAATGCACTGCTGAGGCCTTTTCTACAGTTTTTAATCCTGATAACTTTCTGTCTGCGGCTCCACGAGGACACTTCAGGACCAGACGAGGAATAAGTTAATTTATATGATAATTTAATTCAGTAAATTAAATTACCACCAGGGGCCCCTGAGGGCCCCAGGAAAAAAAAGACCAATAATTTTATTTCCTTTATCTAATTTCAGTTCAGTGACTCTTAAAGGACCACACGGCTGCTTTTTTTCTAAATGATAGCATCACTTTGAAAGCTGAATCTTACAGATTTCTTACAACAGCATTTTTTTAGATTCCTCTGAGCTCTCGTGAGAGACGGGGTGTTGCAGGAAGACGCCGGTGGAAACGAGAGAGAGGAGTTTGTCGCTTGTTTCCACCGGTGTCTTACTGCAACTTTTCGCCTCTCACGAGAGCTCAGAGCGAGACTTCAGTTTCCTGTTAAAACCAAAGAGGGTCTCACATAGGGGTCCTTTCCATGATGCTGTCAGACACCTGCAGTGGTGAGCAGGTTAGTCAGGTCCTGTAATGAGGAACTACTTTTGACTTCACTCCCTGACAAAGGTGTAATGTTACTTCCAAAATAATCACTGTCAGGCAAATTTATTTAAACCTTTACAACTGGTCTCTCCTTTTTAAACCATGTTTAAATAATTCCTTTGTTTTCCCCCAAAGAAAGTGTTTTTATTTTAAATAAACTGTTTGTTGCATGTTCAAAAAAAAAAAAGAATATATGTGACAAAAAATGTACTTTGTAAGCAAGAACCTTTTTTCTTTGTTTTAAAGGAGACAAAAATCTCGGGATCCATCAATGTCATCAATTATTTTTTTAATAAATAATTTAGTAACAGGAATGAGCGCTTGCAGAAATATTCAAATAATCTATTTATACCTAAAGCAAAGAAAGGTGGTGGTGAAAAAGTTGGCTAGCTAATTTTACTCAATGTAAAACTGTCACCACACAGCAGGGTGTATGTGGAGCGAGGGGACGGACTCGCCGTACGGGGGTCCGTGAGATTTTTCGGGCGAGGAAATAACTCGGCGAGGAGTTACATCACTTCGTTTAACAGCTGAGATGGCCCGGTGTGGCGTTTGCCCGGCCCCTCCTGCGCTGCGATTGGACAACTGGGTAAGAAGTGGCAGTGACGCGCGCTGCCTTTGTCCCAACGCCCAGCGCCTCGTCACGCTGTTGCCGTTTTTACCGTGTTGTAGAAACGCGCCGCTCCCATTGCAATGATTTTTTTAAAAAGACGCTGGTCTCAGTAAAAAAACGCTTTGGTGGACAACCGAAGGTCCGGATTCTGGAACTGTCCCTGACCTGCATTCGCTGGCTACTGGGACAATTAGTAATATTACAATAATGCATTACTGAGTAAAGACTTACTGCCCAACTCTGGACACCTGGTGTGACAGTCTGAACCTGTCGTGGCAACAAAAAGCACTTCTATTGGACGCCGTTTTGACGGGCATGTTGCAGCCGCTGCCGACTGAAGCGTCTGCTGCAGGATTCAAACTTTACGTACTTTCAAGTCATTTCAACACCAAAAACAGGGCGCAGGTTCAGACATTACCGACGTCCCCGGGATCCCTGAAGAAAACTATGGGGGAGTTTAGTCAACAGCTTCCGTAATCAGTTTGCCTTTTTATTTTTCTGTCTGTTGAGCGCTGAAAGGGAAACTCAGTAGACAGTCTGTATGAACCTTCCCATAAAATCAGTTCTGGGTAACATGTGATCCCCATGAAAAGCACCACTGAACATAAAGCGGCTCCAGCTCTCAGTCTGCACAGTCTGATCTCTCCTTGAGAAAAACTTTTCACTCGATTCTTCACACTCATTCAATCAACACTCACCTCAACTCATCAATACACCTCTGACGTCCCTGTAAGCCTGTTGAAAAACAACCTTGAGGGAGTTTTTTCCCTCTGCCCCTGAAACCTTTTCAGCCAGCTGAACACATTCTGGTATTGTGAGGACTGCTTCACTGATGTCCTTGTAAACAACAGCTACCGTACAGTCTTTTGCGTTTTAATGTCTGTTCTCCACTTGGAGGAAACATTTTCAGTCAGTGTATAAACCCTTGTTCTGGGCTTGTGGGGACTGTAACACGTCAGCGATGTACAAAACAACCTCAGCAGGATGTTATGCAACAGCTCTCAGCCATCACTTTGTATTTTTGTTTGTGTTGCTGCTCAGTATTTTGAAGAAAACAAAAATATTTTTTTCTGGGATTGTGAGGACAACAACATCCCTGACGTCCAGGAAATACAAAGATTTTATTCAACAGCTCCAGGACTGACGGCGTGGACGGTCCGGTACCGTCTGTATGGACGCCATAACGTGTAGCTGAACATGTTCTTTGGGCCTGTGACCTCAACACGTGACAGATGTCTCTGTAATCCATGTTAAAGGGATAGTTAATGATTGTGCAGAAAGGTTGCTGATATTTGAAATCAACAAACGCCCCCCTCTCTCCAGCTCTCCCCCCAGGAGCTTCACTTCTGAATTCATGGACGCCCGCTGCCAAGGCGACCAGCACGAAATATGGCAGAATCCACAGCGTCTCAATAAGGAGGCGTGTTTTTCCAGGACTGTGGAAAGTGTGACAACATGCCTGTCCATGTTTTTATACGTGTTGAATAGTGTGACGAGATCTCGCGAGATTAAACTGTGGCGCTATTTCTCGCCCGGTAAAAAAGCTCTTGTGAGATTCAAGCAAATGACATAACTTTATGTCCACTGACTGCCTGGAGGGTAGCTAGTGTTTGGAAGGGAGAGGAGAGCTGTGTGCTGCAGCTCGCTGTTTCTGAGGGCGTGTCGGAGCGGCCGCTCGCCGAGCGTTTAGCTTTCATCCCTGTGACGTCACAGGGATGAAAGGGAAGCGGCCGGACTACAAACGAGCTGTTTTCAGTTCAGAGCAGAGTTTCTGTGGGAGATGGGAACTAACTTTGGGCTTTTTCACCTTTTACAGCACAAAAAAGAGCTATAACCCAATAAAGGAGGGGGGGGGCAGAATATGACCTCTAGAAGAAAGGCCAGGAGACAGTCTGGTCGTTTCTATATGAAAGCTACGATTGTGTTTTGTGACACATTACTCAAAAAAAAGACCCTGGAGGATTTAAAACCAGCTTCTGTCAGCTGTGTTCCTCCTTATTCTTCTGTCTGTTCATTACTGTTTGTGTTGGTGAAATGTTCGTCAGAGGGATTGTGGGTACGTCACCGCCGCCCGTCACTGTCGTCCCTGTAATCCGAGTGAAAAAACCAACAGACTGTGAGGGATTATTGTCAAAGTAAACCCTTAAAAAATACTACTAACAGCTCACTTCAAATGCTGCTCATAAGCTTTCATGTGGGAGCTTCGTGTGCTCTTGATTAGCATATTTATGAAAAGTCATTAAAAACTCAGCTGGACAGAAAGAAATGCATTCAGTGTTTATACATTTATGTTCTTACAGCTCGAACTTGCTCCCATGGCAGTTTGACTTCATATCAAAGTTTGTTTTGTGCTCTTCTCGGGGATTAGGGAGGTTTCTTTGCTTCGGTACAGTTGGAAGTTAAATCTGTGTCGTGTGTAACTTGAACGTTGTTTCACTTATTTCAAAATAATCCACCTGTAATCGCCCCTCACTTTAATCTGCTTAGTGTTGTTGCACAGTGAAAACAGCAAACGCGCCGCAGGACGTGCAGAGAAGAGTCGATTCAAAGGAGACCGGAGTGAAAACAGGCATTTAAAGTGTTTGCAGAAAGTAAACAAGCGTTAGCAGTAAAATGAGCTGAGTTAAAAGAGGCTTTGTTAAGCCCTGTTTTCAATTTAACTGAACGTCTATCTGATGGTGCAGCTTTTGTTCCTGAGGCTGTGGACGGAGATGGTTTCTGTTTAACAACAATGCAGCTGAAAATCAGAATTGATCTCGACTGAAATCGCACATCATGTGACAGCTTGACTTAATTTATTCGTGTCTGGGGTGCTGGTCAGGTCTCTCTCTCCGGACAGAGAAGATATTCAGGGTTTTGGTTTAAACAGTACGCGATTGTCTTTTAGGACCTGTTTATCAAATATATGGAGCCTCACGTAAACTCAAGAGTTTTAAAACACATTAAAAAACGGCCTGTTCAAGTCAACAACAAGCTTCAGCGCTCTTACGACCACGCGGCATAAGCGAAGGCGGCGTGGGTGGGGCCGACCCAGGGCCCCGGCTGGTAGGGGGAACCACCACGTGGACTATGAAGTTTAGCTCAGTTTAGTGGACACGAGCAAACAATAACGTAACATGAGCAGCTCTTATCCAATGAAACGGTCTCTTCACTCCTGGTTTCAACAGTAAACCACCACAAGAAGGACGACTACCAACAAACACACCAGATTCTGAGGAGACACGTTTTAATAAACATAAATCATAAAGTAACATTTGTATTTTAAACAAATGGCAAACTCATGAGCACATTTTAACAAAACTCCCTTCACCGCGAAGCATCATTTCATTCATCATCTTGACGGCTGCATCTAGAAACTACCACAGGGAGCATTTCAGAATAAGAGCGTTTTGCCTGCCGGACTTGTTCAGATTTAGTTGATTTGGTGATTAGTGCCTGCTTCTGTGCGTCTACTTTGATTAAGTAGCTACGCAGTAAAAATGTTTTTCTTTGGCTGATGTCACTGTGTTTATTGTTGATACACGCTCAGAAGTCTGGAACGGGTATTTTATTGTGAAAATTACGAAAAAAACGATACTTCTTTCTTTGCTTTACACGTTTGAACAGCTTTTCTACACGTTCTACTCCGTCGCTTCCTCCGCTGCTCTCTTCGCTCCCCTGTCCTCTTCCCTTTCTCTCTTTGAGTCACTACAGGGAGGATACAGCTGCGGTGCACAGCCAATCAGAGCAGGTGGGTGGGACCAGCGGCCCAATCGCATTCACAAGTTACATTTTAATAGAATAGAAATAGAAGAAGTTTTAGAAATACAAGTTCTGTAAATGTATCAGTTTGTTTTAATACATATTCAGTTTGATTTAACTGAAACGCAGCAGAAGGTCTCAAAGTTTGACGCCGTCTCTCGTTTCGGCGTTTTAGTAATTTCAGTAAAAGTAGCTCCGACGTGATCACGCGCTCACTTTCAGTCAGCATGTTTGCGGCAGCCAACACCAACGAAGAAGAACACAGTGGAACACGTGGAACACGGGCCCGCTGAGACTGCAGAGCGACGCAGAACCAACAAAGTATGAACGCTCCCGACGGCGCAGACTAGAAGCAGAAACGGCGTTTGTCGTGCTGGCGCTTCCTGCGTCTTCTCGGCTCTTCAGCAGCGACAAAATCAAACCTGACGCAGCGGAGATCAAGTTATTAAAAAGAGCGTCCTCAGGTGACTTCCTGTGTGGTCAGGCAGTCAGTTCAGTAAATAAATAGGTTGTTAGTTAATTCAGTTATCATGTAACGTATTAATTGTTTTATCTCCACCAACATGTTTTATTTATCAGACTTGTGTCACAGCAAATGATTCTGTTTTTAAACACGTTTTAAATTAAATAAAGCTGGGGGGGGGCAGTTTACTTCAGTTCAGTTTTCTTTATTGGAAATCTCTTCACATCCTGACCAATGAATCAAAGGGAAAGAATCCGGTACCTGTGGCTGTCAGGCCGGCCTACCTGTAGTTCTGGTTCTGGACCCCGGGCTCCTGTCGGGCTGATTCTGTCTTAGTGCGAAGGGCCGGTTTGGTTAAGTTGTTTTGCAGCCTGTGTCCTAACCCGCTCGGCTTCCCTCTGACTTTCTGCATCGATTCTCCGGAGAATCAGAACGAGCTGCAGAGGAGATTCGCTCTGACAGCCTTTTAGTGCAGCAGGAAGCCGCGAGCGGTGTGTGTGCAGCTTCCTGTCATATCCTCTGATGGTATTCCGTGCGACGCGGCGCCCTCCAGGTCAGACGGAGCGTGACTGCGAGGCCGTGGACCGGATCCCGGTCCGCTGACAGACAGCGTGTGTCCGTCAGCGGAGGCGTGGATCCGTCTACCTGCTGGTGTCTGTTTCAGCTGAAACGCTGTTAGAAAACAGATCAGCCGCCGTCTGCTCTGACCGACGTGATGCGCTTTGATTGGATGATGTGACATATTCCTCCACGGGGCTCAGGAACTGACGTCACGGTGCATTCTGGGTATTTTAGAGGCCAAAGCGGCACAGTTGTTGCCCGCTGGTGTTTGTTTACATCTGCAGCAGATGTTACATTTGGTTTCAGCTGGAAAGAGACTTTCTGACAGGAAGACAAACAAGGACGAGACGTCCTGAAACAGCACTGAACTTTTTACCGTCCGTCTGCTTCAGCTGAGTTTAGCTTTTCTCCCAAAAGCTAAAGGGTGGGGGGGGGTGTCAGGGAGCAGCAACAGATCCGAGCACAGCAGAACAAACCAGGACCGTACACGACCTCTCAGACCCACGGAGGCCGGTCTGACCAGGCAAAGACGTTTTTACTGTTTGTAGTAGCTTGTTTCTTCTTTCACAGCTTCATTCTCCTCCGTGCTGAACTCGCTTATTGAATCTGCCTCCTTCAGTTCGCTTCACACGTTTCTCCCTCAGTACGAGGCTGCGTTACGTAAAGGCTGGACTTTTCACAGCGGCAGCTGCGCCGCATGTTGAGGAGCTGACGTAGCAAAACAAGACCGACGTGGTGGCCAACGAACGACACCTCACAGGTGTGTTCAGCGTCGCTTTAACTGGTCCGCCGTTGTAAAATATCCACCGCGCTGCGACTTGTAACGAAATAACTCAAGTGTGTGTGAAACACCGACTGAACAGCAGTTCTTCTCTTTACAAGCCAGGGGCCGTATTACAGAAAGTTCCTAACCGGCACATCCTATTCTAACTGTGTGGTAACCATGGTAACAAGGGTAGGAAGTGATTTAGGAAAAAGGCCATAACAGATTAACAGCTCCTCAGTCCCTTTCCTAACTTTAGATAAAGTGTTTTACAGGAGACTGCTGAGCTCTCCTAACTTGACTTTTCCACCAGCTCGTTTAATAACTCCTTTAATCCACATTGTCGCTGTTTAATTGCTTTTACAAAATCAACAAAATGTCAACAGGCCGAACTTTATTCTCCCGACGTGTTTGATGCCCAAACCCTCGTTAGTAGAAAGGCTGTCGGCGATGTAACGCTGGATAAAGTCTCATTATAGGCCCATAATGTAACAAAAGGATCCTGATGCAGCTCTCTGATAGGAGAAATACATGTATTATTAGCCTTTTTTTAACTGTCATTAATTAGCCTTATTTTCTTTTTAACAGCATTAACGCTCCGCTGGATGCTGGATATGCAGCGGTAACTGTGTCCACTACTTTAGCCCGCTCTCTCTCTGTAATCTCCGAGTTAAGCGTCATGTGGATTTGGTCATCTGACCTGAAGTTCAGTGATAGTTGTTGTTTCTGCTCCATTTTCAGTTTGTTTGCATTAAAAAAACAACCACAAACAGCGACAGTCAACGCGCTCTTATTGTGAAATGAGAGCTGTGAGGAAGGTAGCAGAAGCACAAAAACTAACTAACAAGTCAGTAACGTGGGGCAGGCTGCACGCTGCGCTGCTGAGACGCTTCCGGTGGACGCTGACGCCGCGCTGAGGGAGGAAGAAAACCGTGTCGCAGCCGTAACGCTAGGCAGCCGGACTCAGCGGGCTTCAGGAGCTGGATTTGGGCTTAGAGTTTTGACAAGGACGCTGTCACACTTTCTACAGCACGGCAAAATAAACACGCCGTCTTATTGAGGCTAACTCAACGGCCATCAATTTGGGAGGAGGAGCTTCTGAGGGAGCAGTGAATCTCCATCACGTACGACCTTCGTGATGTCATTTCCTGGAGTTGCATGTGTGAAGTAGCAAGTAGGGATGCAGCAAAATGAAAATTCTGAATATAATGAAAAACTTTCCAGATACCAAACAAGTACTTTTATATTTCATTCAGTTATTTTGCTTTTTTGAATCTCTGCATAAATTAAATATTCAGAATGAGCTTTTTCCTCAGAGTTTCCACAGGATGTGGAGACACTATGGGGTCTGGGGCTGGTAAACTAAATGACATGAGTCCGTTTCCTTTTAATGGACACATTTCTACTTCCTGTGAATATAATCCAGTTAATCTCATTTCCGTCCTGTACAGACGCCTTATTTTGAAAAGCGGACGTTGTCACATGTTAAATCCATCCAGTCCGACCCAGTTTGATAAATAATGTTGTCACATGAAGCCTTCACAGCCTCTCTGCAGGTAGGACTCTCACACTGACAGGATAAAGGCTCTAACCTGCCTGTCAGCTCGCTCTGGGCCCTTTCACTTACCGTAAAGGCTCCAATACGGGCGCACTCAGAATGTAGGCGGGGCTTAACCTGCTTCTGACTGACGACAGACAGAAACACTCAGAGCTTCTTTTCTAAGAAGTCGGCCGCTGATGGAGCCGATGTGCTGGAGACGGTTCAGCAGGACAGAGACTGCAAACAGCTCGGACACGCTGTCGACACGGCAACGGGACTGTTTGGTAAAATGTAATCAGTCAGGAAAGTGTTTTTTTTGCTATTTTCGGCCGAAAGTTCGGTGCATCCCGACCATTAAGTATTTTCCACTGTGTGTGTGTGTGTGTGTGTGTGTGCGCGCGTGCGTTACCCACACTGCACCACCAGCTGGATCAGCGCCTCCCTGGGTTTCACGTTGAAGCCGTTGTACTGGCTCGTCTGGCAGCGGTACGTCCCGCTCATCTCTCTCGTCACGTTGCTGATCCTCAGGACGCCGTCGTAGCTCTCCGTCTCGGCCGAGCCGTCCGGCATCAGAGCCCGCGCCGGCGCCGCGCCCCCGCTCTCCTCCACCCGGGACCACAGGATGATGGGTTTGGGTTTCCCTGAGACCAGACACTGCAGGTCCACAGTGTCGCCCTCCTGAGCGATGAGGTGAGAGCGCCCCCTGGGGACGGTGAGCTCCGGAGGAACTGCAGGGAGAGACACAGGTTTACTTCGAGAAGTTCAACCTCTTTAACGCCGACTTCCCCTTTAATGACGCCTTCATTTAGATTTTAAAAGTCTGACAATGGAGACTTTAAACAAAGGAAAAACGGTGAAAGGGTCAGAGGTCGCCGCGGGGAGGATGACGTGATGCTGCGGAGAGAAATGAAGCAGAAACAGGAAACCTTCTGTGTTTGATGTGGACTTTGTCCTTCATCTAAAGACAGAGAGAGAGCGAGCTGCTGTTTGGGGAAGGGGGGGGGAGGCAGGGAGGCAGGGGAGGGCAGGGGAGGCAGGGAGAGGCTGCCGGACTGTTTTAGCATTTATTTTCCTTATGGGAATGCAGCGGCGACCCGAGTGCGACCTTCTGCTTTAACACGAAACATCCGTCAGCGGGCGTTCAGACTGCGACTGCAGCGACGCTTCGATTTAAATCCCCCCCCCCTCCCTCCCTCTCTCCTCCTCTCAGGCTCTCTGAATGTTTCCTCCCGTCTGCCAAGGTCACAAAAAAAACAGGAAGTCCACCGCCGCCAGCAGACGCTCGCCGACATGACGTCCGTCTGAAGGAGAAGTTCTGCTTCTTTTCTCTCTGCAGAGTTTTGAGAGTTCAGGCGCTGCTGCAGTAACAGAGGAGAGGAGGAGGCGTCCACATCACGGCGGAAAGTTTTTGTGACGCCCGGAGGAAAACGCTGAGAATCAGATATGCAGCAGTTTGGGAGTTTTTAGTAAAGTGTGACTTCTTCCTGTTGCCTGCCGGCTGAATGAGTCTCTCTGAGCTGGTCGGTGCGAACAGACGCCTCAGGTCTTCCAGGCGCACAGTTTGCTCAGGTTCACTCTCAGTTGTTTCCTTTTCGTGATACTTCAACACCTCTGAGGGAAACTTTTACTGCGAGCAGCCGCAAAGTGACACATTAATGCTTCAATGATCAGAATCCAAAACTATAATATCGTTCTGCACATTTTTACACGTTTAATACTTTAATTATATTTTGACGCTTCTACTTTTACTTGTAATTTTTTAATATTTTGAATGCAGGACTTTTACTGCAACAGTCATACGTGAGTATTTATATTAGTGCATTTGTATCTGCGCTGCCAAAACGCCAGCTGGTGGTTTTTATGGCTGTATTACCGTATGTACTGTAGACTGCACACTGTGTGCAGTATGAAACTGTTTAATTGATTTATTTTGCAGTGTGCTGGTCAGCTTCTGCTTTTCAAAAAAGTTCAATATGATATAAATTTAATATAAGCACCACTTTCTTTTTTTTAGTCTTATGTCAGGAGAACGAGGCTGCAGCTGATCTGTAGCAGATGTTTGCTTTGGTTTATTGGTGCATAAATACGAATGATATAAAATAAGAGCAAATAAAAAAAGAGTAAAAAGTAATTTAACCACAAATGTCTATTTGGAATAATGATAATAAAGCATCAAGATTTCCTTTCCAAACTTCTGTTTATTTATTTTTATATCAAAGTGTTTCACAGCCCCGTCCATCAGGAGCCGGACGTCTCTTGGTTTACGTTAAAACGTTACCACATTACTCAGAATAACAGCGGTACGAACGTTTAAAGCTGTCTCACAGCTGCAGGTCTTTCCTCTCACGTTGTTGCTGGACTCGTCTGTCCTGCCACTCGGCCGTCGACTCCGGGCAGCTGTTTCGGACTGAGACGAGACCGGGCTCCCGATCTGAGCAAGCGGAGAGAGAGCGACCCAAAATAAAGGTTAAAAAGCGTTTTTCCCGACCGATTATAAGAGACCCTTACATCTGGGGAACCACACGATTGGCTGAAATATGTTTCCTGCTTTGGCTGTTAGCGAAACGCCATCTTCCGACGAGTTTCCATAGAGTTGGATTGAGGATGCGATTGGGACTCTCTATAACGTCTTTGGCCGGCTTCTGAGCTGGCAGGTCCTTCCCCATCAGCCAACGTTGAAGATTGAGTGATGAAACAGCATTTGAAAAGTGTAAGCTCGTCTGCCTCTATACAGCAGACTGCTTGCTGTTAGGTTCTAGCAGTGACCATGGGGACTCGCGTGGAGCTGGTCCGATGCGTCCGGATTTTTTCCGAATCCGTACGCCGTCCGGGTATTTTTGGCACACTGCAGATTTTTGCTTTCGTTTGTATACTTCACACTACATTCAGGCCAAATCAGCGCGTACTGCTGGTGTTTGTAGGCGGCGTCCAATACAGCTGATGTTCCACTGTGTTGAGTTTCTTCTTCGTTGGTGTGGGCTGCTGAAAACGATGGCGGCTGAAAGTGATCATGTTGGAGCTGATCGATGTTGAACAGCAGAAACAAGAGAAGGCGTCGGAGGAGATGGCGAGTGCGACCCTTAAACTGGCAGGAGGAGGAGCCGGAAATGTGGCGCTACCAAGCCGACCAATCACAGGTCTTGTCTCCATCGTAGCTATTTTAGGGAGGTGCGCGTCAGGACAAGACGTCCCCACAGCGTAGACTCCAGTGGCCTTTACTCAAGGAAAGCAGCTTAATAAAGGCCCAGCTCTGTCTTCAGTTGAGGTGTGTTTAAGCTCCGCCCCCAGCAGGACTCACCTGTGGTGGATGAGATGTTGACGTCGATGCTGATCTCGGGGGTTCCTCCGTTCCTCAGCGACGCCACGCAGGTGTACGTGCCGAAGTCGGTGAACTTGAGGTCGATGATGTCGAGGTTGGTGGTTCCCGGCGAGACGTCGGCGTCGGTGTGGGTGATCACCATCCGCTCGGAGCTCCTCAGCGGCCGGCCGTTCTTCAGCCAGCTGAACTGCAGCTCCTCGGGCGGCGTGGCCTCCACCTGGCAGCTGATCTTCACCTCCCGGCCGATCTGGATGTTGTCGTCGTTGTGGTACGGGTCGGGCGTGATCCAGAACCGACCTTTACGAAGGCCTGAAAAACCAAAGAGGGGAAGGAAAGATCAGGAAAAAACATCCAAACATGAGGTTAAATCATCAGAACAAGAATCCAGAGACGGCGTCTGATGAGTAGGGACGTCACGAGAACAAATACTCCAGTAGCTCTGCAGCAACGAGGGGTTAAGTGTCATGCTCAGGGTCACAGTGGAGGATTGAACCCGGGTCTCTCACACCAAAGGCAGGCGTCTTATCCACTGCGCCATCATCGCCTTTTATTGCTTTTAATTTAAATATATATGTATATTTACATTAAGGGGAGCCTAATAGTTGTGCAGCTGTTTAGAGAAAAGTCGCTGTGCCCCTTTACGGTTGATCCTTTGTAAGTCAGATGTTATTCAGACTCTGGACCCGTCGGCCAACCAGCAGCTTCACTATCAGAAAGTCTGAGGTAAAATTCTGACGTTAGACGCTCACACATATTTTATTTTAAGTTCCAGCAGCTTCACTGTTTAAAAGTCTGAGACATAAATGAAAGCTGACGACACCAGGCAGCTTTATTTCTACAACACAGATCTATACTCCTCTTGTTTTTAACCAGCTGCCCCATGTGGAAAATTACTTTTCCCTGAAGACTTGATTAATTACAAATTCATTTGTCAACTGTAGCTACTTCCTTTACTTTATAATATGTTACCCTGAGCATGGCTGTCTTCAAGATGCAAAAACAATCAATAAAATGTTCTTTAATGACATTAAGGTTGGGGGGGGGGCTTTCTAGTCTTTTCGGCCACTCAAAGTGCTTTTAAACGACACAACCCGTTGTAGGTATCGGAGAGGGAACGGGGCGTTGGGGGGTCCAGGGCCAGGAGGTGACGGAGCGACCGGGCACGGTGCGGACGGTCGTTCCCTCTGGCTGGGTCCAGCATACTGTAGCTGTTTCTGCCGGGGTTTCCCAACGCAGTTTTTCAGGGGTCCCAAGTACTTAGTGCAGTCTCAGACAGGACGGGCAGGTACAGAGGATTTCCTCACACTCGGGACGCTCTGAACCAAACAAACCCAGGTTTTTACGCTGTGGCTGTTTCCCCTCCAGACTCTCCACGGCGGAAACTATTAAAACACCCTCATTTAAATGCTGACACCTCCGCTGTGTTTGCACTTTGTCATCTTAGCAATAATTCTTGGTAAATCACCCATAACAGGTTCTAAAATGATACGTGTGATATTTAAGAATGGACTCGCAGTTCAGAACTCTTTATTCAGGATGTTAGTAAATCAGTGTTTTATCTGTAATTTATTTGTAGCTTTGGCAATATTGTTGTTTTACATTCATGCCAATGAAGCTGAATTGAGCTGAAATAAAAAGTGGAAAAGGTTGAAAAAGATGTTTTATAAAAGGACAAACTGCTCCAGGGTCAGAGGTCAGAGGTCAGAGGTCAGGCTCATCTCCAGTTGCTGGTTTGACTCCTGCAGCAGAACGTGGTTGGTTTCTGACTGACAGCTGAGTTTGGACTCTCCTCATATTTTAAATTATCACAATTACCCTTCCTGCTGTGGAGAAACTAATCCGTCCAAATGGAGCTTAATTATGACTGAAGCCATTTGTTCAGTTTAATCCTGCGACCGTCCTCGGCGACGCCGCTGCTTTACTTCCTCCACTTCTCATTTAACGGACTTAACTTCGCAGCTCGGCCGGAGTTCGTCTGGCAGGATTCTTAGTTCCCACCTCTCCTCACTGTCAGTCAGATCTCAGTAACAGCTGACTTTGTTATAAATAAACATCCACTGTGACAGTTTGGACGTTGTTGAACCTGATAATCGAATCATTTGTGTGTCAGTTAATCCATCTGTCTGCCGTCACGTTGGTATCAACATTTCTCCTGCTCTCCAGATGATGAACATCTCCTGTAGCTCCACCAGCAGAAAACAGAAACAGGACCATTTGAGCTCCAGGGGCCCAGGGGTCCAGGGGCCCAGGGCTCCAGAGGTCCAGGGCCCAGGGTCCTATCACAGACATTTCTTATCTTAAGTCTTAAGTCAGGACAGGAACAGTCTAAAATAGGATTATTAACTATTTGGAATTAGGAAATATATATTTGGAAAAATCTCTTCCTGTCCAAACTTTAGACTTTTTATCTGTAAAGGCCTTTTTAAAAAAAAATCAGGTCATGACCTTTATTACCAAGGTTACCAAATGGTTAAGATTTAGGTTAGGAGGTTTCTGTAATCCGGCCGTGGACTCAGTTTCAGCTCAACTCCCAACTCTTTTGGTTTTCCACTTTTTAGTTTCACCTCCGTCGAGGTTCCATGCGAGCTGAGGCGGCGCCAAAAGGTGACGTCAGACGGTCAGACCAGACGAGGTGTCCTGAACAAACCCAACATTTATTAAAATACTTGAGCCAGAGATAAAGACAGCCCCTGTGAAGACACTGTGACCTAATACAGAACATGATACAGAAACACACAGTGAAACTATTCACCGGGCTCCTTACACCGATGTGCCGCGTCATCATAGCTAAAA
Organism: Lepomis macrochirus; assembly: GCA_024633595.2. NCBI lineage: Eukaryota > Metazoa > Chordata > Actinopteri > Centrarchiformes > Centrarchidae > Lepomis > Lepomis macrochirus. The sequence goes on along the minus strand of JALXJV020000022.1, from coordinate 30,167,375 downwards.
CAACCCTAACTTTAAATGTTATTGCTAATGTTTGTGGTCTGTGTGTCGCTATAAAGCAGCTACATTAAGGGGAACTACATCTGCCATGGAAACCAGAGGACAGGACGGGACAGGTCGACCAGCCACGCTAGGGGCCAACACAACTTAGCTTAGCATGTTAGCATCCTGTCAGCTGCCACACTGCTGCAGAAACATCTGATTATCAGACTGCGTCACTCAGGATACGGCTGGACGATACGGCCAAAAATGTTGTCACGATAAAAAGTTTTGTATCTTTCGATATTATTATCATCACGATAAGCATCAAATCGTTCTTTCTTTCCAGTTTAAAGGCTGATTTTTGCTCCTGAGTGACAGCTGAAGAAACCAGATGGATAAAACTCGTGAGACGCCAAACAGTGGATCACTTCACAAATCTGAGGCAGAACATTCAAAACAATTGTGATAAAATCATGTCAGTGAGTAAAATTAAGTGAAAAACCCTTTTCAGTCCTTTTTCCTCAACAAAACAAAGATCTTACTAAAAAAAAAAATTAAGACCTAATTTGTGAGTGATTCAAGTGAATAAAGTCAAACATTTATTCAATATTTATGGAACATTTGTTACTGAAAAAAAATACTGTGATAATTTTTGCACATCAGTGACGAGGAAACTGGATTCATTTTAAGATGCAGCTGCTGTCGTTATTCTAACGTGCGTCATCAGGATGAGTGAATTAAATACTGATTATACATGTTTTTGATTTTATTGGTTTGTTAATCGAGTAACAGGCAACTTTTCTTTCTTTAGAATCCACAAAATTAAACAATAATTGTTATGTACAGCCCAGCCTGGTTTTGAATGTAATTATCAAACATGGTTGGTGTTAACAGTCACCTTCACGCTACAGGCCGACCTGTTGAGGGTCTTAGCGTGCGGCCGACGGTAGCTACAGGAGGCTGCGGGGCAGCAGGTGTGCTCACATGGCGAAAGCTGCCAGTCTGGCAAACAGAAATCAGAAGCTTCCGTGTTTCATTTGGGAGTTTCTCAGTCAGTCACAGCAGGAGGGGGCCGACTCTGCTCGGCCGTGGCGGCGGCGTCGCCCACGGGCGCCGACTGCAGTTCCTGAGCCAGAAACGAGTCCAGAACAGGCTGCGGCAGATCGACCGCAAACACACCAGAAGGTTGTAGTTCAAATCCCAGGGCTGAGCGCGCGTGTGTATAAATAGCCTCGGCGCACGAGGCGAGCAGCTGATTGTCCTTGTTCATTAAGATTAAAGCAAGAACGCCTCGGAACAAAAGCCCGCGTGTGTGTTTTTTCACTGCGTCAGTAAAAGGTCTGTTGCATAACCGGAGGTGGACGCAGTCGCTCACACATGAAAGTCACTGCACAACACACACACACACACACACACACACACACACACGGCTTCAGCACACAGCAGTACTTCAACAAAAGAACTTCATACGTGGCTGAAAGCTCCAGAAAAAGCTACCGAGGCAGCTCCTGTGACCTCCGTTACCCACAACGCCCTCCTCCTGCGTGAATCAGGCCGTGTGCATTCACACGGAGCGGGATGAAAAAGACGAGCGGCCGTCACGCTGATTCACTCGCTCGCATCACGGTCGCCTGGAAGCTCTGTTCATGTAAGGAAACACAACCAGATGATGATTCCTGTTAATGCATCAAGGAAACGTATCAGGCGACGCGTTTCCTCTGCAGGAGGCTTCAGAGCGAGAGACCGAGCTTCATTTCACACCGACTGGACAAGTTCTGGACCAGCTGGCGTCCACAGAGAACCTGAAGAAGAGTTTCTGACTTTAAGTCATCTTTTGGGAAAACACTGAGATAAACCGACCCGGGTTTAATCTAAGGGAAGCAGATCCAAATCTGATCCGTTCTCCCCTGAATTCATCAACGTCATCGATTCTGAAAATACGCTTCAATATAAATATGAAATAAACAGATGCAGGTTATAGAAGAATAAAAGAATAGAGAAAAATAATTCAACTATTGCAGAGAAAGAATAAAGTGGCAGATATTTAATGTGCATTATTATGTAAAGTGTAAACTGTGTGTATATAAATATTGTAAACTGAAGGACTGTAAGAATTAAAGAGGTAGGAGAACATAAGTTTTCCTGACAGAAGAACGTTAACACAGGAAAGAAAGCTTCTTTGTTTGCTGCTCATCTGTTGTGACGGTGAAACGTTGATGAACATGAAACATTATTTGGCTGCAGCGACGTCTCTCTCCGACGTGGTCGAAGCTCAGAGTGGAAAACGCTCCGATCAGCCGTCACTAATCAACGCTAACGACACACGAACACATTCAGAGAGCGGGGGAACATCCGTCCTCCTCGCTCTTCATCGCCTCCTCCACAGCCTCTTTCATTCCTCCCTTTGTGTTTATCCCTCCTCCCCCTCACCACCTCCCCCTCTATCTTCATCACCTCCTCATCCTCATCTGTCTTCACCTCCTATTCTTCCTCTGACTGTTTCTCAGCTCCTCCTCCTCCTCCTGTCCCCCCCCCGTCCATTACAGTAACATGTATCCTCTCCATGTAACGCACACACACAGGGTCCATTAGCAGCAGTGTGTGTCAGACTGGGAGGACTGGCTGCCTGGTAGAGAGACTACTGGCTAACATGAGAGAGAGAGAGAGAGAGAGAGAGAGAGAGAGAGTGCATGATGGGAGTTAAATAAGTGAGGAGGGAGTCGAGCTGACAAGCTGCAGGGTCAGCAGCTAACACACACACACACACACACACACACACACACACACACACACACACAGGTGAGTCATGCTGAGGTCATGACATCCTGCTCTTAAAGGGGCAGTTCAACATTTTGGGAAATCCTTTTCATCCTCACTCGTTCAGCAGCTCAGACTGACGTCAGCCTCCGTCGGGACGCGGTTAGCCTAGCTTAGCATAAAGACCGGGAGCAGGGGAAACAGCGAGCCTGGCGCACCGACACGCAGCTCACAGACTAACAGGTCTGTGTTAACGCAAACAGAAATCTACTAAACACAGCGTGCGGTTTTAGCCGCTGGAACTCGGGGTGTGCGATACGCATCGTCCACGATAATATCTTAAAACCGCTGACTTACTTTTGTCATTTTTGCCGATTTAATCCCAAGAATCAGCACATTTGTTGAGGTCTGAAAATCCTCCACAGATAAATCAGCTCTCTACACCATCACACCTTCGTCTGTTTGGCTGCTCCACTACTTGTGTAAATAAATCCAGTGTTAATGTTAATTAAATCGTGTTTTACTGCTTTCTGTGGTAACGTAATGTTTAAAGTCTCGCCGTCTGGTTCTGTGACGAGCTGAAACCGAACGTTATCGCTCAGCCGAGCTTCCTCTCATCCTCTCAGTCGGAGCAGGACGCGTCATCAGAACTTCACAAAGTGCTGAGGATGTTCAGGACGCTTCATCATGACGCTGCAGGAACACGCCGACCCGCAGCAGAGGAGGAGGAGGAGGATTTCTAAAGACTGAAATAATCTGAGAGCTTAACGTCTCTGCAGCGCCGCAGATAAACGCTCCGTTTGTTGCGGGTGAGTCGGATCTATTCTGGTCTGTTCTGCAGCGGCTTGTTCCTTCACAACAACAATAAAGAGACATGAATGTGCCTTTGTGGCTGCAGAGAGTAAAGCCGAGGACTCACCTGTTAGAACTCCACAGGCACAAACACGAAGCAGAGGAAGCACCTTTCAACAGGTAGACGGCCGTCTGAGCTGCAGCTCAGTCCCAGAGGAACAACACGAATCCGTTTCACTTCGTTTGAGCGTCATGCAGATGAAGAAGCAGAGACGGGAAGAGCAGCCTGGATGAGCAGGTGCAGAGTGACGGCGTGATAAGAGGGGTTTCGTAACGAGGGCCGCCGGGTAGAAGGTCATTTCTGTGACGCAGAAACCTCGGACAGAACTGCAGGACTTGACAATAAAATGGAAATAACTGTAAATATACGGGTTTTTAACAGCCACTGCCTCTGTCCTCCGCTCTCTGTTATCGGCAGAGAGGGGGACTCGAGTTAGAGACTCGGACTCGAGTCCGACTTAAATGTAAATGCTCCGTATCTGTATAGCGTCTTTCTACTCTTTGTAACCACTCAAAGGGCTTTTACTCTACATCACACTCACCATTCGCTCACATCCATACACCACCAGGGCCTGGAGGAGCCGGGGATTGAACCGCCGATCAATTATCAGGCAACCCGCTCAACCTCCTGAGCCACAGTCGCACACATAGTGACTTCATACTCGACTTGAGACTCCTCAAACGACTTCAGACTAGACCTCAAGTCTCGCCTTGAGACTCGACTTGGACTCTAGCTCACAGACTTGAGACTCGACTTGGACTCAAGCTCACAGACTTGAGACTCGACTTGGGCTCTAGCTCACAGACTTGAGACTCGACTTGGACTCAAGCTCACAGACTTGAGACTCGACTTGGACTCAAGCTCACAGACTTGAGACTCAAGCTCACAGACTTGAGACTCGACTTGGGCTCTTGCTCACAGACTTGAGACTCGACTTGGACTCTAGCTCACAGACTTGAGACTCAAGCTCACAGACTTGAGACTCGACTTGGACTCTAGCTCACAGACTTGAGACTCGACTTGGACTCTAGCTCACAGACTTGAGACTCTGGCTCACAGACTTGAGACTCAAGCTCACAGACTTGAGACTCGACTTGGACTCAAGCTCACAGACTTGAGACTCGACTTGGACTCAAGCTCACAGACTTGAGACTCAAGCTCACAGACTTGAGACTCGACTTGGACTCAAGCTCACAGACTTGAGACTCGACTTGGACTCTAGCTCACAGACTTGAGACTCGACTTGGACTCTAGCTCACAGACTTGAGACTCGACTTGGACTCTAGCTCACAGACTTGAGACTCGACTTGGACTCTAGCTCACAGACTTGAGACTCGACTTGGACTCTAGCTCACAGACTTGAGACTCGACTTGGACTCAAGCTCACAGACTTGAGACTCGACTTGGACTCAAGCTCACAGACTTGAGACTCGACTTGGACTCTAGCTCACAGACTTGAGACTCGACTTGGACTCTAGCTCACAGACTTGAGACTCGACTTGGACTCTAGCTCACAGACTTGAGACTCGACTTGGACTCAAGCTCACAGACTTGAGACTCGACTTGGACTCAAGCTCACAGACTTGAGACTCGACTTGGACTCTAGCTCACAGACTTGAGACTCGACTTGGACTCTAGCTCACAGACTTGAGACTCCTCGACTTGGACTCCTAGCTCACAGACTTGAGACTCGACTTGGACTCTAGCTCACAGACTTGAGACTCAAGCTCACAGACTTGAGACTCGACTTGGACTCAAGCTCACAGACTTGAGACTCGACTTGGACTCTAGCTCACAGACTCGACTTGGACTCTAGCTCACAGACTTGAGACTCGACTTGGACTCTAGCTCACAGACTTGAGACTCGACTTGGACTCTAGCTCACAGACTTGAGACTCGACTTGGACTCAAGCTCACAGACTTGAGACTCGACTTGGACTCAAGCTCACAGACTTGAGACTCGACTTGGACTCTTGCTCACAGACTTGAGACTCGACTTGGACTCTTGCTCACAGACTTGAGACTCGACTTGGACTCTAGCTCATTTCTATAAGCTTATTTGCATGATAGATTAAATTCATGTTTTAATTTGAAGGACTCTCTTCTTCGGGCTTTGTTGACGTAGCACATGAGGTGACGTTCGGTCGGCGTAGCAGCTCCTGGCGGATCAGAGACACTTTGATGGACTAAAATTCTCACAGGAGCTGAGATCTGCAGGAAGTCGGGAGTCCGGTTCTGGATACTCGTGGCCGATCCCCACCTGGTGAACCTTTAAAATGTAGGTTCAGGATTAACCATGAGTGTCGTACCTCTGACAAGTATGGTGGTAGATTTCTTGGCAGGGTTGCCCACGCTGTTGGACGCCACGCAGCTGTAGACGCCACCGTCGTCCACGGTGACGACGGGGATGGTCAGCGTGCCCCGGCTGACAACGCTCCTCTTCGGTAGCTCCTCCCCTCCCGGCCTCACCCAGCTCAGGGTGGGCTGAGGGTCTCCGCCCGACGCCACGCACACCAGAGTGATCGTCTCCCCCGGGTTCACCACCAGGGGGTCGTCCAGGAGGAGCTTAATGGAGGGAGGAGCTGGAGGGGGAGGAGGAAATTTATTTATGTCACTGTTAACGTTCATCATATTTCACTCATGATTTTAATTTATTCTGGTTTTGTATCAGAATTCAATCAGAGAGAAAAAAATCTAAAGATTTAAAACCAAAAAAAAGTGCAACAAAAATAAAACAAAGAAAAAGCAACAAACTGAATAAATAAATGTTTTTTCTGCAGATGCTCAGCGTCTCCGGTCTGCGAACGAGCTCCACGTCTGTATTCAACCCCAGAGTTTCTCTTTTATTGCAAATATTCATTTTTGGGCTAAAAAATGATTCAAATAGATCTTTAATTCTCTCAAATCCTCTAAACGGAGCAACTCATGTGAATAAAACTTTATTCGTCTCTCCTCAAGTTACATGAAACTCCCCGAGTAAACAGAACTTCAGCCCCAAAGGAAGATCAGCGTTTTTAAAAGGCCTGCGGCTGATGATTCATGTGTGGATTATTTTCTTAAAGCAGTTTGGAATAACGTCCTGTCAGTTTCTCCAACGTGACGTCTAAACGATTAAAAACTGATCAGAATCGTTGCTGATTAACTGATCAGCTGTTTAATGTTCTGGGATATTTGGATCAAAACATGAACAGGATTCATTATTTTAATCTTACAGTGCTGGATTATGTTTATTATTTTTTTAACTGAGTTTTCTGTGACAGAGATTAAAACAGTTTCTGGAAGTTTCCGTTGTTGGTCAGATCTTCAGGTTTTAAACGGCGCTCTGCCTCCTGCTGCAGAGAATAAAAGCCGCCTCGGCCAGCTGCGCACGACGAGCTGCAGAGAAGCAGCCAAATGCAGAAATAATAATGAGGCGGATAAAAATAGCAGAGTCGACCTCTGTTAAGCTGACATCATGTAAATCCCATCAGCCCCTGGGCCGGCGAGGCAGGATCTACTGTACAGGTCACGGAGCGCCGCAGCCCGAGCTCAGAGAGGGAAATTATTTATTTATGATTCACGTTCATCCGAGCGAACACGCGCAGGTACAGAATCAGAGAGTACAGTGAGATCCACAGAACTCCATCTGAGCAGGACTCAAGGTTTAAAGTCTGCCTCCTATTGGTTGGTTCAGGGTCAGGATCAGCCAATCACAGTGAGGGCAAGCTGGTTTCTGTCAGCTGAGAGTTTGACAGGCAGGGAAGAAAATAAATATAAATAAACTGCTGGACGTGAGATTAGATAGAATTTAGTGTCTCATCATTCAGAGTTTTTTTGTCTTTAACAGACTTTTAAAAAAAACTGGTAGAAGGTAAAGAAACTAAACCGAAGGGTTCAGGGCTTCACATTAACTTTTGCTCACTAGCCAACGTGGCTGGTGATTTTTCAAAGTTACTGGCCACGCAGCATTTTCACTAGCCTAATTTTTATTTTTGGGAAATTACGTTTTATATGATTAAAGTTGACAACGCTGTGCTAAAATGTCCTGATGTTATTATCAGCTCTGATAAGGTTGTGTCTAAAGCTCCTTTTCTTAAATCTACTGGTAGCTTCTTATTATATTTAATAAAAATGCTGCATGGGTGTAAAAGTTTGATTAAAAAGATAAAAAGTAAAGTGAAAACACATTTGCATCTGCTTTTCCTCAGAGCGCTGACTGCATGTTTATCATCATGAAGCTCTGATACAAAACGAGTTTACAGCTCTTTATTCCAGATTATTCCCAAACAGACGCATCTTCTGCTTTCCTGTGGCCTGACAGCTTTTATTAAAACATATTTTAATAAAAAAAACTCTGCAAAGGAAGTTGTGACAGGACGATTTAATGTGATACAAAGGCAGCTCTGCTAGCAGTAACACAACGTCCCTTAATCATGAATACATCTGTAATCTTACAGCATTTAAGGAACTTTCCTCTCAGCATTTCTTCTCCACGCTGCTCGGCCACAAGAAACACAGAAGAAAACAGAACCAGAACTCTGACAGGATATTCAGAAGTCTTAGTTGGCTAAACTAATGGACATCTCTGGATGGATAAAGCTCTGCTTGTGTGTGTGTGTGTTACCTGTCCTGTTGTTCAGGCGGAAGTGGGCGGTCTTGTCTCCAATGCCGCAGACGTTCCTGACGGAGGCGATGCAGGTGTAGTCGGCGTAGTCCTGAGGACGAAGGTTCTTCAGCTTCAAGATCTTCGTCTCACCCTGCAGCGAACACACAGACCAGTTTTATAACCTGCGAGGACCCTCAGCGACGCACCGAGCCAGGCCTGTTCACCTTTACAAGATAAAGGTAAAGCTGCAGAGCGTCCGTTAATAAGGCCAGTCAGCTGTTTCCCTGACGGGAAGTGAAGGCGGTTAGCCTGGCTCACATCTGCCCAGGAGTCTTAGCAGGAAAACTAACTTCTTTGGCTGCTTTGTATCGTTGGTATTGACAGGAAGTAACATTAGCCGCATGTCGTTACTATCAAACACTTTGCTTCTAAAGTTATTCTGTATGGAAACTAAAGATTCACAGATAATCCTTTTCTAATCACATCGCAGGCGTCTGAATCGTAATCGAATCAGGATTCACCGCCGCCTGATGTGCTGTACAACATATTTGCTCCAAATATGTAATTTAATCACCGTTTGTGTTGTTATAAAATTAAATTAAGCCCACGGCTTAATGGACGAGTTTCTGTGCAACATCATCACAGAGACGCAACCAGGGGGCAGAAAGCAGCACGTCAGTTTCTACATTCGACTGATCCAGCTGCAGAGCAGGACGCAGGTTTGTGCCACCGTTTGACATCACAGAGAGAAAAAACATGGCTCCACTTCCCTTAAATTTATTGGCACTGAAAGACTGAGTCCTAATCCAAGAGGGGAGGAACATGATCAACCAACTTTTGAGAAGGGAAACTTTTTGGATTCATGAATTAAACACTATTGAACCTCGTGGACTGAATGAGACATTGGATTTGAGCCGATTCTTGTAATGATAATTATTATGTCTGTCTGAGGTGTTTTTCCCCTTCAGAGACAGTTTATTTTACACCCTCCCCTCCAGGGATTTAAGCTAGACGTCAGGCTATTTTGCCTTATGATATTTATGGGGTCTTGTAATTGTGGGAGTCAGGTAATACTTGTCACATGACCTGCACAGGATCTACTCAGCACACCTGGAAGTGCTTTTCTAATTTCACATGTGAGCCTGAAGAAGCAAATAAAGTACCGAGTCAGATCAACGTGCCGTAGTTTGTTCTTGATTCATCCTGCTTTCTACCAGCACCTCATTGTTGTTACTGTTTCAGGGACTCGCCGTGTTACAGCCGCCGTTTTGGCCGCTTGTAAAAGTTACTTCAAAGCGCGGGGCACTTCCTGTCGGCTCAGAGGCGTTGCGAGGCTACCCAGCCAACCAATCACAGAGCTTACGGTCCGCGTTCAGGCGACGGCGTAGCCTCCGGGGCTACATGAAACTCGATGCAGAACGCAGAAGTATTACGCTTTAGTGTATTAAAATATTAAAGACTGTAAACATTTCTAAAACATATACTTACAATCATTTATCACCTTCGATGAAAACCAGAAAAACCAAAATGCCAAATGTTTGCTCAGTGTGTCAGGAGTTTCTACTTAATGCCGTTAACAGCTCGGGGAAACGGCCCTCGGGCCCTAACTTTCTGAAAACGTGGCCCCCGGCCCTGAACCCTGAACCTGAATCTAAACCTGCCCAAACATCCTCGCAGCGCAGAAACGTCTCTCACAGCTGGACAAACATCTGGGCGATTAAAACTAAAAGTGTTTGAACTCTTCAGAGAAGTTTCTGAGGAGATTTTTCTGTTTTGCCCCGAGCTCAGATTATCATCCCTCTAACTGGGACACAAACTAGTTCCTGCAGTTTTCACTCTGCAAACTAACACCAGCAGCATCATCAGCTGACGCCGTTTTATATGTTCTGTTGGCCACATCTCATAGACTGGGATCCTTTTCATTAGTTTACCGCTCTCTGTTCTCTTAGTGGCGTCTCTGTGAGCTCAGCATAAATTCTTCTGCTTCTAGTCGGACGCCTTTATTCATTTTTTATGAGTGTATATTTCATTCATTCTCATTTTGTGACTCAGCTGTTGGGATTTGCACCTCGGGGCGAACACACAATACAAAACCTCACTTGGTTTTTGATGCTTTTAAAAGCCAAGATCATCTTGGATATTCAGCAGATTAACGCAGCTGTGAGGCGGCCTGAGCTCGTCCCTCATTTCTCCGTCTTCTCTTCATCTTCACCCCCTTTCCCCCGTCCTCCCCCGTCCTCCTCCTCCTCCTCCTCACGTCTCCACCTCGCTGCCAGATCTCTCTTATCTCCTCTGGCAGCCTCGGCGCTGCCTTCCGCCTCACGGACAGATGAGATGAGATTAGATGACATTTAAATGGGATGTTTGTGCAAAGATGGCGCCCAATTTCTTGGCAGAGGAGGAGGAGGAGGAGATAAGTTCCTCATTAGGGCCTGCGAGGAGCGAGGGGGGGGGGGTTAACAAGTTCACAATCTCTGCGCTGAAGGCATTACAGTCGACAGCGTTCAAATCTGGCGTGAATGTTATCTTTGCTGCGCTATTACACGGCCCGCTAACTGGCCGCCTGATTGGCCGGCTTTCTTTCGTCCGGATTGAATCTAAACTGCGGCCAAAAGACAAAAAAAATCTGGACTGCAGGGGATTTTAATCCACAGGAGGACGAGGAGGAGGACTTAAGAGTACAGGATGAACAGCTGCTGAACTCGCTGACAGAGAAATATTTACATTTACAGGAAAGCAGACAGAAGCAGCAGGTCGAGTTTCTGTAGGACGTAAAGACAAATAGAGAAACATAAACTTCCTTTCTTGAACTGGAGTTTCTCCAAAACTTCAGTTTAGTAAACTCAGATTAAAAATAAAGATATTTTGGGCGAATCCATCTTTAACGTCCTGAGAAGTCCCAAGGACGGAAAGATCCTGTTTGTTGGACTGAGAACCGGAGAAGTCGTTTTATTCTGGCGGCCTGTGAAGTTGAAATAAAACCTGATATAAAAAGGAAACACTTTCCACGTTGTTGACACATTTGTGGACATTTTAATTCCATTTAGGGTCAATATGTCCTGGTTATGTTCTCCAAGCCACCTGAGAGCAATGCCGAGTTGATTGACAGCAATTCTGTAACTAGGTGAGAAACGATTCTTACACATATCTGCATGCAGCGCACTGTGCAGCCATTTTGAAATTAAGATTAAGTGATGATTAATTGTTCAGCCTGTCAGTGTTTTTCCTCTCTTTGCTCTTAAAATCTCTCTTTTTTTGTTAGTTTTCAATAATTGAGCTTAAATACAATCTCATAAAAGTGAGTGCGTCCCTCCCACATTGCAGTAAATATCTGATTCTATCTTTTCTATGTTTCAACACTGAAGCAATGGCTCTTTGCTGCAGTGTAAAGTAGTGAGCGTGCAGCTTGTACAACAGTGTAAATCTGCTGTCCCCTCAAAATAACATCACACAGCCGTCGATGTCTAAACAGATGGCAACAACAGTGAGGACACCCCTAAGTGAAAATGTCCACTTTGGGCCCAAAGTGTCAATATTTTGTGTGATTGCAAAATGTTGGGGGGTGTACTCACTTTACTGTAACATGACATAAAACATTTTATTTCAGCACACTTCAGTAATCTTAAAAAGAAATCTCCATAATGTTTTTAATATTTCTGCTGTTTATACGGTCTGTGATGGAAAAACTGACATCTTCCAGGATGAATAAAGAAAATGCAAAGAATCAGGACGCTGTCACGTCTAAATCTACTTCACATTCTGAATATTAACATTTTTATGCTCAGTAAAAAGAGTTAAATCGTTGTCCGTCTGCCTCCTGGCTCTCTGACGCAGCTAAAATAAATTCATTTCAAACTATTAAAATCAGATTGTATAAAACATCTGAGGATTTATTGATTTTAATAAAAAGCGAATGGAAGTAAAGCTGTCGAGGGATTTTTGGACAGAAATCAAACTTTCCAACTGTTTTTGGCCACAGCTGACGGACCAGCGCCAGATTGATGAAGCACCTCGAGGTCCTCAGGAGGAATCACACTGAGAGTTAAAGCGGGACTGAAAGGCTTCAGAGCGAGGCGTCACTCTCAGACACAAAGCAGAAGGCATCAGACGTGTTCCCGTCTCTCTGTGCGACTTGGACACTTACGCTGCTGCAGAGATATAAAAGCCAAAGACGTTACACTGGAAGTTTATCTGGAAGAAGCGTCAGGCCAAAATGAATAAATAGCTCAAATCTCACGGGCATGTGATGACGGCTTTGGAAACAAACTGGAGAGAAGAAATCTTTTCTGAACGTATGTTTCTACACAGCTGAAGCATCCGTCTGTTCGGTTTCCACCACTCATCCAATTTTAGATTTTTCCAGTTGAGAAAAGTCTTCTGCTCGTCAGAAGTCGGGGGGGGTGTTGGAGTCTTCTTCAGCTCTGACTGGCCGGCAGGGGGTCCCAGCTCTTTAACCTCAGGTGGGTCGGTATCAAGGCGACGGAGACCTCTTGGCTCTTTGTGCTCCAGGCTGCTGTAACAGTCACGCGAGGCCGAGTCTGAACCTCATGTGTCTAACGGCCAACAACGGCTTTGGTAACGACGCCGCAAAGGTTAAATACCTGGGACTCCATGCTTATGCGGTCAGAACCGAAGAAGCCTCTCGGAAGACCTTTACCCAAGTCCAGTTCCCTGGTCTATTTTAACCTCCTGTGGATGGTGTGTTTGGTTAATCGTTAAGGGCGTCACTCTGTGTTGAAAAGTGTGTCAGTGGGTGGTGATGGCGCAGTGGATAAGACGCCTGCCTTTGGTGTGAGAGAGCCGGGTTCACCGTGATCCATCCACCATTGTGTCCCTGAGCAAGACACTTAACCCCTCGTTGCTCCAGAGGTGTGCGACCTCTGACGTGTACAGCAGCTGGATAAAAGTGTCAGCTAAATGAATAAATAATATAGTAATGCATTAACGTAAGGGCTCAGATTAGGGCTGCTGATCGACTACAACTACTGCTGCGTTCAAGGCAACTTGGATTTCCTACTTGTGAACACGGAGAAAGAATCTGCACCCTGAATGACTGAATGACGTCACAGCAGTGAAGCACGCAGTGTAAACGGTAAACAATAACCTGAACGGTAACATAAAGCACATTTGCATGTATTTAATTAAAAGTATAAATACTATGATACAGTAAAACCTGTTTGATGTGGAAATATGTTGCTAGGTAACCGGTTCTCTAAGGGGGCTTTCACACCTGCCTCGTTTGGTCCAGACTTTCAGACTTTTCAGTTTGGTCCGATCCAGAATTGCAGGTGTGAAACCAAACAGACGAAATTAGGTCCAACGAAAAGAGGCGGTCTGGGTCCGGATCAAACTGAACCACGGTTCGGTACGGTTCTGGTGCGAATGGTTCGGACTTTACGACTATTTACAGGAAGTTCGGCGGTTGCCGTGTAAACCAGAAACAAACAAATGCACGTGAAATGCATTGAAATCAGGACACGATTGTGAATCTCCTGTGACAGCTCGGCTTTTCTAGCAGTCGGCAGCTATGGAAGCAAACCGCCACGTTCATCTTCGGTTTGTCCTCAAACGGAGGTGCAGACCGCTCGGGGTCTTCTCCTGCTTTCCCGTCAGCGGCGTTATAACTTTCGCACACTGAGGACGTTTAACTGCGAATTGAACGAGCCTTCCTTCAGTCATTCTAGTTAAAGCTCCCTGCTGAGCTGTCTAATAGTGTTGTAGAACTCGAGACCGGCCTTTTTGAGACCACTATTTGATGGTCTTGGTCTCGCATTTGAACTCGGTCTTGTCTCGGTCATTAAGGACTCGGGATTTTATTTCAAGACCAGTCAAGACCATGACTTTGGGAAGAAACTGCTTTTGCATTGTCTCATTTATCTGGTAACATCCTTTGATTGGATGTAAAACTTATTGCTTCAAATGCGACCAATAACTCTTTATTAAAAATGTGTTGCCCTTAACGACTGCCCCCACGATAGTCAGCATGGAAAAGTGTTGAATAAAGATGCTTCCCTTGATTTCAGCTCTTAGTGCTTGTATGTGGGTGTTTGAGACGTACCTCGTTCCACATTTTATTTTGCATCATGTAATGTGGGGAAAATGTCCAACTCTTGGTTGCAAAAAGGGGGGAAATAAAACAGACTGCTTGGCCGGCACCAACTCGGAGTACAAAACCAAGTCTACTCAGGACAAACAGACACGCCCTCTGCCAGTGACACCGCCATGGCTGTGCGTAAATCAGTGCCAGCTCACCAACAGTCTCCTGGTGTTTTGTTTCTTGGTATTTAATACCAAGAAAAGGGGTTTATAAGGTGTAATATCTACAAAAGAGCCTATAGGCCTGCAGGTTGCACTAACTTAAGTGTTTTCAACATGGCAGGTGACACGGCAGCCTGCTACTATGAGCTAAACACGCTAGCCTTTAGCGATTAGCCATCGCAAACGTCGAATTGAAACATAGTTGGCCGGCTGTCTCAAACAAAATAATGGTAACGCGACGCACTTCCACACTTTCTTTTCAACGAGTCGAGCCGTCGCTGCAGCCGCACATTTCTCCATCTCCTGCGTCTTTGATCCCCGTTAGCTTAGCTACCTGGAAAAACACGCACAGGCATGTTTTCAGAATTTTGGTATCGAGTTGCTCCCAGCGAATCGGTTTCCCATAACGTCCCTGGTCACTACGCGTCTCAACAGGAGAGCGATCAGAAGTTTGATTTATTATAGCTGCGTCCTGAACCATCCCTTAATTCTGCTGCTATAGGCCTAGACTGCCGGGGGATTTCCCATGATGCACTGAGCTCCTCCTGTCGCTTCCTGCGGGTGTTGCTGGCTCTGGAGCTGTGGAGTCTGGATCTGTGGTTGGGAGTCTCCTGCTGCCCCCGTGTTCCTGCTCGACGCCCTCTGCTGCAGTTGCAACTGCTGTTACTAGTCCTATTGCTATTATTACTGTTATTATTATCATTAACATCACTATAAATATCTGTACCATTTTTCATTCAGCTACATTACCTTTACTGTCTGTGCCTCTGTGTGTTACTGTGGCGGCTGCCTCACACACGCCTGATGAAAACGGGCCCCGGGTTCATAGTAATAATGACTAATAATAAAGTGGGAGGTGTGTTTCTTCACCTGGGTGAAAAACGGTTCGTAGATCTCCACCCCGGAGTCGGAGCCTTGCGTCAGCGCCTCCCGGCCTCTCCTCCAGCTGTAGTGAACAGGTGGGTTGGAGTTGGCGACGCAGCGGAGAAACACCGTCCTCTCAAAGTAGAAGTGCTCCTTCGCCTCGCCGACGCTCTGATGTACCGTTATCACGGGGTCGTCCAGGTCTGAGGAGGAGGAGAGATGGGGGGTGAGCGAGTACAGAATCATGAAGCAACTTCCTGTCAGCTGAAGCAGAGACGTAAACGCAGCGAGGGCAGGTGATGTTTGTGTCCCTCCTGCAGCGTCTGAATTTACAGTTTCTGTATTTTCCAAACAGTGGGTCAGTTTTCCTGCAGTGGGGGTAATTACTGCTGAGCCAGAGGCCTTTTTAATTGGCTGGAAACACAGCGAGCTGCCTGATCAGCTGACGGCGGCAGAAGCAATCAGGCTCCGCCGCAGTAATGAGTCCGGTTATGAAGCCGCCGCCAGCAGAGAGGCTAATGGTCGCTAATCTACTTCCCACAGAGCGAAGACAAACTCCGACCTGCACATTGAACACATCAGGGCCCGAAAACAGCCGCTGCACGTAAACAGGAGCCAAAACAATCTGCCCCCGCCCGCTGGGAACTCCCATAATGCACTGCGAGTCCGTCTGCACGGGCTGCAGGTCAGGGCGTGGCGCCGAGTTCATGATTTATTCTGTTTCCTCCTGCAGTTTGATGGAGAGCGAGGAAATGTTGTGTAAAAGCCTCCGTGCCCTGAAGGAAGCACTCAGCCGCGATGCGTTCAGGTACCACTTAAATCCCTGTAATCCCAGTAAGAAACACGCTCCAGGACATTCTGGCTGTTACACAACAACGCTCGCAGTCTGCTCGTGTCACTTCCTCCTGCTTTCTGGTACTTTGGAGGAAACTTTTCAGGCGACACACGCGAGGGAAAGAAAAACACCCCGAGGACGTTTCTGTACTGGGATTACTGGGATTGTCAGCATCCAAACATGAAGGTGAGCAGAGAGAAACATCCCGACTCGTGTTTCACTGCGACAGATCTGCAGCCAGCACAGCTGCGGGGATCACAGCTCGACGCCTCGCTTCCACACATGTGGGTCGCCAACAATCAGCCGCAAACACCGACACACAGTGTTTGTCACATGTGGCGAGGAGACGTGTTGGTCCGGAGGAGGATTTAATCTGACAGCTCAGGATCGCTGCAGGAAAACCAGTTCCAGCTCTTACTCAAGACTCGCTTTACCCCCCTTCCTGTCTTTATGCTAAGCTAAGCTAAAGCATCCTGAAGTCTCAGGTATCACTATAGAGTGTGTGTGTGTGTGTGTGCGCGCTTACAGTAGACGTCGACCCGTATGGACCGGATGGCGGGGGATCCCAGGCCGTTGTCCGCCTTGCAGTAGTAGCGCCCCCCCTGGTGGCGGCTGATGTTATCGATCTTCAGAGTTTCGTTAAGCAGCTCGGAGTCGCCCTGGCGGTCCGAGGCTCCGCCCGCCGTCTTCGTCCAACGGATCTGCACAGAGATTTGTGGGGGGGGGGGGGTGTTAGTATACACAGCAGACCAGCAGAGACCAGCTACTAGGAGTTTAGGCTGACCACTTTAAACTGGTTTGGACCAGATTAAACTGGTTTGGACAGGTCTTAGATTAAACTGTCTAAACTGGTTTAGACTAGTTTGAACTGGTTTATTTTAGACCAGTTTAAACTGGTTTGGACATGTCTTAAACTGTCTAAACTGGTTTAGTCCAGTTCCAAGAGGTGAGTCATGTTTTAATTCTCATCTGAGTGAACTGAACACTTTCCAGTTTCTGAGGCAGACTCCGGGTTCAGTACCGAGCCCAGAGGCAGCGTCTGTGTGGGGTCCAGATTTGTCCTCGCTCAGCATCTGTTGGTCAGTTTTCCGTCCGTCCCTCCCACCAGCTGTCCCTTCCTCTCTCCTCCATCATCCTCCTCCTCCTCCTCCATCTGTCTCCCTCCCTCCCCCCCTCTCTCTCTCAGAAAACAAGCAGGGATTTTTGTTTTTAATTACTGATTAATCATTAATCTGGATCGGACTGTAAACAACTGAAAAGGCAGATAAAAAAAATATGGCATCTTTACAGATGTTAGACACTTGTCATCGTGGTCGTTTCCTGTTACCATCTGCTCCGTATGTCCAGATGTTAGTAGACCTCCCGCCCTCAAACTTTACTCAACCTTTTGTCTGGCTCTGTTTTTACTTTGTGAACTTTTCCCGCCCTGGGTTTCGCCTCTCAGGCGACGTGCGGGCTGCCCTAACGCTCTGACTGGAGGTTAAAGGAAAATCCTCTGTGACCTCAAAATCCTTATTGATACGTGGACTTAATGTGTAGCTTCAGTCTTGACCTACAAAGAGAGACCTTTATTTGTCCCTAAGGGGCAATTTATTTTCTGCAGTGGCAATAAAACTAGACAAAACATGACAACAGCAGCAGCAGCGACAAGATGAAAAATGAATCTCCATGAAAGTTAATGGTGAATGTGATTTTCAGTAGACTTACAGGAAGCAGAGAGAAACGTGTTCACAGCCTTCAAACTTTGCTCTGAAACCAAACCTGCAGTCTCGCCTCCATCAGCAGATTTCCTGCCCTGGTTCTCTCTCTCTCTCTCCCACCTGCCCCCCCCCTCTCTCTCCCATGGTACAGTCCTCCCACATGTCGGTCGCCCCGCTGCCAGCTGGAGCGAGGCTGACTTTTTATCCGTCTGTGCAGGCAGACGGTTAACAGCCCCAAAACCAGCGACCTGACGATTAACGAGCTAAAAATAGTCTCGCTGCACAGACCCTGGATCTGTGTGACGACGCTCTCACGCCGTCCAATTAACACGACGCCACTGTATCTGCGTTGAGCTCTCGTACGCTCGCAAAGAAACTAAACGCTGCGACAACTTCACGGGTCACAAACCACAGCGACAAGCAGCAGCTCTCAGGGCCCCTGGAAACACGTCCTGTGTGGTTGTTGCAGCACGTTTCTCTATTTGTTTTCTCACTTTTATGTTAATGAAATAAACAATGCAATGTCAAAGTGGTGGAGATTTAAGGCAACAGAATGTAAGACACACGTGTGTATTTGTTATGATCACATTACTTATGACTTAATCCCTATTCTGATGAATCTATTAGTGAAACGAATGATTCTTTATTTAGATTATTAATCACGATATTCCACCAGGCCTCTTACCCAGCTGCCAGCTCTTAAATTACGCTTGAGGTTGTTTTAGGCTGATTAACAATAAAGAATACTGCTTTCCATGCTACCAGCCATGTCTCCGCACGTTATGGGATGCACCTCCAGATGCCTTTAAACGCTATAATGTCCTTTGTGGGGTTCATCAACGGGGATAAATGATTCAAATTATATATTTATTCACAGTCGATAATATTTTATCACGCTCAGCAGAATTCATTCGGATTCAGCAGAAATATGCTGTGATAACCCCGTTTGATCAGCATGCAGAGCGAAGGATCTGAAAAGGACCTTTAAGAGGTGAATGCGTACTTCAGCTGAACAGCTGATGAAGGCTACGGACGGCCGCGAGCTGCAGGCGTGCAGAACTCTGCACGCTCTGGCTCCCAGGCAAGAAAACAGTTTCAGTTTCTGGGAGGAACTTTCACTTATTAGTTAGATATAAACACTTTTCACATGTTTTTTTGTTACCTTTTCCATGTTTTTAATAATAAAAGTAACAATAAAAAAATCAAAAATATTCAGGGCAAATAGCAAAGATCTTTTTGATGGGGGGACCTGGATGAAGGATGGGGGGGCGCCGGGCTTGAGGAGGGCAAGCGTGTAGAAATCGATTATTTCTTGCAGAACACAGAGCAACGTTACCGACTAGAGCAACAGGAAGAAGGTAGAAGCACAGGTGAGCTCACAGCTTCTGTCATTCAGTCCCACCTGAAACAGGCAGACTAATTAACACCAGGAGCTAATGTGCTGCGTTCACTGTCACTAGAGACGCAGGTGTGAATGTGTGTTCGGAGCTGCTGGAAGTGTTAAAAATAAAAATCCTCCCTCGCTATAAAATAACGCTCACTTTGTGTTGAAGTGTCTGATCACTGACGCTGGTCAGGGCTGCAGCTAATGATTATTTATTTATTTCATCTATAGGCTGACAGAAAACGCCCTGCGGCCGAGGGTGAAGCGTTACTGAAGCCTGTTTCATTCAACAACCAAATAAATCACCACATCTACATTTATTGATTCATCACATGCTGCTGTGTTAGACTGCAGTGAGCAACGGTGGCCCTGAGAGCTCAAAACACCACAACTTAAAGCATCATGTGCTAATTTTATCTTAAAATATGAGCTTTTTAAAATCATTTTGACACGACAGCAGCGCGAGACTTTCACCAACACGACTGTTCTGCAGCTTTTAGAAGAAGCAACAAGTGATTAATGTTCAACGTGAGCTCTGTGGAAGAAGCGAACTCAGCATGGATCAAGGCTGAAGAGACTGAAGAGCGACGAGGACGAGAAAAGGAGAGAGCGACCTGGCTTTGAATCGTCAGAGCTGAAAGGACGCAGCACTGATTTTATGGTCTGTAAAAGGCTTCAGTCAGGAGCTGAAATATGCGACAGGTTAGGAACGCACGGGTCTCATCGCCTCCACGTTGTAGGAAATTTGGTTCCACCTCGGAACCGGTTCTCGATCCCCAACCCCAGCTATCAGACTAAAACCATTTCCTCGCCCCTCAGGTCTCATCCACACGGGTATTTTCACAACAGAGTTTTTACTCCTTGCGTTTAAAAACATTTCTTCCTACAGGAAAAGCCAAGGCGGCTGTACGGCCCTAACCTTGAAGCCACGTCGGCCAATCAGAGCCGAAGAAAATCATAAACAAAGCAGGCAGCAGCGCACAACCTGACATCAAACAGCACATAACGGTCGCGCTCTCACTCTACACCACCACGCGGGCCAGAACCGGCACGCCACCAATAATATTTGGCCCAGACTGGCTTTGATAGCAGAAAAATAAATTGACCAGCTGGTGCTGAGAGAGATGATTGTGCCTCTGAAATAAAAACGCAAAAACATCTTTCGCAGCGATGCTTCATGTCCAGTTTATTAAGAGCTTTTACTTTGAAGAGTTCTGAAGGACACTCAGAGGAGTCTCCGGCTCGACGCTCCTCTGTGATTGGATTCTCCTGAATCCCCTCACGGAAATGAAAATAAGCGTCCAGAGGTTTATGAATCTGGATCAAACGCCGCACACGCCCTGCAGCACACGCTTCGTGTGAGCATGTGCAGAAGTCTGTTCTGGGACGCCGTATAACGGCTTGGAAACATTTGGCCCGCTGCTCCACACGAACACACTGCAACCGGCGTTTCCTAAAATCCTCACCCTGCCAGGGGTTTTTAAAAACAGTGTTGTTTTTGGCAGCCCTTTTAGTTTTAGTTTTAGTCTTAGTCTTTTGGACGAAAATGCATTTAAGTTTTAGTCACATTTTAGTCACTTATAAACTTAATAGTTTTAGTCAATTTTAGTCGACGAAAACACAGAAAGGTTTTAGTCAAGATTTAGTCAATTTTAGGGGGAAAAAAGTAGTCTTTAACAAATTAATTTAGGTTAAAAACAATTGGAAATGGGCTTAGGCAAGTGTTGTAATTCATAAAACAACAGCTGAGCTAACCTTAAAACCTTTGCATAATAAACTAGACTTTCTTATTGATGGAAATGCAGTGCTGCCATTGCCAAGCTGTACTTCATTGTCACATTGGGCAGAAACCGTTTATCCCCATATTTCAAGTAATAGTTTTACCCCTGAATACCCCCAATTACTTGTACTCTCGCAGCAGCAGGTGGTGTTGTTGTTGTGTCTGGAGCGCGGCGCGCCAGCCGGGTAGTGGGCGTACGTCACCCAAACAAAGGATAGGATAGGAAACGGCACGGCAGCAGTGCACGGCACTTTTTTTTAGCTATTTCACGTAAAACAGGCAGAAATTACATGCATTGTGAACGTCCGACTTACTATCATTTTCGTTCCGTCTCGTCTCATCAACGAAAACTCAAAAACGTCTCGTCATGTTTTAGTCACCTTAGAGCCATTTTTAGCTAGTCATCGTCACGTTATCGTCATAAAAAAAAAGTGCGTCAACGAAATCATTTCGTTATCGTCATCACTGACGAAAACATCACTGTTTAAAAATGTTCGCTGCGTTTCCGTGCGGCCCGGTTTCGTGTTCGTGTAGACAGGACCCGAATGTTAAGACTTTATTGTTAATGACGTGACGTCAAAGAGGCTCCATCCACAGTCTCTGAGCCCGTAACGGCAAAGATGACTGTGATGCCGCCCCTCCCGACGCGGGAAACATATTTCAGCCAATCGTGTGCTTCCACAGACGTAAGGGTCTGTTTTGTCTTCATGCGCGGTAGAAGTAGAACCGCTCGGGAAAAACGCTTTTTAAACCTTATTTTGGGGCAAAGTCAAACTTTTTCAGCTATTTTCTCAGATTTTGCTGCTGATACTGTTCGTGTAGATTTTATGTCTCGGTGAGCAAAGTGCAGCTCTGGCTCGTTCAGACAGGAGCCTGGTCCTGTTAGTCCGAAATAGTGTCGCCAAGATGGCGGCAGGATTTGCCTGTAAGGACTTTGACACTCGTGGGTTTTGCTTTTACACCTCAGTTTCTGCTACGTTTCCTCCCGTCCGGACTGAGACGGTGAAAACGCTGCTGACCACGTTCAGGTTTTAAACTCCGGGGCGGCGTGTTCGTGCTGACAGGTGGAAACGATGACGCTCACGTTTGGACGTTTAGTTTTGGTATTTAATACTTTGTACCGTGCGTGTCTCCGTATTTGCTTTGCGTCTGTTTCCCACCGCCACCGTCTCCTTGTCCTCCCGTGTTCCTTTCAGAGAAATCTCTGCTGCGGTTCTTCGTTCTTCTCCAGTAGAACTTTCTTCTGCAGCTGCAGAGTGAACCATCTGCTTCCTGTTAACACCTGCACGCACACGCTCGGTGTACGTGAACGGTCACGTGATGTGAGATTGTTTGTTTTAATATAGACGGAGATCAATTCTGACACACAGATAAAACGCTGGAGTGGACGGAGATCTATTTACAAAAAAAACGTAGTAGCCTGGATGCAGTGAGAGAGAGAGAGAGAGAGAGAGCGAGAGAGGTGTTAAAGAAGAAGAGGAGGGGATGTAAGAAAAGATGGAAGCTGAGCTCTGCAGTGACGCAGAGAAAGTGTGTGTGTGGATTCAGCCTGTGAGCCAGCAGCAGCTCTATTTATAGCCTCAACACTCTGACAGCAGAGAGACTACAGAGGGATGAGGATGATGATGATGGAGAGAGGAGGAAGAGGAGGGGCGGCATGAGAAGAAGAAGAGGATGGATATTTTACACATTTCTATTCTAAAACTTCTGTTTTCCGTTTATAAATCCTGACTCAGCTTTATTGGCAACAACTCTGCCAAAGCTACAAATAAATTAGAAGAACAACTCATTTCATGCAGCTCATTAAATAAGGTAAATAAAACAGTAAAAGTCTGTTAAAAAAGAATAAATAAATAAAAATATTACAAATAAATAAATACATACAACAGTAAAAGTGTGCTTTAGAAAAGAATAAGTAATTAAAAATAAATATTAAATAAATAAATAAATAAATAAAACAGTAAAAGTGTGTGTTAAAAAGAATAAGTAAATAAAAATAAATAAATAAAACAGTAAGTGTGTGTTAAAAAAGAATAAGTAAATAAAAATAAATAAATAAAACAGTAAAAGTGTGTGTTAAAATAATAAATATATATATTAAAAATAAAGTAAATAAAATGTGTTTGTAAATAAATAAAAAAACAAAAAAATGTGTATCAAATGTGAAATTTAACAAAAAACAAATAAAGGAACAATTACTAAAATAAACAATTAAAATAATAATAAATTGAAAGTCAGAACAATTATCTGATATATTTATCAGTCCAGTCTGAGTTTCCACTATTTCGTAAAAACTTTCCATCATCGCAGGACTTAAAGCAACTGGAAAGCTCTGATATTTATGACTCGGCACTAAAAGAAGAGTCTAAAAGGACAAAGACGGCCACCAGGACGGGACTCTGAAGTTAAAACCGTTTTAAAGTGTGTGTGTGTTCAGGAGCAGCTGAGCCTCCTCTGGTGAGACTTAAGCGTTCAGTTAATTGACAGTTAATTAAGCAGCAGCTTCCAGCAGCAGCAGAGCTTTTAATGAGCTGCTGGGAAATAAACATCAGCGGCGGTAAACTCCCCGACCATCACGTTTCACGCCGCTTCTGTTCCACTGTAAACCACGGGGAGTTTTAACTTTGAGCTTCATTTTGTCCCACTTTCTCTCCGACACAGTGAAGTAAACACAGCTTCAAACTGTTACAGCAAATAAAGGAGGGAGGGAGGATTTATGTTTATTAAACCTTAATAAGCTCTCACTTCTTCTTCTACTGATGACCATCTTCATCTCCAGACGGTGAGAAGGGTCCAGCTGCCGCCTGCAGACAAACGTGACGGAAGCTGACCTTCCATATTCGGTTTGTCCCAGAAGCCACCGCGCACAAAACGTGACGCTCGTCCCACGCAGCGCCGTTAAAGTAAAAAAAGAGCCGTTAAAAGAGAGCTGTCAACGTAGTAATCAGTGTCCATTATGTCTTAATATTTACTAGACTATAATTATATAGTATTAATATAATAAATTTATACTATAATTTCTGCAAATGTTTATTTATAACAGCCTAATGATAATAATAAAGCAACGTTTCAGTTCATACCACTGCTGCTGCTGCTGCTGTGTATATTTTAATTTTCACAAACCAAGAATATTCTGTAACGTTACAGGAGCCAGATGCGTCTTTAGGTTAAAACTTTACAACATTACTGAGACTTTATTGAGAGAATAACGGCGGTACGAACATTAAAAGCATCGTTTAGCTGCTGGACACGTCTGCTGCGTCGGCTGCAGACGTCAGTGTGACCGGGCCAGGGGGAGCTAACCGGAGCTAGCTGACGTATGTTCCTCTTCCCCCGCCATCACAGGGCGTGTGCCTAAAGTCACTGACTGTATGCAGGTCGACCGGTTAGCCGCCATCGTGTTGCTGTGCAGCCTGCGGTAACGTTACTGCACCTATGTAACAGCCGTCTGCACCGTCGATTCGCCGTCAATTTTCGTAAAACTGCCGATATTTGAAATCCGCACAGTTGATTTCTCGCCTAAAAACTTCTCAGAAGTGGATTTAAAGTTCTGTTGTTGGCCTCTAAAGAATAAAACTGTTTGCGTCAGGATCTGTCCTGCACGTGAGCCCAGATTAAACTTCCATCAGGTCTGCGGGCTGCAGCTGGATGCACCTGCAGACGGTGGCGGCAGTTTTTCTTCTTCTTCTTCCTTCTTTAGGTGCGTTTACTTCATGCGGCGCTGGCACCGACTAAATGCGATGCCTGCTGGACTTAAAATAAGGCATGCTGGTTAGAAATCGTGTCAGCCGTAGTTATCTCGAACGCACCTTTTGTCTTCCTCCTCTTCTTCTTCCTCCTCTTCCTCCTCCACCTCTTCCTCCTCTTCTTCCTCCTCTTCCTCCTCCACCTCTTCCTCCTCCTCCTCCTCCTCCTCTTCTTCTCTGTGAAATTGCTCTCACTTATGAAACATGAAGGCGTCGGAGCAGTTCAGCTCAGCGGGAGCTCTGGCACTTACAGCATGCCGCCGGGGATGATGGGAGGTTTTATTACTGTATGTGCTCTGCAGAGTCAGTAGGGATTAAGTGTGTGTGTGTGTGTGTTTGTTCACTTCCTGCCTCACTCTCCATCACGTTTCTCTGGTGTTTTAATCGTCTTCGAAGACGCTGAATGAGCTCAGGTCTCCGTCCTGAAGACGTCACGTTTCTGTTTGTTTTGATGAAGTCACTTCTCAAATAAAAGGGGGGGGTCCTTATAAATGAACTTTCTCTGGTTAACATTGATCCTGGTTTCACTGTTTTAACTCGCTGATTATTTCCATTCGCTTCGACATTTTTAAGCTGCTGCTGTTTCCTGCCCGGTCGTGTAAATATACATACAGTATGTCTCAAAGTGAGGACTCTCCTCACACAACATCTGATTCTATCTTTTCATGTTCAACACTGAAGAAATGACTCTTTGCTCCAGTGTAAAGTAGTGAGTGTACAGCTTGTAAATCTGCTGTCCCCTCAAAATAACAGGTCACACAGCCGTTCATGTCTAAACTGCTGTCAACAAAAGAGAGTGCAGCCCTAAGTGAAAATAATCTGAGTATGATTTCGTTTCAAAACAAAATCATTAAAAAAAACAAGTTGATTTTGTTTTTTTCTGTTTTAAAACCAAAAGGGAAAAATATTGATTTTGATATTTAATGAGTCAGAATTTTGAGTTTAGAATGAGAATTCAGAGATTAGAGTCAGAATTCTGAGTCTAGAGCTGAGTTAAAAGTCAGAGTTCTCAGATTAGAGTCAGAACTCTGAGTTTAAAGTCAGAATTCAGAGTTTAAAGTTAGAATTCAGAGATTAGAGTCAGAATTCTGAGATTAGAGTCAGAATTCTGAGATTAGTCAAAATTCTGAGATTAGAGACAGATTCTCAGATTAGAGTCAGAATTCTCAGATTAGAGTCAGAATTCTGAGTTTAAAGTCAGAATTCTGAGATTAGAGTCAGAATTCTCAGATTAGAGTCAGAATTCTGAGTTTAAAGTCAGAATTCAGAGTTTAAAGTCAGAATTCTGAGATTAGTCAAAATTCTGAGATTAGAGACAGATTCTCAGATTAGAGTCAGAATTCTGAGTTTAAAGTCAGAATTCTCAGATTAGAGTCAGAATTCTCAGATTAGAGTCAGAATTCTGAGTTTAAAGTCAGAATTCAGAGTTTAAAGTTAGAATTCAGAGATTAGAGTCAGAATTCTCAGATTAGAGTCAGAATTCTGAGTTTAAAGTCAGAATTCTGAGATTAGTCAAAATTCTCAGATTAGAGTCAGAATTCTCAGATTAGAGTCAGAATTCTCGAGATTAGAGTCAGAATTCTGAGATTAGAGTCAGAATTCTCAGATTAGAGTCAGAATTCTCAGATTAGAGTCAGAATTTTCAGATTAGAGTCAGAATTCTGAGTTTAAAGTCAGAATTCTCAGATTAGAGTCAGAATTCTCAGATTAGAGTCAGAATTTTGAGTTTAAAGTCAGAATTCTCAGATTAGAGTCATAACAAAGAACAAAACCATACACGGATTGAAAATGTCCACATTGGGCCCAATTAGCCTTTTTCCCTCCCCGGTGTCATTTGACTCGTTAGTGTCTCAGGTGTGAAAGCTGCACAGTCATTTCTTCAGTCACATAATAATACAATCAAATATTTACAAACATGTGAGGCTCACTCGCTTCACTGTATCCTGTGCACATTCAGGAGCCAGCAGAGTTCCCAGTGTACCCAGTGTTACCTGTGGTCGGGGGTGTCCTGTCACCAGACACTGCAGCTCCAGAGTCTCGCCCTCTCTGATGGTGTAAACTCTCTCGCTGTA
The DNA here is from genome assembly GCA_024633595.2 of Lepomis macrochirus. Lineage (NCBI taxonomy): Eukaryota > Metazoa > Chordata > Actinopteri > Centrarchiformes > Centrarchidae > Lepomis > Lepomis macrochirus. The sequence goes on along the minus strand of JALXJV020000022.1, from coordinate 30,140,562 downwards.
GTGCTCCTCCTCCACGTTACACGTCTGACCCGAGTGCACGATACGCACAGTAGGGGGCGCTGCGGACCACAACACAGAAACAACACGTTCAGCTCGTGTCACACGACTTCCACCTGCTGGCCAATCACAAACAGGCGCTTCGCACGACCACGAGGTAAAAATACATTTCAGTTTCCTTTGAAAGCAGCAGAGTAAAATATTCTTTTTTCTTCACTGAAAAACTGAGAAAATAAAAGACACAAGCGGAGCCCCGCTGTTTCAGTTCAGTACATGATGTCACGAGTGCAGCACAGCTGAGTCATGCAGACAGTAGTGAGAGTACAGGAGCCTGGATGTGTCAAAATGAGCCGCTCATTTAATGACTTGCTTTTCCCTGAAGGTCTGAGGCCCAGAAGGAACGTAAGCTTGTATTGTGGAGTTTAGGGAGATGGTGGCAGAGCCAGGAAGCAGCATGAGGGACTTGATTCCGGAGGCCCTGGGAGCCGGTGGGGGGTCACTGAGTAAAGGAGGGACATGAGTCCTGTTGGGCTGATCGGAAACCAGCTGCGTTCTGAACAGGTCTCAGAACCTGTCAACTTTTTCTTTGTGGGAAACGTGATTCATGTTTTGTGATCAACAACATCAGTTTAACCTCCCCGCCAATTTAATTCGAAGCTTTCATATTTTCTACATTCATTACACATAAAGCGCAGTAACACCATGGTCAGCAAACCAGTTCCTGGTGGTTCTGGTCCTGCGGCCAGGTGCCAAGTTCTGCTGGAACAGGAAATCAGCATCTCCATAGAGCCAGTCAGCAGGTGAATCCCGCTACTTTGACTCTGGACTTGATAGAACAGAGACCAGCAGGGCCAGCAGAGAACAGGGCGCCCTAACAATCAGACTGTAGAAACTTCACTCTGGACTCCAAGCGACTCCGAGACCTGGACTTCCAAATGAAACTTTCATCTACAAAGAGGACTTCGGACTGAGAGATTAAAGTCTGGGGAAACGTTTGCAGGTGTTTTGAGTTAATTAGCTGATCAGAGCTCTGCTCAGGTCCATGTTTCCAACTTTATTACACGTTCTTTATTCGAATATTCAAATGCATTTCCGTGAGCTGTAAACCGTAATAATCCAGATTAAAACAAAAAAACGCCTGAAATATTTCACTTTATGTGTAATGAATCTAGAATTAGTTCTGCAACGAATGTTCGGTTGAAAATAGCAAAAACAAAAAGCACTTCAGTCTAATGAGTCAAAACACTGATTACATTTTACCGTCGCCGTGTCAGCAGCGTGGAACAAGACGCCGTTCTGCTGAACCGTCTCCCAGCACATCCACTTGGCTGACTTCTTAGAAAAGAAGCTCTGAGTGTTTCTGTCTCTCGTCTGTCAGAAGCAGGTTAAACTAGCCCGCCTACATTTGGAGTGCGCTCATATTGGAGCCTTTACGGTAAGTGAAAGGGCCCAGAGCGAGCTGACAGGCAGGTTAGAGCCTTTATCCTGTCAGTGTGAGAGTCCTACCTGCAGAGAGGCTGTGAAGGCTTCATGTTACAACATTATTTATCAAACTGGGTCGGACTGGATGGATTTAACATGTGACAACGTCCGCTTTTCAAAATAAGGCGTCTGTACAGGACGGAAATAAGATTAACTGGATTATATTCACAGGAAGTAGAAAACATGTTACATGTGTCCATTAAAAGGAAACGGACTCATGTCATTTACTTTACCGGCCCCTCTCGGACCCCGGACCCCCCCCACCATAGTGTCTCCACATCCTGTGAGAAAGTCTGAGGAAAAAGCTCATTCTGAATATTTAATTCAGGCAGTGGGGAAAAAAAGGCAAAATAAATGGAAGAAATATGAAAGTACTTGTTTGGTATCTGGAAAGTTTTTCGTTATTGTCAGTTTTGGCTTCAGAAGACTTTTAATTTGGTGCATCCTACCTAGAATATATTTATTATTAATAATAATAATAATAATAATAATAATAAGTTTCTGTTTAGGACTTAAATCACAAAAGAACTTTTTCAGGATATTCTATATTTTCTCAGGTGCACCTGTTGTGTCGCCGTGTGCAGGTGCTCTGGGAGCTTTGTGGGGAAGTCGCAGACTGAAACCAGCTCAAGTCTGAACCAGTTCAGCTAATTAAAGTTGGGAAAATATACATGAGCAGCGGCAGGAAAAAGGGTCAGCAGGAAATGAATTTTTAATCGACGGGAGAGGTTTGGCGGCCGAGCAGCCGGGCCGCAGACTGGACCACTAACCCTGATCTGGATTCGTTTGTTTCTGTGTCAGCAGCTGCGAGGCGTGATCAACCGCCGCTGCTGTATTTTTACACTCCTTCGTCTCTATTTTTGCCCGAGCGGCCTGTGAGATAAATGTTCAGACCCACGAACACAAACACTCACCACTTACTGCTTCAACGTCTCTAATTAGACCCTGAATCAGCTGTTCTTCCTCCCCAGGGCGATCTGCAACCTGCAGCTGTGAGCCTGCAGGAGCAGCTCATTAGCCTCATTATTGATTCGTCACTCAAGCAGTTTTTACTAACCGATTGTTAGAAAGCGGCGGCCGGACCTGATCCACATTCTAACCGACCGAGAAATGCAAACTCAGAAATATCTGCCGGCACTGGCTTTTATCGCCAAGTGTTCCGACATCCGTCCGCTGTGCATCACCTGGCGCTTCAGAAGGAACCGGACGGTTAAAGTCTGAGAAGAAGCTGCTCCTGTCTTTGTAAGAGTCGATCAGAAGAAGCTTCAGGTCAAAGTTATTATAGTTTTTGCATTTTTAATTAATTTTTATTCTTATTTGGTTTTGACTTTTTGTTTTCAAGCTCAGTTTAAATTAGTTTTTGAAACTGCTTCGTTTTAGTTTAGTTTTTATCAGTTTCAGTGTCACTTTGTCTTTTTGTCAGCGGCAAAGGTCGGAAAAAGTATTTTGTTCTAAAACCTCAATAAAACTTTGTACAATTTAAAGCCCCTCCTCCACCGCACGGCACCAGCTCGCCTCGCCTTTTATTGGTTTTCCATTGTGGAAATGTTGGACCTGGACCTGCTTCCAGGTCCTTTTTTTCGTATCACCTCCGTCAAGGTTCCAACTGAGCTGAGGGAAACTAAAATGTGACGTGAAAACACGACAGGCTGCTGATTGGTCAGAGAGAATATTCATATTTCGCTGCGTCATCATTGCAGCAGACAGAGGCAGCAACAGGAAGTTTATTTTACAGTTTTCGTCTGGAATTTCATCACTAAAATCCACTTCTGAGAAGTTTTGAGGTGAGAAATCAGCTGTGTAGATTTCGAATATTGACAGTTTTACAGGAAGTGATGGCGGAACAAAAATGTGATGAATATTTTCAGAGTTGAGGAGCTCCACGAGCGGCGGCGGGAAGCCTGCGGCGACCCGCGGGAGGAGCGTGAGGCCGGCCGGCCGCCCGCTCACAGAGCCCGCTGCTCCCGCCGTCACACAGACGCTGCAGCAACAACGGCCGAACTGAGTCGAGGCGAGTCGAGCTGGAAAAACGGCACGAGAGGAGAACTGTAAAAGATGTTTGTCGGCTGCCTGGACCGGGGTTAGCTTCTGTTTCGGGGGAGGGGCTTGGCGTTGTCCCTTACCTTGTTAAGGTAGCTTTTCAAATGGACATGAGAATTGTTCCACATATTTTACCACCTTTCACTGCAGAGCTCTTATCTGAGAGCAGAGCTCCAGACTAACTTCTTGCACTGGTGCAGCTACATTTGTCATTTAGGTGCGACGTCACAAAATACAAGTGCGCCCAAATTTTTTTACAGCATCTTTAGCGCCATAACAGCGCACTGTAAAATTCTGAATAATAGCCCAGCAGCATTGAAGGCAGCATCCCGTCGAAAACACCAACACGGTGCAGGATGAGTTAGCAGACCGAGCGATGGCCTTCACATGACAGGATTCACAACCTGGATTCATTTTTCTGAAAAGCTGTTTGGATTCTTTTGATCGGTGGATCCTCACAGACTGGAGGAAGATAAATAATCAGGAACGGACACATTCGGACTTAACGAGGGCTTCAAAGTTAACATGAGTCAGCACTTTTCCCCCCTTTTCCTCTCTTGTAGCAGGTTTCACCGGTAAATCTAGAAGAATTAGACTTTGGGGCTTGTTGTTTCTGTTAAACGAACTTAACAGTGTTACTGTGGAGAATCAGGATGTTCAGCATGTCCACACTGACATATTGATCACATGTTTAAACGTTAATATTTGTATTACTGATCTAAGGAGCTTAGAAGCAGCTAAAGCTGCGACCCCGCGGGTTTAAGAGGTTTTATACATCGAAAAAACTTCAAAAACTTTAATTGTCAAAATGCCGTTTGGGACTCGGCTATTAATTTAAGTTTTACAGTATAATATTTCACATACACACTGATAGTTATATAAATGATTGTAAACAAGAACAGCTGCAGGTAAATGTTGAATCACAGACAAAACTTAGAGACAGCAGGGCCCAAAAATAATTTTTAACTGGCTGTGATGTTCAAATTTTAGAAGCCATTCAATAAATTGTTTTTGTCTGGTGAGCGAAGCAAACCTAGCAGCTATTTGCATATTTTTGGCTGGTGGTAATTTCCCAGCGACTCGTCTCACTTTCAGAATTTGATCCTTTCGATAACATTTGGAAAGTGTAGAAGAGCTGCGCGACTCTTATATTACCCTCATTCGAGTAAGCAGAGGGCTAAACAGGAAGTTAACCTCACCGCCAGCTGGCGCCCCCTTCTCTGCGTTTGATTGGCTCTCACCTTCTTCCACGAGTGAGCTTTGGGGAAAACACACAGATTGTCCTGTGAGATGTTAGGTACACCAGAGCGACCATGGAAAACTTTTAGGCGCACTCTGCAGCCCCGGAGACACGGTCTTATTCAAAGTTATCCTAAACGGGACGCTTTCACCCGACTTTCACCGCCATGATGCCAGGCGAGGAGCGTGGACTAAAGAGACTGGAGGATAGATTTCATATCTACCCAAAATACCTGGCTTATGACATGAAATCAACTAATAAAGACATTTACTCCATAATTGGTTTTGCAAACAGACAGTAAGTTTCAGTGAGTTATTTTTTTTGTATAAAACAAAAATACTTTTTATATCCTAGTTTTCATAAAAACCTCGCTGTAACGTCGCCTTAAAAATGTACTTTTACAAGAACTAATACAGAGTTCGTCAACACCGCCAGTAAAGAACTACCTTCACATCAAGATGGATTTATTGGATACCAAACGCAGGAGGACGGCTCTGCTGCAGCTTTACGGATCAGAACCACCTCACTGCCGAACAGCCAGAAGCTGCTTAGCCTGCTGAATATGTCCAGAACATCAGGACGAGGTGACAGGAAGAAAAGGAGATTAAAAAAAGCAGGATGAACGAGGAGAGGAAGATGAGGAGCGAAGGAAAAGAGAACGAGGGGAAGAAGAGCAGAGAAAGATGAAGACGAGGAGGGAGGAGGAGGAGGTGTGGATGATCTGGTTGTCCTACTTTATCCTCCGTTTTCTATTTTTAGATTCTCTGCTAGTGTTTCCTGCTGTTGTCATCAAACCCCAAAACACCCCCCCCACACACACACAAACCCCGGCCCCCCGTCGGACTGATTCCTTCCCAGCATGCACTTCAATCAGAGAGTCTGGAGAGCCCTAACACCTCCTACACACATCAACTACAACCAGAATGGAATCGGGAGAGCGCAGACCAACGCTCCAGTTTCTGTGACGTGCATTTCCCAAACTGTTAGCGTTAACGCGGTAACGGCGGCGACACGGCCGATCATGTGACAACGTGTTTACACCTAAATAAAATAACACATTTACACGGCGTGTGCGTGACGCCTGTGTGGCCCTGGGAGTCTATGGAGACGGCAGGTGTGATGTCTGAGGTGTGCACGCCTCCCCCCTCATGTAAACACTGGAGGGGACAGAGGAGGAGCATCTGCATGATCTTCAGGTCGGGAGATCCGCAACACCCTGATTTCCTCTAGTATATTTTAAAAGATGTGTGGATTATTTAATCTACTAGTCCCATTGGCAGGTAAACCAAAAAGTTCATTTCCACCCCTGTTAACGACCACCCCGGGTATATTAACGGCCCCCCGGGTATATTAACGGCATCGGAAACACAGAGACGGATGTTTTCTATGATCTATTCAGGTGGATTTATTTTACCAGCACCGACCAGGTGAAGCGACAGTGAACACACCAGCGCAGGTGTCATTAGCTACCACGATGGTTTCGATAGGCTACGTCATTAACACGCCGCCTCCACCTGCTGCTGCTGAAAGCGGAAAAATCCAAAAGACGCGTCTTCTCTGAGACTTTATAAAACATGCTGCTGAAAGACAGCAGAGACACTCAGGGAGGGGCAGACAGGAAGGGGCGGGGCTGGTAGGTGTAGGTGAGAGTCAAGAAGTGAGGAAACACTAAAATAATCTGGAGAATGAAGTAAAAAGGTGAAATAAGGAATAAGATAAACACTGACAGAAGTCAAATCCCATCACAGATCAGAATGAAAGTTTTCCGTTTCCTCCTCCTCGCGGCGAGGACGTCACACACACGGTAATTAAATGCTGATGAGTTTAAGGATTAACCAGCGTCTTGTTATTTTCCTGCTCCCAGTGCATGATGGGGTCAGAGGTCAGGGAGTGATTTGTCTCAGCGTGGGGGCCACAGCTCAGATTAAAGAGCAGCTATAGGAGCGTCTGATTGGATTAAACTCTGTCCTGGTTATTAAAGATGAGCGTCATGTTCAGACTGATGAACTTTGTTTGCGTGCAGGTGGATTCACACGCGCAAACATTTAGACGTTGTGATTCTGAAGAATGAACAACCAAAAGATTTAAAGTTCAACACTGATCCATAAAATACAGAAACCAATTTAATAAAACAAGAGATAAGAAACATGATTTTATGTTGAACCGTTCAAACAAAGTGAAGCTGAAGGCAGCGTCAGCGCCCAGTAATCAGAGCGACGACTGTGGATAAACTGGATGTTACAGACCGACAGTTTCATCTGTATTCCCCTCACCCCTCCATCCTCTGATCCTGTTCTGGCTCAGGTATTTTCCATTCCCCCCCCATAAAACCAGGTATTAGTCTAATCCCAGCGCTCTCTGCAGCGCCGCAGCCCGTCAGCGCCCTAATAAGTGATGAATCGCGCCTGAACCCGGCAGACCGGCTGATCCCCGCGGTACAAGGTGCAGCATACAAAACACACACAGCTCCTAAACCCAGGAATTACACTGCCCCCGCAGGGTCTGTACAATGGCTGCTAAACCAGGAATTAGATCAAATCAAATCCTCTCGGATAAACCGCTGCAGGTGAGGGCGCCGGGGTGAGTCATGGCGTTCGGTTTACGGCGTCAGAAGGTGGAGAGCTGTGCGTTTCTCCTGAAATGTAAATATAAATATTTATTTAAATATAATAACTCACAACATGAACTCGATCGATCGCTGATCAGTGGAGCTCAGAAAAATGAACATCTAAAGACAATAATTAGATCAGGCCGGAGCATCAGAGAGGTGAGAGCTGCAGCACGTCAACAAACAAACAAACAAACAAACAAACAAACAAACAAACAGCGTCCTCAGAGGCTCGCCCAGATAAACTGAGCTAAACTGCACTAAAGGGCTGAAAGAACCGTGTTCACTGAGAGGAAACACACAGAAGCTGAAGCTTCATTAACTAATGATCAGCACCTGCGTTCATTAAACGGCCGACCGGCTCACACGTTCAGCTACAACAAGATGAAGGAGGAGAGAAACACGACCTGCTCTGGTGCAACATCATTATTTACCTGCATCTGTTGTTGCTCTAACAAACACGTTCAAACCGAAGGAAGGAAAACAAAGGAGCAGCACACAGTTTAGCAAACTGTTTATATTACACGTGTGCTCGTGGGGGAGCTAGACTGTCAGCACAGTGAAGGCGGAGCTTCACCACGGGGCCCACCTCAGTTTACATGACCCGGACTCGACCCTAAAGTCCACTGAGTCCGTCTGCGTCTCTGCCGCCGGAGCTGATCGCAGCCTTTCTACTAAATGTTTATGCAGCGCAGAGCCGATGAACCGGGCAGGAAGTCAGACACAGAATCCGGTCAATTTTCAAAATAAAATACCCGGTACAGAGCTCCTGACGATTATCAACAATAAACAGACAGAATTAAATTAGACAAAAGAAACAATTTAACTACGTAGCAGCTTAATCAAAGTAGAAGCACAAAAAGCAAGCTAATCGCCAAATCAACAAAATCTGAACATGTCGGCATGTAAAACGCTCTTATTCTGAAATGTTCCCTGTGGAAGTTACGTGATGCAGCCGTCAAGACGATGAATGAAATCGAGCACAGAGAGCTGTGAAGCACAAAAAGGACGAACCGGATTAAGAAGAAGTCGTTCACGTGGAGCAGCTGGTGAAACACCTCTGAGGCTTCCAGTGGACGTCAACGGCGTGAGTAAGCCGCTGCTCAGCCTACGTCCGTCCCTCACAATTCCCATGATGCATGAGGGGGAAGGGAGTTTTGTTAAAATGTGCTAATAAGTTTGCCGTTTGTTTGAAATAGAAATGTTACTGTCTGATTTGTGTTTCTTAAAACGTGTCTCAGTGTTTTGTTGGTAGTTGTCGCTCTTGTTACCGTTGACACTCTGACTGAAGAGAGTTTCATTTGATAAGAGCTGCTAAATTTTGCCGCATGCAGCGTTTTGGTTCGTCTGCATCCACATCGACTGCACAGCCCACGTTCGGGGCCCCATGTCAGCCGGGGCCCCGGGGCGGCCGTGCCTATCCTCCCACGCTATCTCCGCTTATGTCTGTGCTCCTTCTCTTTGCGTTCAACTATGGTGTGAAGCCATCACAGGACTGTGGACGTGCAGTGCCTGGTGTCTGGCCTTAAAGTTTTGTTAAAGTATTGAAACAGCTTTTAAAACTCCGATCAGTCAAAAACAAAAAACTGTACTGTGATGGTTCACGACGCACCGGCAGCCCACGTCTGCTGTAGACCACAGTACTGAACGATATCAGCAGAACGAGGGGAACGTAATTTATACTTCTGCGCCGAATCGACGGCGTAGGTGACAGCGTAGGCTAGAGGGCTATGCTGACGCTACGCGGACCGTAAGCTCTGTGATTGGTCGGCTGGGTAGCCTCGCAACGCCTCCGAGCCGAGCAGAAGTACCCAGCGCTTTGAAGTAACTTTTACTAGCGTCCAAAACGGCGGCTGTAACACGGCGAATCAAGATATTTGACCGTTGCAACCCGAGCACATTTGAAAAGGCTCCATCGTTAGCGGAGCGCTTAACAGGAAGTTAGCCTGCTCGGCCGGCGAAAGTCAACACGCTGTAGCGCTACTGCGAGTAGCGTTTGGGGGTGTAATCGCAGAATGACGGATACACTGACGCACAAGTATAAATGCACGACCCTACGCAGGAGTATAAACGGGCCTTTACGGTCACGCCGGCGGATCGTCCCAGCCGCACAGGAAGCTCACAGAGAGGCAGAGGCTTGGCGCATGTGTTGTCACTGTGCAGCACACGGCTGCAGCACTATGCAGCGCTCTCAGGTGTGAGCCGGGGCAGGTGACATGGAGGAACATTGCTGTTTGTTTCCAAACACGATGACCTCCTGCAGTGACGATCAGGGATCCGTTTCCTCCCCTTTAACACTCTAATCTCTAAAAGTGCTTTAAAGCTGCGCGCACACACAGAGACACACACAGAAACACACACACACACACACACACACACACACCCAGAGACACACACACACACACCCAGAGACACACACACACACACAGAAACACACACACAGAAACACACACACAGAAACATCAACACACACACACAGAGACACACACAGAAACACACACACACACACACACACACACACACACACACACAGAAACACACACACACACACACACACAGAAACACACACAGAAACACACACACACAGAAACACACACCCAGAGACACACACACACACACCCAGAGACACACACACACCCAGAGACACACACACACACACTCAGAGACACACACACACACAGAAACACACACACAGAAACATCAACACACACACACCCAGTCAGCCTCAGGCCTGTACAGTAGAGCTGCAAGAGCTCGTCCTGATTTAACCACTGTGTGTGTTTCTGTGTGTGTGTGTCTCTGTGTGTGTGTGTGTGTCTCTGAGTGTGTGTGTGTGTGTTTCTGTGTGTGTGTTGGAGACACACAGTGAGTCATCCTCCAGCAGAGTCAACTGCAGTCTCATCCAGTGTGTGTGTACGTTTTCTTAATTGTGTGTGTGAAATCAGGTTTTATAAATGTGAGACCCCCAGACCTCAGACCCCCAGACCTCAGACCCCCCCCGATCTGGTCTCTAGTGAAACCTAAAGTCGACCTAAAATGAAAGAACTCGTTCATACTTCACTTATTTTCCGGTACTTACTGACGACGTCGGTGCTGGAATTTGATTGGTGCACTGACCGGACACTTAAATTTGTTGTATCCCTTTATTTGTGAAAGTAAACTACAACTCCCAAGGTGCAGTTCGGCAGGATTCATCCAGAACTCAGAGCTGCCTTCACTTGAAAGTTTGGCCTTCTGAGGCAGCTGACTTCCCTTTCGACGCCACAGTTACTTTGAGTTTGTTGTTCTTGCGCTGCCAAAATGCTGGATGGCTTTCGGATGCTCTAACTGAGGAGGAGACGAGCCTGAGCTGTTCGGTGAGGGATTCCCCGGAAGGTAAAAGTAAACTTTATTGCAGGTACCTGGCGGGTTTTAAAGGTAGAAATGCGGCAGCGTCATATGGATCAGACACTTGCAGTTTCACTTCATATCTTTGTTTTTCTGAAGTTAAAAGATGATCAAAAATCTGACTGCTTTTTATCGGCGTCTCTGCGGGGAGTCGCCGTGTTGTTTTGCCCACCAGGTCACGTGACTGAACACTAAGTGGATAGAGGTGCTGAGAGTAACTCCGGTCTGGGTCAGTCGGTCTCGTTACACTTTGCACTTCAACTTATTTCAGGCAAATCAACAACTGTTCATCAGCCACTTTAATGTAAACACGACCGGGCGGGACCATCACCTTATTTTGTCGCACACCTCCGTGAAGCTAGGAGGCTCAGCTAGGAGGCTCAGCTAGGAGGCTCAGCTAGGAGGCTCAGCTAGGAGGCTCAGCTAGGAGGCTCAGCTAGGAGGCTCAGCTAGCATCTCAAAGCGACCATTTTTATCCACAACAAACAGCGAGCATCTAAATAAAGTTCTATCACAACATAAACGGCTCTGATCTCTGTACGTGGCTGCACAGGATGGCGTCCACACATGTCCTCTCATCCCACCACTCAGCTCCAGCTCTGATCAGCTGATCATTTCACTCAACTCAGAGTTATTAGTCAACTAATAACAACAAACGTGTCAACATACGTTTAGTTACGACCGCTGCCTGACTTTTGTTGATTTCGCTGTGTTCAGTCCAAAAACTGCGCTTTTCTGTGTCAGTTTTGCCGCCATCTTGGCGAGAACAGTGAGCTCTCGTCAAACTGAAGGTGAGAAGAAGGGACGCTTTGGGGGAGGCGGTCTTTATCGGCCTCTACTGTCTACACAGGAGGAGGAGGAGCTACACAGACGTCCAATCGGAGCCCTGCAGGATGTTCAGTTCTCAAGTTGGTCACAGGAACATTGATCAGTATTTCCATGTTTAGGAAGCTTTATGTTACCTGGAACGTGATTGTATGGAGAGAAATAGCGTTTTGAAGAAAACTCCCATTAAAAACTAAATATGGCCAAAACATGGACATTTGTCTGGTATATTTTTGAAAATGTTGTATCATAGCTGTTGTCTATCAGTTTCTTTTCATCAGATTTACAGTTACAGTTGTGCTCCAGGTGAATTAGAAGACATTCAGAAACTGCTGTTAAAATATGTTTCTCTTTATTGCATCTCCGTTTACTCTTTAACAGAAAAATATATTTAATTCACAGTTGATCCATATTCCTTAGCTTCAAACTTGTCAGAATTATGCATGTAGCTGTAACAGTTGAAGAGTTATTACTGATATTATATTTATTTTGCTATTTTTTTCCTGGAAATGGGTGTGAATTCCTACTTTGCAGATTTTTTCTCAGTCAGAAACACAAAGAGGTTTATTTGGGCTGCATCCTGGACAGAGACCCAAAGGCAAGCTGGTTTAACTATTCAGGGTTATGATAAGACTGAATAAATACGGTCCAGCATCCAAAGTCAGCAGCAGCCTCCCAGAATGCACCGTGGGTTAGTTTGGGTCAGCGTCTGCCCACTCGGGGCCACGTTGGAGCGAGTGTTGAGGATTTCCTGATGCAAGTTCGGAGAATCTAGACTCTTCCTGTCTTCACTTAATATAGGAACTTCCTGTAACAGGGCCCCGGGCCAGTTGGACCTGATTTGATCTGAGAGTCCTAAGTAAAAGCTTCCAGCCTGCTTTCCCTCCTCAGGCCTGAACTCAGGAGTTCACTCAGGGATCAGGACCGTCTCTTCTGGTCTTCATTTATTCATGTCAAAGAGCGGAAGTGCAGAGAGAAGACGGGCAGACATGAAACTAAATATTAAAACCACTATCTGTCCCGGATCCAAATGTGTCTCCGGCTCACCCAGGTTCCCTCAAAAACTCTGATCTCAGGTCAGATTTAACATCACTGTTTAATTCATGTCAAAGAAAACACTTTTACATCCCCCCTCTCTCTCTCTCTCTCTCTCTCTCTGTGTTATGTAAGCTCTCTCGCTCTATTTGTGGAGCGGAGGATTTCTCTGAGGAAGCTGCCGAGTCAGTGGGGCGGCTAAAAATAACTGCAGGCATCTGATTGGCTGACGGCACGGGGCTCCTTCTGCATACGTAATGAGGCAGAGGAAGACGAGGGATGAATGAAAACCAGCAAACAGACTTCCTGTTCAGTCTGTGATGAACACATCTGATTGGGCCATCTCATTTATATGCATACCAGGAAACACCAATCACTGCGAGGCCGCACTTGTCTGCTCTCTCTCATTGGTTGCTGAAGTGGTGATGCTCTAACAGCAGCACAAATAATCTACAAGCCATTGGGAGGTCTTGGACACCCCTGAGCTGGTTCTAGAAATCCTCTATGAGGTTTCAGGGATCCGTGAAAGACTTCGTGTCTGAGCGTCATCAACGGGTATTGAGAATGTGAAATGACCTTGAGGAGGTTCAAGGAGGTCACTAGAGGTCATTGAGGATGTTCCAGACATCCTTGGGGAAGTTGCAGAGATGCTTGGGGATTTTTCTAGAAGTACAACAACATGTTGTAAACCTGCTTGAGGAGGTTCTAGGGGCACTGGAGGTCCTTAAGAAGGTCTCCATCAGTCCTGATGGAGATCTTCTAGAGGTAGTTGAGGATGTTGTACATCCTTGATGAGGTACTACAGGCCCCTTATAAGTTTGTAGGGTCCTTGAGCAGATCGTAGACCTCCCTATAAAGGTTGTAGAGGTTACTGAGGTTGTTCCAGAGATCCTTGGGGAAGCTGTAGAGGCTTCAAGGAGTCTGTTAAGAGATTGTATCCCTCCTTGAGGAGGTTCTAACAGTCCTTGAGGACATTCTAGAGATACTTAAGGATTTTCTACATCCTTCAGGGAGGTTCTACAGGCTCCTTATAAGGGTGAATATGTCCTTGAGAAGATTGTAGACCTCCTTGAAGAGGTTTCTGGAGGCACCAGTGTCTTTGAGGGTCTATAGGACCACTTATAATGTTGTTGAGGTCATTGAGAGTGTTCCAGAAATCCTTGGGGAGGCTGCAGGGGTCATTGGGGATATATAAGTCTGTCAAGAGATTGTATCCCTCCTTGACGAGGTTCTTGAGGCACCAGATGTCCATAATGAGGTTCTAACAATCCTTGAGGAGATTTTATGTGTTTTAAGGGTGAATAGGTCCTTGAGAAGATCATAGACCTCCTTGTGAAGGTTGTAGAGGTAAGTGAGGGTGTTCCATAGATCCCTTGGGAGGTTTTAAGAGTTCCTTGGTGAGATTCCAGGAGTCCTTGAGTAACTGAAGTCTAGTTTAAGCATCAGTGACTGTGGTTTCCTGCAGAGTTGTTCTGGTTCCCTCCACAGAACGCCAGAGTAAACAAACAGAAGTACCCCATGGTCACATGACTTCAACACCACCCCCGGTGAGCTTCTAACTCCTGTCCAGCAGTGCGGCCTAGATGCTGGTCGACTCACCGGTGCCTCTGAGTTTGAACAGTTTGCACGAGAATAAACACAAACCAGCAGAGAAGAAGAACTGGTGGAACTTCTTCTTCTCTGCTCTCGTCACGGTCGCCGAGCTGTTAACACACGACACATCCTGCTGCAACAGGAAACGCATCATCACTCACTTCAGCACTCAGGCGTGGAAGAAAGACGAGAGTAAACCATTCATCTTCTCCGCTGAGGGGACGGCAGAGATGGAGGAGTGAAGCAGTCAGGCAGGAAAACCCATTTTACAGTTTCATCAGCTGGAACGACGTGCAAACACTGACAGCTGGGGGGGGGGGGGGGCAGAGGGGAGGGAGGGAGGACAGAGGGGACAGATGGAGGAAGAGGGAGGGAGGGAGGACAGAGGTAGGGAGGGGGGAGAAAGGGAGGACAGAGGGGGGAGGAGGGAGGAAAGAGAAGAGTGAGAGGGGAGAGGGACAGAGGGGGAGGAGGGAGGAGAGATGGAAGAGAGGTAGGGAGGGGGGAGAGAGAGAGAGAGAGGGAGGGAGGGAGAGGGAGAGAGGGGGGAGGAGGGAGGGAAGGGTGAGGGAGAGAGGGAGGGAGGACAGAGGGGGAAGAGAGGAAAGGAGTAATGTTGGACGGGAGAAAGGAGGGAGGAAGATAGGGAGGGATGTTGGAAGGATGGAGGGAGGAGAGAGACAGATAGATGGGAGGGAGGGAGGGAGGGAGGGCGGCTGAGTCCATAAATGAATAAATACATAAAGTGATTATTGATCAGCTGATCACCGATGAAGCCGACAGAAAAGCGTGACATCACCGGTGCAGCTCACTACTGTCCAACCAGAGGAGCTGAGAGCCTCCTGGGGGCGGAGCTTCAGGACTGCAAAGAGAGAATCAAACACCTGCCCCTCTGTCCTGATCAGTTCTCATCGTTTATGATCACGTGACCGAACCACAACACGTTCACCGTGACAACACAAACATCAGCTGACCGCCAAGCCTACCGGCGTGTATTATAAACAACACGCAGACGCCCAGTTCCCTCGGCGAGGACAGCAAACTCGCCGTTAGAACCAGATTACTTCATTTCTCTTTTTGCAGTCAATATTTAAGAAAGAAAAAAAAGACGCTGGTTATTCCGACACCACATGAATGCACCATCACTCACGCCTCCCTTTTTAAGCACGCAGCAGAAACTACGGTGGCCTGAGTGTGCTCCTACTACTAAACCCGACGACACCTACTAACGTTACTTCTTCTTCGTGTTTGTACGTATTCAACGTAGTGACGGAGGTTTGTCCGTTTGGGCTGCTGTAGAAACATGGCGGCGCAACATGGCGGCCGCGCTGTATGTGGATAGAAATTGCTCGTGCTACTGAAAACACAGTTGAGGATCTTATTTTGCATTTCTGACATTTTCCACACTGGACCTTTAATGAATAGAACCTACAGATCGCTTTTAATGCTGGCTGTGTTTTTCTTGCTCGTGTCTGAATCACCACAGTGGAGACTCTCTCGTGTTTCTGTGAACGTGTCGAGGCGTTCGGATCATCTCCACCTGTTTCCTCTGATCCGTCACGTCCTGCAGCTGCTGGTGGATGGAGGCTGAATCAGCCTGCGGAGCTCACAGGCTGACAGCTTACATAAGAGCACAGTACGCCGTGTATTATTCTCCAAACATGGCCTTAATCCTCACAGCGGGAGAGATGAGTCTCCCCAAGGTGGCTTTCTGCAGCTGAAGATGATGCTGCGACGCTGCTGCACGTTAACATGCTTGATCTGCGTCGTCCTGTAAGCCGATCCACGCTGACACACATCTGCTGCCGTTTGTGTGCTTTTCTGCTCCGCGGACGTCACATCGCTCGTCTCTGGCTCTGTTTTTATAAAGATGGATTAAAGTTAAAGGCACAGAGAACCTGCTGTTGCTGGGTTTTTATTTGTACTTCATGAGGAAACGAGTATTTGCTTCTATTTCGGGAAAAATGCTTCCGCAGCCATTCATGTTAAGAAAATCTCTGTTTTAGCTGCACTGTGAGGTTTAAAAACAAACTACTGAGCCCAGAATCACCAGAAATTATGTTCCACATTTTACATCCAGTACCAGCGTTCAGTGCGTCCTTAATGTAGAGAGGGGGAAAGTAAAGTTCGGTTCATACTACGCGCACAGAAAGCAAAATGACTGAGCAACACTGAGCAAAGTCATAAAGACTTTTGTTTTTGCCCCCATTCATCACGAGCTGAACTCAAAGATCTCAGACTTTCTCTATGTACACAAAAGGCCTGTTTCTCTCAAACATTGTTCACAAATCTGTCAAAATCTGTGTTAGTGAGCACTTCTCCTTTGCCGAGATAATCCATCCACCTCACAGGTGTGCCTCAGGCTGGCCACAATAAAAGGCCACTCAATGTGCAGTTCCATCACACAGCACAACATCACAGATGTCGCAAATTTTACGGGTGCGTGCAATTGGCATGCTGACTGCAGGACTGTCCACCAGAGTTGTTGTGTGGTATCTGGTGTCTAGTGTTCATGCATTTGATTGTATCATTTATCTAATGTCTGTGCATTCCACTCACAGCATTTAAAGTAGCAGCTGTATCAACAAGATAAAGGGTCAGTGACCTTCTACAGGAAGAGTAGTGATGGAATTTGACTTCTGACCCCTTGTTTTACAACCTAAATAGTACTACACCCTTTAAGGGGTTGACCTCTCACCTTGTAGACTCAAACCTTTATGGAACCTAACAGATGTTTGAACATTTCCTATATAAGCTATGTGTAAGGAACAGTGAGGCAGAGTGGCAATCGGGCTGGGTCACTCTCCAAGCTGCTGCGCAGAGCTTGTAAAATGATGCTGAACTCTTTTGATTTAATAAACTTTGAGATCAAGAACAGTGTCAAGCGGATTTCTTCTCAACACGTCACCGCAGCATTATTGTTGGACACCACAGTTGCCTGTGAATTGAATGGTCATTTATCTACCATAATCTCTAATAATCTCTACCATAATCTCCAAAGACATTTCCGCAGTCCACGTGTAACCACCAAGATCATCTGAGACCAGCCACCCGGACAGCTGCTGCAACAATTTGGTTTGCACACGCCACACGAAACTGACTGGTTTCTTGACCCCCAATACAGTGAAACTGCACATTTTGGAGTGGCCTTTTATTGTGGCCAGCCTGAGGCCTTTTATTGTGGCCAGCCTGAGGCACACCTGTGCAACACCCATGCTGTCTGATCAGCACCTTGATATGCCACCTGTGAGGTGGATTGATTATCTGGGCAAAGCAGAAGTGCTCACCGACAGATTTGTGAACAATATTTGAGAGAAACAGGCCTTTTTTGTTCATAGAGAAATTCTGAGATTTTTGAGTTCAGCTCATGATGAAAAACAAAAATGTTGCATTTATAATTTTGTTCAGTGTATGTTTACTGTAAATACGGCTCGGTGATTTCAATGATGCTGAAAACTGAATAGTGATGAACAGTGAGATTTCACAATAAAAATGTAATTAACTGTAAAACGCAGAATATTGTGGCCTAAAATGTGGACTGGATTCTGCTCTGACAACCAGCGGGAGGAGCTCAGAGTTAACTGCTTTTATTAAATGAACTTTTCACTTTAATTTTTGGGATTAAAACAGATTTATTTTCACTCGCGCTACTCGGCAGCGAGACGCTGCCCTTTTCTGACTTCCACTGTTGTTGTTAGCGTCAGTGTTCAGCCAGAGCTCTGTGATACTAATTAATATTTAAAAAAAAACAGACAAAACTGGAGAGTGCTTGGAGAAAAGAAAGTGAGGAAGCTGAACTACCTGGTGATTTCAAAAAATGTGTGTGTGTTACTTGACTCCAGCTGTCGTATTTTACAGTGAACAAGTCAGCACAGCCCTGATTGATCCAAACTCCATTCAGGAAACAAGCATTTTAAATGTTGTTGTCCTGCTGACAGACCTGACAAAGCATGAACTCATTTATTTAACAAATCTGCATCATGTTGTCGTTATTTCAGCATCAGTTTGATCCGTTTATTGCAACTAAATCGCAGCAAAATGTTTTCTTTGGGTCATACAGCTGGAGTACCTGAGGCTTCTGTTTATTACGAACACTCGGCGAGCAGTCCAGCTGTCAGACTCACGAGAGAAAAGCGTCCGGTCTGAGTGCAGCTAGGATGGAAACCACTGAGTTTGATTCTTGTATCAGGTTTACGCTGCCCTCCACTTCTCTGACCCCGGTAAAAGGTGCGTTCAGGACATCACAACAAAACAGAAAGAGGCAAACTGGTCGCCTGATTTCAGAGGGTTAATTCATATACGTGCTAAATTTGGAATAAATCCCGTCTCTTCACACACTGGTTATTTTCTCTCAGCCGCAGGACGTACAGTTCCCTCGGCCGCTCGTCTGACTAATCAGCTTCTGTAATGTCCTCCCTGAATCACACGCTCACGCCCGGTGGACGTATATCTGTGTCAGTGTGATGACCGAGAGGACGTAAACTTCCTGCGCCTCCGAATGAATCACAAGCAAATGTACAGTCATAAACATGATCAATGTGACGCGCACACACACTGAGGCGTCCACTGGGAGATGCTTTACAAATCAGACCTGAGGATTCGAACGTTAGTCAGCCGAGCCGAGAGCAGGAGGAGGGAGGAGGAGGAGGAGGAGGAGGGAGGAGGAGGAGGCAGAAGAAGGAGGAGGAGGAGGAAGCAGAAGGAGGAGGCAGGAGGAGGCAGGAGGAGGAGGGAGGAGGCAGAAGAAGAAGGAGCAGGAGGCAGAAGGAGGAGAAGGAGGCAGAAGGAGGAGAAGGAGGCAGAAGGAGGAGGAGGAGGAGGCAGAAGAAGGAGGAGGAGGAGGAGGCAGGAGGAGGAGGAGGGAGGAGGAGGCAGAAGAAGAAGGAGCAGGAGGCAGAAGGAGGAGGAGGAGGAGGCAGAAGAAGAAGGAGGAGGGAGGAGGAGGCAGAAGGAGGAGGGAGGAGGGAGGAGGAGGCAGAAGGAGGAGGGAGGAGGGAGGAGGCAGAAGAAGAAGGAGCAGGAGGCAGAAGAAGGAGGAGGCAGAAGGAGGAGGGAGGAGGCAGAAGAAGAAGGAGCAGGAGGCAGAAGGAGGAGGAGGAGGAGGCAGAAGAAGAAGGAGGAGGGAGGAGGAGGCAGAAGGAGGAGGGAGGAGGGAGGAGGAGGCAGAAGGAGGAGGGAGGAGGGAGGAGGCAGAAGAAGAAGGAGCAGGAGGAGGCAGAAGAAGGAGGAGGCAGAAGGAGGAGGGAGGAGGCAGAAGAAGGAGGAGAAGGAGGCAGAAGAAGGAGGAGGAGGCGGCAGAAGGAGAAGGAGGAGGAGGAGAAGGAGAAGGAGGAGGAGGAGGGAGGAGGATGGGTTTGGGATGTTTCCTCCTCTCGTCGTTTCCTTTCCTCTCTTGTTTCTGCGGTGGGCCGACTATGATTCAGAGGGCCGCGATGCTGTTGACCCTTCGCTAAGCCACGCCTCCCTTAGTTACTGTTGCTAAGTCCGACAAACCGTCACAGCACGCTGCCTGGAGAAATGTCTAATCTTTAAAAAAGAAAGAAGCGGCCTCAGAGAGGAGGCGTAAAGGTTTGCCTCACACATTTGGGGGTTTGTGTTCAGGCTGTCAAATCATGAGAGAGGCTGAAGCCTAACAGAGTGAACCGCTGCGTCACCTGACGACAGAGGACAACGATTCTGAGGCTCCGCACTGCTCCTGTAAAGCTGGTGAAACAGCACGTTTATATAATGTTACGTTCAGTAGTATGCTAAGTTATGTGACTAGCATTAGCTAGCTAACACGAAGGGACTCCTCAATTACAGAACGATTATCTTTCTCTAAACAGGATTCTGATGATCGACCCTTCGCTAAGCCACGCCCCGAATACACAGCTGGCCAATCGCAGCAGAGTAGTAGGCTAGTTATTCATTCTGCAGCGGTGCTGAACACGGGTCTCTCGTTCTGTCAACATCACGTTATCAATTAACATTTAAACATTAACATGTTAATCGAGTCAGAATCTTCCACGTCCGCATCGCGATGCATCGATGTTCTTCTCCCGCCCCTGGTGTGCCGATTCTGACAGTTTCACTCCTCTGTGTTTATATTTGTAGTTACTCTAACTTCTTCTTAAGGCTCATTTGTATTTATGTAACTGTGCATCAGCACATTTACTGATATAATAACACAATAATATTTTACAGAACATCTTTGTTCATGCACATCTGATGTGGTTTCCTTATGTTTACATCAGGCTGATGTTATTTTAATGTTTATACAAACAAAAAGTTCATTTTATTTTGTGGTTTTCAATATAAAATGATGAGAACGCTGTCGCAGCAGGACGCCAGGAAAGAACAGGAACCTTTCACTCACGAGTCCTCCTCTGACATCCACCTGGACCTGAAGAGCGTCTCTGAGGGGGCTTTCACACCTGCCTCGCTTAGCTCGGTTGAATCACACTCCCCCTGTGGTGCCGTTCGTTTGGGCGGGTGTGAATGCAGCAACAGCACTCGGGTGAGCACCAGAAGCGAGCCAAACGTCCCTGAGGAGGCGGTCTCGGTCTCCTTTCAAACGAACCCCTTTGCGGTTCGCTTGTGGACTGAAAGGAAACGAACCAACCGACCACAGGATTTTATGATAAATGAGATCTGAGAATTATTTCCAAAGCTAAACCACCAATAAATCTGCTGAGCACGAAATGTGTTCAGAGATCTTCTAATTGATCTGGATAAGCCGTGTGTAGGCTGTTTATGCAAATCATTTAGTGACCACGTATTTTCCCTCATTAATAGATCTAAAGCTGTTCTAAAATGTTAGAGACATAATGATTAGAAGCATTAAAGTGCTGCACTTTATGGGTCCTGATGATGCAGGATGACGTCTCCAAAACTGTCCAATCAACAAGTCACCCGTTAGTCTGAAGATGAACTAACATGAACCGAACTACAGGCGTGAAAGCGGCCGACTTCCTGTCTCAGTATCGTCCACAGCAGAAACTTCAGCGAACGCTTCCTGCGGGGAGCCGTGAAAACTTCCCCTTCCAAAGAACAGGGAGAGAAACTCTTCCACCTTCAGAGAGAGAAACCCGGGGAGTCTTAAACGTAAATCCAGACAGACACGTTGATGCATCTCTTCACCTAAATGTTCAGTGGAACAGAAAAGAGCCGCTCACACGGAGCAGAGAAGTGTCGCTACCTCCACGGCTCAAACAAGTCGGCGCCAAACGGCGAAACAAACGCACCCAAACCGGGACAAACACCCAGTGTGACAGAGGTCAAAGGTTCAAACTGTAGCTGATGTACGGAGGCAGGGAGTCCCATCAGCTTCATTCAACCTGTGAAGAATAAACTCTTATTTTCATTTGTTAGCATATTTACATATTTGAACACTTTAGTCTGAGGATGTTTACAGGCAGGATCTGAACATCACTGGCCGCCAGCTGCTCTGTTTAGAAACAGATCATGTTCCCCATCTTAATATAACGTTTTAGCACGCCAAGATCCATTTAGCAGCAGCTGAGGCTGATGGGAAAGTCTTCAGTCCTGCAGGTACTTGGTAAAAAACTAAAGTGTTGGATTAACGTCAACACGCTGACCTGATGGTTCTGGTTCATCCTGAGGGGAACATGAAGGTCTGAACCGCATTTCATCACAATCCATCCGACGGCTGCTGAGACGTTTCAGTCTGGACCAAAATGGAGGACGGACCGACCGTCACTGCGATCCGCAAACTCAAGCAACATAGTGCTGGACAATAAAACGATAACAATAATTAGCACAATATCATTTTTTTTCAATCACAAATGTTCAATAAATATTTGACTTTATTCACTTGAATCATAAACAAATTTGGATTTCATTCTTTTATTTAGATGTTTATGTTGTTGAGGAAAAAGGACTGAAAAAAGCTTTTATTTAATTTTACTCGTGCTTTTTTGTTGTCAAAGAATTTATCATAAGTGTTTTGAATGTTCTGCGTCAGATTTGTGAAGTGATCCACTCAAGTGTTTGTCATGTTCTGACCATAAAGAAGCTGTTTTAAACAATCAACCATCAGGTTTCTTCAGCTTTCACTCAGGAGCAAAAATCAGAGATTTTAAACTCGAAAGAAATAAAAATTTGATCCTTATCGAAAGATATGAAACTTTTTATCGTAATAACATTTTTGGCCGTTTCATCCAGCCCTAATGCAACATAAACGGTTTCTCTAGAGATCCTCTGGAGAGGACGAACATCTGCACAGAGTGGAAATGTTTTGAAGATACACGTCACAGATTTAAGCTAATGGGAAACTAAGAAAGTCGAGGACCTCGCCACACAAAACTACTCCAGCAGGGCTGGATTGGTAATCTACGACGCGCATTTGGGGCCTTTGTAACGTAAATTATTTATTTATATAGCTGTTTTTTAAAAATTCATTCACCTTGGGGACGCGTAGGTTACGAGTTAGAAACTGATAATTCCTGCACCTACAAAATGACTTAAACGCAGCATAAAGGCAAACACGAGTCTGACTCTCATCAAAGAGGCCAAAGGTCGTCTAAAAAACAGACGTGGTGATGTTACAAAGTCTGCAGGATCAAAGTGTCACGGCCTGAATTTATAATTTAGTGTGAATCAATAACTGGATCACAATTAACAAAACAGTTTTCCAATGCTCAGTTTGTCCGGCGTCGTTTAAAGTCCTCAGCTTCTCCTTCTTCTGCTTCTGCAAACACGGCGGTTTGTCAGAGCTTCTGCAGACGGAAAGTTTTGGAGCAGAGTCGTCCTGAGCGTCCAATCACTGGCTGAGCTGTCGGCAGCTCGCCTCTCTAATTAACACAGAGTTGAACCACAGACGAGGAAGTCATTAGTGAAATCAGCTGCTGAGTCTGTAGCGCCAGGGCCAGACCGGGGTCTGTGAAGGTTTTAGTTCACGCTGAATCAAAGATGTGACGTCTGAGGGATGAAATTCTTTTTATTGTCTCTTCAACACGCTCGGCGTCGACTTCTGTACGCGGCGACATCATTTTCTAACGCAGGAGGTCCTGAACAGGATCTTTTGCTCCTGAAACGCGAACAGCTGATCTAAAACATCAAACACAGCCTGAATCATGAGACGGACACGAGGAGCTGTATGTGTTTCAGTACTTCTGTTTCTTCTCTTTTGTTAAATAACTTCTTTAAAGACAGCAGTTGGTTGTTGCTCAACCCGTCACCAGGAACATCATTCCCACGACAGAAACAGAGCGAGAGGAGGAACGAGGAAATGCGTTTTTAGACGCGTCACATGAAGCGACGGCCGTTTCTGATCACAGCTGGATCAGCCGTCAGTCTAACGGCTGTAGAGACTTAAAGGAGTTTGTGCACTGAAAAGTTAAAGGTCTGGATGTCCTGCTCAGAGGCACAATGCTGATATTATCTGATTTATTGATTCTGATTGGAAATTCGTTAGTAAGAATATGATCTTGGTGTCTTTGGGTTTATTAGGATAAATGTTTCAGGGAAGTTGAAATGACGCGTCACAGCTGGCGCTCAGTTTTTGGCTTTCCGTTTATCTCCCCTTCTGATATCCTTTGACACCACCTGCATTCAGGTTTATTCACTCGTCACCGATCGATCGCTGCCTGAACGATTTATTTCAGCGCAGCAGTTTTCATTCACACTTCCATCAGCTGATTTTACTCGCAGAGCCGCCGGCCTCTTTCATCAGATGCTTTGCAGTTTAGTGTCCGACTCCTTACTACGTTTTCTCGTCCTCTACTTAGACCAAACTCAGGAACGAGCAGCCTCACATGTGACTGAACAGAAGAGAGGATAAATGATGTAAAACGTGTTTCTTGCTGACAGACTCAGACTCTCTGACTTTAATTATCTCTAGAATAAAAGTTGATGGGAGAAATAAAAGATCTTTCTAGTAAATAAATAAAGTTGTGTGTGGGGACCTACAGTGAACTCAGATTTTAACAAGACAGTGAATCATAAACCAACTCAAACATAAGACTTTGCAGCGATACACTTGAGTTTAACGTTTAATGTTACCTGTGCTGGTGCATCCTCGCTCCTCAGAGCGCAAATAAGAGCTCTGGGGCGTCTGCAAAGACGTCGGAGCAGAACAACTTCCGGTTCAAGCGAAGAAACGACACATAAGACACTTAAAAAGCGCCGCCTCTGTTTCTCCAGCTCGCACCGTTTGGTTCCTCCTCCTCTCATCGAGCAGCCGGTCAGCAGGAAGCGAGCAGACAGCGCTCCCAGTAATCTGCAGCGCTCCATCCTCATTACCTCACATTAACACTTATTAACACAGTAAACCCACAGCTAATGGCTTGATAAACAGGAACACACCGGGAGGGGGAGGAGGAACAATGGCCGTGCGTTTCCTGTCTGCGAGGCAACGCTCCACAGCTGGAGGAGGAGGGTGATTAAAAAACCATTATAATTAATCCCAGTTTCCCAGAGAAGGGAACCAGAGAGCAGGTCAAATATGCCGAGTTGATGATTTCATCCAAGAGGGAGAAAATGCAGATTTATGGCTGCAGCCGCTCGCAATCACGCCTTCTGCAGGTTTGTGCTGCACAAGTTTGGTTCCCCTCCGTATACAAAACACTGCTGCGCACATTCAGGAAGCAAAACTGCTCCGGCAGCGATCAGGAGACTGAAGTCAACCAGATCCACGTAGATTTATCTTCGTTTGTAAACTGTTGACTCAATTAGGGCTGAAATAAAACCAAAGTGGAGGAAAAGAGCGAGGGACAAAGAAGAAAGTTTCCCAAGTAGGACTGCAACTAACAACTATTCTGATAGTCTGAATCGAATAATCGACTTGTCAGATTATGACAAAATGACACGACGCCTCTCATTTAGCTGTTAGCCTTTAAATTAAACCTGAGGCTGTTTCAGCCAGGTGCTAATTAACAGTCAGGACAATAAAATAAATGCTGCTTTCAAAAATGCAGCTTTTAATGAACGTTTCTGCTGCAGCGACAGAAAGTTCCTCTGAAATCAGCTGATCTGCTGTTTAGTGACGGAGCAGTTTTTACACGCCAGTACGGCAACACGGCGGGACAAACTGACCCTGTGTACAAAGGAAGGAAGAACGTCCTGCATTTCATTTGCCGAATTTACAAGAGGGGATCAATAATAATGGTTTTGTAGTCGACAGCGTTTCACAACAAATATAGTTTCCCCAAACTCAACGACTCACAAAACTCTGATGTTTTTAAAGGAGTTTGGTGCGGATTAGCCGCCTCACGCACAGACAGAACTGTTTTCTCTTCTTTACAAAGTGTTAAACTGTCCCGTGTTGTCTGATCTTGGCGCTCGGCAGCAACACGTTCTCCAGCTGGGAACGTCGCCGTGAGCGATGCAGCGTTTCTAATCGTAAAGTCAGGACACGTCTGGAACGTGAACGCGGCCGCTGTGCATCATAATTATGTGCTGCTCTCAGCACCGTTACTGTAACAATCAAACTGACCAACTGTACAGGAAACGTTTCAGCTCATAACGTGAAGTAACGCGGCTTTAACGTGAAGCTAGTTCGCTAACTAGCTCAGCGAGACGAGTCCCGCCGTTCGGCGCCTCCTCTTCAGACGCTCCGGTGTTTCCAGGAGAGCTCAGACCTTTCTGGCTGAGTGAAGAGTGAAACGCTGCCACACTCTGGAGGCTTTAGGTGGTGAAGGTGTTTCTGCAGCTCTGATGGTGTTTTAGTAACTTTAACGTTACTGTTCACGTCACTTTACTCTGTTAAGCTGACGGCGTCGCTACGGCCCGATGACGTCATGAACCAATCGATTATTAAATTCGTTGACAACTAACCAAAGGGGCATTTAGTTATACAACACAAAGTTGCCCAAAAGACAAAGAACTTTTCCGTATTTTACGATTACTAAAATAATCGTTTGATTATGATTTATGTTTGATTTTTTGGGACGTTGCGACACAACGGGAACGTTCACCGTCCTGGTGGATCGATCGCGGTCACCTGGTCTGATCCAGGTCCTGGTTTACAGAGTCTGAGCTGGAGCTCCTCTGCTCTTCTTCTGTGCAGATTCATGTTGAGTTGTTTTTCTTTTTACTGTCGCCTAAACTCAGCTGAACTAAGCGTCGCGGCCTCGGAGGAATGTGGATCACCTCCCCGTCTCGCTCCCCCTCGGCCCGAAGGACCCGGATTATTTGCCCACGCCGGCCTCACGCTCCCCTCATCCACCTCGATAACAACCAGCAGGATCCGAATCCCACTAAAGAACCAGCAGCCTGCAGGGTTCTTTAGTGGGATTCTGCCTGAGACGGTGTCGCGTTGTGGTCTCTGAGCGTCCTGTAATCCCTCACAGGAACGTTCTCCGCTGGGTTCCAGCTTTATTCACCACACGTTCTCTAACAGATAAGCTCAGCAAGGAGAACAGATCGTCAGAGAGGGTTTAAAGGCTGCGACGGGAGGAAACATGGATGTTAGTTCCTCTCCTCCAGATAGACTTCGATCCTGAGGTCAATACTGACACTACGACACATTTATCTTAATTTAATTTTCAATGAATTAATTATTTAATTTATTTATTTATTTATTTCTGGCTGTTTGGTGGATAAACCAGAGAGAAAATGCAAAACAATCAGCAACATCATCTCTCAAACTGATTTCTGATCGCAAAATATCCAGAATTTACAGATAAATATAAAATATTTTACGCAGTTTTTTTCTCAGCAGGGCCCCAAAGCATGCTGGGAAAACACACACACTCAGAGGTAGTCCTGTGCTGGGGCTGATGGGTATTTTGGGTTGAGGGATGTGTGTGTGGGGGTTGATTGACAGCTCCTGTTGCAGCTCAGACACACAGCGGGGGGGTAACTGAGGGTGACAGGTAGCAGATGTGACCCCCCCCCCCCCAACACACACACACACACACACACACACACACACACTCTGTTGTTGCATGTGAATCTGTGTGTTTCTGAGGTGTGTGTGCTGCTGTTGGGCAGATTAAACACACAGTGACAATGCTAACATGTTAGCTCCATGCTAATCTCTCACACACACAGAATGAAAAACCAGATCCCACCTGGACCAGGACTGAACCGGACTCCACCCTTTTAAAGACTCAGACGTTCATCTGCTGAGAGTGACGTCATTAAGATGCTTTTTCCGAACACACCAGCATGACCCATCACAGGTCATTTATTCATTTAGCCGACGCTTTTATCCGACTGACAATTGCCAAGCACGTCTGAGGTCGAACGCCTCTGGAGGTCAAGTGTCTCTCACGGTGGGGAACTGAACTTGAACACAAAGGGTCTGTGTCTTATCCACTGCGCCATCCCCTCCCCTCATGGTCTATCATAGCGATGTTGATCCGCTGACCTTTCCTCTGACGCCATCATCAGGACAATACTCTCGAACCAAAGACATCATTAAATCTAACGTGTTTCAGGCCTTTCACGCTCAAAATGCTCGTTTGAGTTTCATGTAGACAGGAAGGACGTGAGAACCAGTGACTGAAGCTGTCAGACGGTTGTAGTAAAAAAGCAGCTGTGGTGCAGTAGAAGTATAAAGTTGCTGAAAATGTAAAAACCTAGAATTTGTGTCCAATCACAGTGCAGCTGCAGGGGCCAGAGCGGCCTGCAGGCGGCGCCGCGGGCTCCTCGCGCGGCGGTTTGGTGTCGTTCAGAGCGAAGCGGCCAAACAGCGAGTGACTGTTTGACCTTTTCCATCCCAGCGAGCTGTAACTGCATCGTGCTGAGGAGAGTTCATGAGGCGGAAAATGAGGCCGCATGGCTGTGAAATCAGATCAGCATCGCCAACAACCAATCACACGACGCGTGCGGCGGCCAGAACCAACAACAACAGCAACACAGGCGGCGTCACGCTCGGTCACTGGCTGCAGGCTGCAGCTGCAGGACGAAGATGGTGATGATCACATGTAACTGGACACCAGTTACTGATCAATAAGTTTCGGCGGCGACTATTTCCAGACTAATCGATGCTAAAAACAAACCATCAGCTTTAATCCAGATCGGTTTCTCCTGTTCAGAGTCTGAGGAGCGATGAAGCGGGATCCAGTTTACCCATCAGTCAGCGGGAGTCTCTCTTCACTCGGGCTGATTTATTGTCATTATCAGTTAATCTACCAATAATGTGCTCGACTAATCGACCAATCATGTGCTCTGTCACACGCTCGCCGTGACGTTCAAAACCCAAACGTTTGTTACTATAAAAACAGAAGAATTAAATCAGGGTTCTAAATATCTGCAGATTCATTTTCAGTGGATTCACTAATCGATATTAAGCCTCTGTTTCTTTTTTAAAATCACAGTTTGTCTCCATAAAGCCTCCGTGTTCGTTTCATGTAAACCAACACACAGATGTTGCGTCCTAATCCGCCGCCACAGGAAGAGACGTGACGACGTCACAGCACTAAACTCTGTGGATGTGAGTAACGCTGTGTGTGATGTAATACTGTAATCTGTGACATATAAGATTACAGATAATCTGAGCGAGCAGACGTCACAGGAGGCTCTGTCTTTTATAACGATGGTGAGGCCGTGTATGGAAGCCCAGAGCTGCCAATACTGCCCTCATACAGTAATATCACAGTCGTATTACAGTCATTACAGTAATATGACAGTCATATTACTGTAATGTTACTGTAATATGACAGTTATATTACAGTCATTACGGTAATATCAGTCGTATTAGTCACATTACTTTAATGTCACTGTAATATATGACAGTCATTACTGTCATATATTACTGTCACTACCGTATTATTACCGTAATGATCTCCCATCGACACAACACATGCACAAATCTATAACTTTTGGTTTATTTATCCTATTACACTTTATTTTAAAGGTGCCTGTAATAAGCATTAATTACAGTTAATACACTTATAAACATTAAGTCCATTTAAGTGTTTTGTTTAAAGCACAATAACATTTATTATTGCTTATAAGATCATTTCAGGCTCTTGTTATATATACACACCTAATAAGATGATGATTAACATGAATCAGCTTTATTGCCAGGTTTGTGTCCACATACGAGGAATTTTATGTGCTTATTTATACAATAATAATCAATCATTAATGACACTTAAGTGTTAACATAAAATTACTGGCTTGTAAGATATTTATGAGCACTTATCAGAAACGTGTTAAGTTTATAGACCAATAATCAATCTTAATGAGATGTTTAATGACAGTAATCAGACTATATAGGTGTTTATTATTATGTCTTATGAAGGCAAATTTATCATACACTTATTAACCTTTAATAATGCTCATTTGCAGCCACAGAACTGAAACTAAAGTGGGAACAGTGATTTATTTAGCTGAGTAAAGGTTTATAAAAACAGAAGGATGTGGATTAATGTGTTTAATTACTATAAGCACCTTAATATAAGTCTTGCACATTATTTATCATCTATGTCACCTAGCTTTTATTTTATGTGCTTTAGTCTCACATTGTTTTTACTGTCTTATTTATCTTAAACGCACAAAAGGTGCAGTACAAATACAGTTGGATTGTAGACGGCAGTCAGAGACTTGGAATATTTTCACAGAGCTCCAACACTCGTTACTACAGCTGCTACGTCCACTGCTGCATTAACATCCTGATCCTCCGGCCTCCTTTAAACTATTCATGATGTCGTCCTGCATGCAGAGCAAAGACAAAATAATCAGCTTCCAGATGTTTCCTCAGAGGGACCGACTGACGATTTCACGCACGACCGCTCACGGAGAATAAAAGTAACCTCTATAAGACGTCCAGCGAGGACACGGCACGCGGCTCAGAGCGCTGGAAGTATATAGTGTCCAGTAAAACCTCCATAAAGCCAGATATAAGCAGTATACAGCTGAACCATGAAAGAAAAGCGCTGCAGCTGTGTGTTTATTCAGCACCAGTGTGTAGTGGAATATCACAGGTGATAAGACACAGATGAAATCACCACTAAAACATCCCCACAGATATTAAAGGAATATTTCATCGTGAAAGCCGGTGAACTCGCTGTCAGCCTGGAGGACATAGCAAAATAATAAACCACATTCATCCCCTTCAGGAGGGGGGGGGCACCTGACCTCAGGTCTGCTATGTGTGTTAGCTTCCTGCAGGGAGTTTATATTTAAAATCCAACAGCTGTTTCAGGCCGCAACACGCATAAGTAGATTAATAAATAAGGTTTTACTGTTTCTGCAGGACAGTTACTCTGCAGGCAGCGCGAAGGCAGCTTCGAGACTATAACCTCCATGTTGGAAATAAACTGTGCAGGCGGCTTGATTCAGGGAAATATGGAAAAGTTATGGTGCCTGGAGACCAAATGTGACTATTAACCTGAATATAATATAAAGAAGATGCCTCAGGGGACACCACAGAGTTCTGTGCAACACGGTTTGAAGTACTGTGTCACAGCAGTACACCAGTAATACTACATGCTCTGCACAGGTGGCACCTCAAGTACATGGGAACAGCAGGTGAGTCGTAACACAGCAAGACTCCTGCACATATTACCCGTTACCAACATCTAAAAACACCAGACTACTGTCCAAGCATGAGCCGGAGAAGCTTACCCACAAAAAGTCTCATCATATTTAGAACTTTTATTTAGAGCTGCCTACCTGATGTCTGTAGATGGTGCATTTACATGTGTGTTTGTGTAGCTGTGTTTTTATGTCATTTTATTTATCGATATTTTTGTTTGTAGCCATTCCACCGCCTGCTTGTACTTTTTTAAACTGTAAACTTTCTACCTCTGCAATCAACCTTTTGATAGTATGTTTTTATACCCTGTAAACCAAACTCCATTCAGAAAACAAGCATTTTAAAATTTGCTGTCTCACTGACAGACTTGAGAAAGCTCAATAAATTCGTATGTTTAACAAATCTGCATCATATTTTAAGTTGTTTCTGCATCATTTTGTCACAGTAAAATGTCCATGTTTGGTTCACATCACTTTGTTAAACGCCGGTTGTGTTTCTAAGCATTTTTGCAACATTACTGAACAATCAAACCGAGAAAAGCGACGCTAAAATTTAAATTCACGTTTGTTCTGAAAGCAGGGTAAAGCACACCGAGCTGCCCTCGTGTATGGACTGTGATCTACGTGTCTACCTGTGTCTACCTCCTCAGGTAAGTGTCCGCTGTCCGCAGGAGACTCGTGTAGAGACGGTAGCAGTTGTGGCGAGGCTGGTGCCGGCACGTCGTCCTCATCACCACCGCAGGCGGTGTTAGCAGCGGGTGTTAGCAGCAGGAGCTAGCAGCAGGGTTAGCAGCGGATGTTAGCAGCAGGAGCTAGCAGCGGGTGTTAGCAGCAGCATTAGCAGCGGATGTTAGCAGCAGGAGCTAGCAGCAGAAGCTAGCAGCGGGAGCTAGCAGTAGGAGCTAGCAGCGGGAGCTAGCAGCAGGACCTAGCAGCGGGTGTTAGCAGCAGGAGCTAGCAGCAGGGTTAGCAGCGGATGTTAGCAGCAGGAGCTAGCAGCGGGAGTTAGCAGCAGGAGCTAGCAGCGGGTGTTAGCAGCAGGAGCTAGCAGCAGGGTTAGCAGCGGATGTTAGCAGCAGGAGCTAGCAGCGGGAGTTAGCAGCAGGAGCTAGCAGCGGGAGTTAGCAGCAGGAGCTAGCAGCGGGTGTCCCCTTCTTCTTCTGCTTTCGACCCGCAGTGTTTCCCATATGTTCATTTAGATAGATTCAGACAGACTTTCGTTTTTTTTTTACTAAACCTATTTAAAATCGTATTTGATTGCAGAGCGCCGGAGCGCGTTCGCGCAGCACTTCCTCTCGCTCTCTCACTCACCCGGTGTTCGGTCGATTTCTACAGTCTATGGTCGATTTATGCTACCTATCGGGATGTGCTACTTAGCGGTTCTGCACATGCGTGTGACCCACAGGCGTCGTATGTTTCCACGCCCCTAAATCTGTCCAACCTTGCTGTTGGGAATGCGGTGGAGAAAGCGGCTGATCGTTAGTAACATCAAATAAAAAAAACATTTATTAATTATTAAATAATTATTAGTCTGTCAGAATGCGCTGCATCTGATATCTTAAATAAAGATGGCTTAATATTTCAACATGCTCCCCGCCTCCTTCCAGTGCACAGAGGGAGTAGTGGTGCAACATAAAGTGATTCTGTAGTGGGAGCATTATTTTATATTAGTCAGAATACCTTGAAATGATGTTATAATATAATCAAAAAACAGAAGATGTCATAATAAATCCCATAAATAACTTTATGGGATTGAAAAAGGGAAAACATGAGGTAGCATTTTTCGACAGGGCAGAGACTCGATGGACTCTGCTGCTGCTCCGTATTTTCTTTTTCTAAGAAGCTTTGCTTTTTCTTCTTCTGAAATCCGCTTTTGTGTTTATGATCCGTTCCGCTCGCTTCCCAGTTACTGTCACGTCGCTAGCTAGTGACGTCAGCAGTGACCGCTAAGGTTTGAGAGCCGAACGCAGGACAGCAGAGAGTCCAGTCGCCAAACCAAGGCGAGTCCGTACAGTGGAACTACAAAACCCAGATGCTCAAGGGAACAAGACACGACGGGGACTGAACAGAAGTGAGCCCCTTACATACAGGTGCGAACGGGCAGGAGTGAACAGGTGGAACCCGTCGGGCCAATCAGACAGCAGGAAACAGAGCTAGACAGTAAACACCAGACAGAAACGACTTCAGAGTAAAGCAGGAAATAACAACATTAAAACCATCACAGAAGGAAAAAAAAAATAAGCGGGCAGTTCATTCTTCACCTTGAAAAACCCCCAATAAAAACAGGTCTTCATCAGCAGGGGTTTGAGTTTGTGTCCTACAAAGTCTGGAAACAACTTCCAAAGGTTCCTCGGCTGATGAAGACCATGACATGCAGCAGAAAGACCCAGAAATAAAGCTTGAAAGTGGACCTTGAGTTTTCGTATTTTCTGATATTCCTACGATAAAAATAGCAAGTTGGACCAGAAGGTGTTGAACTGAACTAAGAGCAGCTACAGAGGGTTGAGAGAAGACGCAAAAAAACACCGGACGCACTCGAACGTCACATTCAGAGTGTTGTTACCGTAACTGCAGGAGGAAAGCAGCACGGGAATATTAAAGGTCAGTCAGAGCTCATTAAGTTCCACAGGAACCAGAATGTTCCAGAGCGGTCAGAGATCCAGACTACACATCATGCCTCCATCTCTGGAGTACAGATTTACAGAGACCCGCAGAGACCCGGGACAGACCTGCACAGATCCACTGAGACCCGGTGCAGACCTGCAGAGACCAACAGAGACCCGGGACAGACCTGCAAAGACCCACAGAGACCTGGTACAGATTTACAGAGACCCGCAGAGACCCGGGACAGACCTGCACAGACCCACTGAGACCCAGTGCAGACCTGCAGTGACCCACAGAGACCTGGTACAGATTTACAGAGACCCGGGACAGACCTGCACAAACCCACTGAGACCCAGTGCAGACCTGCAGTGACCCACAGAGACCTGGTACAGATTTACAGAGACCCGCAGAGACCCGGGACAGACCTGCACAGACCCAGTGCAGACCTGCAGTGACCCACAGAGACCTGGTACAGATTTACAGAGACCCGGGACAGACCTGCACAAACCCACTGAGACCCAGTGCAGACCTGCAGTGACCCACAGAGACCTGGTACAGATTTACAGAGACCCGCAGAGACCCGGGACAGACCTGCACAGACCCACTGAGACCCAGTGCAGACCTGCAGTGACCCACAGAGACCTGGTACAGATTTACAGAGACCCGCAGAGACCCGGGACAGACCTGCACAGACCCACTGAGACCCAGTGCAGACCTGCAGAGACCAACAGAGACCCAGGACAGACCTGCAAACACCCACAGAGACCTGGTACAGATTTACAGAGACCTGCAGAGACCCGGGACAGACCTGCACAGACCCACAGAGACCCGGTTCAGATTTGCAGAGACCCACAGAGACCCGGGACACACCTGCAAAGATCCACAGAGACCCGGTACAGTTTTACAGAGACCCCCAAAGACCCTGTGAGACCCACAGAGACCCGGTGCAGACCTGCAGAGACCAACAGAAACCCGGGACAGACATTTACAGACCCAGAGAAACCCTGTCCAGACCTGAACCACAGAGACCCAACACAGACCCACAGACCTGTACAGACCCACAGAACCCCTGTCCAGACCTGCAGGACTGGTATACAGAAGCACTGATGGTGTCAGGACGTCTAACAGTCACACTGTTAGTAGTGAACACCAGAGTCACCCGTATTACAGGCGTGTGTTCGCGTGTAGCAGTCTACCTGTTGTGCCTTTAGGCCGGGCATTAATGTAATATGTGTGAATGAGCAAGGCACACACACACGCACGCACGCGCACACATTTAGCCTACACACGCGCTAAATCCCTCACAAGGTCAACTTGGTGTGGGTGGTGTTCCGGGTTTCCGCTGCTTGTGCTGCGATGAGCCGTTAAAATCAGATTTAAGGTGAATAAATATTTAGAAATTAAAAAGAGAATATTAATTGTGTGTTAGTGACGTGCTTACCGTACACGCCCTGGCCGTGCACGCCCTGCAGGAAGCCGGTAAACAGCCACAGGAGACCGAAAACTAAACCCATCTTCACATCCTCCTCTGGCCGCCTCGCTGCGTCTCTCCCCCCGGGGATGAGGTTGTCAATTCGGTTCCCCGCAGCTGCTGCTGCCGCTCCTCCCTCCGCCTCCTCCTCCGCTCCGTCCGGCGTCCCTCCGCACGGAATCCGGTTCTCATCCAAAAACCCAAACGTGTCCCCACCGGCACCCCGCCGCCAACCCCCCAAAACCCCCGGTCAGATCTGACGGGGAGGTCCGGTTCTGCTCATACCGGAGCTAACGTTAGCTAAAACCGTTAGAACCGCAGAGGAGGATGACGGTCCGCGGAGATCCGAGAGGAGGAGCCGGTGCCTCAGCCGCGTCTCCTTGATGGTGACATTGTAGAAAAAGAGATTAAAATTCAAGAAAACAACGTCGGTGCGCCAGAATCCTCCGTAGGAGGTTCAGAGGTCCCTGCTGCCCCTCCGCCGAGTCCACCGGGCTCCTTGTCCGTTAGTCGGTACCGGAGTTACATCCATCATCCCGAGCGGCACCCGCTCCGTGTCCTGTCCTTGCTGTCAGCGGCTCGTCGCGGCCCGTCAGGCCGGGGAAGAGAGGCGCAGAGTCGGGGCACCGTGATGCCGTGATGCCGCTCTGAGCTCCAGGGGAAGTAGCGGGAGAGAAGCGGTCAGACCGGGCGGAGAGTCGGTGGCTTTCACCGGCGAGAGACGTCACCGAGCGAACCGAGCGGTGAAGGCGAACACAGCGGACACGGACACGGCTTCCGGGAAAATATTTTCAAAATAGAACAGGCTGACCAAACGTTGTTCTGGCTGAGTCAAGAGGTCAACAGCGGTAACCAACCTGTGGGTCGGGACCCCAGAAGGAGTCACACAATAAATCTGAGGAATCATTACAATCACACAGAAAGAAAAAGAGATTGTTTTTAATATAAGAACGGTTTCTTTAGACTTTTATTTTTAGTTGAATATAGTTTCTCAGGGCTACAGATTTTGATAAATAACTAACAACACGAGAATAATTTAGCTTTTATATTAGCTAAACAATGTGCAGAGAATTTCTTTTTTCTTTTCTTTCAAGGAAATAAATTATCATATAAGATGTCATAAAAAGTTTAAAGTGTTTTACTGAAAACTCATCTTTTGCTTGAATTGCTAGTCTCAGCATAATTAGAAAATAAATATGCCTATGTTTTCACATGTTAAGGTCCACATATAAGTTGAGTGTGAAAACTCGTAAATATTTTATATTATGATCTTGCTTTTAATTAATTCTACACTTTAATTTTAACACTAGTTATTTTATATTCCTTCTATATTTGAATGTGAATATTCTATTGTATTGATGTTTGTTTATCTTGTAAAGCAATCTGAGTTGCACTTCATGATACAGGTGCTCTATAAATGAAGCTTATTATTATTATGATGATGATGTTTGTCGTTTACAATGATTTTGGTAAACTAATTTTTACATTATTCAGTATATATTGCCAAACTGTTGGCTTTTACTTTGACTGGTATCCGTGCTGTTTCCGGTCTCGAGCTGCCTAACTGCAGCTGATTTGACTTGAAGCGGAATCTGCCGCGCGAAACATCACGAGCCGCTGGTTTCTGACCAACCGAGGGGGATAAATCCCGCACGAGACAAGAGGAGCCTGTGGGCGGCACGAGCCTGGGATAATGACAGCGCGAGCCCTCACTGCGCACGTGTGTGAGTCTTCTTTTTTTCCCGGCACTCCTGCGGGAGGCGGGAACAGAGAGAGAGAGAGAGAACATGGAGACATGGAGAAATATTTCCCCAAATTCTACAACCTGAATTAACCGACACAAACAAAACAGAAACAGAAAAGCTCAGAGAACCTTGTCTTTGCTGTCTCAGCCGTTACAAAGCAGGTCACATTACCACTACACTGTTTTTCTAGCCTCATTCCCAGAACTTTGTCCCGTCTGTCTGCGTCTGGTACCAACGCATGTACGGTGATATGATA
Organism: Lepomis macrochirus; assembly: GCA_024633595.2. Lineage (NCBI taxonomy): Eukaryota > Metazoa > Chordata > Actinopteri > Centrarchiformes > Centrarchidae > Lepomis > Lepomis macrochirus. The sequence goes on along the minus strand of JALXJV020000022.1, from coordinate 30,103,851 downwards.
TGATAGCGCCATTGTTCAACGCTAATACTATCAATAAACAGTAAAGTCCAAGAAATGAGGTGCACGGTTGCAGCAGAAACTGGACTTGGTATCAAAAGGCGTATGAATGACACGCCGATTTCTACTCATCTGGCCGTGGTATTCCAACGCATTTTTTGTTTTTCGTGTGTCATTGCACGCCGTTTAGACTGCATCGACTTCTTTTATTTTATGCCTATTGTCATCATCATGTAGTGGGATATAAATAGCCATGAAAGTCCGACATTAAGGTGGTGGAGGTGTGGTCAGGTGGAGTTGGTCCCTGAACCAGGAGACCGGCGTTCGATTCCTGAGTCAAACAATAATCACACAACATTAGTTTCTGGTTTGTATATACGCCACGTTACATAAGTTACTGTGCTACATCGTTGCTAACTTTCGCTACATAGTGTTAGCTAGCTAGCTAACGACGCTAGCATTGACATCCACCCCCCAATGTACTTTACTGCTAACCTTCATTGGCCGGTTAACCCTGCGCAGAAAGGGTTAACCTCGCCGAAATGTCCTTAATAGTGGCGTCCTATTTTTACGCCATTCCATGATATCACGTTGTCGTTTTCTGTGTGAAACAAAAGGTCAGCATTGATTCTTTTAAGTGGCGTAACTTAACTTGCGTGATTTAAGTTACTTTAACCCAAACTATGATTTTTTTTTCAAAGCTACCGCCGTTTACCACGTTAAACGTCATGTCATGAAGTTAGTTTAACTTGGAAACTTCAAGAGGATTTAAATTCCAAATTTATTTCAGTTTACATGTAAAAGGCCGTTTTCAGGTTCCCCCTTCGCCTGGTGGCACGACTCCTTTTTTCTTTACAACAAAAGTGTCTGAATTTGAGCACATGAGTGAATGAGTAGTGTAAAATTAGTTTAATATGTCCCATGCTTCAACTTTGACACTGTCAAAGACAACAGTTTCTCTCAATTCAATTCAATTCAATTCAGTTATATTTATATAGCGCCAAATCACAACAACAGTTATCTCACAGTGCTTTTCATAAAGAGCAGGTCTAGACCGTACTCTGAAGTTATTTACAAAAGCCCAACAATTCCCACCAAGAGCAGCACTAGGCGACACAGGCAAGGAAAAACTTCCTTTAAGAGGCAGAAACCTCGAGCAGAACCATGGCTCAGGGTGGGGGGGGCATCTGCCTCGACCGGTTGGGGTGAGGGAGAGAGAGAGAGAGAACAAGAGAAAGAGAGAGAGAGAGCAGAGGGAGGCAGCCTACACAGTATACACATAGAGGTACAGACAATAAAGGTGATGGTGCTATAGACTGAATGAAAAATGGTACAGATATTTATAGTAATGTTAATGATAATAATAACAGTAATAATAGCAATAGGACTAGTAATAGCAATTGCAACTGTAGCAGAGGGCGTCGAGCAGGAACACGGGGGCAGCAGGAGACTCCCAACCACAGATCCAGACTCCACAGCTCCAGAGCCAGCAACACCCGCAGGAAGTGAGGGGGAGGAAGCACACGACCACGGAGAGGGAGAAAAAATCGAGTTAGTAACATGCATTAATGGGATGAGGTTGCACTCAGAGGGAGAGAGAAAAAGAGAAGAGAGGAGCTCAGTGCATCATGGGAAATCCCCCAGCAGTCTAGCCTATAGCAGCATAACTAAGGGATGGTTCAGGACTCACCTGAGCCAGCCCTAACTATAAGCTTTATCAAAAAGGAAAGTCTTAAGCCTACTCTTAAATGTAGAGACGGTGTCTGCCTCCTGAACCCAAACTGGAACCTGGTTCCACAGGAGAGGAGCCTGATAGCTGAACGCTCTGGCTCCCATTCTACTTTTGGAGACTCTAGGAACTACAAGTAACCCTGCATTCTGGGAGCGCAGTGCTCTGGTGGGGTAGTAAGGCTACCCCACTCAGGCTCAAAAGAACAGCATCTATTTTGTTCCCATCCTCGTAACTACTTTTGGAAAACGCCATTTTGGGACGCTTGAAAATTGACCTATTTAGACGTTTAGGTACGAGGAAGCGTTGTTACGTGAGAACGTTAAATACGTGGTAAACATTGTGAAACAGTCGTGGTTTGGTCCTGCGTTGGTTTGAGGCGTCCCTCCCGCCGGTTTAACCTCCAGTGGATCTCTACAGGACCCGGCAGGGAGGCTCAGGTTTCCAGCTCAGGTTTAAACCGGAGTCCAGCTCAGGTTTAAACCGGGCTTAAGCCTGAAACTGCAGCTGAGAAACAGACAGATGTTTTCTGAGCCGTGCAGCTGTGGTGCAGGAGAAGTAGAAGACCTCCACAGGAGGACGGTGTGCAGCAGGTACGGCAGCTCAGCGGGGACAAAACTCAGTGTGAGGATCATCAGTTTAATGGTGTTCTGTGGAGGTAAATGACTCTCCATCTGTGAGCTGATGGATGAGTAACCTTCAGACGTCCTGCTCTTCATCCTTCCATTCCTCCTCCTTCTGTTACTTATCTTCCATCCTCTCCCTTTGGCTTCCTCCTCCTCCTCTTCCTCCTCTTTCTTCCTCTTCACTTCATCACTATAATTATCATAATTGTATATCGTCAGCTTTCCACCTTGACGCTGATTGGTGCCCTTGAGCTTCTTCCTCCCTTCGTCTTCATTATTATATTCTACACACATAAAGAAATGTTCCGTGTCGCTGCTCTTCGTATTGATTCCTCCTCTTCCTCTGATGAAGGCTGCTTCTCTGCTGTTTGTTGACTGAACAATCAGACTTCATTAACTCCCAACACCACTATTGTTTATTCAGCAGGGACAAAGCACAAAGCACGTATTGTACCCGATACAGCAACAAGCTCATTCTCATCTGTCGTCCCCGGGACTCGATAAATAAAGGAGGGAAAGGATGGAATAGAAATGGGAAGAGGGGGAAGGAGACATTAAGAGAATGATTAAAAGGAGGCTCGAGGAAGAAGCAGAGGAAACGGATCTGCTGCTGTACCTGCAGATACAATCAGCTGACCTGGATGTTCAAGAGAAAACGTGTTTCCGACTTCACTGGAAGACCAAACCTGACTTCTTGTGTTTTCTTTGGATTAATAATAAGTGAATTCTTTTCCCACCACCCCGATAATCTGTTTCTACAATACTGATGGAGGCTCGATCGTCGTCAGCACCTGTCAAAGAAAACAGTGCTGAATCATCTGAAAACTGGAAAATCATTTTTTACAAAATCCTTATAACCTGTAGCAACACGTCCTCAAACCTAAACGACAAAACAGGTTGATTGTCTTTGTTGGCGAACAGTCAAATATGACATACATGTCATTTGGGGACACTGTTGTGTCCTTACGGTCTGAGGACGTGTTGGAAACGGTGGTGGTTTGGTTGGGTTTAGTAAAAGATGATGGTTTACCTGAAAATGAATACATTAAGGAAGTCATATACAAAACGTTCCTATCTTAAGTCTTAAGTTGAGTCAGGAACAGTCTAAGTCTTATCTCAGGTTAGGAAATCCTAAATACTCAATCCATCCCTGATCAACTTTTATGTCTGTTGCCTAGCAACCGATGCCATTTTTCTCAACTCACAAGGTTTTTAATCGCCATTTTTTGGTACATTTTTTTAATGAAACAACACTAAAAAAAATGGAGCAGAAACTATCATTGAACTTCTGAAAGTCAGATGACTCTTTGTTGGTAGAAAAATCCAAATTCACGTATAACGCTTAACTCGGGAGATTAATTAAAGATAGAGTGGGCTGAAATAGCGGACACAGTCTTCGGTCGTATATTCGGCGTCCAGCTGAGTGTTGATGCTGTCAAAAAGAAAATCAGTCCATTTACAAGTGATGCAAAGAGAAAGGCAGCTGTCCAAAGATCAGATGAAACTTCTGGTGGGTAAAAAAAAAGTAATAAAAGCTGCAGGCTCACGTCGTCATGGTTTTCTTGCATTAGGATCCCTTTGTTACATCTAGCCTTTACATTATGTTATATAAGGAGATGTTATCCAGCGTTGCGTCGCCTACAGCCTTTCTGCTAACGAGTTTTTCATCAAACACATCAGTAGAATCAATGAATAAGTTCCGCCTGTCAAAGAGCAGTCATGTGGATTAAATGAGTTAGCAAACACTACCTGTCTAGATGGCGTTACGGGCTTTTCTTACAGAGTTGTATGAAGGATTCTTAAATTGGCGTGTCTCTCTGCTTGACTCATCCACCCCACCACCTCCTTGCATGGACTTTGTCGCTCTTTACACTCGGTCACCTGACTGCTTCTGCCACTAGAGGTCGCGGCCTAACAACAAGCCTAAATATGGGTCGTAATAAGCTGCTGCATGATCGACCTGTACAGCCGTTTCCTTCAGAAGGGATTCACCAAACTGTAAGAATCACTAGTGAATCCATAGATAACTGCAGACGTCTTTGTTTGACAGGATGTAGCTCAGCTTTTTAGTGCCGTAAAATCAATTACACACAGATCCAGAGGCTCCACGCACCGTCACAGCACGTTGACGGGATTTCAGGCTGAAATCTGAGGAGGGGGTTTATTAACAGGAAATCTACTCTGAAGCACAAGGATTCCCACCCAGTTTAACTGGGTCCATTCACACTGAACTGCTTCAGGACCCTGCAGGTGAGTCCGTCCTGAGTCACTGGTTCAGGTTTAATTCAGCGATGCACCGAAATGAAAAGTCTTGGCCGCAACCGAATATACTGAAAAAATGTGCAGAATACCGAACAAGTACATTCACATTTTTTCACCGTTCCATAAATTAAATATTCAAAATGTTCTTTTCCTCAGTGTTTCTCACAGGATGTGAAGAGACTATAGTGGGGGGGGGGTCCGGGGCCCGAGAGGGGCCGGTAAAGTAAATGACATGAGTCTGTTTTCTTTTAATGGACACCTGTAACATGTTTTCTACTTCCTGTGAATATTATCCAGTTAATCTTATTTCCGTCCTGTACAGACGCCTTATTTTGAAAAGCGGACGTTGTCACATGTTAAATCCATCCAGTCCGACCCAGTTTGATAAATAATGTTGTAACATGAAGCCTTCACAGCCTCTCTGCAGGTAGGACTCTCACACTGACAGGATAAAGGCTCTAACCTGCCTGTCAGCTCGCTCTGGGCCCTTTCACTTACCGTAAAGGCTCCAATACGGGCGCACTCAAATGTAGGCGGGGCTTAACCTCCTTCTGACAGACGAGTGACAGAAACACTCAGAGTTTCTTTTCTAAGAAGTCGGAACAGATGGAGTCGATGTGCTGGAGACGGTTCAGCAGAACAGAGTCTGCAAACGGCTCGGACACTTTAAAATGCTTCCACACTGCGACACGTCGACGGGACTGTTTGGTAAAATTGTAATCAGTCTTTTGACTCATTAGGCCGAACAGGAAAGTGCTTTTTTTTGTTGCTATTTTCAGCCGTTTCCTTTTTGTCGGCCGAACATTCGATGCAATTGGACCAGAACATCAGACAGCGACTTCACCAAACACCACTGTACAGTTCAGTTTTATTAGTGGATAGACCTTTGAGATGCAGCATCTGGTTTTCAAGAGGGTCCAAAGACACACATACAACAGAAAAGAACATAGTACAGAACATACAACAACACAAAACAAATACCTAAAACGGCTGAGTTACTAAGCAGCTCACAGCCTCACCCAGACATTTCAAGTGAACATTCAGCAAAATCCAAAAACAAAAGACACATCCGACATGTTCTATAGCACCGTACGTACATTACACAGTCAGGACCCGTAAAACGTTTGAGATTAAATGCAAAAAAGTATCACATAAGAAAGGAAAGAGGTCAAACCCACAGGAGGTAAATCAATTAGGTGTTTACATGGAACAAATTACAAGCAAATGCTGTTCAGCTGAGTCCAGCGTCAGTTAGATGCACACACACGTTGTGACGACGGTGAAGTTTAGGTAATCTAAAACTGCGAAAAGATGAGACGGATCTCAAGGAAAGAGGGCGATTGTTCCAATCCCAGGTAGCTTTATAATGAAAATGATGTTGCATGTCTCTAAGTGGATATACAGAACCTCAAGGAACAGACGGTTCTTTCAGATATGGAGGACAAACAGATCGAAATAGGCACATTTGAAAATAAATGGAGGTCTCTGCTTGAATTAAGCTGAAGGCAATTTAAGTGATTCATACGTTACACAATACATACAGTACATGATTTAACTGAATACAGTTGGATGATGAGTTACAGTGACTCTAGGTCAGATTCTCCATCCTGTGTTCTTTCCTAACTACCTTCCCTTGGCGAAAAACAAATTTATAATCATAAAACATGATATCATCCTCAGAAAATCTGACTGCTCTGGGCTTTAAATACCGTATACAGACTGTATATATACAGAGGGTCCATTTAACCATCAGTTACTGTAGGAAGTGACAATGAAATAAGATGGTTGTTAAAAGTAAAAACAGAAGAAATAGGATTGAAATGTTGAGTTAATTAAAATGATAACTAAATACAAAAAAAGGAATTGAGCAAAGAGCAAGAGAGAAGTATATTCAGACATAAATATATAAAGTTTTCTGGCCTTTTTTTATACATTTGTTAAGTAAAGAAAATTAATTTTAAGTGAATGTCACAGTGGAGGGGATTCAGCAAAACGATATTTACTCGTCGGCCTGTGGGGTTTTCGTTATGACGAGGATATTGTTAACTAGAATATGATTGTTTTTCAAGACAAAAGAGCAGAAACCTATTTTTATGGTTTCATAGCAAATTTTCCAAGGATTTCCAAACATTTTGCAGCGTGTCACAGCATAAAACAGGCGCCTGTTGTCAGAATCAGGAGGAGCTTTATTGCCCAGCTGTGTTTCACACATACCAGGAGACAAACATGCAGCTGACATAAATAAATGTAGGAATATATAAATATGGAATAAACAGATGCAAGTTATATAAGAATAATAAAAGACAAGAATAATAGTCGCTTTAAATGTAGCTACTGCAAAGAATTGTGGGACATTATCTCCTTTCCTTTTGTCCAGTGTTGCTAAAGGAGGTCAGAGAGGAAGCACCGAAGCGCCTTTCTTCAGCTTTTAGAGAATTCGACCAGCTTTTATCACGACTGCCTCTTAAATACTTCCAGGTCGTTTCACTCAGACAGAAACCTTCTGAGGCGAAACAGACTGTTCGACCTCAGCCCTGGATTACAAAGCATTTTAAATATTACATTTAGGACTCTGTGTTGTCTTTTATTTATATATATATTTAAATGTGACATATGATGTGATGATGTGTGGGCGTGTTTATCAGGATGCTGACACATGAGACAGGGCTTTTGGGGTCCCAATGAATTAACATTTTACATTTATTCATTTAGCTGATGCTTTTATCCAAAGCGACTTACAATTGCTATTCATGTCAGAGGTCGCACATCGAGGGGTTAAGTGTCTTGCTCAGGGACACACTGGTGGATGGGTCACAGTGGGGGATTGAACCCGGGTCTCTCACACCAAAGGCATGTGCCTTATCCATTTCGCCTGAAGCTTCACTTTCCCTCTCCTCTCGACTGTAACTTCCACAAACCACAAGGAAACAAAAAGGAAGAACGAGCACGACGAGTGTAACAACGCTGCTGACACAAATGTTCAGATAACCTGCGACCCTGCTGGAGCAAGAGAACTACACAACGATCAGTATTTAATGTTTATTTAGGCTGTAATCTAAACTCATGTTAGGTCTAATTTTCGGGACAAACCCCACAGGAGACGGGACAGCTGCTCATAATTCGGGACTGTCCCGGGACGTCTCTTCACCCAATGTGAGAGGCTGTATTACGGATTTTGCTAAATTCGGTCAATGTATTTTATTGTTTGAGGCTGAGAACCTGCGTCGCTTTAAATGTTGCCGCCGCAAGGAACTGTGGGATGCCCTTCTCTCCTTTCCTTTCCTAAAGGATGCTCCGGTGTGCCCTATGCTAAAGTAAATGCTCTGTATTTGTAAAGAGCCTTTCTAGTCTTTTCGACCACTCAAAGCGCTTTTACACTACTTCACATTCACACACTGTCAAAGTCGGGGTTCAGTATCTTGGCCGAGGACACTTCGACATGCAGCCTGAGGGAGCCGGGGATTGAACCTTCCGACTAACGGGCAAGCCGCTCTACCTCCTGAGATTTGAAAGGAAGCATTGAAGCTCCTTTCTTCAGCTTTTAGAGAATCTGACCAGCTCTTATCGGCTGCCACTGAAACCCTTCAGGTCAGGAACCTTCCTGAGCCAAAAAGACTTTTCGACCGTGGCCCAGGGGCGGACCATCTCAAGTCACACAGGAAACAGGAAGGACTGAACCATTACAGGTGTATTTATTTGATTGTGGCCCGATCGAGTGTGATTCTGGTTCTGTGTGTGGATTTGAATGCTGTTAGACACCGTTAGTCTGTGCTGGAATCATTCTGCACGCTTCCTACGGTGTTAACCCTTTCCTGTCCTGTCATTCTGCTGACAGGCTCTGCAGCGAGGGACAAACCTCTCTGATTTCACGTTTTAATTACAGCAGAGCAGCAGAATACCAAACAGCCTCCTCCTCCTGCTGCACTTCATCCTTCCACATGCTGGAGAGTCACATTAATAACATTTCCCTGCAGCGCTGCTCCGTCTGGGAGTCTGCTCAAACAGCTGGGAGGCCCCAAACTTTAATCAATGCCTTTACTAAAGAGACCGCCCAGCTTCACTCCCCCCACCGCTGAGTACGTTTCACTTGTGCTCACATTTATCTTTCAGGCGCTCTGGGAATCCAGCAGCATGTACGTAAACTCAAGAGCAGTGCAAGTACTTTCATTGTGTTTTAATATTTGGTGCTCGCAGGATAATCTGAGTCTCGTTCTCTACAAACTTAAAAAACGCCTTTAAAAAAGAAGCATGAACCGAGACAATCATGAGGCCAAATGTCTGTTTGAATAAAACCGTGCACATGAGAGCACGAAAGCTTGTTTCTGACCTCAACTCAAGGTCCACTTACCGGCTTCATCTGGAGCCTCAGCTTCATCTTTGGCCCCTAACTGTCTGAGCTCTGATGCACTAGATTCAGTTTAATCTTTACCTTCTCATTAGAAACTGAAACCTTCATGATTTTAAGTTTACTTTGGGAGCACCAAAGAAACTACAGCAGAACACATTCATCACAACTGGGTTTTCCTCCAATGTCATCGTCACAACTTTACAACAACTGAACACACTGCAACTTCAGAAAACACATGTAAATCCTCGTGCATGAGGGCAGTTAATACTTTAGTACTTTCCCCCGAGGGCGAAGGAAGGGTGGCGCGGGCATCGCGACAGGCGTAGCGATAAGCGGGCGTGTTCACATGAGACGAGCATGACAGTGACAGTTTCACAGGAACACGCCGGCCCCGCCAAAGTTGAATTGACTTGAACTTTCTGCAGCCTACGCGCAGGCGGAGAGTCGCTTCTTGTGTGAAAAGACCTTAAGATGTAAAGAACTTTGTAATCCGTTGTAAACTACACAAGATCAACAGAAAGCTTTCAACCGCCGACAGTTCTACATCTGATTTGCTGAAACATCTGACGCAGCACAGCAACAAGAAACTTGTAGAAAGAAGCTCCGGCTGCTGCTGCCGCCAGAGACGATGCAGTTGTCGGGAGAGAGTTTGAAGTCCTGCAGAAACTCCGAACACGTGCGCAGGACACAGTTCAGAAGTCTGGAGTGAGTTGCTTTATCTTTATTTTTCAGCCAGTGGTGTTTAGAAACATAAGTTATTCTTCTAGTAAAGTGAATTCTCTCATGGACTGAGATGCTAAACAGGAAGGGCCGGGGCGTAGTGAAATTCCCAGTAATAAGTAAAGTAACACTGCATGTGGCTTCACATGTGCTCACATTTGCAGCAGAAGTTTTGCAGACAGATTTCTCAAACGGCAGCAAACCAAACAAAAACTCTTAAAGACAGCAGCTCATTAAAGACCCTGTTCTCGGGTGTAAAGTGTTCGGGGACGCTGAGGTTGAAAGGCCGCCGTCAGAAGAGATCCCGCAGACTGTCTGAAGCTTCGATTGGCTCTCCCAGGAGCTCGTTTGGCAGACGAAGCCGAACGGCGTGTTCCTGCAGAGGCTGTTAACCTCTGAGCGTCAGCAGAACAACGTGCCGCTGCGGAGGCTTCGGCTGGATAATGGAGCTCCGTCCTCTGACGGATGATACGAGCTGTGAAACGGTCTCTGAAGAGGCCGAGGTCGAAGCAATTAGTCAGCCGAACAGATGCTCTCTGCTTTTACCGGAGACGCCGTGACGGACGCTGCGACCACAGGAGGACAGGAGGACGTGGAGATGAAGGGGAGGAGGGTGAGAGGAGGGGAGGGAGGGAACAGAGAGCACTAAAGGAAACAGGATCCATAAATAAATGCAACAAGAAGAGAACGTTTGGTCTCATTAATCTAAACACAAAAAAGGAAAATGACCCACTGGGATTATTCATTTTGGAAACGTTCAGTTAATTGAACAACTTCCAGACTGTGATGGGACGTTAACGTGGCGCGCGGTGAGTTTCTGGGTTTGACCTTGGTGTCATTAACATTATTTTTTTGGCCTTTTCATTCGATAGAAACAGCTGGAGAGAGAAAGGGGGAGGACCTGCAGCTGAGGGGCCGTACGGACTAAACCTGGTACATGATGCCCTGCCAGGTGAGCTCACGGCGCCCTGGTGTCAGTTTTTGTGCACTGGGAAACCCTGACTGATCCTGACAGATTAAGAAATAAATACAGAGATAAATAAATGCCCAATAAATAATTAAGCATCCGATTTAATGCTAAAAAAATAAAGTAATTAAATAAATGTGGGCAGCAATGAAACCATACAGTGAGACATAAATGTAAATATCTCTTTTAATTAGCTTCTTTATTTATTCACCTTTACAATAATTACCTTATTTATTTATTGCCCTTTATCATCTTCAACTTTTTTTATTAATTACTTCTTTTTTAAATGTATTTATTTATGTGTGTGTGTTAATATTTTTATCTGTTTTATTCTTTCTTTGCATTTTCTACCTGATTTATTTCTCCAATGGTTTTTATTTCTGCCTGTCCTTTTTACATTTCTCTATGCATTTCTGCCTCATTATGCAAATGAGGAGGGGCTGCGTCTCAAGCGATCAACTTCTCTATCCTCCATGGCCCTCTGGCATCACTGATAATAAACAAGTAGACCTCATATAAACAACAGAATGGGTGGATGGACGGGCCAGTTAATGTTTATTCATTTTTATTTATGCTATGTAACTTACAACTTAGTAAAGTAACAAACGTACTCATTTCAACCTAAATCTCGATCTCTTCCCAACTAAACCAAGTAGTTTTGGTGCCTAAACCAACCAAACTACAACTAGTAACATTAAAGGAGACCTGTTATACTGCATTTCCTGTCCTATATTGTGGTTCTGTGACTCCTGTATTGCAGCTTTGCACGATTCAAAGTTCAAAAAAACAATTTTCTGTCTTACACTGGCTCTTCATGCAGGCCCTCATTTCAGCCTCTGTCTGAAATGAGCTGTAGAAGCTCCTGTCTCTTTAAGGCCCCGCCCTCCCAAGCCCACTGTCTTCTGATTGGCTGTTATCTTGTGTGTTTACCTGGTTGCCACGGGGATGGGGCTGCATGTTCCTTTGAGGGCGTGGCCAGCCTTCTCATCACACCAAGCTGTTAGTAGAAACAGGTCTGAGGTTTAGGCTCACAGGGGTTTGTTTTAAATACTTTGACCTCATTATTTGAATCTTTGGCCGCGTTTAACATGAACATCACAGTTTAACACTGTAACGTTGCTGATAGGCCAGAAAATATGAAAAAGCATAATAGGTCCCCTTTAACACCAAGGGGTTGTGACACGGCGTCCAAATGTGACGAGCTGAGAGTGAGAATCTGTTTGAAGCAACATTTTTAAATTTAGAGGACAGTTTAAATATTCTGTACAGTTTCTACATTTTACATTCCCCCCCAGCTTCACCCTTTTAGCTGCGACTGTAGCCAACAGCTCGTCTAAAGAACATGTTCAGGTGTTGTTATGTTGTCCCGCATGTGCTTATATTATATTTCCAGCGTTAACAACTCAAACCGCCGTGAACAAAAGAAGCAACTGAGTGTGATTCAGTTTTCATACCAGAATCTGGCGTGTGCAGGGAGCGAATCCCAGAGGGACTTCCCAACCAACCTGTTGGATCGTTACGCACGATGTTCTGAAGTTCATTATTCATTTAAAATTCATTATTTTCAGTTACAGAAGAGGAAATGATGCGTAAATCGTCGTCGTCCTCGTTCTGGACGTCACTGAAAGACTTCACAACCAGAAATTATAACCAGCACTTGTTGCTCTTCTCTGACGCTCCCACACGGGAAACAGAGTTTGGGCACTGACATGTAGCAGAGGAGGTATTTCTGGTTTATTGTGGAGCTCAGTGACGGTGAGGCGGTCCGAAGCCGAACAACGTACATCCAGAAATAAGGAGGTGATGATCCTTAAATCCACACGACACTGGGAAACAAACATCAGAAGCAGAGGAGCAAACTGACTAAATCCAGCAGGAGGGGAGGACGTGATGAGACGCAGGTGATTCACCTCAGACCATCAGTGAACACAGACAGGAAGCAAAACAAGAGAGACAGAACACCTTCAAAGTAAAACAGGAAACACCCCAGAACGTAATCAGCAGATTAACTGGTGACTGAAACTCGTTAGCTCAAACAGGACAAACGTCTTTTCCCCTTAAAGCTGCGTAACAGTATCACGGACAGGAGTCTGGAACATCCGTCCTGGTCGCACAGAGCTGAATCCGCCACAGTTTAGCTGCTGTCACAGTTCGTTACAGCGTTCTCCGTCAACGCCGCTCTGCGTTTTACCGTTTCCATGGTGACGCTCGTGTCAGCTGCCGGCTGACCGCGGGCTGAGCAGAGATCAGCACCGTGCAGAGTCCGGTTTATTTACGGCCCCGAGGGACACATGAAAGGAGAAACACCGCCAGGATCCACCGTCAGCATCTCTGCACAGCGGCGGCGGCGGCGGGCGGCGTGCCAGCCTGAAATCCCCAGTGGCCTCAAGACAAACACCATGTCCACCATGTTTCAGCTGGTGAGTTGATCAACTCTGGAGGCAACCGTTGCTGCTTCAAACATCCAGCACAGCAGCGTCATGGTAACAGTTTACCTGCAGTCTCACTGCATGAAGGTCAACCTGCTGACGCTGGGAGGAAACTCAGAGTCAGTTCATCTAGTGTTTAATTTACTTTCCACCAATTCTCTCTAAAGATTTAGGAGCTTGTTTGTAAAGGATTTATCGCTCTATTGATGGAGGTAGACCTCCAATAGACTGTGTGACCTCTGACCTTCTCCAAACAGCTGTTCTTCCATCGACTGCGAAGAGGTCAGATAAAGTGATCCGGGGTCAGTGGACGACTTAAAGGTGGACGTTCACACCTGATACCAGAGAGGCTGCAGCTCCTCCAGATAAAACTCGGGGTGGGAATCTTTGGGAATCTCAGTTTAAGTCCAGTTCTTGGTGTCGATTTGATTGTGAACCGAATCCGGACTCAATAATTGAAAAGGGGGGCACTGGAGCTGCTCCCTGAGAGATCCAGGTCTTCATCAGCAGAGAAGAAGAAGTCTGAGCCACTAAACACAGTTAATGAAACTCGTTAGCTGAACCATTTTCTCTGTTTAAGGTGGAATCTGCTCTGTTCCTCTGCTCCTTCACAGTGTCTTCTTTTCATCTTTCTCTTAACGCCATCATATTCTCATCCACCTCCTCTCCGGCCTTCCTCCTCCCCCTCCTCCTCCTCCCCCTCCTCCTCCTCCTCCTCGGTAATGAATCAAAGCCAGCACGTCTCTCTCTGTTGTTCCCGTCCTCTTTGTTTGTTTGAATTGTTGTTGTTCTTCTTGTTAATCCTCCTCTCGCCTCCTTCGCTCTGACTCAGCGTTTGTCTGAAGGAGACAAAGGAGAATAAAAGCTGTCGTTCTGCTGATGAAGAGATCAGTCGAGTCACTTTGGAGGATTTAAACCAGAGAAAGTCTCTGTTTTCTTCCCACAGCAGCTGCTTTGGACCAGAGCTGAACCCCGTTCAGATGTTGACCTGCTGCAGCTCTGGTTTTATTTTCTGCTTCTTTTCTTTTGCTTTCAGGCCAATATGACTTTATAAAGAGAAAGAAGGCTGCAGGGTACAAACAGCTCTGCGCTGCATTTTTCGTATTTGCGTCCGGGGAGGATTTAAACAGCAGCAACAAGACGTTTCATCCTGACCGAGTTTGAGCACCGAGCGTCAACACTCTGAATAACAATATAACAAATGTCCAATAAATATTCAATACATTTTTGACTTTACTTGAAACAGACTGAATTGTTTTAGTTAGTTAGTTTGTTTATTTGCCAGACTCATGTCCAAAAAATTGCGTTGAGGCCTGGCTCAGGTCAAACCCTTTGTAAAACGTGAATGAATACAGCAAATGGAAGCCATTTATTTTTAAATAGAACAGTGCAAGTAATAATTAATTTTAAAAATTAAAGAGCAGCCATATTATTGTCAAATAAAGGCATTTAAATATTTAAATAGAAGATTATAAAACAGTAGAGCAACAGCAACTTAACTAAATAAATATAGGAATAATTACTAAAAAAATATAAAGTGCAGTAAATAGATTCTTATTTCTAATAAATGACGTGGTATTGGTTTGGTGCCTGGACTCCAGTACTACCAGCGTTTTCTGCAGTATCAGAGGCATCAGCGATACTGGTATCAGAATCGGAACAACTTTACTTTAAACTCAAACGAAATAAAGATTTGATATTTATCGTGATAATTATCGATATCCAAAGATATGAAACTTTTTATCGTGGTAACATTTTGGGCCTGTTTCTTGGCCAACATGAGGCCCATTTTGTTCAGACTGGACCTTTAGGAGCAGCTTTAAGCCCAAACTCAGGAGTGAGAACTCGCTGCTTCTTCTCTCCACCTGTTTTGGACATAACACACTGTGCTTTTCTCCAACATGAAACTGATCTCTCGTACAAACTGAAGTGAAATCCTCCCTTCTGAAGCCGCTGATGTTCAGACTTCATCGACAGACACAGCCAGGTGATTTCCTGCTGCGGAGCGACTCAGCTGGCAGAAACAACATCACAGGATTAAAACGCCGCGTTACAGAATAAAAAGAGATCCTCTGAGTGTTTGGTTCAAATCCACGCTGTGATCCCATTTTAAAGGATGTTAAAGATAAGAAGAGAAAACTTGATTATTATATGTTGACAGAATTAATTAAACAAGCTCCTACAAATGACCATTTTAAAGTCACCAGAGTCTGATTGAATCAAAGGAGTCTGGTAGCTTTCATCAGAGCGGCACAGCGACTGTTTCTGCTTCAACAGAAAGGATCTTTGCTCTGTCTCTGCAGGGATCCTTTCCATAACAGCTACAGACACTTGTAGAACAATCTGAGCCTGTCAGCAGCAAAAACAGGCGCTTTAATGGAAGAACTTTGACGGAGCGCAGCCCTGTTTGGATGCAGTAGAGTCATCCGGTACTGAGCCCAGTCAGTTCCTCCTCCACTCTAGTGAGATAAGAGAGAACAACCTGCTGCTCAACGTCAGCAAAACCAAGGAGATAAAGACTCACACTCCCGTCTACGTCAGTGGAGCTGAGGTGGAGCTGAGGTGGATCAACAGAGAACCTGAGACGGTCGTCTCACATCTCCACGCTGGTGAAGGAAGCTCAGAAATGACTTTATTTCTTGAGGAAGCTAAAGGAGGCCAAATTCCTGCTCAAGCTTTTCCAGAGGAGCAACAGAAAGCATCCTGATGGAAACATCACTAACATGAGATGTACACGGTCCAGGACCAGAGGGGGATTAAAGCTGCTCAGATGATCACTGGTACCATCTGCTGAGCATCAGTGATATCGGTGAGGTGCCTACAGAGCCCAAAGGTTACTAAAGGACAGAACCCACCCAGCCACAGCCTGTTCACCCTGCTGCATGCTGGGAAGAAACATATAAGTTTCTGATGTTACACCATCAGACTGCAGAGCAGCTTTTCCCCCCAAGCTATCAGACTCTTAAACTCTGATTCATCCTCAGCACTGCTCCTCTGATATATGACCACATAAGTAAACCAGTGGAAGTAGCTGTTTTGTTACCTTCTCATCTCTGATCAGAGTTTTACCTCCGCTAACCGCTAATCAAGAGCTAATAAGAGCTCTGCCAGTAAACAGACTTTATTAATACACCTGTTTAGTGTAAACACACACAATATTTGGATCTGCTCAGTCTAATCCAGCTTAGTTTGTCACATACATTAAAAAACGGCACATATAGGGGCTGAACTCAGCTGCTGGCTGAGACGAAGCAGCTCCTGTCGAGGAGGAGGAGGAGGAGGAGGAGGAGGAGGACTGATAGGGACTGAGTTCATCGTTATTTTTAAAATTCAGTATTTTGATGTCAGGAACATGATTTATTTTTCTGACATTTTAGATTTGTTTGAGAAAATCCTGTTTCTGCTCTGAAATATTTAGTTATAATAAATTCTTTTTAAAAATCATACATTTTTTAAAGGCCAATTTTTTTAGTAATGAAAAAAAAAGAACTGACAAGAATATCGAGGAAGAACTGAACCAATAAGGTTTATTAATAATAACTCATCCCCACTCGTCAGAAGGATCCAGCCCGTCTCCGTGTCCTGGTTTTCTGCCTCTGGATCGTCTGAAGGAGGCCCACAGCGAGCCGAGGATATCCCGTTTCAGCAGTTAGAGCATCTTCACTAAAGTCAACATCTGTATGTATTATTAACAGAGCAGATATCTGCCCTCCATCCTCATCAATAATGCAGCGAGCTGAGAGGAGCGACGCAGTCAGGAGGAGCTGTGCTAGCAGTTTCCCATCGCTTCCAGTCTTTGTGCTAAGCTAGGCTAAACAAACAGAGATGAAACATCTGACTCTGGAAAAGAGGAGGAGTTCATTTAATGCTGCACTGCCTCTTTAATGTCTTTGTAATATGCTGTAACCACACACCATCTGTCTGTTCTAACTCCTGAAACAACAGCAGAAGAAAACAGCAGCATTTGATCCTGAAGGCGACGTGAATCCATCCAACAGCTGCTGAGACGATCCAGTCTGGACCCAAGTGTTGGACCGACCGACTGAAAGACTTGAGACTTGTTTGTGTTTCTACATTTTGATCAGAATCCTTCTCTCACACCTCAGGTACAAACATCTGCTGCCTGCTGACGAGCTGACAGACAGAATAACACTGATGCTCCACAAAAGCTTCATCTCCTTCACTGCCAGCTGAGCTGTTAGCATCTTTGGAGACGACTGACTCGTGTGTTGGAGGACGCTGTTCCATCTAACGGCAGCAGAAGACGTGTGAATCAGAGCGACGACAGAAACACTGAGCCGAGGCCTTCAGGAGTTCTGCCAGAAACATGAATGTTAGAAGGGACGAAAAGAAAAATATGATAAACCAAGTCTCAGGTTTAAGCATTAGCATTAGCTCACAGGAGCTAGCAACAGGTGATAAAATCTTTTTTTATTATTTAATAAAAAATAATTTTTATAATAATTACAGTCAAAGAAAGTTTTTGAAACTCTTGACAATTGATAAAATATTTAATCCCGTGTCCACAAATCAAATTCAACAGGTCAATATTAAAATCCCCACATATAAACATGGTTTTATTTTCTGTAAACAAAAACTCCATCTGGTCCCTGAAGTTTCCTGTGTTCGAGTCTGCGGCTCCATATTTACAACTTAATACATTTTTTAGTTTTTTCCTTATATATTTCTATTGTTTGACATTCTAACTGGTCATCACATACAGCTGTCTGATTTATACTTTCACTGAGTGACACTTTAGTGTTACTATTACTGAAGTACTCCACCACTACATTATGAGGTACATTAAATACAGTTCACAGTACAGTAGTAGTACAGTCAGGAGTGTTGAGAGTGTTTTCTGAGCACCTCCTGCCCTCTGCAGGACAAACTGTGAACTACACTGAGTGAACTCATCTTTCTTCCACATCAGGAGGCAGAGACGGTGGTAACATCCATCTTCTGAAGCCTCTGAAGCTGAAGAGATGTTTCCTGAAAGCATCACATCTGAAGACTAATGAGTGACTCCTGAACCTGCAGGAGGAACCAAAGACAGCATGTTCCTCTGAAGCTTTTATTGTCTTTTTTATTTTAACTCTGGACTTTTAGCATCAACGCTGACTTTGCTTTGATAAGTGACAGTAGAAGTAAAACGAGCTCCAAATTAAAACTAATCCAACACAAATCCAACAGTTCCTCTGCTGGTTTCTGTCGTCTTCGTCCTCCTCTTCATCTTTGATATCTTCATCACTTCTGTTTCTGATGGGAGACGTTGAGGTTCTGTATCTTCTCTTTTCTTTATTTATGGAGCAGATGTTGTTTGTCGCCCTGTGATGGACCGGCGACCTGTCCAGGGTGTACCCCGCCTTTCGCCCGAAGGCAGCTGGGATAGGCTTCAGGCCCACGCGACCCTGAACGAAGGACAAGCTTTTGACGATGGATGATGTTTCAGATTCAGATTCATTCTTTATTGTCCTCAGTGGAGGAAATTTGTTTTCACAGTCTGTAGAAGAGCCCCTAGTGCACACATATATCAACATATATGGACAATATACACATATCTACACATTACACAAAGGTGACATTGTAAGTTTGTCTGTGAGTTTAACGCTCTTATAGCGCAGGGTACAAAACTTTTTCCGAAGCACCTTTTTGTAGAGCAGCTGTCTGAATCTACGGCCAGATGGGAGAAGGGTGAAGCATGAGTTGAGAGGGTGGCTGGGATTTTGTACTATGGTAGCTGCTCTACGAGCGGTGGCAGTATTAATGAGGACTGGCAGGTTGGGAGTGGGAAGACCTGTTATTCTGGAGGAGGTGTTAGTAATTTTAAGAAGTTTATTCTTATTGGTGAGAGAGAGCATGGTGAAGCAGCAGGTAGCACAGTACAAGAGGATGGGTTCAATGATACTGCGGTACAGGAGAAGCAGTAGGTGTGGCTTGACTGAGAGAGTCCTGAGCTTACGAATGACAAAAAGTCTTTGTTGACAGCGTCTGTGGATGTCTGTTTTTCCACCTGTGTGATTGTTTGCACTGCCCTGATTAGTTTTATGTGTTCCTCTGAATCTCCACCTTGCTTGTATATTTACGCTGCGTTCCAGAGAGCTCAGAACTCGGAAACTTCCACATTAAAATTTCCGAGTGAACGTGGCTGACTGTGACAAACCCTTGGTGTTCGTCCCAGCCCTTCCTCTGAGCTCTCTCTGTTTGTTGGATTAACTGTAGTCTGACCTTCTGGACTTGTATCTGTTGGATGTGTTTGCCTTCAGCTCGGACTTTCCTCCGGTGTTTTGACTCTGCCTGCCTTATTCCTGCTTCAGCCTGATCACCTTTTGTTTAATTATTAGAGCCATTAAGAAAACGTGGTCAATCCTTTGGGTTATTTCATAGTCTTCAGTTTTATAATTTTTTCTATGGGCATTTCACTTGGTACTATTTTATCTTTATTTCAGACAGACACACATGTTTAGCAAATTCACATGTGTAGTTGTGCTCCTTTTAAATCAGAGATGTTCAAGTGCCGTAAAACGCAGCTAAGTGTAGTAAAATTGAGGTGAGAGCACCTATTGGCACGTCCTGATGTAAAAAGGGTCAGCCAAGCAGGACATGGAGCAACAGTTTTCTGACCGTCGCGTTATAGCAATTGGAAAGTTAGAAGTTACCCATGTGGAAGTACGTTTGATAGAACACATAAAGTTTAGGACTCTGCTGGAGACGTTTATTTTGTTGTAACTTTAGTTTTTTTTTGTGTCAAATAAATCGTCGGATATTTTACTTCTTATGTCTCTTTGCCTCGTTGGATTGTACACTTTTGCCCTCTTTGGAGAGCATGAGTCAGAAACTTTATGTCCTGTGATAGTGGCAAAGAAGATCGTAAAGTTGCCACTACATTTAATCATCATTACAAAAAAAAGCTCTATCTGCTCTGCTTGGTGTCCTGTTTTACTTTGGTTTGTTTTCCTAGAATGCACCATGTGAACATACAGAGAGCAGGTGTCACCATATCAAATATTCAACTCTGTGGTGGGAGTTCTTGTTGAAATAATCACTTTGAGGCCAAGAACTTTCAGTTTATTCAAATCGTCTGCAGATGGACAAACAGCGACACAAACAACCATCAAGACAAAAACACCATTAAAGATTTGTTAACATTATTATTATATTATTATGTAAGTAACACAACAAATATATATGGCAAGTACATAATTCATTGTTAGCCACAAAAATCATCAGCTTTAAGTGCCCTTTAAAATAGCTGTAGCTCGTGTAGCTACAGTGAATCCCTGAATCAAACATTTGACAGCATCTGTAAGATAAAGCTTGAGCTGCTGTAGACACAGAGCAG
Source organism: Lepomis macrochirus (assembly GCA_024633595.2). NCBI lineage: Eukaryota > Metazoa > Chordata > Actinopteri > Centrarchiformes > Centrarchidae > Lepomis > Lepomis macrochirus. Next base: position 30,083,434 of record JALXJV020000022.1, on the reverse strand, counting down.
GGGCTCAGAGACAAACAGGAGTAATGTTTCCCACAGTCATTTCCCAGCATTACAAATGCCACGTTCGAGGCAACTCAGAACTGTAAATGTCCGATCTGCAATTAGAAAAAGTATCATTGAAGTTCCTAAACAGGAATATCTACTGTATTTATTTATATATACATTTATTTAAAAAAAAAGCACCTCAGAAAAAGGCCAAGTGCTTAAGCCCCTTTTGATGTCAGTGTGTGAGTGTGTCTTAAAGTGATTTATGTGCATGAGTAAAGAAATACTTTTACATCTAAAGTAGTGAGTCAAACTCAGGATGTGTCCTTTTTCCTACCGAGCCTCAGCCCCGTGCTCGGAACAAACGTTTTGCCATCAGTTCAGTGTCAGAAAGCATTCACCTGTGACCTTTGAACTCTCACAGTTAGTGATTACTTCGACAAAGGTTTGGTCTTAATATAACATCTTTATTTGTAGTTCAGTTTAACACAGGAACACGTAGTTGTTCTTGAATAATTCAACATACACCATGGAATGAATGTATGACCAAATCAAATGATGTCAGATTTTACAAACAGTTAAAACACATTTCATGAAATTTGACCAGAACCAGAGTGAGGAAATGAAAATGATATATACTGTTTACATACTGTAGAGTCACTGGGTGCCACCAGCTCTTAGAAAAGACAAAAGCAATCAGAGGACTGAGATCTGTATTTGTAATTATCGATAGATATTAGTCTGCAGGAAAGAAAATGCAGAGATTTAAAATACAGGAAAAGAAAACTTAAAATAAAGGTAATTTAACATGAAGCATATAAAATGATCTTAAAAGGTAATATATGCAAATATTTTATACTGTCAAATGTAAATATACACACTAAATATCTCCTTAGGTCATATTTAAACATAAAAAGAACATTAGATGTTATGATGAGTGACTTACTAACCTTTAGTATATAACTTTAACAAATAAAATTAGCTTCATCATTCACTCAGTTTGATCATATCATATTTGTGTAGATGGAATTATCTTTTATATTTTATCTGTTCCTGTGTGAGGAGCCTCTGGAGGGTCCCTCTGTGGTTAAACAGCCTGACTTTGGGAACACTCACTTAAACAAGCTCCCAAATGCCTTTCCAATTTGTTCAAAAGGTCTAAGTAGAAAGGAGATTGGATCAGAAGCTTCAGCTTTCTCCCTGATCTTCTCTTCAATTTTGAGCTGGAACTTACGCATTTCTTCTCTCAGTACTCTCTCCTGCTCTTCAGCTAGCAGCTTCCTATCCTCCTCTCTCAAAGCCTTCATCTCTTTTTCAAATTTTTCCTTAAGTTTCATTTCAACTTCCTCTCTTTCTTTCCGTATTTGCTCTTCCTTCTCTTTCAGGATTCGTTGTTTCTCCTCTTCGATTGCCCTCTCGGCCTCTTGGAACATCTCGTTGGTGTAGTGGCTTCCTCCGTTGATCTGGACTACCTTTCTGATCTTCTGGAGCAGCTCAGTGACCTGAGAGCGATCCTTCTTCTTGTTATTGAAGACATGGTACTGGCCGTTACATTTGGCCACGAGTTCTTGAAGTTCTGCGCTACCACTCAAGAACTCCTCCATAGAGGTGTCTTCAAGAAGGTCACCCCCAGTAAAGAGAACCATGCTGTATCTGTTTGCAGCCTCGCCAAAGATTTCTTGAATCTTTTGCACCGTCTGCATTTCCTCTGCAGTGTATCTGCCCAGCCTGATGACCACCAGGAACACATGGGGTCCAGGGGAAGCATAAGAGATGCACTGGGTTAGATCTTTAGTTGTTTTATCTGTGTCAAACCTGGTGTCAAACAGACCCGGGGTGTCGATGACAGCGACCTTTTGCCCATCCACCACAGATGAGCCCTTTGAACAGTCTACAGTCATAGACTTTGCACTGAACTTTGATTCAAAGCAGGCTCGTCCCAGAATGGTGTTTCCAGTGGCACTCTTCCCAATTCCAGTCTTCCCCACCATCACAATCCTCAGCTCCTCATTATTCATCCTGCTGTATCCTGTGTAGAAGAATGAGAATAAACATCAAGTTATGCTTGATAGAACTTTAACCTGCCCCCTCTGTCGGCTGATAGTGGAACTGCATGGTGGAAACCATCTGTCTAGAACAGGTACCCCTCACTGTAGTGTGTAATTTGGAAAGTCTCCCCTCCCATATTTTCCCATTGGGTCCATTTGAAGTTGATGTCCAACATACCAGTCGTGAACAAAAGCTCGCACTCACTACAAACGTAGTTCCATTTTTGAAGACCGGAAGAATTTATTTTAATTCAGTTAGAAACTCTTGGACTTTAATAGCTCCTGTTTTTAAGCAGGTTTTCTGCTCATATATTCAAACCTTTAACATTCAGAATCTCTCCCACACATCTGTGTTCTCTGACATGTTGAGAAAAAACTCTAACTAATAACTAACTAATATTATGAGATTAAATTCATAATCTATTTATTTATTTTTATTCATACTATTTATTTCCTACCTCTTGTTTTAAAAGTTATATCTAGGAACGAGGCACTGGCTGGTCAGCACTTTTGACATTTTCATTGTACATGTGACAATGACAATAAAGTTTTCTATTCTATTTTCTATTCTATTTTTAAGTCTACCTGCTCTATATTGTGCTTTGCATTATGTTATTGCTCTGCGGGTAGAATCCCCTTCAGACCATCTGACTGACACAGAAACCTGTTTGGGACTGCATGTTAAGATGAGAGAAGGAGGTGGAGACTAAAACTCACCATCAACACTTCTGATCAGGCAGAAATTTCACCACAAATCCACACAAATGTTAACTTCAGCACCTCCAATAAAGTGCAACTCATGCACTTATGTAAACGCTGAGCAGAAATTTGAAAGCAAATTAAGTACAGCTTCTCCAGGGCATATCACATTCTCAGACTGACTTCTGTCAGATAGCTGTACATTTCCCAGACCACTACATGGTCCCAGACCAGTGCATATCTGCAACCAGATAGGGTATAGAACATGAGCCCCACATAACACATACCTAAAAGTTGAAGAATGTGGTTTTATAATTAACCGCAGATTCCCAGATGTTGGAGCCTCTCCTGATGGACTTATAATGTGTGAATTATGATGGGCAAGGTGCTGTACAGGAAGATCAAGCCTCAAATGTATGAGTGTCAAAAAAAGCACTTGAAAGGAAGGCAACTTTTTGGTAACTGTTCAGGAAAGCCTTAACATTGGTGAACAATGGCAATAAAATGGCAAAGTATGGAATTCCTGTGTAATACCTGACCTTATTTGAGTTGCCCTTTAAGAAGTCCACATCCATCTTTGTCTTGTTCAGCTCACACCTAAGATCCCTGTTTTCCCGTAACAGACGGTTGATTTCTGCACTGTTGCGCTCACAGAACTGACATTCTTATCTTTGTCTCCTAACTGGTGGTCCATCTTCTGCCTGGTTTCCACCTTCCTCATCCTCAGCTGCTTCCACATCCGCCCATTCTCCACATTCATCTTCTACAGCTCCCACCTCTGCCACTCTGCTGCCACTTTGGCAGCTGCCTGGTCATCACCTTCCTGTTCTTGTGCTGCTCCCACCTGTTTTTTTTTTCTTTCTTATCTTCCGCGGTGGTTTCTCCCTGCATTTGGGATTCAAATATATAACCACTTCTTTTAACTTTAAACAACATGTCTATGGGCAAACACATAACCGTGGTCATACACTGGACTTGGTTTTTACCCTGGGTGTTAGCATTTCCTCTGTGGAATTAGGGGACTTGACCATATCTGACCACAAATGTATAGTTTTTAACTGTGAATCACTAGTTACTCAATCTGCCTCACCAAGCACTCCATGTTCACGCATCTTTAATGAACACAGTGTTTCAAAGTTTTGCACAATGTTTCAGAGCCAAAGCCAACACCTGACTGATTCCAAAACCAATGACCTAACTGATCACTTCAATCAAATTTGCTTGTCATCCCTAAATACTATTGCTCCTCTAAAGGTTAGACCTAAACCTACAGCTCGTAAGCAGCCCTGGATAAACAACAGCATTCGCAACCTAAAAAGGGAATGCAGGAAAGCTGAGCGTAGGTGGAAAAAAAAAACAATCTCCACGTCCATTACCTCAGTCTAAAGAATTTATTATCTAACTACAATAACATGGTTAAGGACACATTATTTTTCTGAACTCATTTCTACACATCAACACAATCCCAGGTTTCTGTTTAAGACTGGATCAGCTGGTAAACCCAACCCCTCCTTGTGCGTCAGTTGGAAGTAATGATGACTGTGAATTGCTCTTATCGTATTTTAATGATAAGGTGGTGTCAGTCAGAGCTTCTATTACCCCCTCCTCCTCTTACTCAGAGGGCCCCTCACCGGCAACAGAGAGAGTGGCCAGAGTTTTAACCAGTTTTATCCCATCGACTTGTCTGAGCTTTTAAAAACAGTATCACAAATGAGAGTGTCCTCCAGCCTGCTTGATGTAATACCTACAAAGTTTTTACTGAAAGTAATGGATTCTGTTGGGCCCCATTTGATCTCTGTTTTTAACAGCTCCCTATCTACTGGTTGTGTCCCTGATTATTTTAAAACTGCCTGTGTGTACCCACTTAAAAAAACTGGTTTAGATCCTTCCCTCCATCAAAATTTTAGACCCATTTCAAAACTACCTTTTATAGCAAAAATTTTAGAAATAATTGTGTCCAAACAGTGGCTGTCTGTGCTGGAAAATAACAAAATATTTGAAACATTTCCTGGTTTCATTAAGTACCAGAGCACTGAGACTGCCCTGCTTAAAGTCACCAATGACCTTTTAACCTGTTGAAAGCTGCCACCTTTTTCCATAAAAAACGTCTAAAAATTACAAACCCAGAATGAATCAGGAATAACTCCTGAACCATTTGGCCTAGATGCATAATTCTGGTCTCCTTTAAAAAGTCAGAAGCTAAGGAATATAAATCTATTGTGTATTAATATATTTATTTTACTTACTGACTACATGGGCATGCAATAAAGAAAAAAATCTGATATTTTTTATCCTCGCCTGAAAAAAAAGCTATATTTTAATGCAATAAACCATCAAAACCATCCTGAGCAAGCTTTTAGTGCAACTGGATATCTTCTAATACACATAGAATGCAATTGTAACTGTAAATCACATGAAAATAAACTAAAATACAACAGTTATCATACAACATTATCAAATATGCCAGGCGAATTTCCAGATTTTGGCAATATTTATTGTTAAAATGCTGACTTTTATTGATAGATATCTTTAAAACACTTTTTCTGTCCATACAACTAAGATCTAAACGAAAAAACCCTGAAATATTAATAAAAACAGGAGTATTCATCAGCATTCCTGTCACTTTAATCCCTCCCAGGCTTTACAGGCCTGTAGATTGAGAACGGAACACCCCACAGTAATGGGGGATCCAGCTTGAGCAGACCTTTCATTTGATACCCTGCATGTCTATATATCTCCAACGGATCGGTCACAAAATGCCAAAAAACACCGTGTGTTCTCAAGCGTTATGTTTCCTCTCTGCAGAAAAACACGAGAGCAGGCCGGCAGCTGGCCGCTATTGCGCAATAATCAATATGGCGCCCGAGTAGGCCCGAAGCAACAACTTCGGCACATTTCGGAGTCAAAATGGCGGAAAAAATATTTTTGGGGATTTTTGGACAACGCTTAAAGGCAGGGTAGGTAAGTTTGAGAAACTAGCTTGAAACGGCCAGATTTTTAAAAGTATCCAACAGAGAAACTCCCACCCCCTCCCTTCTGGGCTCCTTCCAAAGCCACGCCCCCACAACACGTGAACGCTAGCGTTACAGAGTGCAGGACGAGCACAGTGACGAAGCGGAGAGCAGCGACGCAGCGGCTCACATCAGCGGTAAGAAAACATTTGACTTTATCCTTATGAAAATAAACAACGAACGCGGCTGTTAGTTCTCACTATCGAGCTAGCATGTTTATATTGGATAGGTTTAAAAGTCTGACTTTGATTCAGTAACGAGCTGGTGAGCTAACTGTTAGCAACAGGTAGCTGTGCTAACAGCTGCGGTAACATCGGGCAAAGCTAAAAACAGGCTGATGCACATTTTCCCGTTTCCATCAGTTACACTATACGAACGTGAATTTCGTGTTAGACTCGTAACATGTACGTTGTTTTGCATGTTACAGCTTTCACTGTGACAGCATTATTGTCTCTGATGAAGACTGCATTCCAGAGCCAAGCACAGACCGGGACAGGACCGGACCGCCCGGGTCGAGGCGAAGCAGAGGAGGGAGGGCTGCCAGGGTCCGAGGAAGGAGAGGCGGTACGGGAGGACGAGGTGCAGCCGAAGCAGCACATACCTGCGTCGAAGCTTCACACTCAAACAACGGCATATGAACAGGTATATAGATTTTAATATTAGTCTGTTATCTCCCAGTGTACTTGTCTCAAATTTTCTCTGGTGTTTCCCCCTCAGCCCTTTGGGTGTCAAAAATAAAGTGCAGTGAAATCACTATTATTACTTTTTTATTATTGTTTACTGATTAGAACAATTACAGCTGGGCTCATCTGTGTCATTTACATTGACCTGGTGTGTAATGTGGACTCAGAAGTCCTGTTAGAGAACAACAAGCCCCCGTTCAATAAAAATATCTGATCATGGTGATGAATGTTCTGTCCAGTTACACAGATCTTTCCCATTTGGAGTTCTAACAACTATATATTCCTTTACAGACCAGAATCTGTGGACTGTGGACAACATCCAGACTACAGTGTTTCCCTGCAACACACATGGCTGATCTTCAGACCCAGGACAGAGTAACAGACAGTTCAAGATGTAATGTCACTAAATCCTACACAAATAATTCCTCCACTGTGTGGATGAATACCTGTTCATTGATAGTTTTATTCCCAGGAAGGCAGAGAAAATAGAAAGTATGTTTCCCTGTTCTGGATATTATTTTCATTATTTTTTAAATAAAACACTGAAAATGATAAATGCCTTTTCTTTACACCTGCAGCATAAACAAACAACTACATTTTTGTCTTATGTCTCCAATAATGACGCCAAAATGTGGTATAACACTTGTTTATTATTAAATACTACTAAAACTACAACCTGTATCACAAATAGATCATTTTAAACATCATTAAAAATAAGTATATACAGGAATCGACAGTGTCCAGAGGTGTCCTGACTGATTATGAAGACAGTTCAGACTTGCATGTAGCATATTGCTGCTGTGGAGATGATTAAATATATCACCTCTCTGACATGATTACCACATTTCAAAACAACCATATTACGTTTTGATTTATATTTTGCTGTATCTAGTAACACAGTTAGGCAGGGACACCTGACTGAACCCCATGTTGACAGGGATCATCAGGTCTCCTGGTTCTGCTTCTAGGCATCTCCTCAGTAGCAGGCAACTGTCAGAGGAGGAGGAGGAGGAAGAGGAGGAGAGCACTCTGGATGTCTTTTGTTGTACACCTTGCTTTACCTGATAATACAAAAAGGAGGATCAACTTAGAGAAAAGTTTGTAATACCTGACATTATTCTTCTAGAGCAGTTAGCATTTCTACATTAAATGCAATAAAAACAATAAATCAACAACATCTATCTGTATTCCACATACTGTTTAATATTTTTGACTCATCACTTATAAATGCATTGAGTAAAATGCAGAGGAGTACTCATAATGCAACATACTGAACTGTGTCATCAGCTTTTCTCCTGGCTGGACTGTGGACACGGTGGTTATGATCCAGGCCAACCAGAGTGGTCCTTTCAGCGTATACTGGTGAGAAGCACAGGGCTATGACAGACTCCAAACCTGCAGGTGACCTGAAGGCACAGTAGAAATAAAACATACAGGACCTTTTTACTTCTGGTAAAATAAGTAATGACATCAACAAGTAACAGCAGCAATTGCAAAAAGGTTTTCACACAGTAGGTTTAGCAATGAACAATGTCAAACTATATTATAGGTAGCTTGTATACCAGAAACAGATACTTGGGGACCTTTAGCATCATTGCTTATGTACACTAACGCTGAAATGTCTCTCATTACTACACACAGAGCTACATCACCACATTTGTACAAGTAGCATTCAGTCAAACATCAACTGCAGACACCAGATAATCACACAAACCCATTAGAAACAAGGTGTAAAGATAACGTAAGGTTAGGTGTAAACATAGTATAACAATAAACCTATATGGTGAATAACTAACCCGGAGCAGTCTACACTTACATTGTCTTACCTCATGTTAGCGTCGGAAAACTGTTTTCCAGCTCACCTACAGCCTGGATATAATTCATCGCCTCTACTCTGGCTCCTACACCAGCCTGCACTTGTAGCAACAGTTAGCTGTATGCTAAGTAGGTAGCTACCGTTAGCTAGGGAACACGCTGTGTCAGCCCCTCGGTGTTCCTCAGTTGTCACTATCGTTGAAAAGCCACGCAGATATTAGCTCCGGTCTGACTGCTTCGCTCGGCAGGTCTGAGCGAGCTGGCCGGGTGCGCGCATTGGGGCAGCTTATGTAGCAGCGAGGGAGAGTGACAGTCAGTCAGCCAATCATTGCATTCGGTCCGAATGAAACGAGTGGCTGTGTTTAATGCAGCCCTGAGAGGACTACAGACAGCCGATTTTTATACTCTCTTTTTCAGTGCACCTAACTTTTTAATATGCATTGGTGTATATAGACAGTTTCAACAAATATGACAAAAAGTGTTTTAGAAGCAACTTGCCTACCCTACCTTTAAGCCCCATCGCCCCCGGTACCGGGGGCTGCTGCTTTCAACAGGATAACCACATCACCCCTATTTTCGCTTCATTACACTGGCTCCCAGTATGTTTTAGAATCTTAGAAACTTTAAAATTTTATTGATCACTTTTAAAGCTCTTCATGGCCTCTCTTGCTTTGTTATATTTCTGGCCTTTTAGTCCCCTACACACCAGCATGTACCTTGAGATCCTTGTGCAGAGGTCTGCTGTCTGTTCCAGAGTCTAGACTGAAAACTAAAGGGGACAGAGCGTTTGCTGTCAGGTCCTCGAGGCTCTGGAACAGGTCCAGGATGACAACTACTACTTCTTGCTTTATCTTTACGAATGATCTCCCACTGGTCTGTAAAAGAGCATCTGTGTCTATGTATGCGGATGATGTAACACTTTATATGCTGCACCAGCTTTAGAAAAAATCACTGCAGCTCTCAACGAGTTGCAGATGTTATTTAACTGGATTACTGATTATAAACTCATCTTGAATAATGACTAAAAACATCTTATTTGGAAGTAAACATTAATTACAGACGCGGCCTATGTTGGATTTAGTACTAAATAATGTTGCTCTTGAGCAGGTACAGGAAACAAAGCTTCTTGGGGTAACCTTAGACTGTAATTTGTCGTGGTCAAGACATATATAGATGAAGTGGTGAAAAAGATGGGGAGAAATATTGCTGCAGTTAAAAGGTGTTCTTCGTTTTTAACCCCATATCTAACTAAACATGTTTTACAGACCCTAGTTCTATCACATTTAGATTATTGCTCTGTGGTTTGGTCAGGAATAGAGCTGCTCATTTAGCCCTTGGTTGTTCAATAAGGGCTAATTTTAACAAAATACACTGTGAACTCTCCTGGTTAAAGGTTGATGAGAGGCTAAAAGTATCACTTCTTGGCTTTATAAACAAAATTAATGTATGGAAAACTCCTGACTGTCTGTCCAACTTACTCTGAGTTCTAATGTACATACATACCCCACAATGCATGCCATGATTGGTAAATATATTATTCCAAAATCTAAAACAAATTCAAACAGCGCACATTCCTGTATAGAGCTATGGTTGAATGGAACTCTCTTCCAGGTGATTTTGTTAAAACTCAAACTAATATTGGTTTTAAAAAACAAGTAAAGGAATATTTCATGTATGCTTATATTAGTAAATAGAGCTTATCATACATTCTTTTATCTTTGTATTTCTTGAAAATTTGCTTTTCTGTTATGTTTTATTATGTTGTATATTTGTTCTGTCTACTGGTTGTGTTTTTTCTTGTAATTTTTTAATCTGTGTATTGATTGTGTGTTTTTATCTTTGTTAGGTGTTTCTGTGGGACCCCAGGAAGAGTAGCGGATGAATTTCTTTGCATCAGCTAATGGGGATCCTAATAAATCAAATCAAATCAAATCTTGCAGTGTTTCCCACAGAATCACAGACAACTTGGATGGTGGGTTGTGGTCGGTGTTAGCAGGGTATATTTTCTATTTCTAATAGCCTATTCCACCAATTTCATTTTTACTACATTCTCCACCTTATTTGAGTGTTTACTCACTAATTGAATCCATTTCCCCCTCAGTTATCTTCTCCCCACACTCAGAGACGCACACACCTGCACCTCTTTGTCTCTTACTCAGGTAAAGTCTGGCTGTGGGAAACACTCCAGTCAACACAGTGTTGAGTAAAGTTTCATTTATTTAACGTTAATACTTTGACAATCACCTGAATAAAAATGTCTGGAACGCACTTTTAACGATCTTGGGAGGCTGGAAAACTTGATGTCTGTACGTCTTACGGCTGATATCCAAGACAGCCAGCGTCTCTTTGTCACATCAGACACTTATCCAAGTTTCCTCTGTCCTTTGATATGTAGTCGTATCTGATGTGTTGAGTATCTCTATTTGTAGAAATGAGATATTTGCTTTTTCAATGATGCACATTGTTTCAACATGTGTATGAAGTAAGTTTCTGTTAGTTGGTTTATTTTATCATGGTTCCAGTTTACATTTTATTTAGTGTTTTATTTGTAGATATTTATATTTGTCGCTTGAGGGCAGGGCAACCTTGACTTGTAGATGTGAAAAGTTAAACATATATTTCCCTCCTGCAGTTGGTTTGTTCTTTCAGCCCACTTTCATCCCATTGTTTATATGTGCTATCAAACATGGACAGAAGAAACTCTACATTTCCTTCACAGCTCCTCTTAGTTGCTTTTGGATTGAAATCCAGACCCTCAGTGTGTTTGATCCATACATTAATGAATGTCTTCATTTCCAAGACAGTTGACCAACAAACGGAGGAGAAGACAATGATTTTCCTGCCAAGGACAAATATTATTATTAGTCAGATTATTATTACCATTAATATTGTTTTCATCATTAGTACTATTCTTGATTTTTAATGATGTCTGTACCACCTTTACTGCTCTTGTGCTTTTCTGTGTTGATTTTTCTTTGCTGGTTTCCTCTCTGTCATTCTCACAGCTGCAGCTGTTTGTCGCCAATCAGCAACTTTTCAGAACTTCGTATGGGGCTCCTTCAGAGTGCATCAGCTACTGCCAACGTCTTTCTGGGTCCATAGTATTGACCTTCTCAAGCCCAAACCACCAGCCAAAGATGTGGAGGAAGACATCAGCCTGAGGAAGATGTTCAGGTTGTGGATGTTCAGGATTCCATCAAGCCTGTTGTGCAATCACAGGCAAAGTGCCTTCCTTCCTGCTCCTCTAAACACTTGACAGAGCTGGACTTGTATCTAGTGCATATAAGAACCGGAAACAAACAACAAGTGTTTCTCAGAAAATGTTCTGATCAGCTAGTGACAGAAGTCAGTCTGAGAATGTGATATGCCCTGGAGAAGCTGTACTTAATTTGCTTTCAAATTTCTGCTCAGCGTTTACATTCCGCCGCAGGCCGACATGCAGGACGCACAGCGCATGCTGGAGACCAGATACTTCTGGTAGAGCGGACATTCCCGGACTCCTTAGTTATTGATCTTGGTGACTTTAACAAAGGAAATCTCAGCCATGAACTCCCCACATACAGACAGTAAATGTCCGATCAGAGAGGAGAAAATTGCTGCTACACAACAACAAGCAGCGCCTTTCACTGGAGACGTTTAGTGGAGCCAGGTTTAAGGAGTCAAAGTACAGGCTCAGCAAAGCGGTGAGAGATATTAAACGGCTGTACTCAGAATTTCAACACCAGTTCTTAAGAAATGTTTGGAGGGGCTTCAGACAGATCCCCAGCTATGAACCTAAATCCCACACTTGATGAACGACTCTCGCCATTAAGTTAAACCAGTTGTGCTGTGCTGAAGATGTTGCAACAAAAAGACATTATAACAGCTGTTATACTCACCTATAAACATGCATTAGGCGCTATATGTTTTATAAATAACGGTAATACCAGTTTATACCAGTTTGGGCGAAGAGTCTCACACTATGTTGTATGAACATTATATAAGAACATATGATTTATTTCATCAAGACACCCGTTTAAAATGTTCACATTTATACTCCATCTATTAAAAAACAATCCTTCTGTAAACTAAAGTTTCAGCTTCACTTCATTGTGTAACCAGTGCAGCTATTTGTGGGCGTGGTTTGGACCATTTTAAAAGAGCTGCAGCCCTCTGTGTCTTCACTTCAGCTGCAGTATCTGCTCTGTACTCTTTAACCCAAACATGGCCAGCAACTTAGGTAAGTTCTGATCCTGTGTCCATGTTCTAAAGTGCAGTTATTTTAAGCTGATATTAACAGTGATACTTTATGTAGCTCTAACGTACTGCTGTAGCTCCTATTGATAAATACTTCTATAGACTCATGCTGGGTAGAACTCAAAGACATTTTTTATTTTGTATTTCTGACTTAAGCTTTTGTTCCAAGGTGAAAATCTGACTACAAATTGTGGAGACTTTTATCCATTTATAAGATACTTTAATTTAAAAATCATGATTTCTTGGTCAATAAGAAATTGTATAAGATGTGTTAACTTATTTTAATCGATGTTAAGATTTCAGATACGGGTGTAATGTTTTATAGGCTGCAATCAAAATGTAGTACTTTATGCATTAGTGATGTTATGTGCTGCACAGCCTCCACCACCAGGTCCAGTTGTGACTAACTGCAATATAAACATCTAAAAACAGAGTTGTGACTTTTCTCTGTTTGGGCCTGTGAGTTGCACTTTATTGGAGGTGCTGAAGTTAACATTTGTGAGGATTTGTGGTGAAATTTCTGCCTGATCAGAAGTGTTGATGGTGAGTTGTAGTTTCCACCTCCTTCTCTCATCTTAACATGCAGTCCCAAACAGGTTTCTGTGTCAGTCAGATGGTCTGAAGGGGATTCTACCCGCAGAGCAATAACATAATGCAAAGCACAATATAGAGCAGGTAGACTTAAAAATAGAATAGAAAATAGAATAGAAAACTTTATTGTCACTGTCACATGTACAATGAAAATGTCAAAAGTGCTGACCAGCCAGTGCCTCGTTCCTAGATATAACTTTTAAAACAAGAGGTAGGAAATAAATAGTATGAATAAAAATAAATAAATAGATTATGAATTTAATCTCATAATATTAGTTAGTTATTAGTTAGAGTTTTTTCTCAACATGTCAGAGAACACAGATGTGTGGGAGAGATTCTGAATGTTAAAGGTTTGAATATATGAGCAGAAAACCTGCTTAAAAACAGGAGCTATTAAAGTCCAAGAGTTTCTAACTGAATTAAAATAAATTCTTCCGGTCTTCAAAAATGGAACTACGTTTGTAGTGAGTGCGAGCTTTTTGTTCACGACTGGTATGTTGGACATCAACTTCAAATGGACCCAATTAGAAAATATGGGAGGGGAGACTTTCCAAATTACACACTACAGTGAGGGGTACCTGGTCTAGACAGATGGTTTCCACCATGCAGTTCCACTATCAGCTGACAGACGGGCAGGTTAAAGTTCTATCAAGCATAACTTGATGTTTATTCTCATTCTTCTACTCAGGATACAGCAGGATGAATAATGAGGAGCTGAGGATTGTGATGGTGGGGAAGACTGGAGTTGGGAAGAGTGCCACTGGAAACACCATTCTGGGACGAGCCTGCTTTGAATCAAAGTTCAGTGCAAAGTCTATGACTGTAGACTGTTCAAAGGGCTCATCTGTGGTGGATGGGCAAAAGGTCGCTGTCATCGACACCCCCGGGTCTGTTTGACACCAGGTTTGACACAGATAAAACAACTAAAGATCTAACCCAGTGCATCTCTTATGCTTCCCCTGGACCCCATGTGTTCCTGGTGGTCATCAGGCTGGGCAGATACACTGCAGAGGAAATGCAGACGGTGCAAAAGATTCAAGAAATCTTTGGCGAGGCTGCAAACAGATACAGCATGGTTCTCTTTACTGGGGGTGACCTTCTTGAAGACACCTCTATGGAGGAGTTCTTGAGTGGTAGCGCAGAACTTCAAGAACCGTGGCCAAATGTAACGGCCAGTACCATGTCTTCAATAACAAGAAGAAGGATCGCTCTCAGGTCACTGAGCTGCTCCAGAAGATCAGAAAGGTAGTCCAGATCAACGGAGGAAGCCACTACACCAACGAGATGTTCCAAGAGGCCGAGAGGGCAATCGAAGAGGAGAAACAACGAATCCTGAAAGAGAAGGAAGAGCAAATACGGAGAGAAAGAGAGGAAGTTGAAAGGAAACTTCAGGAAAAATTTGAAAAAGAGTTGAAGGCTTTGAGAGAGGAGGATAGGAAGCTGCTAGCTGAAGAGCAGGAGAGAGTACTGAAAGAAGAAATGCATAAGTTGGAGTCTAGATTTGAAAAGGAGGCCAGGAAGAAAGCTGAAGATTCTAATCCATTCTCCTTTCTACTTAAACCTTTTGAATTAATCAGTGAAGGAGTTTTACAAGTTGCAAAGGGAATTGAGAGTTTGTTTAAGTGAGTGTTCCCAAAGTCAGGCTGTTTAACCACAGAGGGACCTCCAGAAGCTCCTCACACAGGAACAGATGAAATATAAAAGATAATTCCATCTACAAAATATGAGATATTTAGTGTGTATATTTACATTTGACAGTATAAAATATTTGCATATATTACCTTTTTTAAGATCATTTTATATGTTTCATGTTAAATTACCTTTTATTTTAAGTTTTCTTTTCTTGTATTTTAAATCACTGCATTTTCTTTCCTGCAGACTAATATCTATCGATGATTACAAATTCACAGATCTCAGTCCTCTGATTGCTTTTGTCTTTTCCAAGAGCTGGTGGTACCCAGTGACTCTACAGTATGTAAACAGTATATATCATTTTCATTTCCTCACTCTGTTTCTGATCAAATTTCATGAAATGTATTTTAACTGTTTGTAAAATCTGACATCATTTGATTTGGTCATACATTCAGTCCATGGTGTATGTTGAATTATTCAAGAACAACTACGTGTTCCTGTGTTAGACTGAGCTACAAATAAAGATGTTATATTAAGACCAAACCTTTGTTGAAGTAATCACTAACTGTGAGAGTTCAAAGGTCACAGGTGAATGCTTTCTGACACTGAACTGATGGCAAAACGTTTGTTCCGAGCACGGGGCTGAGGCTCGGTAGGTTGTTTGACTCACTACTTTATATGTAAAAGTATTTCTTTACTCATGCACATAAATCACTTTAAGACACACTCACACACAGACATCAAAAGGGGCTTAAGCACTTGGCCTTTTTCTGAGGTGCTTTTTAAAAAAATAAATTGGTGTATACAAGGGCGTCACTTTGTGTTGATAAGTGGTGGGGACGCTCAGATTAGGGGCGCCGTGATGCACGAGAACAAGATGAGAAGATTTGTAACAGTATTGTGAAGAAGTAGGAATGCTTAAATTCATTCTGGAGACATTTTCTGCTCCAATTTATGGTGGAAACGTCTTTTTATTTACATTAAGGGGTCATTCATAAATATAAAAATATAACAGAATATATTGAAGTAATCAGCAGCGTTTTTTTTTTTGCGTAAGTTACCTGAAAATGCACATTTGTTTCTTCTGTATTTAAAATCGCATCGTTTTTCTAATTGGGCAAATAAACATTTCTCAAAGTATTTTCATTTGTTAGTTTGCGCAAACTATTTTTCAGAACATTTTTAACAGATGCTTTCAAAATGTGGTGGGGACATGTCCCCTGTGTCCCCTGTGTCCCCTGTGTCCCCAGCGTCCCCAGCGTCCCCAGTGTAAATGACTCTTATAAGTGTATATAAATAAATACAGTACATATTCCTGTTTGCGTGCAGCTTCCCTGTCAAACAAATCTATTTATATAACTTCTCTCCAGTTGCCCTCTCTGTCTGCACACAGTGTGGTGATGAATCTTGATGAAAATGAATATTTATTTTTACTGGTATTGAATTGCGCTCATTATTCCAATGGATTATTGAACTGAAAGCTGAAGCTTCCTGCACACTAAGTGCATACTGTACAAGAACATTGACCTCTTGGTGAAATTCAGCAGTTTATTATTAAATGAGCTCCACATTTACCAGCTGCAACATTAAAGTGATGAACACATGAATGAATCAATAATTATAATCCAGTAAAATATTTTAATCTGAAATAGGATATTTTGCATAACAAGTACGTTTGATGCTAATACTTTTGTTTCTTTACTTGTAACAGAGTATTTTTACACTCTGGTGTTACTACTTTTGCTACTTTTACTCCACCACTGCATTATGTGATTCAACATGAAGACAGTTCATAGTACAGTTCAGTATTTGTACCACAGTCATTAGTTCAGTGAGGTTTTCTGAGAACCTTCTGCCCTCTGCAGGACAAACTGTGAACTACACTGAGTGAACTCATCTCTCTTCCACATCAGGAGGCGGAGACGGTGGTAACATCCATCATCTGCAGCTTCTGAAGCTGAAGAGATGTTTCCTAAAAGCATCACATCACATCTGCTCCAGGGGGCTGGGATGGCGCAATCGTTAAAACGCCCGCCTTTGGTGTGAGAGACCGGGTTCAATTCCCACTGTGTCCATAAGCAAGACACTTAACCCCTACACTCCAGAGGCGTGCGACCTCTGACATATATAGCAATTGTAAGCTTTGAATAAATGAATAAATATAAGTGTAATCCTCCGGCTTCCTCCCACCATCCAAACACTTGCAGGCTAACAGATTAATTGGTTAATTTAGAAATTGTCCTTAGGTGTGGGTGTGACTGGTTGTCTGTCTCTGTGTGGCGATGGACTGGCGACCTGTGCAGGGTGTACCCCGCCTTTCGACCATCATCAGCTGGGATAGGCTCCAGCCCCCTGAGACCCTGTACGCAGGATAAGCGGTTATTGATGGATGTTGTTTGCAGTTTGTTTATATCTGAGACAGAAATGAAGATTTTGCCATTCGTTCTTTGTTTCCTGTTGTCAGCTGTGCACAGTTAAACCCTCAGCAGTGCCCTTGGTGTTAGTCCTTGTTTCTCTGCTATAACCTGTGGTCTGACCTTCTGGACTTTGCTTCTATCTGCTGGATGTGTTTGCCCTTAGCTTGGACTTTCCTCCGGTGTTTTGTCTCTGCCTGCCTTATTCCTGCTTCAGGCCGTCCACCTTTTCTTTAATCATTATTACACACAAAAAGCTGAATCTGCTCTGCTTGGTGTCCTGATTTTACTTTGTTCACTTTTCATAGAATAATCTATATGAATGTAAGATATGGAGATCAGGTGTGGTAATATTTATATCCAACACTGGCTGGAGTTCTTGTTGAAATAAACACTTTGAGACGAGCACTTGTCTTTCTGTAGGTTTATTCAAATCATCTGCAGATGGACTCACAGCGACACAAAGAACCATCAAGACAAAAACACCATTAAAGATTTATTAACATTATGCAAAGTAACACAGAATATATGGCAAGTACATAGTTCATTGTTATCCCCAAAATCATCAGTTTTAAGTGCTCTTTAATATAGCTGTAGCTCTTGTAGTTCCATTGAATCCCTGAATCAAACATCTGACACCATCTGTAAGATAAAGCCTGAGCTGCTGTAGACTCAGAGCAGGGGCTCAGAGACAAACAGGATTTAGGAAAATGAGAACTGGATGCAACCTGGTGGATCTGAAGGTAGCAAGATCACTTTGTGGTGGAAGAATTCACCAAGTGAACGGATCTTTGTTAAGAGTGTTCCTGCCATCCAAACTGTATCTGGGATTTTATCAGGTCTGTTTCACCCTCTCTGAGCCCCGCCTCTATTCTCTTCATCCAATCAGCAGCTCAGAAACTAATCATCCATGTCTGAGGCACATCTCAAGCTTTATCCTGGAATATTTCCCACAATCATTTCCCTACATGACATCATTTCCTATTATTACATCATTTTTCACCATCTTATAATAAAATAATTACCTATTTTTCCAGCATTATTCTCAGTTATCATATCAATAAGAGAATCATCCAAATTCCGTAAGATCTTTACTTCTGCTAGAGCTGCAGGTAGACTGCTCTCATCTTTCCTTCTGAGAGTCTTTTGGAAATCCTGATGGAATCTCTCAGGGGCAGCAAAGTCCAGAGCCTGGACGAGAGAAGCGTCCGGACTCATCCGTCCACTCTGGTGATATGTCATACGCTTGAACCAACTTCAGGACTTCAGTTATTGAAACATCCTCTGCACAGTGCTTTGAGCAGAGTCACTGCCTCCATCGGGGTCCATTGGTTTGTTTGCACAAGTCTGAGGAGCATTTCAGTGGATTCTGAGTGGGTTTCTTTGCTGTTTAGATGTTGTTAGATGATCTTCTCCTCTCTCTCCTCTCTTTTGCTCCTCTCCTCCTCTCTCCTAATTTTTTTTGGTTTCCCTGTAAGACAGCTGGTGGTCTCTGTACAAGCTCCCCACTGAAAAGCAGAAGTCAGACCTCCAGTGGAGGGTTGTACACGGACCAACAGCTTCGAACAGGTACAGAGCAGACCTGGATCCAGAGTGTATGGGTTCTCAGACTGAGACCCTGGTACAGTAATTTGTTCAGTGTATTCTGCCTCTCTGCCCTAGTTTAGCTTTTGAAACGGGGATTTTGATTGGTTGTGTTTGATATTTGGTCCTAAGTCTAAACCTGCCTCAAAAAAGAAAATTAGCATATTAAACTTCCTGCTAGGACAAGTTAAACTGGCTATATGGTTATCCAGGACAAACAAGGGGAAAGGTTTGGCTTCATGAGCTGATGGCCAAAGGCCTGGTGGAAGCCTTTCGCAAAAATGACTGACAAAGTGGAGTTTGTGACGTTTTGGGGTGAAAAAGATGTGCTGTGTTTGATGGATCAGGAGTCTTTATGTCTGTCTTTTTTATTTAGCTGCTGTTTTTTGTATTGTGATGAATAGGAAATGTTTTTTGTAAGTATGTAGCTGTGCCAATAAAGGATTGGTAAAAGTCAAAAAAGTCTCCTCCTCTCCTTTGTTTATTTTTTGGGCTGAAATCCAGAGCTAAGAAGAAGTCGACGCACACTTTGGGGATTTTTTTTATCTGTTCTGCCAAGTTGGCCCTCTGGCTGAAACGTAGGAGCCGGGCGGCCCCAGAGGGCCGGCATGCTTATTACGGCATACCGGACAATATGTAGGCCTTTAGTGACTGATACTTATGATCTTTGAGGGGGGGGGCGCTTTTTATTAGGGGATTTTCAAATCTTTCCACCTCTCTCTTCCTCTCTCCTATGTCTCTCCTTTCTCTCAGCGTTGTCTCCTCTGCACTAGTTAACTTTTAAAAAAACACGCTTCACACTCGTACAGATATCGTTCAACTGGTCTGTAGTATTTGCCTCCATTGAACTCAAACACGTACCGCTCTCGTAAATGAGTTTTACGTATTTGATCCCAGGATACGCACGGAGGCAGGACTTTACCACACTTGCAGCATCTCAGGCCGTCGCCCATCATACTTTCTCTCGGTGGGCCGAGGCCTGGCTAGTGACAAGCCCGCTGATACTTCGTTTCCCATTTTCGTTTCAGCGGTTAAGTGGTGATTTCCTGTGTTTTCCTGAAAGATAAAAATATCATTTAAAGACTTTATGACATAAAAACCACAAAGAGGAACTCCTGCTGTTTTGATTATTGGTGAAAAGGGAAAACAAGGCGACATTTGCTGAATATTTATTGGGCCATTCTATCAGAAATCCACCAATGGCCAAACAGATTGGCCAGATGTTTTGTGCACAATGTGCACTACAATGTGTGTGATGAAAGAAATACAGGGTGGCAGCAAAGGTCTATCAAACAATTTTGGAACTAAGGAAAACAGTAACAACATACTACATACAGACAGCATGCTGCCATTTTCTCACAAGTAGGCATGAGTATCATTAGGATTTCATTAATACTGCTGAGACTCTCATTGGTTGGGTTCTTTATCGATGCTCTTATCGGTTCTTTTTCATTACTAAACACTTGTTTTAAAATAAATTGTTTAAAAAAAGAATAAATTGTAAATGAATATTTCATCACTACATGTTTCCAGAGCAGCAACAGAAAAGTTTAAAGCAGCAAAGTCACTATAGAAACTCGTTCCAATCTGAAACGTCTGTCAGATAAATCATATTCCTGTGAAATGCGGAAACCTCTCTGGATTACTGCAAGAACCCTTTATCTGTGGCCAGATTGAATGGGTTACCTCTGGGATTATTGAACTGTGACACTCGCCATGTTTCCACCTGATAACACAATTGTGGGATTTGGGGTCGGGGTTTAATCATGTGTGAATAGGTGAGCCTCTCTGTTTATGTTTCTGGTGTGCTCTCCAGATCAAAAGTGACATAATTTGATTTATGTTACAGTTTCTCACAACTGCCAAGACACATTTCTTGAAACCTTCACCCATTTTGTCCAAACTTTAAACACAATCTTCAAACTACATCCAGAAAACCCCCAACTCTTCTGGTAAAATCAAACCCATCTAATTTATGCTTAAATTCTAAGAATGTTTTCACAGTCGGCCAATAAATAAGCACTGTAGAGCATTCTGTGTAGACACTACATCAAAAAATGGAGAACACGTTTGTTTTTGTGTGTATAGGTAATTTTGAAATTGAAAAAGTGCAGTATTCACAACTTTGCACAGTAAATATATTGTAGACTGTAAGCACTGCAAGAAATACAGTGTTAAGTGTTTGTATTTTCAGCACTTGCATAAAAATACAGTAGTGTGAGCCCAAAGAACAAAAACAAACTAAATAAAAAGCACATTACACTCAAAAATTTTGTGCAAATGCAAAGTCAATGAGAGACTCATTCTGCCTCAGCATCGCGTCTTTGTGCTGGGTCCGGACAGAGGACTTCATCCACATCACATGCAACCTTGTCCCTTGCCAAGCAACGGGGGAAAACCCCTGTGTGTTTGGTACAGCCTTACCGTAAAACACTGATGATCCTGCTGCTCAAACACAAAATCTCAAAGACCACCCAGAAATGCAAGAAGGTTTTCAGCCCCAAGGCTGAATGAGGGTAGAGAACCTGTCCCTCACTTATAGTCTGGACAAAAGCTGACATTGCCACTATGCTGGCCAGGGACTTGACCACACACTTTGGTTTGATCACAACATTAGGACCAAATGTGCAGAATTATGAGTTGTTGTGTGTAAAAGATGACAGCTGTGTTGAGTTGTCTTTAACTTTTGCAACACAAGTGTGCATCACAGTGCAAAATGTTGTTGAGTGAGTGAGAATGTGTTTAAAATTTTGTAAAAGGAGTGGCTGATTCTTCAAATGGGTTCAGGACACTGAGCATTTGGTTCAGAGAATGGGGTTAGATTTTGTGGAAGCTCTTTTCCCTTCACGTTTTTAAGTAGGTTGAGTGGTTACAAGTTTAATAAATCAGCGACTGCTCCTACCTTCAGATCCAAACGTCAGGATGATGTGAGAGCAGAAAGCCAGTCAGCAGCAGGTGGCAGCGTTACAGAAGGTCAGTCAGTCAGTCAGCGCTCTGATGGGAGAGTTTTCACAGCAGCCGGAGACGCTGAAGCTCCACAGAGTCCAAACTCAGGAAAAACTGAAGAAGAAGAAAAACTGGTGAGTAATTGACTGAGTGAGGGAGAACAGATCCTTTTGAATTTCACTATTTGAACGGCTGCTGTCTTTAAATTACAGTAAACTTTTGTTATTTCATAGAAATGGCACTTTGGCAGAACATCTGTCCGTCACGCTCATTTGAAACCATTTCCTTTGTTTTTTAACTCAAACATTTTCAGACATGTAACGAAACACATCAGACTCACCACCCTGTTCCTGTGAAGGTTCGTCAGGTCAGCAGCTCGCTGGTGTTTCCTCCAGGTCTGTCTGTTAACAGAGAGACCTGCTCCTTTATATTACGGTGACTCCACCCACAGAGTCCACGGGCGGGACCAGATATCTGAACCATCTGAGTGGGCTAAACCAAACCTACAGTAAAGAGTTTCTAAGGTCAGTATAAGTTAATTAATATATGAGCTTTTCTGTGTTAACACAGAAAAGCAAAACGGTAAAGGTGGTAGTGATACTGACATCATTATAAATGAATAATATGATAACAATATTAATGATAAACATAATAATAACTGTAGCAGCAGGTTTCAGGCAGGAACATGGGAGCAGCAGGAAGTCCACATACCACACAGCTCCACCCTCATTCCTGAGCTGCTGTCAGGAAATAGAGGAAATACAGTCTTCTCTTCCGTTTGTTGGTCAGCTGTCTTGGAAATGAAGACATTCATTAATGTATGGATCAAACACACTGAGGGTCTGGATTTCAATCCAAATCAACTGAGGGGAGCTGTGAAGGAGATGTAGAGTTTCTTCTGTCCATGTTTGATAGCTCATATAAACAATGGGATAAAAGTGGGCTGAAAGAACAAACCAACTGCAGGAGGGAAATATATGTTTAACTTTTTCACAACTACAAGTCAAGTTTGCCCTGCCCTCAAGCGACAAATATAGATATCTACAAATAAGACACTAAATCAGAAGAAATGTAAACTGGAACCATGATAAAAGGAACCAACTAACAGAAACTTACTCATATGTTTAAACATCCTGCAAAATTAAAAAAGCAAATATCTCATATCTACAAATAGAGAAGCTCGACACATCAGAAAACAATCCACATATCAGAATCAGAAGGAGCTTTATTGCCAAGTAGTGTTTTACACATACAAGGAATTAGCTTTGGTGATAAGGTGCTACACAGAGACAGACATACAGATGACATAAACTGATTTAAATATGGAATAAACAAATGCAAATTATATAAGAATAATAGAAGAATAGAGAAAAACAATGCAAGTATTTGCAGAGAAAGAACAACGTGGCAGATATTTACATGGGCATCACTCTGGTTTGTGTTGCAACAGAAGAGGATGTTGTGTGCATAAATATAGAAATTGACAATATAGAAAATATAAAACAACAACAATTAACAACAAATATGTGCAAATATGTCCAGTGTGTAAAAGTTGGAACTGCACCTGCTTCCAGATACTTTTTTTTTGTATCACCTCCGTCGAGGTTCTGAGTGAGCTGAGGCGATACTAAAATATGACGTGAAAACACTGCAGACAGCTGATTGGTCGGAGAGAAGCGTCAGTATTCATTGCATCATCATTGTGCGCGCCTGACAGAGGCCAGCAGCAGAAAGTTTTATATTTTACAATTCTGAGGAATGTTGAAATGTTTTAACTTAAATCAAGAGACAGACAGCTGCTTGTGGGTCGCTGCTGTGTGTGTGCAGCACTGAACGTTAAGTTGTGGCAGTTGTTTGTGGCGTCGCTATGACGACCAGCTACATTGAGGGGGGCTGTCTGCAATGGAAAACGGCCAAACCGAGTCGAGGCGAGCTGAGCTGGTACTGATAATGGAAAAACGGCAGATGTGTGTGGATGTGTGTGGTGTTGATAGGTAACTGGGTTTGCCTGTGGGGCGGCTGTGGGTCAGGAGGTAGAGCGGGTTGGCTGTTTAATCGGAAGGGCAGCGGTTCAATCCCCGGCTCCCCCAGGCTGCATGTCGGAGTGTCCTTGGGCAAGACACTGAACCCCGAATTGCCCCTGGCCAGCATGTGAATGTTAGGCTCAGTGAGAGAATGGTGAATGCAGAAGTAGTGTAAAAGCGCTTCGAGTGGTTGAAAAGACTAAAAAGGTGATATACAAATAAGGAGATTTACATTTTTTACATGTGTTTGTATGCACAAATGTCAACACAGGTGGATCCCTGTGTACTGTGCTGTATTATTTTACTGTTAAATTGAATGAAGCCCAATTGCAGGTGATTCTGTATCTAGTTTGTGCGATTTGAACTGTCTGTAATGGTGTGTTAATGGCAATAAAGTATAAACTAGTTGTAGCAGCGGGTGTCGAGCAGGAACAGGGGAGCAGCAGGACACCCACGTCTATGGACCCATACCACACAGCTCCACCCTCATTCCTGAGCTGCTGTCAGTTACATGATGAAAGTAAATGTTTCCTCATAACTTTAATCACATACTGGTTTAATGAGTTTCAATGGTGTCACTGTGAGCCGTGCAGGAATAGAAGAATTACAGCTTCTCCAGGGCATGTCACATTCTCAGAATGACTTCTAACACTAGCTGATGGGAACATTTTCTGAGAAACACTTGTTTGTTTCCGGTTCTTGTACGCACGAGAGACAAGTCCAGCTCTGTCAAGTGTTTGGAAGAGCAGGAAGGAAGGAAGGCACTTGGCCTGTGATTGCACAACTGGCTTGATGGAATCCAGAGTATCCACAACCTGAACATCTTCCTCAGGCTGATGTCTTCCTCCACGTCTTTGGCTGGTGGTTTGGGCTTGAGAAGGCCTGGAGGGTTTTGATGGAGATGGGGATGCCCTCATTCATCAGTATTGTACAATCCAGAGTCAAATTCTGATTCAGTCTCTAGATCAAAATGAGGTGTAATGGAAATTAAACCTTTTATGAGTCTTCTGAAATAAAGAATTCAAACTCGACGTCTTTTAAGGGTTTATTCTTTGCAGAGGGTCAGACAAACATACAGAGTGCAATCAGTCTGTGGAGTGTAAGACAAAGAGCCAGTGAAGAAACAGGTGACTTCATATTACTCAGGAAGCAAGAGAGGAAGGGAGTGGGGACCAGCTGTTCTGAGTCGAAGGCCTATCAAGGTCAGTCAGATAAAAAAACACTGTAACGAGCATCTTTCCCATGGGAAACTTCACCTAGCTGCAACGAGATAAAATAATCAAATACCACACAGTAAAACATTGATATATAATAATGAAGCATGCAGGATGAAACAGTACACAGAGTAAAACATCAGATTTCCATCACATACTCCTCCTTTGTGATCATTCTGTCATCACTCAAGTAAATACAACATTAGAAAAAACATCATCAGGTCATAGAAAGTCATCATGATTTAATCTATACCGGCATTGTGTTGTAAT
The DNA here is from genome assembly GCA_024633595.2 of Lepomis macrochirus. Lineage (NCBI taxonomy): Eukaryota > Metazoa > Chordata > Actinopteri > Centrarchiformes > Centrarchidae > Lepomis > Lepomis macrochirus. Next base: position 30,058,282 of record JALXJV020000022.1, on the reverse strand, counting down.
GAGGAAGGCTGGAGCTGTTTTTGTGGAACACAGACATTCCTAGTGAATAGCAAGCAGGGAGGATTATAATACAGATTATGAACAGTTCTCGAGTCATCAGTGGAGTCATTATCAGTGTTGGCAACTGAGGCCCAGTTTAAATGGGAAAAGGAGTCTGGGGCCTTCCAGTCACCACAGCTCTGCTGCTGTAGCAGTAGCTTGTTCTCTTGTTCATGGAGTGCGATCATTTGAGTAGATACAGATTTGTTTTGCTGAAATGTACTGGTGGTGGAAGTGAACTCTTCTTCATCACCTTTAATTCAATCATTAGTTTGGGATGCGAGCATAAGGCCTTGATGGATGCATAGTCACACCACGTGATGACGTTAGGAGATGAATCCAATCCCTTGGGCAATTTAATGGAAGGTTAGTAACCAGGGCTTGACGTTAACACCCGCCAACCCGCCAAATGCGGGTGGATTTTGCCCGTGGCGGGTAACACAGTCACTCCCACTGGCCACTTTGGCGTGTTGAAAAATTGTAGTTTTGTCAAAAGACTGAAATAACAAACAAATTGCAATGTGACACTTTGACACTAAAACTCCTATGAGTACTAACTGCACATAGTGTTTGCTCATTGGTCCATTAGTGAAGCATAATTGTCTCGCGAGCTACTGACCGATGACACTGTGAACATGAAGACACTGTGAAGATAAAAGTTGAGATTGGCCGTCGGACCGAGGGCTTTTTGGCCGCGATGACAAAGCGAGCGTTTTTAAGAGAATCCACACAACATGTGTGTCTCACTCTCTCATCTCACCACAGCCCCTCAGACCTGCAGACCGTCAGCCTCCCGTCTTCCTTTAACCCGATGATCTGATCTCTGTCATCACACATGCACACACACATCAACACAGCCGTCAGTCAGCGCGCAAAGTGTGCTAGCCGAGCAGTGTGGACAAGAAATGCACAGCACAACGAGAGAAAGAGAAAAGGCAGAGCTGAGATAAAGAACAGGAGGAAAGGGCCCTTAAATGCTGTACAATTACAGATATATTCATGATTAAGGGACGCGGTGTTACTGCTAGCAGAGCTGCCTTTATATCACATTACATCGTCCTGTCACAACGTTTTCAGAGTTGATTATTAAAATATAGAACTCATATGGGAATGGGAATAATCTGTATAGTTAGTGGGTGGTGATTTGTTTTTTTGGATAAAAGCCAAATGTAAATGTATAGTTGTTTCGTATCTGTAGTTACTCAGAGCTTCATGATGATAAACATAAATCCAGGCAAAGCTCTAAGAAAAGGTAGATGCAAATGATTCTGGTGATTTTTTTTAACACTTTTTATCTTTTTAATTAAACTTTTACATCAATGCAGCATTTTTATTATTATATAAAAAGAAGCTAGTATTTTAATGTGTTTATCTTAATAGACATGTTTTACACACAACCTTATCAGAGCTAATGACATAGTACATTTTAGCACATCTTTGTCAACTTTAATCGTATAAAATGTAATTTTTCCAAAACAAAAATTGGGCTAGTGAAAATGCTGCGTGGTTAGTAACTTTGAAAACAGTTAATGTCGAGCCCTGTTAGTAACACTCTTGGTGATTGCAGTCTGTTGAATTTGGTCATAATGGTAGCAGGAACTGGAGTTAAAGGGCAGGGGCACTGCCAGTAATAAAGGCCGTGCCTTTGAAAACAGGACTCACTGGTACAAGTTCTGGATTTGAAATTTGCATAAGTCAGCCACAGGTTGTTAGCAGGATGGAAATGTTTTTTGTTGGAAATTAGCCAAGCTTTCAGCCTCTTTGGATGCTTCTCTTGCCTTTAATTGCTATTTAATGTCAACCCCTGTGTGTAATTCACGGTGTTGTTCTGTTGCCGTGGCTCTTGTGAGTCATGCTTGTGATCCAAGAGCCACAACAGATTCACTGTTAATGCTACTGCAATGGCAGCAAAAATCAGTGTTGCTCCTCGTAGGCCCCACATGCCTGGGTGTCTGAATGGGTGCCATGGGGGCCTCCTTTCAGGGACAAACATGTCACTTGCCCTGTGTGTTTTATTGGCGTCACTTAAATCAGCAGTGGTGAGACCAGGAGTTTTCCCACTAGCTCCCTTGTGCTGATGTTTGCTGTCTAACAGCCTGTGAGTCAGAGACAAAGGGTGCCTAAGCGTTCCCAATCCCTCCTTCACTCACAACACAAGGTCAGGGAAAACAGTGGTTCAGTGCACACTTGCTAACCTATTGTTGAGCTGGTGCAGTAGCTTCCTGCAGTGGCTGGCGTGAATCCACGAAGCTCTTTCAGCCACTTTAACTACTTAGTATGTTGTCAGGAGCACCTGGAACGGTCCGTTTCACGTCTGCGCCTTCCAGTCTTTTCTTCTGAAGCCCTTAACCACCACAAAATCTCCTGGCAGGAGACTGTGCAGTGGTTGTGTCGCTGGAGAGGGTAAGGCCTCTTTAACCTGCTGATGCAAGAGCAGAGGACAAAGTCTGGCAATACTTTAACATGGCATTTTCACAATGATGTGTGTCAGGTATTCTGCTTGCTGCCTCTATGCCTGTTCGTGATGAGCGCCCAAATGGGCTCAAACCTGATCTAGTTCTTACCCTTGTTCTCATGTACATCAGCACCAATGGCAACGTCTTTGTCCATAGAAGACCTGTGTCTTCACAACACTTAGCTAGCTTAGCTTTTAGTGTTCCACTCTCTTTTTCTACTGCTCCACCGCTTGCTGTGTGGTAGAAACAATGTTGTCTCAAATCAATGCCCATATAAGAGCCAAGTTGTTTGATGGCTTCACTTACAAAAGGTGTCCTGATTTTAGAAGGCACACCCCAGCATGACAAGATTTTAAAAATCAGGGCTTTTGCTACAGCTGCACTTTTTCTTTGAGGCTGGAAAAACCTCAATCTATTTGGAAAACACATCAACTATGACCAAACAGTACCTTTTGCCTTGGCTCGGGTTAAGCTCAATAAAGTCCATCATTAGGTGATCAAATGGTTTATCTGGCGGTGGGTGTGCCGCTAACCTTTAAACCTTTCCCTATGATGTGTGTTAGGCAGATTGAGCACGTTTGGCAGAAGTTGTGAGCGTATGTTGTGAAACCGTTCATAAACCAGTGTTGCTTCAATTGATCGAACATCCCTCCCTTTGACACAGGATCCAACACATGTGTCAATTTAGCATAATGTGGAAAAAAATGTTTGGGTGAACATGGTTTGTTACTGGGACCAATCCACAGTCCATCAGCATATTTACAACCAGCCTGTTGCCATGTGCGCTTATCATCTGATGTAGCAAATTGTTGCATAGCATGCAATGACAGAGAAATATCTGTGTCTGTGTGCAGGAGTGTATGTATGTGTGTGTGCGTCAGGTCTTGTTGAGCTGCAGTGCAGGCAGCTGCATCAGCTTTCGCGTTACCTGTACAAAGTCTTTTGCATTGGTATCTTTTAAGATTTTTATTATTTGCAAAGGGTCAAACAAACATACAGAGTGCAAACAGTCTGCAGAGTGTAAAACAAAGAGCCAGTGTAGAAACAGGTGATTTTATACTGTAAGGGTATTATGCAGCTGTCTTAGGCAGGAAGGGAGTAGGGTTAAACTGTCCTGAGATGAAGGGCTATCAAGGACAGTCAGATAAGAAAACTCTAGAGCATCTTTTCCAAGGGAAACTTCACCTAGCTGTAACATAATAAAATAATCAAATACCACACAGTGAAACGTTGGTCTATTCTGATGATGCATGCTGGGTGAAACAGTAAACACAGTACATTATCAAATTTCCATCACAATGGTCTTTGCAGCGGGTGTCGAGCAGGAGCAGGACACCCACGTCTATGGACCCATTCCACACAGCTCCATCCTCATTCCTTATATGATGAAAGTAAATGTTTCCTCATAACTTTAATCACATACTGGTTTGATGAGTTTCAATGGTGTCATGTCACTGTGAGCTGTGCAGGAAACAGAGGAAGTACAGCTTCTCCAGGGCATGTCACATTCTCAGACTGACTTCTGTCACTAGCTGATGGGAACATTTTCTGAGAAACACTTGTTTGTTTCCGGTTCTCGTACGCACCAGAGACAAGTCCAGCTCTGTCAAGTGTTTAGAGGAGCACGAAGAGGTATCTAGAAGAGGAGAAATGAACTGTGAATTCAATTCAATTTTATTTATATAGCGCCAAATCACAACAACACTTATCTCACAGTGCTTTTCATAAAGAGCAGGTCTAGACCGTACTCTGTGATGGTTTTTACAGAAGCCCCACAATTCCCACCAAGAGCAGCACTAGGCGACACAGGCAAGGAAAAACTTCCTTTTAAGAGGCAGAAACCTCGAGCAGAACCATGGCTCAGGGTGGGGGGGCATCTGCCTCGACCGGTTGGGGTGAGGGGGAGAGAAAGAGAGACAAAGAGAGAGAGAGAGAGAGAGAGAGAGAGAGAGGGGAGGAAGGCAGCCTACACAGTATCCACAGAGGTACTGACAGTAATGTTGCTATAGACTGAATGAAAAATGGTACAGATATTTATAATAACGTTAATGATAGTAATAACAGTAATTATAGCAATAGGACTAGTAACAGTAGTTATAATTATAGCAGAGGGTGTCGAGTAGGAACAAGGGGGCAACAGGAGACTCCCAACCACAGATCCAGACTCCACATATCCATAGCCAGGAACACCCGCAGGAAGTGATAGGAGGAGAGAGGAGAGGGACAAGAAAGCACACAACAATGGGAAAGGGAAGAAGATGATTTAGTAACATGCATTAATGGGATGAGGTTGCACTCAGAGGGAGAGAGAGAAGAGGAGAGAGGAGCTCAGTGCATCATGGGAAATCCCCCGGCAGTCTAGCCTATAGCAGCATAATTAAGGGATGGTTCAGGACTCACCTGAGCCAGCCCTAACTATAAGCTTTATCAAAAAGGAAAGTCTTAAGCCTACTCTTAAATGTAGAGACGGTGTCTGCCTCCCGAACCCAAACTGGAACCTGGTTCCACAGGAGAGGAGCCTGATAGCTGAACGCTCTGGCTCCCATTCTACTTTTGGAGACTCTAGGAACCACAAGTAACCCTGCATTCTGGGAGCGCAGTGCTCTGGTGGGGTAGTAAGGTACTATGAGCTCTTTAAGATAAGATGGTGCCTGACCATTAAGAGCTTTGTATGTGAGAAGAAGGATTTTAAATTCTATTCTGGATTTTACAGGAAGCCAATGCAGAGAAGCTAAGACAGGAGAGATATGATCTCTTTTACTGGTTCCTGTCAGAACTCGTGCTGCAGCATTCTGGATCAGCTGAAGAGTCTTAATGGACTTTTTCGAGGAGCCTGATAATAAGGAATTGCAGTAATCCAGTCTAGAAGTAACAAATGCATGGACTTTTTTAGACAGGATGTTCCTGATTTTTGCAATATTACGTAGGTGAAAAAAGGCAGTCCTTGAAATTTGCTTAATGTGAGAGTTAAACGACATGTCCTGATCAAAAGTAACTCCAAGATTTCTCACAGTGGTGCTTGAGGCCAGGGCGATGCCATCCAGGGAAACTATATCTTTAGATAATGCGTCACGGAGGTGCTTAGGGCCCAGAACAATAACTTCAGTTTTATCTGAGTTTAACATTAGAAAATTACAGGTCATCCAGGTTTTAACATCCTAAAGGCACATTTGAAGCTTAGCTAACTGATAGGTCTCATCTGGCTTGATCAATAGATATAACTGAGTATTATCTGCATAACAATGAAAGTTTATGGAGTGTTTCCTGATAATATTTCCAAAAGGAAGCATATATAAGGTGAAGAGGATTGGTCCGAGCACAGATCCTTGTAGAACTCCATGACTAACTTTGGCATGCTCACCAGTTCACCGGTGCTGTCTCTGTGCTATGATGGGCTTTAAATCCTGACTGAAAATCCTCAAATAAACTATTGCTATGTAGAAAGTCACACAGCTGTTTGGCGACTGCTTTCTCCAGGACCTTAGAGAGAAATGGAAGGTTAGATATAGGTCTACAGTTGGCTAAAACATCTGGATCAAGGTTGGGCTTTTTCAGAAGATGTTTAATAACAGCTACTTTAAAGTACTGTGGCACATAGCCTGTTGATAAAGATAGATTCAAATCAAATCAAATCAAACTTTATTTCTAAAGCACATTTAAAGTATCCAGGTTGACCAAAGTGCTGTACATTGACATGACACAAAAAATAGACAAAATACAACACCAGACAAATACAACATACAGTTCTCATGCCAGATTAAAAGCCAAGGAATAAAAATGTGTTTTAAGTCGCGATTTAAAAATCAGAAGGCTGGGGGCCAGTCTGACATGGAGAGGCAATTCATTCCACAGTCTCAGGGCTGCGACTGAGAAAGCTCGATCATCCCTGCTCTTGAGCCGTGTTTTAGGGACAACAAGAAGAGACTGGTTCTCAGACCTTAATGACCTTGAAGGAGCATGTGGCTTCAACAGATCGGTAATATATACTGGAGCTAGTCCATGAAGAGCTTTAAAAACAAACAATAGAATCTTATGATCAATCCTAAAATTAACTGGGAGCCAGTGAAGAGAGGCAAGGACAGGGGTGATGTGATCTCGCTTTCGAGTTCCCGTAAGGAGACGAGCAGCAGCATTTTGAACCAGTTGTAGTCGAGAGAGGGAGGCCTGGCTAACACCTACATAAGGAGCGTTACAATAGTCAAGGCATGTTGTGATGAATGCATGTATAACCCTCTCAAAGTCTGTGAGGGATAAAAAGGGTTTAAGCTTAGTAAGAAGCCTAAGCTGAAAGAAGCTTGCTTTTACAATGGAATTTATCTGCTTCTCCATTTTAAAATCACAATCCATTTTTACTCCAAGGTTTGTTACAACAGACTTAACATGAGACATCAGAGGTGCCACTGGGTCTAAAAACCATGACCTCAGTTTTACTCTTATTAAAATTTAAAAAATTGAGGCCCATCCAGGCTTTAATTTCATTAAAACAGTCAACCAATCTTGATAAAGAACTATCATCATTTCTTTTGATGGGCAGGTATATGTGCGAATCATCTGCGTAGAAATGGAAGCTGATGTTGTGTTTTTTTAAGACTGATCCAAGGGGAAGCAAATAAAGTGAAAAAATAATTGGCCCAAGAATTGAACCCTGTGGAACTCCACATGTGAGGGACACAGAAGGTGAAATAGAACCACCAAAACTGACTCTAAAATCTCTGTCAGACAGGTATGACCTAAACCATTCTAAGGCAGTGCCCTTAATCCCCACGCCATGCTCGAGGTGAGAAATAAGGATGCTGTGGTCAGCTGTGTCAAACGCTGCTGTAAGATCTAAAAGCATAAGAATTGCATAATCTCCAGAGTCAGTTGAGATTAAAAGATCATTAAAAACTCTTAAAAGTGCAGATTCAGTGCTATGAAGTGTCTTAAAACCAGATTGGAACACCTCAAGAACACCATGTGTATCTAAAAAGGACTGCAACTGTAAAAGAACTGCCTTCTCTAAAATCTTCGAGACAAAAGGGAGTTTAGAGATAGGGCGAGAGTTTGAAAGTGCAGATGTGTCCAAATTTGGTTTCTTGATTAGTGGCTGCACCACTGCTGGTTTAAAATAAGTTGGTACAGAACCTGAAGTAAGGCTGCTATTTATAATTTCTTGGATGTTAGGTCCAATAGTGTCCCACACCTCTTTAAAAAGACGAGGTGTGACAATATCAGTGGGACAAACTGAGGGTTTCAAATGTGTAACAATATTTTTGAGAGTAGAGATGGATACAGTCTCAAATCTGTTAAAAACAGTGGTACACACTAAGGAAATGGAGGGGTCAAAAGCAGGAAGTGAGATGCTTGCTCTAATTGAGGCAATCTTATCCACAAAAAAAAGAGAAATTTTTCACAGGCCTCAGAGGATGCTACGTGATAGACAGATTGGGGAGTGTTGAGAACAAAATTAATTGTTTTAAAAAGAACATGAGGTTTCTGGCCATTTTTTGAAATAAAATCTGAGAGATACTTGGTCTTCTCAGCTTTAACAGTTCTCTGATAATTGTGCAAACTTTCTTTAAGAATGTCATAAGAAACCTGCAGATGATCTTTTTTCCATTTGCGCTCAGCTTTTCTACACTCTTGTCTAGCAGCCCGAGTTAAGTCATTTTTCCAAGGTTCAGATTTGGGTTTTGAACATATGGATTTAAATGGGGCAATTGTGTCAAAAATGTTGCAACAAGTAGATAAAAAACAAGAGATCAACTGCCGCAATCTACTTACATCTGAAGGACAGAGGACACTCGTTTGAGGACCATCAGGTGCACATCTTAGACAGAGAAGATGGATGGTTTGAAAGAGGGGTTAAGGAAACCATCTACACAAGGGTCGAGAAGCCTTCATTGAAAAGATATCCCCCACTTACAATGCTGTCCTTTCATCACTTCCCAGGAAACTCAACAAACGTAACCTATTGGTTTCAGGTGAAGATATCAACGATGGTCGTTCAGGCTTGGCCTCGGGTAGTCCTAACGACTGTAACTGTCGTTACAGCAACCAGGAACACTAACGAACCAGCAGTATCGATGATCCTGGCAAACAACCCCACTGAGGTTAAGTAGCTGAGTTTCCCTTCCAGTCAGTCAGAACTGAAGAAGTTCCTTGGATGAGGGACGAAACGTCTTCCAGCATCTTCAACCAAGTCCAGTTGCCCTTGACTTTAACCTTCGTTGGATAACTATGACCTGGATGACTGAGAATCTTCATAGACAAGAGATCAACTCTGCTGTATTTTGACAAGCAGAGGATCCCGTAGCCTCCCTAGCAATATTAAAAGCACCAGAGAATTGCGCAGCAGTGGTGGGTTTGATCATCCTGCAGATACAGGGTGGAGCATATTGCTTAACGGTTCGATAGGAAAGAGAAATGTCAAAGAAAACACGCGTGTGATCAGAGAAGACAGCTTCGTATACACCTACATTATAAATAGGTATACCATATGACAGAGCAAAGTCTAATGTGTAACCATGGATCTGTGTCGGACCAGAAACAAACTGTGTAAGGTTAAAAGCATCGATTAGATTTAAAAAGTCTTTCGCCAGCAGATTTGTAGGACAACATATATGAATATTCATATCCCCTACAATTAAAATCGAGTCATATTTCGGCATAATTTCAGACAGGAAAACAGAGAAGTCACTGATAAAATCCTTATTATATTTAGGAGGTCGATGTATAACTGCACATAGTACCGGCTGAGAATGACCCAATTCAAAACTGAAACATAGTTTGTCTTTTGGCGCAAGAATGGCACAAATTTTTATTCCACACTAAAGAACCGGGGAACACAGGGACAGATCCTCACCAAGCATCACCTTAGCATGCTTCATTGACTTAAGGCCAATTTAATTAAGTTGGCATTTGAACAGGACCTAACCAAAAAGTTCAGGGAGAAGTGGAAGGACAGCGTTTTAAGGAGATTTCACTCTGTGGCACGTCGCCTAACGCTCTACTAATGGTGAGTAAACTTATTTTATTTTATGCATTTTATTTTATGCACGATTAGTCCTTGTCTAAGCATGGTGAAAACATATAGTTAGCCTACTGCAGAGGACCTGTATACTGTTAGGCATAAGAACCGGCATCATGAAACACACCACTCTGTGGACTGTGTCACCTGGTTCAGTCTTTAACAGGCTTCTGTGCAACTGAGCAAACTGCTGCTCTTTCTCTCTCTCTCTGAGTGCAACCTCATCCCATTAATGCATGTTACTAACTCGACTTCTTTCCTTTCCCGTGGTCGTGTGCTTCCCCCTCCTGTCCATTACCTTTATTGTCTGTACCTCTATGTGTATACTGTGTAGGTTGCCTCCCTCTGCTCTCTCTCTCTTGCTCTCTCTCTTTCTCTCTCTCTCTCTCTCTCTCTCTCTCTCACCCCCAACCGGTCGAGGCAGATACCCCCCCACCCTGAGCCATGGTTCTGCTCAAGGTTTCTGCCTCTTAAAGGAAGTTTTTCCTTGCCTGTGTCGCCTAGTGCTGCTCTTGGTGGGAATTGTTTGGCTTCTGTTAATAACTTCAGAATACGGTCTAGACCTGCTCTTTATGAAAAGCGCTGTGAGATAACTGTTGTTGTGATTTGGTGCTATATAAATAAAATTGAATTGAATTGAAAGTTTCCTTTAATCAGATACACTGGAAAGGTGAATCCTTGTCTCTGTAGTCAGCTTAGCCTTGAACAACCCAAAAATATCTGAGCCAACAAACTGTATCCAGGGGGTGGTGATGGCGCAATGGATAAGACTATGCCTTTGGTGTGAGAGACCCGGGTTCCATCCCCCACTGTGACTCATCCACCATTGTGTCCCTACACATAACACTTAACCCCTCGTTGCTCCAGAGGCGTGCGACCTCTGACGTGTATAGCAATTGTAAGTCGCTTTGGATAAAAGCATCAGCTAAAATGAATAAATGTAAAATGGATCCTTGCTGGACTCACTCTTTAGGTGATAGGAAAAGTTTGAGATGTCTTTCTCAGTATTTCTTAAAGGTTAGAGGCACCTTTCAAATATCATATATGTGTAGCACCCACTGAAACTAAAGCTGCTCCACACTCTCTGTAACTTCATTCAGTGTTTTGGAACACCACACATGCCAAGTGTCTTTAGTTGATGTACTTTTTACATATATGCTTAAAAGCAGGGAATTTGCCCCACCTACAAAAATTCTGGCAATTTTAAGGGCCGCCTATTGCTTCTTGTTGCGTGTTTCCTTTTATGTGTCGCTCTCTTCACCATCAGTCAACATCTGAGAAATAAGATAAGATCTATAACTTAATTCATCCAACGTAGGGGAAATTTCCTAATGTAAGGCAAGGCAAGTTTATTTGTATAGCACATTTCAACAACAAGGCAATTCAAAGTGCTTTACACTAAACACAAAAGCAACAGGAAAATTTTAAAAAGTTTAAAAGCAACATAAAATATAATAAAAGTTATAGTGTAAAAAGCTAAAAATGAAGAAAAAGAAAACAGGACAGTAAAAGTTACAGTGCAGTGTAAGTTATCAATAAAAAGAAAAAAAAATCTTAAATATTTAATTAAAAGCAGTGGTAAAAAGAAAAGTCTTCAGTCTTAATTTAAAAGAACTGACAGTTTCAGCAGACCTGCAGTTATCTGGGAGTTTGTTCCAAATATACGGAGCATAATAACTGAACGCTGCTTCTCCTTGTTTAGTTTTGACTCTGGGGACAGAAAGCAGACCTGATCCCAGACGACCTGAGAGGTCTGGATGGTTCATAACGAAGCAGAAGATCAGAAATGTATTTTGGCCCTAAACCATTTAGTGTTTTGTAAACTAACAGCAGGATGGATTTTGAAATCAATTCTCTGACATACAGGAAGCCAATGTAAAGACCTCAGAACTACACCAAGATTTCTGGCTTGATTTGTGCTTCTTAACATTAAAGATTGAAGTCGAGCACTGACTTTCAATCGTTCGTCCCTGGCTCCAAAAACAATAAAGTTTTATCTTTGTTTAATTGGAGAAAATTCTGGCACATCCAGTCGTTGACCTGCTCAATGCAGTTACTCAGCACCTGTATGGGATCATAGTCCCCTGGTGAAATAGTTATGTAAATCTGTGTGTCATCTGCATAATTATGGTAACATATTTTGTTGTTTTTCATAATCTGAGCCAGTGGAAGCATGTAAATGTTAAACAAAAGAGGTCCCAGAATGGAGCCTTGGGGAACTCCACGTCATTATTGTCAGCTCAGATGTGTAGTTACCTATAGACACAAAGTAGTCCCTGTCCTTTAAGTAGGATTCAAACCAGTTTATTACTGTGCCAGTAAGTCCAACCCAGTTTTCAAGTCTGTCTAGTAATATGTTGTGGTCGACCGTGTCGAATGCAGCCACCTGTAGCTCCGGTGGGTTGGACTGGAGCCTAATCTTGCTGATCTGACGTACTTAATGATAACTTGTGCTAGCATCAGGTCTTTCCTGCTCCTTTAAACACTTGACAGAGCTGGACTTGTGTCAAGTGCATATAAGAACCGGGAACAAAAAGTTTTTCTCAGAAAATGTTCCCATCAGCTAGTGACAGAAGTCAGTCTGAGAATGTGACATGCCCTGGAGAAGCTGTACTTCCTCTATTTCCTGCACAGCTCACAGTGACATGACACCACCAAACTCATTAAACCAGTATGTGATTAAAGTAATGAGGAAACATTTACTTTCATCATGTAACTGATAGAAGCTCAGGAATGAGGATGGAGCTGTGTGGTATGGTTCCATAGACGTGGGTGTCCTGCTGCTCCCATGTTCCTGCTCGACATGCCCTGGAGAAGCTGTACTTCCTCTATTTCCTGCAAAGCTCACAGTGACATGACACCATCAAAACTCATCAAACCAGTGATTGAGTAAAAATATGAGGAAACATTTACTTTAATCATGTAACTGACAGCAGCTCAGGAATGAGGATGGAGCTGTGTGGTATGGTTCCATAGACGTGGGTGTCCTGCTGCTCCCATGTTCCTGCTCGACACCCGCTGCTACAACTAGTTTATACTTTATTGCCATTAACACACCATTACAGGCAGTTCACATCGCACAAACTAGATACAGAATCACCTGCAATTGGGCTTCATTCCAATTAGCATTAAAATAATACTGTACAGGAGTACACAGGGATCGACCTGTATTGACATTTGCACATATACACACATACATACACAGGCAAACCCAGTTACCTATCAACACCACACGCATACACAATCAAACCGACACACCCATACATACATAGATACATCCAGATGTTATCTTATGTACCTCAAAGCAAAAGAGTATTGGGTTCCTGACCAAGGTATTACATAAATGATGTCCATCTCCTTATAAAAATACTGTAGGTAGTTTCAGTTGTAGTTGTAGTATATATGCTTTAGGTTTTATAACCTTCGGTCAAATGGTTCATCCAAAAGGCTTCATCCATATTAATAGTAATAATTTTTCTCGCCCCATCAGCAAAATATGCTTTATAACCCTGGTCTGTGCTAAACAGGCATTTGGGTGCTAATTCCAACAGGACTAAAGCAGATCCAGTTGTCTCCAGTTCTTCTTTTACGTTTTTAGAAATTGTCTTTGTTTTCAGGCAGTCCCAAAATATATGGGTACGGTCACCGACCAAATAAAAGTTTCTCCAGCATTTGTTGGTGGATTTTTGTTAGAGGCACAAGCTTTCAGCATGGTCCAAAAGTTTATTTCCCAATCTAACTCCTTCCATAGCTGGCTCCCCACCCCCATGTGGCATCTTAAACAAGCGTCTTCTCAAGCATCATCATCTCAAGTTTCCTCTGTCCTTTGATATGTAGAGTGTTATCTGATGTGTCGAGCATCTCTATTTGTAGAATTGAGATATTTGCTTTTTCAATGATGCACAGTGTTTAAACATACACAAAGTAAGTTTCTGTTAGTTGGTTCATTTTATCATGGTTCCAGTTTACATTTTTTCTGATTTAGTGTCTTATTTGTAGATATCTATATTTGTCGCTTGAGGGCAGGGCAAACTTGACTTGTAGTTGTGAAAAAGTTAAACATATATTTCCCTCAGGCAGTTGGTTTGTTCTTTCAGCCCACTTTCATCCCATTGTTTATATGAGCTATCAAACATGGACAGAAGAAACTCTACATTTCCTTCACAGCTCCTCTTAGTTGCTTTTGGATTGAAATCCAGACCCTCAGTGTGTTTGATCCATACATTAATGAATGTCTTCATTTCCAAGACAGTTGACCAACAAACGGAAGAGAAGACAATGATTTTCCTGCCAAGAACAAATATTATTAGTCCAATTTTTAATACCATTATTATTGTTATCATTAGTAGTACTATTATTGATTTTTAATGATGTCTGTACCACATTTACTGCTCTTGTGCTTTTCTGTGTTGATTTTTCATTGCTGGTTTCCTCTCTGTCATTCTCACAGCTGCAGCTGTTTGTCGCCAATCAGCCACTTTTCAGAACTTCATATGGAGGAAGATGTTCATGTTGTGAATGTTCAGGATTCCATCAAGCCAGTTGTGCAATCACAGGCAAAGTGCCTTCCTTCCTGCTCCTCTAAACACTTGACAGAGCTGGACTTGTCTCTAGAAACAAACAAGTGTTTCTCAGAAAATGTTCCCATCAGCTAGTGACAGAAGTCATTCTGAGAATGTGACATGCCCTGGAGAAGCTGTACTTCCTCTATTTCCTGCACAGCTCACAGTGACATGACACCATCAAAACTCATCAAACCAGTGATTGTGAGTAAAAATATGAGGAAACATTTACTATTGTCATGTACTTTCATCATGTAACTGACAGAAGCAAAGGAATGAGGATGGAGCTGTGTGGTATGGTTCCATAGACGTGGGTGTCCTGCTGCTCCCATGTTCCTGCCCAACACTTGCTTGAATTCCTATTATTAGTCCGAATATTATAATCAGCAATGTTGTTATCAATAATTGTACTATTATTCATTTTTGTTGATGTTGTTTTGCTTTTCTGGGTTGATGTATTGGGCTGCTTCTCTCTCCATCAAGATGGCACAGTTTGTGTTAGTATCACATGTTTTCTGCTGTGATACCCAGACGTCTTTCACAAGAGAAGAGAGTCATAAACAACATCACTATACCTAAGTATTAGGTTGCCTGTAATGACTGTATGCAATATTGAAATACTGAAAAAAACTAGGGGTTGTAGCTCAAGTGACTTGTTTTGTAAGGCAAGAGTCAACACTTTCCAGGCTCTACTGAGAAATCTGATGTAGAAATTTATCCGTCGGCTGGATCACTTTCAGAATGGCGTTATTAAGCTGCTGACAAATCCTAGTATTTGGGTTGTACGATACCAGTCACCTCTGTGGAAGCATTGGTATAACTGTCATTTGTGATTTTAGGAGGTGCTGTGTGTCTATGATGTTGTATGTTTTTCTAATGGACCCCCAGTCTGACAAAATGTAACTGAACTGAAGACCAGCGGATTGATATTCCAACTTTTCTTGTGTCATCAGTGTAATTATTAGACATTCTGGTCAAGGCTTTACTTTCCGTTGTTTAAACGCTCCAACATGCGTTCACTCTGCTTTCTTTGATCTTCTGTTTTGTGCTTCACAAACTATGGGCTAAAGCTAGCAGGCTTCTGACTCTCCACAGCAGACACACAGATCTGTCCAGCAAAACAAAAGTTGTGGGTGTTTTTACATCAACAACGGCTGGTGGAACCATGTGACAGTGATTCTGTAGCACTGTTCTCCTGACCTGTAAAATTTAATAATACACTGTAAACCGTTTTACTCTCTTAATTTGCTTCCAAATTTCTGCTTGGCGTTTACATTCCTTAGCAAAGCGGTGTGAGATGATAAACTTCAACACCAGTTCTTAAGAAATGTCTGGAGGGGCTTCAGACAGATCCCCAGCTATGAAGCTAAATCCCACACTTTATGAACGACTCTGCTTACCATTAAGTTAAACCAGTTGTGCCGTGCTGAAGATGTTGCAACAAAAAGACATAACAGCTGTTTACTCACCTATAAACATGCATTAGGCGCTATATGTTTTATAAATAACGGTAATACCAGTTTATACCAGTGTGGGCGAAGAGTCTCACACTATGTTGTATGAACATTATATAAGAACATATGATTTATTTCATCAAGACACCCGTTTAAAATGTTCACATTTATACTCCATCTATTAAAAAACCATCCTTCTGTAAACTAAAGTTTCAGTTTCACTTCATTGTGTAACCAGTGGAGCTATTTGTGGGCGTGGTTTGGACCATTATAAAAGAGCTGCAGCCCTCTGTGTCTTCACTTCAGCTGCAGTATCTGCTCTGTACTCTTTAACTCAAACATGGCCAGCAACTTAGGTAAGTTCTGATACTGCGTCCATTGAAGACATTCAATTAATGAATGCCTTCATTTCTAAGACAGTGAGACAATGAGAAGACAATGATTTTTTTGCCAAGAACAAATATTATTGTTAGTCAGAAGTTCTAAAGTGCAGTTATTTTAAGCTGATATTAACAGTGATACTTTATGTAGCGCTAACTTACTGCTGTAGCTCATATTGATAAATATTTCTATAGACTCATGCTGGGTAGAACTCAAAGACATTTATTATTTTGTATTTCTGACTTAAGCTTTTGTTCCAAGGTGAAAATCTGACTACAAATTGTGGAGACTTTAATCCATTTATAAGTTACTTTAATTAAAAATCATGATTTCTTGGTCACTAGGAAATTGTATAAGATTTGTTCTGGGGCCGTATTACAGAATGTTCCTATCTTAAGTCCTAAGTTCAGACAGGAAGAGTCTCGATAGGATTTTTCTCAATTTGGTATTACAGAAGCAAATCCTGACTAACTTTAGGAATCCTGTTTTATCTCAGGTTAGGAAACCCTAAATACTCGATCCAACATCTGTTATCAACTTTTATGTCTGTTACCTAGCAACCGATGACGCTTTTCTCATCTCGCCGAGCTAAACTGCTTTTAATCGCTGTTTTTATATTTTTTTAATGAAACGTATTGAAAATGGAGCAGAAACAACAACTATCATTGAACATTATGACAGATGACTTAGAGTTGTTGGTAACCTCTGTTGAGAAATCCAAATGCACAAAAGCTTAACTCTGAGATTACAGATAGACCTAGAGAGTGGGCTAAAATAGTGTACACAGTCACCCACGCATATCCGGCATCCAGCGGATGCTGCCAAAAAGTCCATTTACAAGTGATACGAAGAGAAAGGCAACTTTAGTGTCCAACGAGCGGAGAAAAGCCGCTGGTAGCTCCTCCTGTGCTCCCTCACTGATGGCGGCAGAAACCCGAAGCTTTTCTCGGGAAAGGCTAATAAAGGCTGCGGGCTGACGTCATCATGTTTTTCATCTAATACTTAAATTTAACGATCTCCTTCTATCAAAGACTTGGATTAGGATCCAAGCAGTTAGGATAGGATCTGCTGGTTAGGAAGTTTCTGTAATATGGCCCCTGTTGTCAACCTGCAGGTGGCAGTTATCGAGAGGCTAGTGACAGAGCTCATATTGAGAATGTTTTTTTTTTCTCTGCCCGGGCCCGGGATATTATTAATAACGCAGGTTAATACGGGAGATTTACGGGAAAATACTAATACGGGAGGACTGCGGGAAAGAAGAGTAAAATAGGGGAATTTCCCGGGCAAAACGGGACACTTGACAGGTATGGGTACTTGGTCTAGACAGATGGTTTCCACCATGCAGTTCCACTATCAGCCGACAGAGGGGGCAGGTTAAAGTTCTATCAAGCATAACTTGGTGTTTATTCTCATTCTTCTACTCAGGATACAGCAGGATGAATAATGAGGAGCTGAGGATTGTGATGGTGGGGAAGACTGGAATTGGGAAGAGTGCCACTGGAAACACCATTCTGGGACGAGCCTGCTTTGAATCAAAGTTCAGTGCAAAGTCTATGACTGTAGACTGTTCAAAGGGCTCATCTGTGGTGGATGGGCAACAGGTTGCTGTCATCGACACCCCGGGTCTGTTTGACACCAGGTTTGACACGGGTAAAACCACTAAAGATCTAACCCAGTGCATCTCTTATGCTTCCCCTGGACCCCATGTGTTCCTGGTGGTCATCAGGCTGGGCAGATACACTGCAGAGGAAATGCAGACGGTGCAAAAGATTCAAGAAATCTTTGGCGAGGCTGCAAACAGATACAGCATGGTTCTCTTTACTGGTGGTGACCTTCTTGAAGACACCTCTATGGAGGAGTTCTTGAGTGGTAGCGCAGAACTTCAAGAACTCGTGGCCACATGTAACGGCCAGTACCATGTCTTCAATAACAAGAAGAAGGATCGCTCTCAGGTCACTGAGCTGCTCCAGAAGATCAGAAAGGTAGTCCAGATCAACGGAGGAAGCCACTACACCAACGAGATGTTCCAAGAGGTCGAGAGGGCAATCGAAGAGGAGAAACAACGAATCCTGAAAGAGAAGGAAGAGCAAATACAGAGAGAAAGAGAGGAAGTTGAAAGGAAACTTCAGGAAAAATTTGAAAAAGAGTTGAAGGCTTTGAGAGAGGAGGATAGGAAGCTGCTAGCTGAAGAGCAGGCGAGAGTACTGAAAGAAGAAATGCATAAGTTGGAGTCTAGATTTGAAAAGGAGGCCAGGAAGAAAGCTGAAGATTCTAATCCATTCTCCTTTCTACTTAAACCTTTTGAATTAATCAGTGAAGGAGTTTTACAAGTTGCAAAGGGAATTGAGAGTTTGTTTAAGTGAGTGTTCCCAAAGTCAGGCTGTTTAACCACAGAGGGACCCTCCAGAAGCTCCTCACACAGGAACAGATGAAATATAAAAGATAATTCCATCTACACAAATATGAGATATTTAGTGTGTATATTTACATTTGACAGTATAAAATATTTGCATATATTACCTTTTTAAGATCATTTTATATGTTTCATGTTAAATTACCTTTTATTTTAAGTTTTCTTTTCTTGTATTTTAAATCACTGCATTTTCTTTCCTGCAGACTAATATCTATCGATGATTACAAATTCACAGATCTCAGTCCTCTGATTGCTTTTGTCTTTTCCAAGAGCTGGTGGCACCCAGTGACTCACACTATGTAAACAGTATATATCATTTTCATTTCCTCACTCTGGTTCTGGTCAAATTTCATGAAATGTATTTTAACTGTTTGTAAAATCTTTCATTTGATTTTGTCATACATTCATTCCATGGTGTATGTTGAATTATTCCAATCAAGAACAACTACATGTTCCTGTGTTGGACTGAACTACAAATAAAGATGTTATATTAAGACCAAACCTTTGTTGAAGTAATCACTAACTGTGAGAGTTCAAAGGTCACAGGTGAATGCTTTCTGACACTGAACTGATGGCAAAACGTTTGTTCCGAGCACGGGGCTGAGGCTCGGTAGGAAAAAGGACACTTCCTGAGTTTGACTCACTACTTTAGATGTAAAAGTATTTCTTTACTCATGCACATAAATCACTTGCAGGCACACATAGACATCAAAAGGGGCTTAAGCACTTGGCCTTTTTCTGAGGTGCTTTTAAAAAAAATAAATGTATATATAAATAAATACAATAAATATTCCTGTTTGCGTGCAGCTTCCCTGTCAAACAAATATATTTACTGAATAAAAAAATCACTGTTCTCAAGTTGCCCTCTCTCTCTCTGCCAGTGTGGTGATGAACAAAAGACTAAGCTAGCAGTGCCTCGAGTTTTTTTTGCCAAAAGCCAAAGAACAAATAATTAATGTACTAAGTTAACTAAACTTTAGCTGTAGCAATATATCATGGCCATCCAGACTAATGGATTGTACCTAATGGAGAAAGTACAGGTGAATACAGCAACATTTGTCTCTAAGGATGTCATCATAATCGCCACAATGATATGCGAATTAAACATTAACTAATTCAAATGAGATCATTTGCATACATTTGACAAGACACTGCAGGTGAATTGGATAAAGATATTAACTAAAGCATCTCCACAGAACTTTCCTGGTTAATGACATCAAGAGTCTTTTCCTCTTAAATGTTATGTATAAACACATAGATTAGATTGTTTCAGTTCATTTAGAGAAAATCTTTAATGCAAAGAGACAGAGGGTAGTGGCCTTAAAACAAACACTATCTAAACATGTATTTTGGAAGTTTTCTTTCCAGAAGAGTAAAAAACGACATGGAAGCAAAATAGACCAACATCTCAAAATTGACCACTACATGAAAAAAGTGTCCTGCCTTAAACAGTAAGTTCATCATTTTGATGGTAGGCTCCTCATTTAATAACTGTCCATTCTATTACTTTGTTGGATGCTGATAGATGTTTACACGATGCAGACAGACCTCCCTTAAATGTGAAACTAAGTCCTTGTCACCATCAGTTATTAGTAAGAAAGTCAGAGTTGTGTTAACATATTTAACGTCGTGTTACTGTTGCAAAGTTTTGCACTTGTGCCCCGCCCCTCAAAATGTCTGCATGTCCCTGATCGCTTGTGTGTTTAAATACCAACTGAATTTAAATGTCTTTTGCCTGCGACAGCATATCGACCCTTTAAATCACGAGCCTGTGTTGTTCTTTGAGAGAAAAGGCTGAAATGTATTTGAATATTTTTTACTTATTACACTTGCAGGTAGAGTCAGGCACGCTCAGCTGGGAGAGCTTGTCCTGCAGCAGGGCCGGGATGATGGTGTTGAAAGCAGAGCTGAAATCCACAAACAGGACTCTGGTGTAGGTTCCTGGGGAGTCCAGGTGCTGGAGGATGTAGTGAATGTTTAGTTCATCGTCTACACACCTGTTGGCTCTGTAGGAAAACTGCAGGAGGTCCAGGAGAGGGTCTGTGATGGATTTTAGGTGGGACAACACAAGGCGCTCAAAAGACTTCATTACCACAGAGGTCGGGGTGACGGGTCTGTAGTCATTTAGTCCTGTGGTCCTTGAATTGTTGGGGACAGGGATGATGGTGGACTGACATTAAATCTAATTGGTTAAATTATGTGACATTTAATAAAGCATAACATTATTACTGCGCAGTGATGTTGTCAGGGCTGCCAACTTTTCAATTTAGTTTGGAGTGAGATTCGATATAGGAGGTCGGTTTATTTTAACCCTCCTGTGTCTTATCCCACTGCAGGTGTCGGGGTCATCACTCTTTAATCCTCAGGACTTTTGTTTTAAAAGTTTAAAACAGCCACATACTATATGTGTAGCTGAAAAGCCAAGTCAATAATCCTGGTCAATGTGATCAGTTCCCAGCAAATTACATAATATTTTCTGCATTCTGGTGATTTTTTTTTCTGCATCAATTTATGTTAGAAATGTTTTTATCTAAGCTAACAGAAACACAAAACTCAGGCAGCAGGTGACGGTTAAAAATATACCAGAATATAATTCAGTAGATGGCTTTCAAGCAGTATGTATTTCTTTTTCTTTCATGATTTAGTCCTTCCTCCCCTTTGTGTCTTTGTTTGGAGAAGTGGCACCTTTTCACGTCAAGGATAAATTAATTAAGTTAGAAACTCCTGGACTGAATCTTTAAAACTTTTGGCATCTATGTGTAATCTGACATCTGCAGAAAGATTTTTATAAGAATAAAGTCATTATTTAATCACAATTCACAATATGTTTTATTATTTTATCTGCTGTTCATTACTTGTTCTGCTAGAATCACAGACTGACACAGAACCCGTTTGGAACTGCTTAGATGAGACCTGTGCAAAATGAAAGTAACTGAAAACACTAAACAACAAATCCACACATGTCAACTTCAGCTCTGTGCAGCTCACATCACCAACAGAGCAGGCTGCACTTCAGATTATATATTTTTGAATTGCAAAACTCTACCAGCTATGTTACCCAATCACAAACTGTCTTCCACTCGCTGCACGGTAGTGGGATCGCTTGATTCCCGTCTCAGCGTCCGCCGGTGTCACATCAGTTGGGCGGAGTGTAATTGTGCCGAGCCGATGCTATCAATGTGTGAGAAAATTAATGTATGGCATGAGGGTGTGTGAAAAGTGTCAGTTGCGTGAGTCTCACTTTAATGCAGGAGAGTTGGTAGCTCTGTGTTGTGCTATAGTTTTAACACAGCCGTACCGTAACTTAAATCCTACTAGTGTTTACAGCTAACAGCTGATGAGAGTTGTTCTGGGTCTGCTCCACTTCAGAGCCCGGTCGTCTCCTCTCCAAAACAAACAGACCCAGTAAATAAAACATTAAAACACAGCCACATAGCAACGTTACCATTAGCCCTGTGGTGTGTTACAGCTAACAGCTGATCCGGTCCGCCAGAGAACGCATCGTAACTTTTACCTTTTATTTATCAACAGAGCCGTGCTGTTGTTTCACAGCTCCTGACAACCTGGCAGTGTTTGACAGCGATGATCATGTTTGTTTCTCTGTCTGCAGAATCAGGACTTCATTTCTTTGTTCTCTCTGTGCTGGAGTTTTTTTAAGAACTCGGTGGCTTTATCCAGACTATTAAATTTGTTAAATTTTAATAAGAGTGTGTTTTATTCAACTAGTGTGTCAAGCTTACACTGTTTTTCAGAGCGGGAAGCCATAAATGTCAAAAGATCAGAAAACTCTTTAAGGAAGTTACTGTTAGTTTTAGGAGGCCAATACGTTGCACCTCAAAAGCAGAGTATACATCTACAGGCATGATTTTAAGGTACACAGAAATTATTCAGAAGCGGACACAAGATGATTGACAAGCACATAGGCAAAGTTTATTAAAGTGCTCAGGGAAGACCAGGCAATTCCGGAGGCAAGCAGGGTTTCCAGGCTCAGAGGGAATCCGACAAGGCATACTGGAGCGTGGTCAGGGCAGACAGGCAAGCTGGGGGGCAGCAAGCAAATAGGCAGGCAGCGACTCTGCACACGGGAGGAACTGTGGCAGACAAGAAACAAGACGTTAGACAAGGTCACAGAAACGCACTCACAAGACTATGAAATGTCCCACTGGTGGTAAACGGACGAACTGGCGAAGAGTTGGAGCTGAACCAGGGCTTATAACTGCAGGAGTTGATGATGATGAGCCACAGGTGCGGAGCGCTGCAGGTGGAGATGAGCAAGGTCCGGACACGCCCTCACACACACAGGACTAGACAGACACAACTGACAGAGACAGCAGGGAAGGGAAAAACTGAAAACACGGGGAAGGGAGGAGAGGGTGAAGCCAAACCATTACTCATAATAATCTTTATTTATAGAGCACTTTTCAAAAACCTGTTAGAAAGTGCTTTCACAAGTTTAAAACAATAAAACACAAAAACAATTACAGCTAAAGACAAGAAAACACTTAAGACTATAAGACTATACACATTTAGAATAAATATAAAATGTATAAAATAAATTTTAAAAATTAAATCAAATCAAATAAAATATCATATAAAATCAGGAAAGGCACTCCTATAAAAGTATGTTTTAAGAAGGGACTTAAAAGAGTTCATTTACTCAGCTGACCGATTTCCTTGGGCAGGCTGTTCCAGAGCCTCGGGGCCCCGACAGGAAAAACTCTGTCCCCTTTAGTTTTCAGTCTAGACTCTGGAACAGACAGCAGACCTCTGCACAAGGATCTCAAGGTACATGCTGGTGTGTAGGGGACTAAAAGGCCAGAAATATAACAAGGCAAGAGAGGCCATGAAGAGCTTTAAAAGTGATCAATAAAATTTTAAAGTTTCTAAGATTCTAAAACATACTGGGAGCCAGTGTAATGAAGCTAAAATAGGGGTGATGTGGTCATATTTCTTAGTTCTGGTTAAAAGCCTGGCAGCTGAGTTCTGGACAGTCTGGATCGATCAATAGATTTTTGGGTTAAACAAGTGAAAAGGCTGTTGCAATAATCCAGGCGTGATGAGATGAAGGAGTGTAAAATGGTTTCAGTGTCCTTAAAAGTTAACATAGATCGTATTTTAGATATATTTCTAAGCTGGTAAAAACATGATTGCACTAGCTTTGTGGTGTGTTGCTCAAAACTTAAATTACTATCAAACTGCTTTGCCATCTGCTGGGACCCAATTACTAGGATCTCAGTTTTTTCTGAGTTGAGCTGGAGGAAATTATTTGACATCCAATTTTTGACTGCCTCAGTCTGTCTTACATGATGTTGTGATCAATTGTGTCAAAAGCAGCACTAAGGTCCAGGAGTACCAGGGCTGAGCATATACCTTCATCAGCAGACATTAAAAGGTCATTGGTGACTTCTGTCACCAATGACAGAAGTCACCTTCTGTCGGTTCCAGAATAAGTCTGCATTTAAAACAATTTATAAAAACAGTGACTATTACTATTTGGCCAGGTATCTGTAACAAATAAAAAATCTAAATGATGAAATGTAAAATGATCTTATTTGATAAAGACGGAGCATTTAATAAGGCAAATTTGCCTGAACGGTCTGGTATTTGCTATGCAGCCCACTCTGACAACATATCACCACAATATTTCAATGGAAAGAGATTTTTGACATTTACGCACATGACGCACACACACACAAAGAGTCAGTAATGGCGGCTGCTAGCGTGAGTGGTTTGGGAGGCTCCACTCACGAGCGCAAATCAGGACTTATTGCCGCGTATACAGTCCTCAAACAATGTGCATTTCCTGCAGAATGTACATTTGTGTTCTACCGAAAGTTCAGAAAATCTTTTGGTCAGTCTAGCTTCTCCTTTAGAGGGGCTACACTATGGAACTCTCTCCCAATTGGACTCAAACTGCAGAGAAATATTAACATCTTTACCAGAGACCTTAAACAGTGGCTGAAATCGGGCCAAAGTTGTTCACATGTGTAAATGTTTTTTGGTGTTGTTTAAAAATGTTTTTATCTATAGTAAAAGCCCCTATGGACAGGTGTTGAAAATTAGCACATGTGCTATTACACTTTAAACAATGCATCTGGTTTGTCCAATGTTATTGTTATGTCCATATTAAATAAAATAAAATAAAAAAATAAAAAATACTCCGTTAGGCCTACTTGCTTTAGGAGGGAGAGAGCAAGGTGACCAGAATATGGGAATATGGTATCTAATAGAGATGTCTATAGCCATTGTAGAAGGTGATATTGCAGAGATTGTGGACCTGACACTGAAGCTAGAGTAGAGGTTTTGTACTGGCTCATGATTAAATTATTAATGTTTGCAGTGTTAGCATGCACAGATTTACTGACTTGGCGGGCCTATGCAATAAGACAACATGTTGTGACCAACTTGAGTGGCCCTTTGCAGATTCGTGCCCAGAATAGAAGTACAAATGGGAGTATAACTGTCTAACCACAAGAGAGAGAAAGAGGCTGTGGACAGTAAATGACTACCTTCAGAGTGCTGGGTATAGACCAAAGAAGAGCCGGAGGACGAAGATGATGTAGTTAGTCAGAGCTGTCAGTATGACAGAACTGCGGGCTGCAGATTCGCCACCAGCTTGCGGCTACCTAGCTTGTTTGGGTGCAAACCATCATGAGCGTAGAAGGAGGGATGGTTCCAGAATAAGTCAAAATTATGGACATAGCCAATACTGTGGGAGCAACAGGCCGAAGCTGGAATTGAAGCTGGAGGCTAAGGATCCTGCTAAAGTGCCCAACTCAGCGACCCAGCATGGGAATTGGGCCAGACATGAATAACAGCTTTCCACCGCTGTTGAGCAAGTCAAATAGGCGAATAAAGTCCTTTTTCGAAGTTACATTACAGAATGCTGAAATAAAACGTCTCGGGTTACGTATGTAACACTTGTTCCCTGAGAAGGGGAACGAGACACTGCGTCTGTGACAACACTATGGGAATGAGATACCCACTTAGGCCGCACTGTAACCCCGCCTGCCCCGAGCGTTCAAAACCTGAGGCACGACTAAGAGGAGAGTGCCCGGGTGCAGAAGGAAGGTCCAGACTGTCAAACCAGATGAGTGGGAGGGGTGGCCCAGTCAGCCGCGTCACACAAATCCTGGAGTGAGACCCCTGCGAAGAAGACCCTAGAGGCTGCCATGCCTCGAGTAGAGTGCGCCCTGATGGCCATAGGTGGAGGCAAACCGCGCACCTGATAGGCCAGGGATATAGTCTGAGCAATCCAGTTTCTGATGGGATGTTTAGAAGTGGGGAGTCCAGCCTTGGGGACCCAAAACCCACCAGCAACTGCTTTCCTCCACCGGGAAAACCTCAACGTGTCCCTCTGACAGGGGAGAGCAGATGAAGTATCCCGTCCGCCGCCGTCACATGAGGTGGGGGATGAAACACCTGCAGCACCGTGGAACCTGCCAAACTGGACAGAACCTTAGAGACATAACCTGGACAAGGGTGCAGGATGGCTCTGACCCTCCTCGGGGCAAACTCCAGGCATCGGTGAGAAACCTAAAGTGCCTGGAGATCCCCCACCCTCCTCAGAGAGGTGATAGCGAGGAGAAAAGCCATCTTAAGGGTCAGGTGCTTGGCCTCGGCCGATTCCAGGGGTTCGAAGGGGGCCTCAGCCAGCGCTTTGAGAACCACTGCCAGGTCCCAGGTGGGAACCAGGTGGAAACGAGTCACGGGTCTCATCCTCCGGGCTTCACGGAGGAAGCGCATGACCAGTGGAAGCCTCCCCAAGGGCCCATCGCTCAGAGGGGCGTGGAATGCTGCAATGGCAGCCACACATACCTTGAGCGTGGACGGAGAGAGGCCCGCGGAGAAACGGTGCTGGAGAAACTCCAGTATGATAATTATCGAGCAGCTAACTGGGTCCACCGCCCATTCTCTACACCAGGTCGCGAACACATTCCACTTCAGGCCGTACATCCTTCTCGTGGATGGGGCTCTAGAGCTGAGTAGTGTCTTGACAGTTCCTGCCATTAGGCCCGCCTGCAGGAACTGCAACCTCTCAGGGGCCAGACCCACAGAGAGACTTGCCAGGGCGGGACCTGCCAGGATGGGACCTGCCAGGCGGGACCTGCCAGGAGCGATATTAAGTCTGAGTAGGATGACGCCGTCCTGACGGACCCGCTCCAGAAAGGCAGACAGACGCAGCCTCAACCACATCTGCACCATGGCATCCAGCCTTAGCGGGGCTGGGGGCGAGAGGGAGAACCACAGTGGACAGTAGTCTCTCGAGACGCAAACAAGTCCACATCTATGGGGCCGAACCTTTCGCATAATAACTCCACCACCACACGCCGTTACACGCTACTATTCTAGCAAACCCAATAGAATTGGAGTAGTTTCATTCATAATTCAGCCCTGCCACACCCAGAGGTGTTCCCATAGTGTCGTCACCAACGCAGTTCGAGTTCCCTCGAAGGGGAACCTTGGTGTTTTGTCGGGATGCAGTAACTTAAACCAATGTTGAGAAAACTATACATCAGTTTGACATTAGAAGACAGAGACACAGTGGATATTTTACAAGCACAGACAAGGTAAAGCAACACTGAACACACTGGTTTAGAATAAACCACCCATCCATTATCTATACCTGCTTATCCTTTAGCCTATAGCATAAAATCCCATAGGCCTAAGATATTAATGTTGAATAGGAAGTTATAGCAGTTATAACCCCCAGTCATGTTGGCTCGAGCTGAATTAAACTTCACAGCTGCTGAGAAGGAGTTTAGACTTTTTGGGAGGGACGAGAGCCTCAGCTGTAAAGGGAAGGGGTGTGCTGGATTTAAAAAAACAAAACGAGTGTCGTTATGAAACGGCATGTAGCACAATTATCGTTTTATCTTAATTAACTTGTTTTTATAATTGCTGGAGGCCAAAGTCGTAACTGAGATTGTTCACCAGCTGTGAAACAACAGCACAGCTGTGTTGGGAAATAATAGGTAAAAGTTACGTTGCGTTCTCTTTTTATAAAGTCAACTATCCGTTTATGTGTTTTATAGCCAGTAGAAAGTTTTTCCAGTGTGACTAGCTAACTTCAATATGATGCGATCTTTTCAGACAGAGCATGCGCTGTTTGTCCACATGAGATGACTATTCAACATTGTTGTCCTTTGTCATGAATGCAGGTATGTTACTGTGTGTTGTTATAAAGTGTTGTAATGTTGAACATAAGATTGAGGTATTTTCTGCAGTTTGTTAACCTCCTGTATGTTAAATTGTAACAAAGTTATATAATTGTTTGCACATAATTGTTAACATAAAATAGAAAAATGTAAAGGTAACTGTAGGAAATCTGTGCAATTACATTGTTTTCTGTTATTTCCTCCTTGGAAGATTAAGAGGGGCAATTTGGTGTGTTTTATTTATTTAGTTTACATGGGTTTAAATCCACTGTACAATCAATGTGTCAAACTGCACTTCACTTTTGTGTAGAACTTTAAGATCTGTACATAGAGTAGTCCACAGAGAGCAACGGAGGATTGTCCCTGAGACAGAGCATGCGCTGTTTGTCCACATGAGATGACTATTCAACATTGTTGTCCTTTGTCATGAATGCAGATGTGGAATAAACCTGCTGTTACCGCAAACTTGACGGGATTATATCAGACTGAAGACATTTACCAGAGGTCACATTTTCAACACCATCATCCCGGCCCTGCTGCAGGACAAGCTCTCCCAGCTGAGCGTGCCTGACCCTGCAAGTGTAGTAAGTAAAAAATATTCAAATACATTTCAGCCTTTTCTCTCAAAGAACAACACAGGCTCGTGATTTAAAGGGTCGATATGCTGTCGCAGGCAAAAGAAATTTAAATTTAGTTTGTATTTAAACACACAAGCGATCAGGGACGTGCAGACATTTTGAGGGCCGGGGCACAAGCGCAAAACTTTGCAACAGTAACACGACGTTAAATATATTAACACAACTCTGACTTTCTTACTAATAACTGATGGTGACAAGGACTTAGTTTCACATTTAAGGGAGGTCTGTCTGCATCGTGTAAACATCTATCAGCATCCAACAAAGTAATAGAATGGACAGTTATTAAATGAGGAGCCTACCATCAAAATGATGAACTTACTGTTTAAGGCAGGACACTTTTTTCATGTAGTGGTCAATTTTGAGATGTTGGTCTATTTTGCTTCCATGTCGTTTTTGACTCTTCTGGAAAGAAAACTTCCAAAATACATGTTTAGATAGTGTTTGTTTTAAGGCCACTACCCTCTGTCTCTTTGCATTAAAGATTTTCTCTAAATGAACTGAAACAATCTAATCTATGTGTTTATACATAACATTTAAGAGGAAAAGACTCTTGATGTCATTAACCAGGAAAGTTCTGTGGAGATGCTTTAGTTAATATCTTTATCCAATTCACCTGCAGTGTCTTGTCAAATGTGTGCAAATGATCTCATTTGAATTAGTTAATGTTTAATTCGCATATCATTGTGGCGATTATGATGACATCCTTAGAGACAAATGTTGCTGTATTCACCTGTACTTTCTCCATTAGGTACAATCCATTAGTCTGGATGGCCATGATATATTGCTACAGCTAAAGTTTAGTTAACTTAGTACATTAATTATTTGTTCTTTGGCTTTTGGCAAAAAAAAACTCGAGGCACTGCTAGCTTAGTCTTTTGTTCATCACCACACTGGCAGAGAGAGAGAGGGCAACTTGAGAACAGTGATTTTTTTATTCAGTAAATATATTTGTTTGACAGGGAAGCTGCACGCAAACAGGAATATTTATTGTATTTATTTATACACATTTATTTTTTTTATTTTTTTACCTCAGAAAAAGGCCAAGTGCTTAAGCTCCTTTTGATGTCTGTGTGTTTGTGCCTGCAAGTGATTTATGTGCATGAGTAAAGAAATACTTTTACATCTAAAGTAGTGAGTCAAACTCAGGAAGTGTCCTTTTTCCTACCGAGCCTCAGCCCCGTGCTTGGAACAAACGTTTTGCCATCAGTTCAGTGTCAGAAAGCATTCACCTGTGACCTTTGAACTCTCACAGTTAGTGATTACTTCAACAAAGCGTTTGGTCTTAATATAACATCTTTATTTGTAGTTCAGTCTAACACAGGAACGTGTAGTTGTTCTTGAATAATTCAAAAACAACTACGTTTCATTTTATATGTTTCATTAACATGAAACATATAAAATGATCTTAAAAAGGTAATATATGCAAATATTTTATACTGTCAAATGTAAATATACACACTAAAAAGCCTCAAGAACCCATACCCTAAACTCAACAGGAAGTTGGCCATGTTGAATTTTACAGCCATTTTTGGACGATTTACACACTCTGTACTTTAACGAACTCCTCCTAGGGATTTAGTCAGATCGACTTCAAATTTCTGCTGTGCCTTCTAAAGGCATTGAAGATGAAAAGTTGTGCTTTCTGCGAGTTTTCGTCAATGGGCGTGTCCGGGGCGTGGTGTCAAAGATCAACTCTTCGTAATGACACAGGAAGTGGTTGTAACTTCAGTGAACATGCTCAGATCTGAACAAAACTTTACGTGCTTGATAACTGTCCCGCCCTGAAGACATCTACAGGCCAATATTAATTTAGTCATAGCGCCAAGTGCTATGTAGCGCCACAAAGGGGACACAGGAAATGTCATATAACACCTTCATGCAGCGTCCAAAGCGTGTAGCAAATTCACAGCCGCACAGGCAGAGCTCCAGAATATGCAACGCGGCCGCCTCACGCCTCGACGCGTTACAGGTGTGAGGGCCTGCCCAACGCTGCTTGCAGCTTTAATTTTGTAGATGGAATTATCTTTTATATCTGTTCCTGTGTGAGGAGCCTCTGGAGGTTCCCTCTGTGGTTAAACAGCCTGACTTTGGGAACACTCACTTAAACAAGCTCTCAATTCCCCTTCCAATATTTTCAACTGTTTCACCAGTCATTTCAAAAGTTTTAAGTAGAAAGGAGAATGGATTAGAATGTTCAGCTGTCTTCCTGGCCTCCTTTTAATATCTGGACTGCAACTTCCGTCTTTCTTCTCTCAATTCTCTCTCCCTCTGTTCGATTAGCTTCTTTCTTTTTCCTTCAAGCTCTTCCCACTCTCTCTGTCTCTGTATTTTTATCTCTTCCCTCTCCCTCTTCATCTCTCTCTCAGCCTGGATTTTCTGATTCATTTTCTTAAATTTTTTTTCAAATTCTTCCTGAAGTTTCCTTTCAAGTTCCTCTCTTTTTTTCCGTATTTGCTCTGCTTCCTTTTTCATGATTCGTTGTTTCTCCTCTTCGATTGCCCTCTCGGCCTCTTGGAACATCTCGTTGGTGTAGTGGCTTCCTCCGTTGCTCTGGACCACCTTTCTGATCTTCTGGAGCAGCTCAGTGACCTGAGAGCGATCCTTCTTCTCCTTGTTATTGAAGACCTGGTACTGGCCGTTACATGTGGCCACGAGTTCTTGAAGTTCTGCGCTAACACTCAAGAACTCCTCCATAGTGGTGTCTTCAAGAAGGTCACCACCAGTAAAGAGAACCATGCTGTATCTGTTTGCAGCCTGGCCAAAGATTTCTTGAATCTTTTGCACCGTCTGCATTTCCTCTGCAGTGTATCTGCTCAGCCTGATGACCACCAGGAACACATGGGGTCCAGGGGAAGCATAAGAGATGCACTGGGTTAGATCTTTAGTTGTTTTATCCGTGTAAAACCTGGTGTCAAACAGACCCGGGGTGTCGATGACAGCGACCTTTTGCCCATCCACCACAGATGAGCCCTTTGAACAGTCTACAGTCATAGACTTTGCACTGAACTTTGATTCAAAGCAGGCTCGTCCCAGAATGGTGTTTCCAGTGGCACTCTTCCCAATTCCAGTCTTCCCCACCATCACAATCCTCAGCTCCTCATTATTCATCCTGCTGTATCCTGAGTAGAAGAATGAGAATAAACATCAAGTTATGCTTGATAGAACTTTAACCTGCCCCTCTGTCGGCTGATAGTGAAACTGCATGGTGGAAACCATCTGTCTAGACCAGGTACCAAGTCCCCTCCCATTTTTTCCATTGGGTCCATTTGAAGTTGATGTCCAACATACGAGTCGTGAACAAAAGCACGCTCTCACTACAAACGTAGTTCCATTTATGAAGGCCGTAAGACA
This sequence comes from Lepomis macrochirus, assembly GCA_024633595.2. NCBI lineage: Eukaryota > Metazoa > Chordata > Actinopteri > Centrarchiformes > Centrarchidae > Lepomis > Lepomis macrochirus. Next base: position 30,026,821 of record JALXJV020000022.1, on the reverse strand, counting down.
GATGTCGGGTTAACGAAATCGAGACGACACTTTTGCACTATATTTTAAAGAAATCTTTAATGCCGAGTTTCTGCACAATTTTATGGTGGAAATGTTTTATTTATGTTAAGGGGAACACAAGATTCAGATGGCAGGTTACATTTCCAAGTATAAAAATTAGTGCCGGGCACGTTAACGCGTTATCATGTTAACATTTTAATTAATTTATGGCAACAATTATTTTATCACCCGTTAATGCAGCTGTTATTATTAGGCTATTAGGTTATTATTTTGCTCACTGGCTCTGAATACTCAAAAGCTGAAACAACTTTTTGAGCAGTGTTGTTGGGCAGTCTTTCAAGTGGCAAGTCCGACTATGTTTTGAATGGATAGCGGCGTTGCGGGGCGGGTGGCGGAGTGGTGGGGGAAGGGGATTACGGTAGTAATCTTTACTCATTACCATTGATGGCTACGTTGCCCTGCACAGTTGCTCTGAAAGTTGCTCTGTGTATCATCAGCTAAACAGTCAAACTGAGGGTCACAGGAGGGGCGGGATGTTGATCAGCCTGCAAATCACCCACCCAAACAAGCAGCGGAGGGAGGCTTCAGCAGACTACACTGGATGCAGCGTGTGGGAGAAGGAGATAAACAAAAGACAAGCAAACAGATGTCATAGTGGTGTGGAGAGCTGCACACTGCATGCTGGTTAGTGTTGGGGAAGATGTCGGTCTTAGGAACGTTCTTAAAATCACAAAGTAGTCTCTTGGCCCCACGTGGTCACTGTTTCCTCAGGTGACCAACAGGAGACATGCAGTCCGTGAATAAATGCCAGGCGCTTTATGGATAGTAACCATGGTAACGGCTTCTGTGCGCTACACAGCTGTAGACTATTTAACATAAGTTAAAATTACAGGCTGCATAACTTTACCTGATAGGCCTTCATCTAGTTTTGCGGGGATGCTCTGCCGTGTGAATTCCCTCCTGTTGATGTCCTGATAAATATTTAGATTCTGGAAACTCCCAAACAGTGAGGATCAGTCTCTGTTCCAATGATTTGTGGTCTGTGTCACGCACAAAAAGTTTTAAAAAATTCAACTTAGGCATGCGTGCGTGAGGCGAGCACTTGACCTCACTGTAACAGGGACACTTGCTACTAAACACAGACTGTTTCTGCTGATACCTGTTTAGAAAAAAAACAGAAACCTGGACTCTGATGGTAACTTGTTTTAACAAACTAGATAAAAGGTAATTCCCTGGCAGTGGCAAATACCTTTATTTTAATATTTGATTTGATCACATTAAAGTTTAAGTTGAGATTCACAAGAAATATTTTACTGCTGCTGTGTAAAGGGAATACTGTACCTTATTTATTTAGTGTTTGCAAACCACATGTTATTGTACTTTTGTGTATAAAGCAGTACATTTAAATTAAAAGTGCACAGTACACTACTTTAGAATTCAATTTTGCTCATAACAATGTGTTTAAAAATTTTAATTGTTGCCCAGCACTAATAAAAATATAACACCATATAAGTGAGTGCAGCTCTCAGCCATTCTGTGCTGCTTTCAGATCTGTTTCTCCTGTAGATCAACTTTTCTCCTGTAACATCGTCCCTACCGAGTCATGATTTAGTCTTCCCTCCTCTTTGTGTATTTGAAATGCATACAGCCCCAAATTAATTTATTTTACTCCTGGACTTAAGAAGCTCATATTCAAACCTTTCACATTCAGAATCTCTCCCATATCTGTGTTCTACATTACATTAAATTTATTCATTCAGCTGACGCTTTTAACCAAAGCGACTTACATGTCAGAGGTCACACGCCTCTGGAGCAAGCTCAGGGACACAATGGTGGATGGGTCACACTAAAGGCAGTGTCTTATCCATTGCACCATCACCCCCCTCTGACATGTTGTGAAAAAACTCTAATATTGTGAGACTTACTTACATCATCATTTCATGAGAGTCTACCTGCTCTATACTCTGCTTTGCATTTATTTCATTGCTCTGCTGGTAGAATCCCCTTTAGATGTTTATATTGCAGTACTATACCAGTTAATCACAACTGGATTCGGTGGTGGAGGCTGTGCTGTTCACCAACATCAATAACAATACTACATTTTGAAGTTTGCAGCCTATGAAACATTACACCCATATCTGGAATCCAAACATTGATTTAAAAAATGTCACAAATCTCACACATTTTCTTAGTGACCAAGAAATCATGATTTTTAATTTAAAGAATCGAATAAATGGATAAAAGTCTCCACAATTTGTAGTCAGATTTTCATCTTGGAACAAAAGCTTAAGTCACCCAGCATGAGTCTATAGAAGTATTTATCAATAGGAGCTACAGCAGTAAGTTAGCGCTACATAAAGTATCACTGTTAATATCAGCTTAAAATAACTGCACTTTAGAACATGGACACAGTATCAGAACTTACCTAAGTTGCTGGCCATGTTTGGGTTAAAGAGTACAGAGCAGATACTGCAGCTGAAGTGAAGACACAGAGGGCTGCAGCTCTTTTAAAATGGTCCAAACCACGCCCACAAATAGCTGCACTGGTTACACAATGAAGTGAAACTGAAACTTTAGTTTACAGAAGGATGGTTTTTTAATAGATGGAGTATAAATGTGAACATTTGAAGGTCCTATGTTATGCTCATTTTCAGGCTGCGTGTCTACTAGAAAATGTTTCCATGCTTTAATGTTTAAAAAAACATTTTTCTCATACTGTCCATTTAAAGGTTTAAAGTCTCCATTCTTGATGGACACACACATTAACTTAAAGATTGAGCAGCAGATAAAGAGGATAGTTTTTTCATAGTTTGGGGCTCTTAATTCACACTGGGGACACAATTGGTTATAAGTTGGTTTTGGGTTACGTAAATAAATAATAGTACAATTAATGATAACAATGTTGATGATTATAATATTCAGACTAATAATAATAATAATATTAGTAGAAATTGGTATCGAACAGGAACACGGGAGCAGCAGGAAGCCCACAACTTACAGACCCATACCACACAGCTTAGAAGCTCCATCCTCATTCCTGAGCAGCTGTCAGCTGATTGATGATAATAAATGTTTCCTCATATTTTTACTCAATCACTGGTTTGATGAGTATTGATGGTGTCATGTCACTTTGAGCTTTGCAGGAAATAGAGGAAGTACAGCTTCTCCAGGGCATGTCAAGCAGGAACATGGGAGCAGCAGGACGCCCACGTCTATGGAACCATACCACACAGCTCCATCCTCATTCCTGAGCTGCTGTCAGTTACATGATTAAAGTAAATGTTTCCTCATATTTTTACTCACAATCACTGGTTTAATGAGTTTCAATGGTGTCATGTCACTGTGAGCTGTGCAGGAAATAGAGGAAGTACAGCTTCTCCAGGGCATGTCACATTCTCAGACTGACTTCTGTCACTAGCTGATGGGAACATTGAGAAACAGTTGTTTGTTTCCGGTTCTTATGTGCAATAGAGACAAGTCCAGCTCTGTCAAGTGTTTAGCAGCAGGAAAGAAGGCACTTTGCCAGTGATTGCACAACTGGCTTGATGGAATCCTGAGCATCCACAACCTGAACATCTTCCTCAGGCTGATGTCACAGGCAACAGCTCTGGTGGACATTCCTTGAGTCAGCATGGCAATTGCACGCACCTTCGTTCACACGTTGTGTGATGGAACTGCACATTTGTGGCCTTTTATTGTGGCCAGCCTAAGGCCCACCTGTGCAATCCCCATGCTGTCTGATCAGCATCCTGATATGCCACACCTGTGAGGTGGATGGATTATCTCAGCAAAAGGAGAAGCGCTCACTAACACAGATTTTGACAGTTTTGTGATCAATATTTGAGAGAAACAGGCCTTTTGTGTACAAAGAGAAAGTCTGAGATCTTTCAGCTCATGATGGGGCAAACACAAGTATTGCATTTATGATTTTGCTCAGTGTATGTATGTCTTGGTGCAGTTTTTGTTTTTGAGACATTTTTGCACCCTCATGTTTAGATCAGAGCGATGACGCATACCTGACTGATGATTTTCCCAGAACTTAGTCCTGCTTTTGTTAATCCTTCAATGATCGCGTCAGTCAGTGTCGCACTGGTCAGCGATGGTCATTTTTAGAAGACGTTAAGCTGACTCACATTCATTCACAAAATGCTCAACTATTGAAATATTCTCTCTTCCTGTCGGTTCTCGAGTTACATCCAGTTTTATTGTATAAAATGACTCGCCAACCTCTTTCACAATGTGCTCCGTGAATAAAGTACTCATGATCTCTATAAAACTGTTTTGAATCTCATGGCTAGTATACGTAGCATTGTGTGGGATAGTCTGCACTATCCTGGCCAACACAGCATCTTTCCGCAAAGTATGCTTAAATAAGGACAAAAATAATCCACATCCATCTTCAGTCAAAAGCTTCTGCCTCTAAAAGGTACCTGGTTCACTGCAAGGACCTCGACCACATCAATTATTGAAGACAAGTAGTTTACAAATGTTGTGCATTGATTAACCGGCCTAAATGTGTCTCTCCTTGTCCCGCCACAAAGCTTCACAACTCTGGTGTTCTTTTGACAATGAATTTTCGTAGTTTCCATGGCAGAAACTCTACAAGGGTCGGAAGAGTGTTTTGAAGATAGGGCGTTACTGAAGATGACGGATCACCTGTTCAAAAACTTAACGGTTGCTACTAAAGGGGCGAATAGCTACATTACACTTGATGCAGCACCTGCAGGATCACCACCCAGCTTTGCACGCCCAAGTAAAGGTAGACATAATAGCCTACATTATATTAAATAACATAGTAAGTTGGTAGGGAATCAAACAAACAAACGTGTCACTTACAATCGATGCCGTAGAGTCGAGGTTTCAGTGCAACGTAAACAAACAATGCAGGTGTAACCTTTCAGACCCACCGCAACAACAGCCCTGCTGCCCATTATTTTCAATAGCTTGCGCCGCACCAGGGTGGTTTGTTGCTGGGTCAAGTAACGTGCACTGCACAGAGAGCTCGTGTGCACGCCATGTTCAAAGTAGTTGAACTTTAGTCTTGAGCAGCTTCCACGCAGTTCAAATTGCTTCCTTTCTGAATGGGCCTCAATGGAAGACAGAATGTGGTCCTCATAACACCTTCAGTCACTGAACATTTAACGTTCCATCATGTTACCTCCTCCTGTCTGTGCTGAGAAAATGCTGCCAGGCGTAAAACACTAACATACATCCGTAGCTTTCACGACTATAGGCTACCAATTAACTGCATTTGAGTTAACACTGCACTCATTTTCTTTCTATCATGTACGGATGAGAATTGATAACAGTAACACTTCAGTTAATTCCACTCCTTAATAACAATTTCCCCTGGGGGATAAAAGTTAATTTTCCTCTTATATTAATAATACTTACATATTGTAAATATTATTATTGTAATTGTAAGAAATATAATTGTTAATGTAATTAAAAATCAACTTAAGTCATTACTGGTGTTGTGAAATTAATTAATGCATAATAATCATGAAATCGTGATTATTTCTCTGACAATAATAGGTCAATATCAACCATCATATTGTGAAAATAAAGAGCTCTCTCTCTCTCTCTCTCCACGGCACAGTGGTGTTTGTGTCGGGATTCTGTGCTCGGGTACTCCAGAGTGTTACTACAAAGAGAACGTGAAAGACAGGAAGACAGAGAGTCCCTGCATACCAGATCTACCGTCCCCAAAGAACCCAAAGAATGCTCTTCCTCCTCCTGAGGAAGTGTGATGTACAGCTGAAATCTCCCTGGTGGAGATATCTCCAACACCTTGGAAGATTCCTCTGTGGCGACATTGCACAGAGAGTCGTCAGTATCCATGTGAACTAAAACAGCTAATGCGACGGTGATTGTCATGTACAAGGATTTATTGTTCATGTATGTTAAACTGTACGTTCAATTAAATTCATTTTAAGCAGAAAACTTTTAACACATTTTAAAATTATACACAAAAGAAAGACAAAAATAAAATACAACAAAACAACCAAGCACAATGAAAACTGCTGTGGTTCTTACAAACGTGTTTGGCAAACAATTTTTATCCTGTGTGGACTCTCATGTGTCTCTTCACACTTCCCTGTCGTGTAAATCTCTTCCCACAAACATCACAACCGCATGGTTTCTCTCCTGTGTGGACTCTCATGTGTTTCTTAAGACCTCCCTGTTCTGTAAATCTCTTCCCACAAACATCACAACCGAATGGTTTCTCTCCTGTGTGGACTCTCATGTGTGCCTTAAGACCTCCCTGTCGTGTAAATCTGTTCCCACAAACATCACAACCGAATGGTTTCTCTCCTGTGTGGACTCTCATGTGTCTTTTAAAATTTCCCTGCTCTGTAAATCTCTTCCCACAAACATCACAACCAAATGGTTTCTCTTCGGTTCGGACTCCCGTGTGTGAATCTACAATTTGCTTCACTCTAGAACTTTTCTTTTTAACCAGACTGTCAGACCTTTTTCCTAAATGACACCTCATGTGTCTCTGAAGAGACCTCTTGTAGTGATAATGTTTACCACACTCAAAGCAGCTGAAGGATGTTTCTCCAGTATTACAACTCACATCACTTACAGGTGCTTCCTTATATCTCAGAGCATTATCATCTGACTCAGGTGCCCTGGTCTCCTTCCAACCGTTGTCACTGTCCTCAGTTTCAGCTTCAGAATCTGACAAAGGTTTTTGCCATTCATCATAACTGAATTCAGTGTCTGAAGAGTCTGAAGCATGTTCTTCAATATTTGGATGTAAATGACTATCTGGATCAAGGTTCCTGACAGGTTCTTGTTCTCCATCTGTTTCTGTCTGTGTAGCTGAGCTGCTGGTTGAAGGCTCTGCCTCTCTGTAGACTTCAGTTTGGATTCGATGAAGCTGTGGAGACTGAGGGTTCCCTTCATCAGCTTCACTCTTCACAGGAACAGCAGTAAATGGGAACCTGTTGACATCAGCCTCCTCCAGCCCATGAAGCTGCTCTCTCTCCTGACTGGTCCGGAGTTCCTCCTGTTCATCTTTCATGTGTAGGGGCTCTGTGTCCTCCTGGTCCAGGCTGGGGCTCCACTCGGGGGGAACCTCTTTAATCACCAACAGCTGCTGGACATCTGCAGGAAACACTGCAAGACACAAAACATTATGGACAACTGTGATGATTCCAGATGATCCTTAGCAGTGACCAACCAAACCAAAAAGATTTGTTATCAGCCCTTTTCAAGAAAAATAATAAAAATCATAAAATGAAGAACACATCAGTGATGTGAAAGATAGAATTCCCTTAGCAAATATTAGGAAAGAAGACAAGAACAATAGTAACTATAGTAATGTTAAGTGTATGTGATGCTACAGTTGATGAAAACATGCATTGAGGAAGGGACGTCCCACAGGCGGCGCACCAGCTCCAGACAGCAATACTCAAGACAAATCTTTGCTATTACCAGGGCGTGGTTTTCCATTCATCCATCTTCAACAGCTTACCCATATTAGAGGAGCAGAAGCTCTACCAGGGGACCCTTAACCTACCTTTCCCAAGTCATATTACCCTGCTCTCACTGGGGGATCCAAAACGTTACCAGGACAGTGTGGAGATATATTCTCTCCACATTGTCCCGGGTCTTCCCTGAGGCCTCCTCCCAGCTTGACTGGTCTAGAACACCTCCCTAGGGAGGCGCCGAGGGGGCATCATTACCAGATACCTGAACCACCTGTGACGACCCTGTGGTTGTCTGTTGTGTTGTGCAGGTTTGGTGTTTGTGAGTTCCAGGCTGGCTCACCTGTTTCAGCCTGGCTTAGAAGTATTTAAGATGGCTGCAAACTCTGCCCGCTCTCTCTTTTGTTTCCCACAGCACCATGCACCAGACCTGGGACACACCAGCCCTTCATTTTTTACTTATGTAGCTTTTCCTTTTCCATCTACGCCTCCATATCCACTTCTCACCCAGAACTCGTTCAACTTAATACTGATAATCCTTACACAGTTCTTGCTTTGGACGTACAGGGATTGGACTCCATTTATTTGACTACCTCAGTGACCTCCACCAGGGAGATTGACAATGATCAGTCTCCAGTTCTGCCTCTACCATAGAGGGTTAATGTGTTGGTGCCTTGCTACTGCCTCTAGAAAAACATATTTTGGAAAGGCCTTATTCTTCAGTCCAACAGCTTCCCAACCACAGGTGTCCAACACAGTATTTGAGGTTTACCGCCCCTTGAGGCACCTAAGACCTTGAGACCACGGCTCCCAACATTGTCTGCTCAGGTTTAATGACCCCAACCTCCACAGGGTTCCTGGACAAGCTCAGCTGTGGGGTGAGGACAGGGGCCTCTTCAAAATGTTCCCAGTTAACCCGCACTACCTGTTTGGCCTTATCAGGTGTGTCCAGAGTCTTTGTTCAACCCCTCACCCAACTGATCACCACATAATGTGACCACCTCATCCCGCTTTTTACCTGAGTGTCCAAAACATACGGCCTCTGTTTTAAATGGCTCACAAAATTGGTCATCAACCGTCAGCCTAGAGTGCTCTGGTACCACGTACACTTATGAGCATCCATATGTTCAGACATGGTGTTTGGTAGATAATCCATGACTAGCACAGAAGTCTAACAAAAAACTACTGCTAGGGTTTGGATAAGGAATTGCTCCCAATCATCCCTCTTCAGGTGTCTCCATCATTGCCCGTGTGCGCACAGAAGTCTCCCAGTAGAACTATGCAGTCTCCTGATGGAGCCCCATACAGGACTCAATTCAGGGTCTCCAAGAAGGCAGAATACTCCGAACTGCTGTTCTGTGCACATTCAGAATCCCGTCGCAAACCCTGCCACCAGGCACTTGCCAATAAGCCCTACTTCTGGGCATGGCTCCAAACATGGTTCCTCCAGGGGGCTTCCTCCAGGCAAGGTATTTCCTCCTCTTCCTCAGCTTTCTATGGGGTCTTCTGAACTTTGTTTTTATTATAACTTATACAGTCATAATGTTTAAGGGAATATTTTAAAACAAGGTTTCCAGCAGCCTGTTGCACCAGCGATACGTAAATTCTACCTTAAGTTATGGTGCAAAGTCCACACTAAACAATACGTTGAAACTAGTTAGTTTTAGACTTAAGTTGTGTTGATGTTTGGTTGCACCACCGAGATGTAAGGTGCATCTTAGCTACTCTGGAGTAAAGTCCATACTAATCAGTGTCGGAGAAAATGACATTTAAACATCCCATGGCCAATCAGTGAAGAGCACTATTCTTAACAGAATTTATTGCATTTTTTCATCTGTTTGTCTCTCTCTCTTTCAAACTCTCTCAAATGCTTTCAATGTTTTGCAATAGAGACTAACTGCTAAACATAGCAACAAAACACCAACACAAAGATAAATATTGAAGGATAAATAATTATGATTAGGTGAAACCTTAATTTACAGCTAGTCTCACAGTGACATCTAGTGGTGGAACCGTTAACTACAACATAGACGTAATTTAACGGTGCCCGTAACGAACGGTAAAGTATAACATGCAGATGAAATTGTAACATTATAGCATATATACACGTAGGAGTCATTATCCCCCTCATATTTCAAAATCTTTGCCCGCCCCCACTTTTCTCCAGCGATTTCAGAGTTGGCTAGACGAGAAGGTTTACTATGAGTGGGTAGTCAATCAATCACTCCACATCAGACATACTTAAATGATTGAAACATAGACAAAAATCATGTAAGTTAGGCCTATAGAAAACATCCGACACAACGCAAAATCTTTAGTAATTATAGATATTTTTTTCAAATTCTCTTTTTTGAGGTTTTTTTTGAATATCAAATACAGAAAAACAAAAACACAATAAACAAACATCAGAGGACATCATTTCCATCGCCGTGCTAAACTAGTCAATTATACACCAAAATAATCTATGAAAGTTTGCCACGTTGAATAAAATATTTCAGATTTCCCCCTCAACGAGTATTTAATTTTTTCCAATTTAAAGTGGGTCTTTCATTAATGCTGAGTGAGCAGGGGGCCTTTTCTGTTTCCAGCACAAGAGAATCAGACTCCACGCTATCAAAGTCACAAAACAAACCATTAGGGTTGAGCCGGATACTCGGGTGAAACGAGTATCCGGTACGGATAAAGCATTTTTGCTGAGTACGAGTATTATATGAGTTTTCAAGTCTCCGTTTTCCGCGTTGGAATACTGGAATTGTGAGCACCCCAGCGTTTGTCGGTCACAAAATTGTCTTGTTTTTGCTAACGGAGGAAAAACATTCTTTAAACTGTAATAGTGTTAGGATTTGGTTTTGTGCGGTTGTATTTCCTGTGTTTCCTGGCCTCCAGTGAGGCTTCGCCCACGTCGCCGATCTCCAGAGGGGTTTTGCCTTCACCGTCGGCCCCCCGGCCGGCCTCCTGAACCATTCGGCTTGTTGGGTTGAGACCGTGGCCGTTCCACTCCCCAACCAGCCAGTTTCTCCCTGCCTTCGGGCCGACCCCCGGAACGCTGCCCCTGGGTCGTATTCCAGGACGACTTCCAGAACTCTGTTGGCCCCCTGAACTCTGTCCACAGGGTTGCCCTCCTGGGCGCCCTCCTGGGCGCCCTCCTGAACTCTATTTGCCCCCTGATCTCAGCCCCCTGGGTCGTTCAACGGGACGGCCTCCCAAACTCTGTTTGCCCCCTGAACTCTGTCCACAGGGTTGCCCTCCTGGGTGCCCTCCTGAACTCTATTTGCCCCCTGATCGCAGCCCCCTGGGTCGTCCTACGGGACGGCCTCCTGAACTCTGTTTTCCCCCTGCTCCACCCTCAGGCCTCCCGCCTAAGGATCCACTGTTTGGCTTCAAACTGTGGTCCCCCCGGTCTGCTCGGACTGTTGGGTCTGTTGTTGGGACGACCTCCTGAACTGTATGGTCCCCGTTCTCCCTCTGCTCTGCCTTCGGGCCGCCCGCCTGATATCCTCACTGTCCCAGACCACCCGCTGTTTTTTGCCCCTGCTTTCCTGGACTTTGTTTTTGTTTTTACGGACTCTCTCATGTCCTGATTTTGCTGTCTTTGTGTTTTTACTTTTGTAGATCTGTCCTTGTGAACATTACTTCCTGTTTTATTTTGGTAATCTTCCGTACCTGGTGTCCTTGTCTGGCTTTGCTTGTTTACCACATGTGTCTCAGCTGTGCTTCTGTCCCCTGTTGTCCCTGTCTGCCTGCCTGCCAGCAGGATCAGCCTACTTACTGCCTTTAAATTTTTTATTTGCTCCCAGTCCGTTTCACACAGCCTGACGCAGCCATTAAATAAATGGATTTTATTTTTCTTATGTGAGGCTGAATATGATGAACAGTTTGGTATTGCAATACTAAATTTTAATATGAATGTAGTCTATCTATTTAGGTTAGTAAAGCTTTCTTAGGCCGACTACAGAGACTGTGGTCATGTTCAGGTGAGTTTTCAGCAGCTTAAATGTTCAGATTCAGTCTTTCAAACATTTTTTGAGCTCATTTTATGGCATGAAGGGATTTCTTTCGTTTCACTGCTTTATGAAGTTAATTTAGAAAAATGTTTAGACACTTTTGATTGTGTTAAATAAATTAATCTCATTTTTGAAGTGGCGACAAGTTTTTTTTAAAGTGAGGGAGAACGGCCGAGTCTTTTAATGTGAAACGCCGACACACAGCCGAGCTGAAAGAATAAGGCTGATATTTTTTTTATCAACGTATTATTATAGACTAGCCTACTGTTCTTTTAGACATTCACACTGTCTGTGATTTTCTGTCTCCCTGCATGTGTCAGTTTCAGCCGTGCTGCTGTCGTATTTCTGTAGTGTTAGAAAAATCACAATCGGGACAAGCGGCACCACGAAGCTGGTTATCAACTCGGTAAATTAACCCAGGGTTTCCCGATCCAGCCGGGAGCGCGTTCACATAAAAGAGGCGGTGTTAGCAGCAGATGACCAAACAGACATGAACAGGTCCACCGTCAGCAGAGCGCCATATTTTACCATCGAGGATTAAACTGTAACACTACAGAAATACGATACGATATGATTTCAATACCAAACTGTTCATTATATTCAGCCTCACAGAAGAAAAATAAAATCCATTTATTTTAACGGCTGCGTCAGGCTGTGTGAAACTAACTGGGAGAAAATAAAAAATCTTAAAGACATTTAAAGGCAGTAAGTAGGCTGATCCTGCTGTACTGTAAAAACCTGTAGGCAACATTAGCCTGAGGCTTTTAATCAGTCTCTGTAGGATCGCCATAGTCAAGAGTTTCTCCACATCACCGCTGCAAACAGAAAGCAGCCTATTGGCTAAAACAGTCTGTGGGATTTCCTACAGATGGTGATGTCATTTTCCAGAGAGCTGATTGGTCAGTAGGCAGCGTTTTCACAGAGTTGATCTCTTTTCTGGAACATAACCTGCTCGGAGCAGGTTAGCCGTTCATAAAATAATTAAAAGTTAATAAAAGAAAGTCATATTGAGTATGAAAACTCTTGTTCATTACATTTTACTTCATAATTGCAACCGCCTGTGTTGTATTCATGGTTGCAAAACTTGATAATAGTTTATCGTGATCAAAACCATTGATCTGAAGCTCAATGCTGATGCTGTCAGGTAAATAGTTTTCTAATCAGCAATAAATAACAATTTCAGATCAACCCATATAAATTGCATGCTTAAGATAACATAATAACAGATAACTGTTAAAGCCCCGCCCATTTCAAGACAACCCGGCCCACTAAACCTCGCCCACTTTCTGGCTAGGCCCCGCCCAGTCCGAGTACATACAGATAATTGATATGGTTAACAGATACAGATAATGCTGTACTCGCTCATCCCTAAAATTAAACTTTCCAACAGTTTATACAGGTACAGCTAGAACATTTGTTGATTGACAGAAGATAAATTAAGAAGTCACTTTTACATGTAAACCTTTTTTTTTTTGGTTCCAGCTTCACAAAGGTGAATTTTGCTGCCTTTTTCATCAATTTAACAGTTTATTAATGGAGAAAATATTCAGCAGATTAATCCATAATGCAACAAGTCAATAGTTCAACTACAGCAGTTAAATCCTGCTTGACATAAATACATGAATGAATAATAAAATATGTAATAGTCACATGAGATATTTTTAATTCTTCATTAACACTTTAATTATATTTTCCTGATTATATTTACACACTTTTAGCTCTGCTTTAACTCCTGCTAGCTGAACCCATTCAGTAGCACTAAGCTGTAAAGAGTGAGTTGTGACATAATTCACCAGAAGAATTTCACCAGAAATAAAATATTTGAAACCGTCTAGATGACAATGAAAGTGAAAATGTACCAACCTGATCTGTGTAACCGACATGTTGGGTTGAAAACAGCATCCAGCAGTTTATGTTGTCGGTCGTTTTCTCTTAAACGAGATATTTCCTCCTCATATTCTGCTATTGTTCTTTCAAACAGCCCAAATATCTCCTCAGCGGCCGCGTCGAGTCGCTGTTTCACCAACGATTTCAGCATTTGGAGCATTTTGACGTGCAGCTCGCAGTGTAGAGAAAAAGTCCTCAGCAGCTACTTAATCAGTCAAAACAATCAGAAGCAGCTAAAATCAGTTTCCTCTCTTCCAAACAATCACCAAATGATGCTGTTGCTAGGTTACAGCCTGTCATTCTATTTTCAGTTAGCATGCTAAGCTAACTTCAGCAGACAGTGAAGAAGACTGGGCTGTAAAGTGAAATTAAGTTTGTGACTCCCTGCTGCTGTACAGAAACACAAAGCAGCCATAAAGTGTTAAACAGAAATAAACTGTGTTCAGTGGAGCAGCGCTGAGGGGAGATTATTTTAACCCCTGTGAGAAGGAGCTCAGCGCTAGTTTTATGTTCACGTGCACACACACTCTGCACTGATTCCTGTTGGCACGTTGTGTTAATACAGGTGATTTTTCACCATCGGCGTTGTTTTCTGAATTTATTTGACTGTTTTTAAAGATCAGGCTGGTGATATTACATTTAGCTGAATGTCAAGAAATCCCACAAAAAGACCCAAACCAACCCTGAAGGTCCACTAACGAATCCTGTGTGTCTCTCAGCCTGATGTCTCCTCTTCCTCTGAGCCATAGAGCTCCATTGTTGACCAGAAACCAGTGGTGGACAGTAATAAAGTACATTTACTCAAGTACAATTGAGAGGTACTTTACTTCAGTATTTTTTGTTTCATGACACGGTTTTACTTCTACTCCACCACATCTCAGAGGGAGATCAACTTTTTACTTCACTGCATTTATCTGACAGTGTCAGTTACTTTACAAAGTGAGATTTTTCCACACAAAAGTTAAGACTTTAAATAAATAAAATAATAAATAAGCTAAAAGTACAGCTGACAAGATTATTAGATTAAGTTATCTTTCATGTAAAAACATTTCATGGTTCACAAATATGAAGATTTGCTGCTTTTTGGTTTGAATAATTCTAATTTATTTGTAATAATTCTGAGCTTTGTGCTGTTGGTTAGAGAAAACAAGCATCGTGAAGGCGTTAAGGATCTTAACACTTCGTCCACGACACACACACACACACACACAAACACACACACACTTCTACTTTTAGTGGAGTTTAGTGGATTTTGTGTAGGACAACTTTTTTTTCTCCGGTTTGAGTGACTTTTGGGGGTCAGATTAACTGTTTGGACAGGATGCATGTTGGTAACACAGACTGTATGATGAGTTTTGAAAACGTGGCTTCAGCTTTGGACCATTGCATCTTAGCAATTAAAAAAAACTGTAAAAGGTCTGACAGTGAAAGTGTTTCCCATTAATGGATTCTGAACCAGGAGGAAACAGTCCTGCACACGAAGAAGATATTTCTTATTAAAAACAGTCAAATTATTGAAGCAGTTCAGCACACAGGAGAAAATATGTTTGTAATGGTGCATCGAACAGATTTGAAATTGATAATCAAAGCGCACATTGAGAGGTTATACCTGAAACATTTCAATAGCAATATAACATCAGGAATAATGTATATTTCAACACTGACATTTAAAGTTCTCTCCTTTTTGATGTTGTGAAAACAGTCGAAATAAGATTTGTACGGTAAAAAACCCCAAAGGCTCCTCATTAAAGAAACATCCTGAACCTGAAATCCTACCTGATCTAATCTCAGACAGCGTTTAGGACTCTTTCCAATCTCCTCTCACCTCATTTCCTCTGAAAGCATTTTGCACACTCGTGCTTAAAGACTTCATGTGGTCTGTAGTATTCACCTCTATTGAACACATACACTTGTTACCCATTAAGAGTAGTTACATATCACTTTATCACACTTGCAGCATCTCAGGCGGTCGCCTCCTCTCTCTGTCTCTCCTCCTCTTGATCCCTGATTGGTTGATTAAAGCAGGACGCACACTCGTACATATTATCAGCACCAACCGGTCTGTAGTATTGTCCTCCATTGAACACATACACATGCCGCCCATGAACGGTACTTTGGTAGAAATCATCAAAGGATTTGCACGGAGGCAGGACTATGTCACACTTGCAGCATCTCAGGTTTTCGCCCATGTTACTTTCTGATGGTACTATCCCCATTTTTTTTTCAGCACTTAAGTGTTGATTTTCCAACTTGTCCAACTCGTGGTTTCCTGAAACATTAAAAAGACACATATCGGAATGACTTTATGATATAACAACTAACTCATCACAGGAACTCCTGCTGCTTTGACTCTTGGTGAAAAGGAAAAACAAGGCGACAGTTACGGAACAATTTCAGTCAATAAAAGACGACATTTACTGTTTATGTATTAGAACAATATCAGAAATCAGCCAACGTCCTCACCAACCCACTCATGGTCGAGACCCCTTGGATTTTGAGAATCCCTTCAGAGAGAGAGTTCAGCGGACTGGGGGAAGCCCTGTAGCATCATTGTCCAAAAAGCAGACTTTCCTCCAGGTGACAGGTGTTAGTTTCCTGTGAAACAAAAAGTCAGCATTGATTCTTTTTGGTTTCGCTGCGTAACTTAACTTATGTGACAGATTTATTAAACCCAAACTAGGATCTTTCCTTCAAAACTTTAAACTAAATAATAATAAACTCAATAGTGCTTTGCTTTTGGACAGAGAAGATGCTGCTTGCTCTCATTGGTCAGGAAGAATGAGAGCAGTAAGCTGCCATCAGCTGATCACTTCTACCATCAGTCCACTAGATGGCCTCATGGAGCCGATGGAGGATGTTACTGCTCTGCTTCATGGAGATCTAAACTGAATGTCACTGTGAGGCAGCCATGTTTCCTCTGGACATTTGGATGATTCAAGAGAAGAAACCAGATAAACTGCAGATATCAGATTAACTTTCCTTCTCCTCCTACTCAAAGCAGCAGCTGACAGAAAACAGACCACAAACGTTCTTCTGTTCCACAACTGTTAACAAACCTGTTGTTGAAGCAAAGAGGCGGGCTTGGTTTGTTAGTTTAGTTTTTACAGTGAAGGCGACACGAAGCCCACAAGGAAACATGCATTCAAACTGGCTTCTCTCCTGCTCAACTTAACACAGAAAAGCCAGAAGAGAAAACTGTAACAGGAAAAAATGCCTCAGAGAGATGAATTAATAAAAGGTCGACTGCAACC
Source organism: Lepomis macrochirus (assembly GCA_024633595.2). NCBI lineage: Eukaryota > Metazoa > Chordata > Actinopteri > Centrarchiformes > Centrarchidae > Lepomis > Lepomis macrochirus. The sequence goes on along the minus strand of JALXJV020000022.1, from coordinate 30,010,243 downwards.
AACACTGCTGATGGATGTGTACAAAATGGTAAAAAAAAAGTCTGGCAGCCAAAACTTTCAAGTAATTTTTAGTAATTTACCATGAATAATATATTCTTCTACAATTAGAAATAAAGAGTTTGTTCAAAACAAGAGCTTTATCATGATTGAACCACAGCTCACCATGACATGTCAATTGACATCAGAAATCCTCTTAGTGAAGTTGGGAGGCCCCAGACAGTTCAACAACCTCACATTCATTTGAAACCAGTTCCTGTGACCATCTATCATCATTGAAATCAAACATTTATCTGATATGAAAGCTTTACAAAGATCACTCACCCTCCTCCAAGTCTGTCTGTAAAAACAGAGACCTGATCCTTTATTTTAAGGCGACTCCACCCAAATAGGGGCCAGACCAGATATCAGTGCCATCTGAGTGGTCAAAACCTTATCTATAATAAATTCTTTATAGAGTCAATATAAGTTAATTAATACATGAGCCTTTCCTCTGAAGCAGCTCTTCATTTTTATTGGACCTTTTGTTATTTTCTTGTTAGTGTCTAATAATGATTAAAATAATTCCTATAAAGCAAAAACAGCCAATTTTAGATTAAAAGTGAGTAATCTTATACTGTATTTACATCTATCCTAATCGACTTTACTGTATTTATAAAGGATGTTCATTGGAATAAAAGTAATGTATTTGAATCTCGATACACTGATTATTTAGAGTTTGAACCTGGTACAAGCATTTATGATAAGAATGCATCATTTATATAACTTTCATCTGAATTAAATAACAGCTAGAAATTTCCCCAGACCTAATCTAACATTTAATAAAATGCAATGCTCATTTCAGCTACCAGGCTCTTCATATCATCAGTGAGTCCAACAGCAGAGGCAAGCTGTGGCTTTCTGAGTTCAAGTAGAGGAAAGTGTGAATGTGCACACATTTCTATGACTGTTTACGCCTTTCACTGATGTGTTTGTTGCATTGTGGGCAGGCCTGTGGTAAATTATCTGTTTCTCATCTTTGAACTGACTATACTCCATGGTGACGGGTTAGGGGTGGGGTGGGGGGCAAAAGGGCTCGTGTTTTATAAGAGCTGAGATCATGACTGAGATCAGAGAGACAGGGAGGATTCAGTGCTCTGGTAACTACTCTAGCCAGAAGTTACTTTCTGTGAGCGATTCAGGAGTTTCCTACTGAAGAACAAAGCCGAGGTGTTATTTTGAAGATGAGACTCAGCCTGGTGGTGGCCGCTCTTCTCTGCTTCACCACATGGATGAGCGTAGTCCATGCAAGTGAGTACTGCAAATAAAGTACAGAGTGTCTGGTCTGAGTGTTTGGCAGTGTAAAATTAAGGCACTTAATCTTCTCTTTCTATGTCTGTCTTGTTTAGGTCATGCGCCGCTGTCAAGCTGTGGTTGTATGTGGTGGTCCAAGACCCGAGTCCCACTTAACCGAATTGTGGGTTACACCATTCAGTCTGAAGGCGTCTGTCCAATCGCAGCTGTGTAAGTGGTCCTGTAATTTCCCAATGTATAGAATTAAAACATATCTCAACTTAGAACAAATATCCACATGTAATTTTATATTTTAACTGGTAGGTTCACCCAAATTCACTTACCTCTAATGGCAGGGCGTGACATCAGAACCCGCCCTCTCTCCAAATGCAGTGTGTATACAGTATATGTGTGTTTGCAGGATATATAGTGGCTAATACCTTTGGGAAACATTTTATAACCATTATATTAAAAAATAAACAGCAACATCTCCTTTCAGACGGTTTCCTGTCACTTTGGATGATCAACCATTTTTAATGGAACTACTGGAAATAGTCCCTCACAGGGAGAACTGTGTATTATTCAGAACAACAGGGAGCCTTTCTGCAAATTGATGCTACATTGATTTTTTAAAAATATTCTTTTTGATTTGCATGGCTAGCTTCCCCCTAAAGGTTAAGTGAGAAAAGATTTAGTTTGAACTTTTTAGTTTGAACAATTATTATTATTATTATATATTTTATTATTGTTAAAATTGAACTACATTGACGTTAACAGATTACAATCAATTGCAGGTTTAAGACAAAACTTGGAAGAACAATTTGCTCGGACCCTAACAGTGACTGGGCCAAAAGGGCAATTCTGAAGGTGGACGAGGACAAAAGAAAAAGTGTCACGGGGGCTGGAGCCAATCCCAGCCGGCATCGGACGAAAGGCGGGGCACACCCTGGACAGGTCACCAGTCAATCGCAGGGCCACACAGAGACGAACAACCAGTCACACTCACACCTGAGGACAGTTTAGGGTGGAAGACTGAGAATGTGTGTTTTTTTTAGTTCTGAGATTAAAGTCAGAATTCTGAGTTTAATCTCAGAGAAAACGTGTCTGAGGAATCACAAGACAAAGTTTGCACAGTCAGCAAATGTTGCTATTTCTAATTGGACTTTTCCTGCTGTATCACATCAACAGTTAAACCTAAAACAAAAACAGACTTTTATATATGATTTTATTGGTTAAACATGCAAAATATCCATTTAATATATGTTAACCACAGCTTGTTGTCGTAAATGTGTTTACTTGTTCCAGTCAGTTGCCAATAAAGTCTTTTTGAGCAGATCTTGTGTTTCTGTTATGATGACTGACTAGAATATAATCTAAATTTGTATATTATGTTGACGCAGACAAGAAAATCTGTTTCTTAGTAACTGTCTGTGTTTCCACACAGGAAGGAAACCAAAAGGAATAACAAGTCTAAACAAAGATGACCATCATAGATATGCAATAAAAGCTCTGTTATGTTCAACAAGTAGGTATCATTATGAAAATAAACAACTAAAGCTGGACAAACATACAGTGTCAGTATATTTGCTATACTGATTACTAAACATTATATTATTATACAGGCAGACAGATAGTGTACCTGGTAAATTGTGTTCTGGTTAGTAGCTTTACTGTGCAAGCAGTGCACAACAATGCGGGAAACATAGTATTGGCATGTAAAAGTTACATACATGGCTTTTTACATTTTTTTTCTGCTTGACTAAAATGCACATGATATGTACATTTTACAAAATCTGCATTGTGATATGATTTCCCTGGCCCTTTGCTAACTTGGGATGTGTCCTGGTCCTATAGCTGTGCAGGCCGCCTTTGTCTTGTTTGGTGCCATATACAAACTAGACTCTGACGGATGAACGGACAACAGAGTCAGAGATTGCTGGGATCATTTTGGTCACTCGTCGTTTACTGGAAAATACTACATAGTCTTGTAATTATATATTGAGAATTATCAGGTTGAGAGTGAAGTTGTCACACACACACATATATCACAAAATCTTTTCCACCTACCGTGACGCACAGAAGACAGAAACCACAGAAACCCTCTTTAATGTAAAAGTCAAGAACATCACAGCACATATGGCACTGTGATAATATTTGTTCCATTTTATAGTAAATAAATCACATCCTGCTGTAATGGATATTTGCTCTTGGTAACCTACAGCTAAGCCTCAACTATTAGCTATTACAGCAAAACCTGTGGCTATTATAGCAAAATACAAACTAAAGGTAGAGAAGGTTTGTACATTTGTGTCTGATATTATTGCCTTTCTCAAATCGATGGGGGGGCCATGCCACCACAGCCACCACATCCTGAACGCTCATGTTTGTGGTCGCCTAATTCAGCAGAAGGGAGACTGTTTCCTCTCTTCTAAGAAAATTCAATGTGACGACATTTTAAATTAGTCATGAAACACTGAACATGTATGACAGGAGTGTCATACACACACATAATACACAGAGCTGTGGGTGACCACATGCAACAATATATAGGAATACTTAAAGCCGCACTGATTCAGCATTTTTCTACTAACAATGAAATGTTTAAAGGCTGTAGTGATGAATCCACAGAGAGTCTCACTCGACTCTGCAGTAGCCCCCAGCTCAGCGGGGCGTTTCAGCATTCAGCTCAGTGACCCTGTTTCTGCCTGCTGCAGTTTCAGGTAAAAAGCTCTGCTAAAAACACCACATTGTAAACCAAGGAAGGTTAAAATCCAGGACACCTGGACTTGGTTGAAGATACTTGAGGATGTTTTGTCTGACTGGTGATGGATAATGTTCGGTTCATCAGGGCTCCTGGCGGCTGTAACGATAGTAGTTGTGGACGTTGGCACATGAGGCCAAATGTGAAGGGATGGAAGGACAGCATTGTAATTGACCCTTCGCTAAGCTACACCGTGATTAAGCAGCTGGCCAATCACAGCACAGTATAGGACTCACTCTAACTGAGGTCTGACACTTTCATGGCTCTAATGACTCGTATGCAAAATGAGTTGTTTTCCAGCTTTTTTTGTTGGTGTATTTTTCCAAGATCTGTTCAAACGCTGCTCCTGAACCACTTGTAATATTTACAGTCACGACCCAGAGAGGCTGAAAGGACAAGTACAATTTAATCTCTTTCCAAAACCTAAACCAAATCCAGAAAAATGTTGGCTGTGGATTGTTCTTAATGCTAATGCTAACTTAACTTACTACTGAAAGTAATGTGACATTTTATATTACTAGTTACTTATTACTCCTCAAAAAAGTAAGATTATTAATTCACTTATTACCTTATAAATATTATTCACTTATTATTACGTTACTCGTTATGTCACTATATGACAGGTTTTTGCAGCGGTGTTGTCGACAGAGAAGCAGGAGAGAGCGAGGAGGTGCTGCACGAAAATATGCTCCTCAATCAAATACAAATTTAAATACGGCCAGTAAAAAAATTAGAAAATCACTAAGTGGCGGTCAGTGTTGATATTTATCCAAATTATAGGCTAATTATGGGAAACAGCTCCTTCACTACCACCCCCTTCACCTCCAAACAAAGCAGTCTATCCCGACTTTTTAACATCGTCTCCATAACAGCAACAAGCAGTGTGGTTTTTACAAAGCATATAGCCTAGGCCTAACGTTTCTTATCGCCACCGGCTGGAATAGAAAAACAAAGCAATACCGACTTTTAAACAGCTGTTTCTGCACATGTAGCCTGTTTCTCTCTCCGAGTCCGAGCATCAGTGACAGCAGCTGCCGGAGATTCTTTCTGCAAGTTTCACGTCGCTGTGCTGCTTCAGCAGATGCTTCAATAAATCAGATGTAGAAATGTTCACAGTTGAAAGCTTTATACTGGACGACAATGTTCTTTGCGTCTTAGACTGGTACCTGCCAATAAAGGCAGCAGCTACTTCAGCTGTGGAAAGAACGCCTCTCTCCCACCTTCTCCTTTCTTCCTTTAGCTTTGGCTAACAGCGGACATGAACAACTGTTTATGAAAGTAATTAGTTACACTACTTAGTTACTGGGAAAAGTTATATAATTACCTATTACTGCCCAATAGTGAACAGAGACCTACCCAGGTTTACAGGAACAGTGCTGAAGCAGCGTTCTGATAAATCAGGCAGGTGCAAAAGTTTTTGGGACAGTAACGGTAACTAAGGGGGGCGTGGCTTAGGGAAGGGTCAGTTGAGACAAGTGGTACCTTAACCACTTAACAGGCCTCGCCATGGTCGACCAAAGAAGCAGAGTGCACGTGCTCAGCGTCATATCCAGAGGCTGTCTTTGGGAAATAGACGTCTGAGTGCTGCCAACGTTGCTGCAGAGGTTGAAAGGGATGGGGGTCAGCCTGTCACTGCTCAGACCATACGCCGCTGGGGAAGCACATGGAGGTTGCCCGTTGCTCACCACACCGGTCGTCCACAGACGCCGAGATAACTCCCTCCCCGGAGTCACTGACCTCACGGTGCGAGGAGAGGTTCCCGGTGAGACGCTGCCGGTCACGTACTCCTGCAAACCACACAGCGATACACACAGGAATCCACACAGTAGTCTAACGCACACACAATCCAGTACTGAAGACGAGCTGGCTGGGGCAAAGTGAGGCCCAGAGCATTCCCCTTGCTCTGTTTATGTGGCCCACTAATTGCTGATTAGCCACAGCTGCGGGATCAGCCCAGCATCACACAAGGTACACACCTGCAAAAGGAAGAGAAAGACACGCCCACAGCAACACAGAAAACACACAGATCGTGTCGTAACATATGTAAACTAGGGCTGGGCACGTTAACGTGTTAACGCATTAATGAATTAACGGCAACAATTATTATTATTATCACACGTTAACGCAGTATTTTTTTTTTAAATTACTGAATTATTTTGAAAGTCAGAAGACTGCGGGCGCTCTATTGAGGGTAACCAAGGCAACAGCTTCTGTGCGCTACACAGCTGTAGCCTATTTAACTTAAATTAAAATTATAGCCCACATAAGTTTACCTGACAGGCCTTCATCTAGTTTGGCGGAGGATGCTCTGCGAATTCCCTCCTGTTGGTGTCCTGTTTGGTAAACCGTAATAGATTCTGGAAACTCCCAAACAGCGAGGATCAGTCTCTCCTTCAATGATTTGTGCTGCGTGTCGTGTAAAAAAAGTTCAAGTCATTTGAATTTCGGGTGTGGGCGGGCGTGTGCGTGAGGAGAGCACAACCGCGACGGTTTCACAGGAACCCACCTGCTTGTTGCTACACCTTGTACTCGACCACTTCACCTCACTCTAACAGGGAAACTTGCTACTGAACACAGACTGTTTCTGCTGCTCCCTGATATAAGAAAAATGTTTCAGCTGATACCAACAGGAAAACTGGACTCTGATGGGAACTTGTTTTAACAGGCTAGATAAAAGTTAATTCCCTGGCAGTGGCAAATAGCTTTGGTTTAATATTTGATTTCATTACATTAATCTTTAAGTTGAGATTCAAAAGAAATATTTATTGCTGCTGTGTAAAGGGAATACTGCTGGGAAAAAGCACCGTATTTGTTTAAAGTGTTTGCGAACCATGTTATTGCACATTTGTGTATATAGCAGTACATCTAAATTAAAAGTGCACAATACACTACTTTAGAATTCATTATTCAATTTTGTGCATAACAATGTGATTAATCGCGATTAATTGCAAGAAAATCATGCGACTAATCGCAATTAAAAATCTTAATTGTTGCCCAGCACTAATATAAACATAAATAGCTGTGCTGAAAATTGAAATGTAACCACACCTCCTGAACATACTACAACTACGCTTACATAAAGGTAACACAAATACAGTTTCAGTAAGAATATTTAAGAAACACAGATGGCAAAATTTTATTTCTCGTTTATGTTGAACTGTTTATTTGCCTGGAGACAATAATAAAATAAACACTATGTAGGTTACATTAGCAATACATTGGATTTTGCAATTAAACACTGTCTCCGCATTCATTATAATAACAATCATATAATTCCAGGAACCTTTTGAGGAGTTTACAGTTACATATCAGCTCATTTCTAGGAGGTTCTAAGAGGTTACATAAATCAATGTTACCAGAGGTTCAGTAACAAACCAAGAAAGCAATATAAAGTTCTCCCTTCCACCTGTTACAACTTAGTTTGAATTTACAGTATATTAATTAGACTTTACACAAAATGTGCCTCATCGATACAAATATTTAATAAGATGTGCCATGTCTTTCTTTTCGTTCTCTCCATCACAGACCTACAGTTTGCTGCCACTGGTGTTAATACCAGAAACAGTTCATTTCCTTTACAAACAGCTTTGCGTAGATGGCTTCAGTAGGCAGTAAGCACCAGAAGACCTTTTATAAATATTTTAAAATTATACACGTAAGAAAGACCAAAATAAAATACAACAAAACCACCAAAGACAATGAAAACTGCTGTGGTTCTTACCAACGTGTTTGGTAAACATTTTTTATCCTGTGTGGACTCTCATGTGTTTCTTAAGACTTCCCTGTTCTCTAAATCATTTCCCACAAACATCACAACCGAATGGTTTCTCTCCTGTGTGAACTCTCATGTGTGCCTTAAGACTTACTTGGATTGTAAATCTTTTACCACAAATCTTTGCTACCACTGTGCCCACACCGTTCTGCCTGCCCCGAGGGTTTCCGGTCAGGCGGTGTTCAGGCTCACGCACTGTAGATCTTTGGCGGCCCTGGCGTTCTTGTGCTTCAGGGGTCCGCCCAAGGGTTACACGAGATACCGGCCACCAGCCCTAGGGGCTGGTTCCCTTGGGACCAGAGGATTAGACCTGTGACTCTCTCCAGGGCTCCCACTTGGGACCTGGAGTTGGTTCTTGAGGAGTTGGCTGAGGCCAAACAGTGCTCTAGTCCCCTCCCTCGTGCGAGCTCAGGCGGCAGGCGCTGCTATCCCGCCATTTCAACACTCGGGACGTGCTAGCCGCCAGCTCCCGAGAAGACTGATCTGAGGACCGTCATTCAGTCTCGGCAGGCCCTGGGGAAGAGGTCCTTGCCTGGAGCAGGGGGGTCCCTTCCCCCTCTCCCGCCCCCCCTTCGGAGGTCGACTGAGGCCCCTCTGTTGTGGCCTTCTGCTGAGCACGGGGGCCATGGAACACGTCCCCCGGCCAGTCAGAGACTCTGGGTTCTACAGCCGTTACTTCCTGCGCCCCATTTTGGATCTATGGTGTCTGAACCGGTCCTTGAGGGGTTCAGGTTCAAGATGCTTACCGTTCCATGTCGCCATCCGTCCTTCTCACAGGAAGTTCCTGAAGTTCGTCTTCAGGGGCTAAGGAGTTTCCTGCCCGATCTCCAAGGCCACCACGTCCTGGTTTGTTCCGACAACACAGCGGTGGTGGACTACCTGAATCACCAGGGCGGTCTGCGCTCGCACCCTTTATGCAAACTGGCGCATCAGATCCTCCTGTGGTCCCAGCAGAGATTATTATCGCTCAGAATGATGTATCTCCCCGGGGACGCAGATGTAGGGAGCAGACCTGCTGTCGAGGCAGAGGCTGAGGCCCGGGGAATGGAGGCTCCACCCCAAGGTGGTGGAGCTCTTGTGTGCAGAGTTCGGCCCCATAAACGTGGACTTGTTTGCATCTCAAGAGACTACGCACTGCCCACTATGGTTCTCTCTCCTACTGCCAGCCCCTTCGGGCCTGGACGCTATGGTGCACACGTGGCCGAGGCTACGTCTGTACACTCAGTCGCTCAGCTCCCGGGGATTCTGGAGCGGGTCTTTCAGGATGGTGTCAGCCTACTGCTAGTAGCCCCATTCTGGCCGACCCGGGTGTGGTTCTCGGACATCATGTCGCTCCTGGACGGCCCGCCATTGCAGGTCCCTCTGAGGAGAGACCTGCTGTCAGTCGAGACGCTACTTAGCTCCAGGGCACCATCCACTTGGAGGATGTATGGCCTGAAGTGGAGTGTTTCTCCACCTGGTGTAGAGAGCGGCCTGTGGACCCAGTTACCTGCCCAGTGGTTCAGGTACTTGAGTTCTCCAAGACCGTTTCTCTGCTGGCCTTCCCCATCCAACCTCAAGGTGTACGTGGCGGCCATTTTGTCCTTCCACGCCCCTCTGAGGGAGGGGTCCTTGGGGAGGCTTCCTTTGGTCATACGTTTCCTCCATGGAGCCAGAGGGTGAGACCTGCAACTCGCTCCAGGATCCCCACTTGGAATCTGGCGGTGGTTCTTGGGGTGTTGGCTTTGAAGCCCTGTCTGAGGCCAAGCACTTGACCTTCAAGATGACCTTTCCCCTTGCTATCACCTCTCTGAGGAGGATAGGGGATCTCCAAGCCCTTTCGGTGTCTCCCCAAAGCCTGGAGTTTGCTCTGGGGATTGTTATTTCATCCTCCACCTCATGTGACGGCGGAGGACGGGAGGCTTCATTTGCTCTGCTCTGTCAGAGCTCTGAGTATCTATACTCTGAAGTCCTCCTGGTGGAGGAAAGCTACCAGCGGCTCGTGTGTTTCGGGTCTCCCAAGGCTGGACTCCCCGCTTGCAGACACAGTATTAGTCTGCACAGTCCAGCTTGCTATCTCCCTGGCCTATCAGGTGTGAGGTTTGCCTTCACCTGTGGCTGTGAGGGCCCACTCTACCAGGGGCATGGCGGCCCCTTGGGCCCTCCTTTCGGGGGTTTCGCTGCAGGATGTCCGTGATGCGGCTGTACGCACACGTTTGTCCGTTTCTACAGTCTTGACCTTCCTTCTGCACCTGGCACTCACTCGTGCGCTCTCCTCCTAGTCGTGCCCACTGGTTGCTGCACACTGGGGCAGGTGTGGTTTCTGCACGGTTTAGTGGGTATCTCGTTCCCATAGTGTCGTAACCGACGCAGTTCGAGTTCCTCGAAGGGGAATGTCTCGGGTTACGTATGTAATCCTGGTTCCCCGAGAAGGGGAACGAGACACAGCGTCGGTTCTCCACACCTCACCCCGCCTGTAGCGGTCACATGACGGTCACAGAACTCGGTGGACGACTTAGGGGGCAGAGTCCAATACTGAGATATTTGAGAGTTTTAAATAGCAGATTGGCTGATTATACATAACAAAAACAAACATGACTGTTTCTTGTGACTAAGAAATACTGAGTGAGATATTTTACAATGAAAACTAAAGTTTGGGTTCGGGAGGCAGACACCGTCTCTACATTTAAGAGTAGGCTTAAGACTTTCCATTTTGATAAAGCTTATAGTTAGGGCTGGCTCAGGTGAGTCCTGAACCATCCCTTAATTGCTGCTATAGGCCTATACTGCCGGGGGATTTCCCATGATGCACTGAGCTCCTCTCTCCTCTTCTCTCTCTCTCTGAGTGCAACCTCATCCCATTAATGCATGTTACTAACTCGACTTCTTCCCTCTCCCGTGGTCGTGTGCTTCCCCCTCCTGTTGCTTCCTGCGGGTGTTGCTGGCTCTGGAGCTGTGGAGTCTGGATCTGTGGTTGGGAGTCTCCTGCTGCCCCCGTGTTCCTGCTCGACGCCCTCTGCTACAGTTGCAACTGCTGTTACTAGTCCTATTGCTATTATTACTGTTATTATTATCATTAACATTACTATAAATATCTGTACCATTTTTCATTCAGTCTATAGCACCATTACCTTTACTGTCTGTACCTCTATGTGTATACTGTGTAGCAGGGGCGTTGTTGGGAAGTTGAAACATTAGGGGCTTAGCCCAGCCCATAAAACTTAATATCTTCACATAATAATTGACCCTCCACTAAGCATTAAAGCAATAGTAAACATACTCTACTTAAATGGCACAACAAAGCACACTATTTACTGTGTCATGTCTGATAAATTGTAATGTTGTGTCTAAATAATAATCAAATAGCCTAATATAACAACAAAACTGCGACAGTATGAACCGGGGAGTCTGGGGGTCCTCCCCCAGAAAATGTTGAATGTTAAACACTTACTTTCCTGCATTATGGTGTTTTTTGCACCAATTTCTGCATTTTCTGCATCCATTTATTGTGGAAATTATTTATGCAAAGGGACACACAAAATTCAGGTAGCCCACAGGGGGCTGTGTCGTTGTTTCACTGTTGCTTTTAAATGACTTGAAGGCTGGCAATTCTGCCTTCAGATGTTGCGAGTGATTGCTTGTTTGATCCTTGTTTCTGAATTGTTGTGAATATTTAAGAACATTTTGATATTTTATGACCTTGTAACTGATTATTTATTCCCATCTTAAATGTGCATTTGTACTCCTGCCTGCCTTGGCCAGGACACTTGGAAAAATATTTTTTCTGGTTTAATATAACAATTCAAAATCTAAAATTGTAACCAATATAATGTAGAGCAGCTCTCATCTTTCAGATATGTTTCTCCTGTAGATCAACTTTTAATATCATCACTGCTGAATCAACACACAGCAGGTCTGATTGACTGAGGTAACCTCTTTAAATGTGCATGTGGCACCTTTTCACTTCATCAATAAAAGATTAAATCATTTTAATTCAGTTAGAAACTCCTGGACTTTAATAGCTCCTGTGTTTCAGCAGGTTTTCTGCTCATGTTCAAAGCTCTGCACATCCAGAATCTAACTGGGTTCTCCGACATTTCCAGTATAAAGGAATATTTGAGAGGTCAAACAGGATAAATCATAAACTTTGCAATCAATCCGGCCCACCTACGTGCTGCACCGTGTGGACGGGATGCATACCACGGATTCTGCAACCTGTTGCACCACTACTATCCATGGTAGTGTGGGGATGTTTTGCTGTGCAGGATCACAGCCCCGATGTGTCCACATGAGGAAAGGTCAAGATAGGCTATCAGAGTAAAAATGTCTAGACTAGGCAACTTGATGAGTTTATTTTTTTTAAGTAGCCCATTAAAATATTCCTGCAAATGCAGTGAAGAAGCTGATTATCTGTAATTTAGCTATTTCTACAATTATTTTCCTTTTTAAATCTCCATGAAGGTGTTGATAAGATCACTTTAAAATATCGCTTTTGCTGCCCAGCCAACTTTTGTTACCTGTGCCTTTTATTATGGAAATGTAGCCAACCAAACCGCTTGCTTTGCAGCACCACAGGCTGCCAATACAATCTGATTATTCCTGAAGCATCTAAATAATCTTTCCAACGCAAAGACTTATTGTGGCAGAAACACAGAGCAGCTCTGCTGTAGCATGTAAACCTGCATACAGAGGAAGCTGTGCGTCATGCGTAAAACCCGACAGAACTATTTTATCCATCATATTCTCTCTCTCTCTGCTGAGTGAAAGATCAGTTTCATCGTCGACATTCAGTTTATGGACTCACAGTCGGACATCGCTATAAAAGCAATAGTAACTGATGTGTATTAAAGAAGAGAAACAGGCCGATGTCCAAAGCGTTGCTTTGTTCAACAACAGGACACTTAATATATCTCAATCAATGCAGTGATTATCTGACATAGATCTTACAGTGTGTAGCCTTCATTTGCTCTGCAGAGACCAAAGACGCTTTTAATGCTCCGTTAATGGAAAGTGAAAGTGTTTCACTTGCCGACTCGTTAAAGAGCGATGCAGGCTGCTTTCCAACAGGTCACCAGTGCCATGGTGTGCGCTCACTAGATCTCAGTTAGTAGAACAATAAAGCCTTAAACTGAAAAGATATTTCCCCCAATTTTCTAAATGTTTGCATCTGGCGGCTCTGCGGCAGAGCCTCTGCCCGACCAGCGCTTTACTGCGTAACTGCGCGCGCACAGCCTGATCATTTCGGTGTGAGTGATTAACTGGTCTCTTAGTAAACTGCCTCCTATGAGCCAGCTCTGAAATCGCCAGAGCCAGGAAGGCAATAGACTATACAAAACTTTACATTAGGAAAGAGGGGAATGTAGATTTTGAAATGAAACATGTATAACGCCTCCTCTGCCCATCAGGTGATTAACCTCATCACAAATCCACACGCGTTAATTTCAGCGCCTCTGATAAAGTGCAGCTCACAGCTTCAGGTGGAGCAGAGAGGACAGACACAGAGCTACAGCTGGATCATCTTATTCTGCTAATTCACAGAAGAATAAATAATAACAATCTCTCACTCGCTCTCGCTCGCTCCCGCGCACATAACGTTAGTTAAGGAGTAAAGTTCAATTTTCGGCCTTTTGTTGTTTGTTTTTTAAAAATCCTTCAGAGATCCGGGGCTTTTCAAAAAACATCCGTGGCTATAGCCCCGGACGCCCAGGGCTAACGATTCCGCTGCTGTGTAGGCTGCCTCCCTCTGCTCTCTCTTGCCCTCTCTCTTTGTTTCTCTTCAATTGAATTGACTTGAATAAACTTGGAGGCCAAACTGTGATTGCAACACTGCTGTAAGTTCTCAAACATGTCTTTTCTGCATTGCTCTTTATAGGCCAACATATGTTGATATATCTGAGTTAAATTTACTTACGGGTAACCATAAAAAATGTAGATATAAATTAATGTTATTCTATTGAAACAATAGGTTGGATATTTCATAGAAAAACAGTCAGGGAAGTTTTAGAAATAACCAAAAATAATTCCAACCACCTGTGTGGGTGCAGGACCACTGGCTGAGAACCTCACTGCTGGTTTGTTAATTATTTAGAGTTTGAACCTGGTACAAGCATTTATGATAAGAATGCATCATTTATATAACTTTCATCTGAACTAAATAACCGCAAGAAATTTCCCCAGACCTAATCTAACATTGAATAAAATGCAATGCTCATTTCAGCTACCAGGCTCTTCATATCATCAGTGAGTCCAACAGCAGAGGCAAGCTGTGGCTTTCTGAGTGCACGTAGAGGAAAGTGTGAATGTGCACACATTTCTATGACTGTTTATTCAGTGTTTGTTGCATTGCGGGCAGGCCTGTGGTAAATGATCTGTTTGTCATCTTTGAATTGACTGTACTCCATGGTGACGGGTTAGGGGTGGGGGTGGGGGGCAAAAGGGCTCGTGTTTTATAAGAGCTGAGATCAAAACTGAAATCCTCAGAGAGACAGGGAGGATTCAGTGCTCTGATAACTACTCTAGCCAGAAGTTATTTTCTGTGAGCGATTCAGGAGTTTCCTACTGAAGAACAAAGTCGAGGTGTTATTTTGAAGATGAGACTCAGCCTGGTGGTGGCCGCTCTTCTCTGCTTCACCACATGGATGAGCGTAGTCCATGCAGGTGAGTACTGCAAATAAAGTGTCTGGTCTGAATGTTTGGCAGTGTAAAATTAAGGCACTTAATCTTCTCTTTCTGTGTCTGTCTTGTTTAGCTCATGCACCAGTGTCAAGCTGTTGTTTGCGGTGGTTCAACACCCGATTCCAGTTTAACCGAATTGTGGGTTACACCATTCAGTCTGAAGGCGTCTGTCCAATCGCAGCTGTGATGTAAGTGGTCCTGTAATTTCCTAATGTATAGAATTAAAGCATATCTCAACGTAGAACAAATATCCACATGTCATTTTATATTTTAAATGGTAGGTTCACCCAAATTCACTTACCTCTAGTGGCAGGGCGTGACATCAGAACCCGCCCTCTCTCCAAATGCAGGCCAGTGGAGTGTAACCCAGCCACTATTACTAGCCACTTTGGCAGGTGGCATTCAGAGGTTTGCCCCTTTAGAAGTCGTGATTTGAGTCATCTGTTGCATTTTGTCAGTTGAATCAATGCACTGGATGACATTGCTGCAGCTGTGACCTATATATGTGTGTGTGTGTGTGTGTGTGTGTGTGTGTGTGTGTGTATTTCCCTTTGAAAACAGCTCACAGCGAGAACTGTGTATTATTCAGAACAACAGGGAACAGTATTTTTTGAAGACTTATTTTCAGTGCATTGAGCTTTGGTATTTCAAAACCTGAACAAACTACTTGCATGGCTAGCTTCCATGCAAGTAAGAAAACGAGATCGGGTTTGAACTTGGAACAATTACCCCATTAAGAAATTATTATTATTATATATATTTTATTATTGTTAAAATTTCACTACAATGACATTAACAGATTACAATCAATTGCAGATTTCAGACAAAGCGCGGAAGAAGAATTTGCTCGGACCCTAACAGTGACCGGACCAAAGAGGTGATTCTGAAGGTGGACGAGGAAAAACAGAAAGAAAACATTACTAAAGAGACAGAATGAAGACGGATCAAGAAGCGACACCAGCACCATCCACCACATCAAAAAACGCACCAAAGAAGAAAACCAGGAATGTATGGAAGAGTTGTGTGTGACGTGCATTTTTTTTAGTTTTCTTAGTTTGAAGTCAAAATTCTGAGGCACATGATTATATGTACATTTTACAAAATCTGCATTGTGATATGATTTCCCTGGCTCTTTCCTAACTTGGGATGCGTACTAGTCCTACTAGCTGTGCATCGATGATCGTTGAAGTCCGGACTCTCCTGTAGCAGCCCGCCTTTATCTTGTTTGGTGCCATTTACAAATTAGACTCTGACGGATGAACGGACAACAGACTCAGAGATTGCTGGGATCATTTTGGTCACTCGTCGTTTACTGGAAAATACTACATAGTCTTGTAATTGTATATTGAGAATCATCAGGTTGAGAGTGAAGTTGTCACACACACACATATATCACGACACCTTTTCCACCTACTGTGACGCACAGAAGACAGAAACCACAGAAACCATCTTTAATGTGAAAGTCAAGAACATCACAGCACATATGGCACTGTGATAATATTTGTTCCATTTTATAGTAAATAAATCACATCCTGCTGTAATGGATATTTGCTCTTGGTAACCTACAGCTAAGCCTCAACATAAGTTAAACATCACGTTTGTAATCGGACCAATAGCAGCTGTTTAAATGAAAAATTAATTTCATCCTTCATTTTATGAAAACATGTGCTTTAGAGTTTGTAAATCTGAGAACAACTAAAAGTATCTGAGCCAAAATGACATAGTACCTGTAGCTATTACAGCAAAATACAAACTAAAGGTAGAGAAGGTTTGTACATTTGTGTCTGATATTATTGCCTTTCTGAAACTATGGGGGGGCCATGCCACCACAGCCACCACATCCTGAACGCTCATGTTTGTGGTCGCCTAATTCAGCAGAAGGGAGACTGTTTCCTCTCTTCTAAGAAAATAAAATTCAATGTGACAACATTTTAAATTAGTCATGAAACACTGAACATGATGACAGGAGTGTCATACACACACATAATACACAGAGCTGTGGCTGACCACATGCAACAATATATAGGAATACTTAAAGCCGCACTGGTTCGGCATTTTTCTACTAACAATGAAATGTTTAAAGGCTGTAGTGATGAATCCACAGAGAGTCTCACTCGACTCTGCAGTAGCCCCCAGCTCAGCGGGGCATTTCAGCATTCAGCTCAGTGACCCTGTTTCTGCCTGCAGCAGTTTCAGGTAAAAAGCTCTGCTAAAAACACCACATTGTAAACCAAGGAAGGTTAAAATCCAGGACACCTGGACTTTAAGATAGAAGATACTTGAGGATGTTTTGTCAAAAATTAGACAAAATTTCTCCAGGGAGTGCAGCGGCAGCGTTGTGATAAATTGGGCAGGTGCAAAAGTTTTTTGGATAGTAACAGTAACTAAGGGGCGCGTGGCTTAGGGAAGGGTCAGTTGAGACAAGTGGTACCTTAGCCCTCTTCCTCTATTAAGTGATGGTCTCTCTATTCTGGTTAAAGTTTCCTTTCAGTCATCTCCTGAACCATCTGTCCACTCTCTCCAAAATATGTACATTTTTGTAATCTCATAGAGTTTCCCTTGTCCATCCAGTTGACCTGGATGACCGAGAATCTTCACAGACCCCACACTGTACACTTCCTTCCCAGCACAAAAAGCAGACAAAGTCAGCACATGGCTGGGGAACTAGTCTTAACAACTAAAGAGTCAGAGAGGCAGTTTGCAGAGACCCAAACAGAGCTAAAACAAGGGTGAACGTTACACTTAAGACTCATCAGGTCGCCACAAACATGACTCCAAATGAATGCTAGTGTTGCTGTGTGTCAGCTGCATGTTTAAGCTATAAACTCTTTGCTAACCTGTTTAGCATAATAACTTTATAATATGATAATATATCAATGTTGTGTTCACAGCTTGTTTTAAAATCAATAATTTTAGCTTTTAACCCAAATCTAACCTTTGCCTTACCTTGAACCAATTATTTTATGGGAACGTGCATTTGTCCCCATAATGTGACTGTGCTAACAGATGTATGTCCCCACATCATCAATAATACACACACACACACACACACACGCGTACGTGTAGCTATCATGTAAAATGCAAACACTGCTAATGTAGATACAAAAATATTCATACCTGTAGGTTTATGTCACACTTACAGTTATACTTGTATTTAGTCAGAGCCTAAGGAGTAATTTACTTGCATTCATGTGTTCAACAGTTCTGTCATTACAAGTGGCAACAGTGATGGGCCGCTAGGCCAGGGGTTGAGAAAACCCATTGCATTGTGGACCAAGCAAATCTTGCGATGCCACACACAACTGCTGCGACATAATGTTCAATGCGACCCACAAACAGCTGTGTCTTGATTTAAGTTAAAAGGTTTGAAGCTTCCTCAGAGTGTAAAGACAGATAAGCGGTATGAAAACCTTCCAGCTGTGTTTTCCTCTGCCGTTGTTGCTGCAGCGTCTGTGTGACGGCGAGAGCAGAGGGCTCTGTGAGCGGGCGGCCGGCCTGCCTGACACGCTCCTCCCGCAGGTCCCCCGCCGCCACTTGCCGAGATCCTCAACTCCAAAAATGTTTAATCACATTTTTGTTCCGCCCTCACGTCTCGTAAAACTGTCAATATTGGAAATCTACACGGATTTAGTGATTTAGTGATGAAATTTCATACGAAAACTGTAAACTATTAAACGTTGCTGGCCTCTGGCTGGTGCAATGATGCAGTGAATAGTGATGATTCTCTCTGACCAACCAGCAGCCTGCCATGTTTTCACGTCACATGTTAGTATCCTTCAGCTCGCTTGGAGGTGATACGGAAAAAAGTACCTGGAAGCAGGTACAGGTCCAACTTTTCCACAATGGAAAACCGATAAAAGGCAAGTCGAGCTGGTACCGTGTGGTGGAAAAGGGGCTACGGTTCATCTCACATCATTGTTTTAGCACCACCAAATGGAAACAGTGGCAGTGAAAGCCCCTAAAGCTTCCACCCGCTCATCCTGAAGCCCACCATGTTGTCACACCATCACAGTGAGGGAAGATGGAACATGGTGGTCACCAGAATGGGTGGAAGTGATTAAACACTGAGTGACTCACCCATGGTGTTGATGAAGAGTTTAGAGCAGGATTTTTACATGTTGTGTTGGGGCTTTAAGTCGGTTTCATGAGAGTGCTATTTATAGGTTGTGTGTGGTTGGAGAACTGCTCAGAGAACAGACTGTCAACGTATGTTTTCCAATATGTTTTTAAATCTGTTTTTTTTAGATATGTATCTAATTTCATTTACTACTACAGTGCATCACCTACTACTGTCCTGGGGTTGGCAAAATAACCTAAATACTCTGTAATGCAAACTGTACCTTTGCATTAAATCAACATTATTGCGTCATAAAGGAAATCATTAATGCAGTATATAATCAACATTTAATATTTAATGGATATGTTATTGAATTACAGTATGTCACACAGATGATGGAGATATTTTCGGTGTTAAAATTATCAGACATAATTATTTTAATGACTTAGAGACGCACAGCAAACACTTTGTTTTCTCTTTTTATTGTATCCATCCAAGATCATAACTAAAAATCCTGACCCCGTAAGATAAAATCACTCTGTGGTGGAATATTACATCTACATAATAAGTTACTAGGCTAATGTACTTAAGTACATTTGGTACCTGTATACTTGAGTATTTCATATATGGAGGCAATTTGTATCTGAGACCTGGTGATCTGAGACCTTGAGAGGTCATTGGCCTCAGTATTGCAGCTGTGGCTCAGGTGGTAGAGTGGATCGTCTAGTAATCCTAGAAAGTCACTGGTTAGATTCCTGGCTCCTGCCGGCCACTCGCAATACTTTTCTTCTTCCCATACTTCTGAGCCAAAGCTGTGTACGCTCTGCTGCTGTCAGCCCAACACTCCGGTACGGATCAGTTTATTAAATCTTACTTTGAACCCGGCATTTCCTGTTGATGAATGCTCAATAGGCATATTTATGCATTTACACAGTTCAGGTGGGTTGGACTTCCAGCATTTACACAAGAACAAGTCGGTACAGGTATGTTGGATTAGATTAGATCACATCACCCCCTGTCCTTTACAACCTCCACTGGTTAGTTACAGGATCCACTTTAAACTTCTAGAAAGTTTAGAAATACTAGAAATCCTTTAACCACCTGCCCCCCACCCTCCTTACCTCTTTAACCTCCTCCCCTGCTACACCTTTACATGTCACTATATAAAACTGATGGATTATTATTATTATTATGGGATACTTGCATTTGCACAAAATCCAGACAGTATAGGTATACTGGAATTCTTGTGCGTACATAACTAAGTGGGCTTTTAATTAATAACAAGAAAAGAGAATTTAAAATGCATAATGAAATGAAATAGTAAATAGACACTATGAATACATACACACTATACACAAATTAATAAATACACACTGTAGTTAAACACTAAATCCCAGTCGGTAGGATATGAGAGTGTGGTGAGGTGTTAAGTGTCCATTGTGTGTATGAGGGGTGTTTGGTATTTCCTAACAGAGACTGAGCTGGGTACTGACTTACATATGTTCTATTTTAAATTCCACATACAATGGTAGCTTTCTGTGAGTAGTTCAAATGGTGTTCACACCAGAAATGAACCGCTCCAGACATTAACACGAACCTAAACGACCAGCAGCAAGGGAGTAAACGCTTCAGGTTTCGGTCCAACCGCACTAAACGAGGTCAATGTGAACCCCACCCTGAGTCTGACATTTTCTTTTTAACCACAAGGAAGACACACAGACAAACTTTATGCAAATTTTTCAACTGAATAACAAAAATGCATGTTCAGTCAGGCAGACTGGGCTAAAGGTATGCCTCTTAGTAACTGGAGAACCGTGGGCCCGGGACAGCCACACCCTCTGCTACAGAGTATAGGGAACGACACATGATATAAAGGAGCAGGTCTCTGTTTACAGACAGACTCGGACGAGACACCAGCGAGCTGCTGACCTGACCAACATTCAAGGTGAGTCTGATGTGTCTTTTTTTTAAACATTTCCTGTCTGGGGCCTCCTAAGTAAGAGGATCCCTGATATCTATATAGAATATTGTTGCAAGTTCTTTATTAACAACAACAAGCAGAGACTCACTTCACAGCAGAACGCCCGACAGTCAGAAGAGAAACCTGCACTTTGACAGACAGATGCTGGACTGAAATAAGTTTACACTTATACAGTACATTGCTGCTTTTTTTCAGATGTCTGAGGCCTTTTTCCTCTCCGTTTTCTCTTTTGGCTTTTTCTATATTAAATGGGAAGCAGAAGTCAGTTTGAATGCATGTTCCCTCGTGTGCTTTGAGTCGCCTTCACTGTAAAAATGAAACTAACAGCAACACTGAAGTTGTGCCAAAAAAACAAGCCTATCTTATCTCATTCTCTTCTCCTCCTCCCTCCTCTGCTCTCCTCCTTTCTTTGTCAGTTAACGGGAGTTCTGTTAAATGAACTGAATGATTAAATTGTGGAGAATCTAACCGAACTAATGATGTGCAGCATGTCCATACTGACATATTGGTCATAGGTTTAAACATTAATATTTGTATTAACGATCTGAGCAGCTTAGAAGCAGCTAAAGTGGGCGGAGGTTTAAGATGCTTTATACATCCAAAGAACTTCTATAAAAACCAGACCAGGTGTTTATTAACCTTTGTTTATTTGTCAAAATGTGTTCCCACAGCAGGCCAATAAAGGAGGTAGGCGGCTATTTGGGACTCGGCTGTTAATTGAAGTTTTACTGTATTCTCAAGTTTGTGAATTTGTATGTAGCCTATGTTTTGCAAGGTGAATTCACTGATTTGTATGACTGGATTTTGGGACAACAGGCGTTTGTGTGCCTTGGAATTTGTTGTTGTTGACTGAATAAGTCAAGGGCAGGAAGCTAACATTAGCCATTTTTCCATCTAATTGTCTATTTTTTTAATTTTAAGCGTACTTTTGAAATATCGCGAAAAAAGAAATAATAGATGGTGCGTCTCCATCAGCTGTTTGGAGCGAATAAACCAGGCGAGCGTAGTAACATCAGTAGTTGACGTTACACACGGCTGGAATAGACAAGATGTCTGGGTTCCAAACCAGAAACAAAACCAGTCGCATGAACCTGACGGCCACTGATCTTCGAAAAATAGAGAGAAGGTCTTAAGAAATGTGTTTCAAGCGGAAAGTTGCTACCAGCCATGTCTCTGCACGTTATGGGAATATCAGTTGTTATGCAGAGTTTTGCATGCACCTCCAGATGATGCTTTAAAAACACTATAATATCCTTTCTGGAGTTCATCAATGGGGATAAATGATTCGATCAGAGTCATTATTTTATTACACTCAGCAGAAGCAGCATTCATTCGGATTCAGCAGAAATATGCTGTGATAACCCCATTTGATCAGTGTGCAGAGCGAAGGATCTGAAAAGGACCTTTAAGAGGTGGATGCATAATTCGGCGAAACAAATTAAGGCTACCTGCCCAGATCTGCATCCACCTCTTTTCTCAGCACCAATGAGCGTTACGAGCCGCGAGCTGCAGGCGTGCAGAACTCTGCACAACCGGGCGAGACGCCGTCAGCAGAAACAGCTGATTAGACTTGAGTTACAAGTTCGCTGCGTCAGAACTTATTCAGAAAAAGTGTTTCCATTTCCCGTTTAGAGCATTAACTCTTTTTCTACAAAAACCACCTCAAGTGAGCGTAAAAACTTTTTTGCGAAATTAACGATTTTTTTGTGAATTTTGCCGTTTCCATCAACCTTTTCTGGTGCAATACTGTAAAATGCGCATTGAAAACATTGATAGTGTCAGGATGCGGTATGGTGAGCAGGTTGGTGGACCCAAACCCAGGACACTGAGCAGAGAAGGTACGGTACGAAAGGTTTATTTAACATAAGGCGAGCACACTTACAGGCAGAGTGGCCGAGCTGAGGCTTTCCCAAAATAAACAGAGTCCAAATAAAACAAGGTAATCCAACAGAAATCCAAAATCCACTGAAACAAGCTGGGTGAACCAACAGGCTGAACACATCCACAAGATATCTGACCGCGTATATACGCTAAAATGACCGGACAAAGACTGAGGGAAACAGGCAAGGATATATACACAGGGTTAACAAGCTGACAAGAGGTACACAGGTGAGGGACATAAGACTAACGACACACAGGCAGGTAGAGCGAGAGCAGGGGGAAACAGACAGACTGGCATGCAGAGTGATAACTGGGGGAACAGACATGACACAGGTTACTGAACACAGATCAGAGTGTAGACAAGACAGAACCCCAATACCCACCAGACCAAAATAACAGATAATCAACTGACCAAAACTCAGAGTGTCAGAATGAGACAGATGGAAACACGGCTATTAACTTTCTGTCCTGATTAATGATAAGAATGCATCATTTATAACATTTACCTTAATTAATTAACTGCAAGAAATTTCCCCAGACCTAATCTAACATTTAATAAAATGCAATGCTTATTTCAGCTGCCACGCTTTTCATATCATCAGTGAGTCCAAAAGCAGAGGCACGAAGATGAGACTCAGCCTGGTGGTGGCCGCTCTTCTCTGCTTCACCACATGGATGAGCGTAGTCCATGCAGGTGAGTACTGCAAATAAAGTACAGAGTGTCTGGTCTGAATGTTTGGCAGTGTAAAAATAAGGCACTTAATCTTTCTCTTTCTATGTCTGTCTTGTTTAGCCGATACGCCGGACTCATTCTGTTGTTTTCGGTGGTACAACAAACGAATCCCACGTAACCGAATTGTGGGTTACACCATTCAGTCTGAAGGCGTCTGTCCAATCGCAGCTGTGATGTAAGTGGTCCTGTAATTTCCTAATGTATAGAATTAAAGCATATCTCAACGTAGAACAAATATCCACATGTCATTTATATTTTAAATGGTAGGTTCACCCAAATTCACTTACCTCTAGTGGCAGGGCGTGACATCAGAACCCGCCCTCTCTCCAAATGCAGGCCAGTGGAGTGTAACCCAGCCACTCTTACTAGCCACTTTGGCAGGTGGCATTCAGAGGTTTGCCCCTTTAAAAGTCGTGATTTGAGTCATCTGTTGCATTTTGTCAGTTGAATCAATGCACTGGATGACATTGCTGCAGCTATGACCTATATATGTGTGTGTGTGTTGTGTGTGTGTATTTCCCTTTGAAAACAGCTCACAGCGAGAACTGTGTATTATTCAGAACAACAGGGAACATTTCTGCAAAGAGATATTGTGTTAAATTTTTCTGAAGACTTATTTTCAGTGCATTGAGCTTTGGTATTTCAAAACCTTAACAAACTATTTGCATGGCTAGCTTCCCCCTAAAGGTTAAGTAAGAAAACAAGATCGGGTTTGAACTTGAAGCAATTACCCCATTAAGAAATTATTATTATATATATTTTATTATTGTTAAAATTGTACTATAATGACATTAACAGATTACAATCAATTGCAGATTTCAGACAAAGCTCGGAATAAGAATTTGCTCGGACCCTAACAGTGACTGGGCAAAAGTGGTGATTCTGAAGGTGGACGAGGAAAAACAGAAAGAAAACATTGCTAGAGAGACAGAATGAAGACGGATCAACAAGCGACACCAGCACCATCCACCACATCAAAAAACGCACCAAAGAAGAAAACCAGGAATGTATGGAAGAGTTGTGTGTGACGTGCATTTTTTTAGTTCTGAGATTAAAGTAAAATTTCTGAAGCAAATGATTATATGTATGTATTTTACAAAATCTGCATTGTGATATGATTTCCCTGGCCCTTTCCTAACACTGGATGTGTACTAGTCCTATAGCTGTGCATCGATGATCGTTGAAGTCCGGACTCTCCTGTAGCAGCCCGCCTTTGTCTTGTTTGGTGCCATATACAAATTAGACTCTGACGGATGAACGGACAACAGACTCAGAGATTGCTGGGATCATTTTGGTCACTCGTCGTTGCACAAGTTGTAATACACACACAGACACACACACACAGACATACACACACACACCACGACATCTTTTCCACCTACTGTGATACCACAGAAACCCTCTTTAAGGTAAAAGTCAAGAACATCACAACACATAGTTAAACATCACGTTTGTCATCGGACAACTAGCAGCAGAGCAGGGGGCCATGCCACCACAGCCACCACATCCTGAACGCTCTTATGTGCATTCATGTTTGTTGTTGTCTAATTCAGGCTAAGTTAGGATTTAGCTTCTGTCTTTATTTGTTTCCAGTCAGTTTGACGGCCTGAAAACCTTAAAATGTGTAATGCAAACCCTTCTGAGATTGTTTTTTTTTTATTTTTCCAAAAATGTATCTCCAGGGAGTGCAGCAGTAGCACCGTGATAAATCAGGCAGGTCCAAAAGTTTTTTGGACAGTAACAGTAACAAAGGGGGGCGTGGCTAAGCAAAGGGTCAGTGGAGTTGGTGTCTTAGCCCTCTTCCTCTGTTTAGCGATGGTCTCTCTATTCTGGTGTAAATGTTTCCTTTCAGTCATCTCCTGAACCATCTGTCCACCCTGTCCAAAATATGTATACTGTTGTAATCGAAAGAGTCCAGCCCCTTGTCCATTGACCAAGTCCAGTTGACTGTTACCTTCCCCGGGTAACTATGACCTTGATGACCGAGAATCTTCACAGACCCCACACTGTACACTTCCTTCTCAGCAGAAAAAGCAGACAAAGTCAGCACCTAGCTGGGGAACTAGTCCTAACAACTAGAGAGGCAGTTTGTAGAGACCCAAACAGAGCTAAAACAAGGGTGAACATTACACTTCAACTCATCAGGTCGCCACAAACATGACTCCAAATGAATGCTA
Source organism: Lepomis macrochirus (assembly GCA_024633595.2). Classification (NCBI taxonomy): domain Eukaryota; kingdom Metazoa; phylum Chordata; class Actinopteri; order Centrarchiformes; family Centrarchidae; genus Lepomis; species Lepomis macrochirus. Next base: position 29,984,958 of record JALXJV020000022.1, on the reverse strand, counting down.
GTGTTGCTGTGTGTCAGCTGTCGTTTAAAACTCTTTGCTAACCTGTTTAGCATTATAACTTTATAATGTGATAATATATCAATGTTGTTTTCAAAGCTTGTTGCAGCAGCAAATAATGCAGGTTTTAAAGACCTCATGTACGTATGATGGAAATTAGTGGCCCTTAAAATTAAAACTGACTTTTGAGCAGGATACTGGAATGCTTGGAGATGTAGAAGATCAACAGGACACTAATAGCCTTCATCAAGAACTCAATGGGGCTGTGGAAAGCAAGTCTGAGCCAAAGCCAATTGCACAAGTCGCCATCAAGTGCAGCATATACCAAGGCGATGCACTATCCCCGCTGCTGTTCTGCATAGGCCTGAACCCCCTCAGCCAGATCATCACAAAGACTGGCTACGGACGCCGATTCCGAAGCGGAACAATCATCAGTCACCTCCTCTACATGGATGACATCAAGCTGTATGCCAGAAATGAGCGAGACATCGACTCACTGATCCACACTACCAGGATCTACAGCAATGACAGTGGAATGTCGTTCGGACTGGACAAGTGTGGTCACATGGTATCAAAAAGAGGGAAGATGATCAGAACCGAGGAGGTTGAACTACCAGAAGGCCGCATTGCAGATGTTCAGGACAGCTACAAATACCTTGGGGTGCCACAGGCTAACGGAAACCATGAGGAGGCAGCAAGGAAGACCACCACAGCCAAATACCTACAAAGAGTGAGGCAGGTCCTGAAAAGCCAGCTGAATGTGAAAAACAAGATCCGAGCCATCAACACATACGCCCTGCCAGTCATCAGATACCCCGCTGGTATAATAAACTGGCCAAAGGAGGAGATAGAGGCTACTGACATCAAGACAAGAAAGCTCCTCACAATGCAGTGTTGCAATATCAAAAGCAGGATATCACTGACATATGAGGTGATTTTGAGACACTACAGCCTTTAACAGTGTAGTTGAATTGAATATTAAAAATAGGCTTACCTAATATTAGGGTATGCAAAAGTCTTTCTTCCCCCAAACTAAGTGTTGTAGTATAACCAGCAGTATATCATTAATGTGTAAGGTGATTTTGGGGGGCACTACATTGTATAAGTGTGAAGTTATTGAATATCTCTGCAGAATGTGTTTTCAGCGTTGCACTTTGTAGACGGTCCCTGCGCACTCATCTCACAGCTGACTGCACGTAGAGACCAATGTTATTTGTGCCGCTCCTAGGAAGACTCATTTATATGAAAATGTTCTTGTAGCTTGTTGTCTACTTAACTACGATAATAAAGAGGCATCGTTTGTGTTTTAAACACGTTTTGCTTACGAGTTATTGATCCCGGAAGCTAGAATCTGTAAATATAGGCAATTTCCAACTTTACCATTATCTTGTAATTATGACATCTTTTCTCATAATTAGGAGATCCTGATCTCGTAATTATGAGATAAGGCTCCCAATTTTTTTTTCTTTGGTGAATGCAATGCACTTCCGTAGGTAGGGATATTGAAATACTAAATTTTAATATGAACGTAGTCTATCTATTTAGGTTAGTATAGCTTTCTAAGGCCGACTACAGAGACTGTAGTCATGTTCCGTCCCACCTTTTGCGCCCACATCGCAAAGTTTTCAGCAGCCTAAATGTTCAGATTCAGTCTTTCAAACATTATTTGAGCTCATTTTATGGCATGAAGAGAGAGAGTGTGTGTGTGCGCACAGTCAATTACGCAATGAGGATTTTTATTCAATCCAAGCACAGATATTAACTCGTATTACTCGTATAATACTCGTACTCGGCAAAAATGCTTTATCTGTACCGGATATATATATATATATATATATATATATATATATATATATATATATATATATATATATATATATATATAAACTTTATAGATAGGTTACTGTATAAATGAGAGGTATTTGTGTATTTGTACTGTACTTGAGTAACCTTTTATGCCACTTTCTGTTTCAACTCCACTACATTACAGAGGGAGATACTGTACTTTTAACTTGTCTACATTTATGTGACAGCTTCAGTTACTATTTATTTTAGCAAGTAAAATTTTTAGAGAAAAGTTATAAAGTAAGTGCACCATAAAACGTAGTGGGAGTTATCGTGTGCAGTGCTGACAGGACCATTGACTGTGTGATTGATAACAGCTGATACGCGCACATTAGTTCCTATCATGGGTCAGTAACAGCTGCTCCTGCCAGACAGTAAAGTGGACTAAACTTTACAGTGTAGTGATGTTAACACAGCATGTTGTTAGTGAACACTGCAGCCGGTCAGTTTTTGGTTGTCCACACCACACCCCCAACGTTAACCAAAAACGGCAGTTAAAACTGGCAGGAGGGGGCTTTAAATCGTGCTTGAGAAATACACAAGTAATAATTGAATAATAGTAGTATTACAGACACAGGGGATATTTTTTATTCTTTATTAAGTACTTTTACTTTTAATACTTTAAGTATAATTTCCTAATTATATTTACACACTTTTAGCTCTGCTTTAACTCCTGCTAGCTGAACCCATTCAGTAACACACTGACTGTAAATAGTCAGACGTGACACAATTCACCAAAAGAATTTCACCAGAAATAAAATATTTGAAACTGTCTAGATGACAATGAAAGTGCAAATGTACCAACCTGATCTGTGTAACCGACATGTTGGGTTGAAAACAGCATCCAGCAGTTTATGTTGTCGGTCGTTTTCTCTTAAACAAGATATTTCCTCCTCATATTCTGCTATTGTTCTTTCAATAATAATTAATAAATTAAACTATTAAAAGTACAGCTGACAAGATTATTAGACTGACATTGAAATCTACTACTTGGATGGTTTAAGACATTTTTCTTGTAAAAAGATTTGTTGCTTATCCTTTGAATTTCTCTAATTTATTTGTAATAATTCTGAGCTTTGCACTGTTGGTTAGACAAAACAAGCATTGTGAAGGCGTCACTTTGGGCTCTGGGTAACTGTAACAGCATTTCTTACTATTTTCTATTTTCTAAATTTCAAAAATTGGAAGAGGAAACAACCTAGTGCTGTCGTACACCAGGCGCTACGGGAGACCATCCACACCCCGACCTCAAAAAGGACATACAACCCTCGGCCCCAAAGAGATGAATCTGGAGAAGAGGAAGGAGAAGAGGAATGTGGCAGCATCTCTGACGGAGAGGCAACAGGCCGCCGCTGCCCTCCATGATCCTCAGTGATGTAAGGTCTTTGAAAAGGAAAATGGACGAGTTAAGGACCAATCCTTCAGCCTGCTACAAGTACCGTGAATCATCGATTATGGTGTTCACTGAGACACAGCTGCGCCCTGATATTTCTGACTCACTGCCTCTCATTCGCTCCAACAAGACCTTCAGATGTCTGTTTATAGAGCAGTCAGAATAATACTTTGTCTTACTTGTAATATTTTGTGGCTTCACTCGGTAAAACTTTACTGAGAACTGGAGTATTCTGGATATTTACTGCAGTAAATACAGTTCTAGTTCAGCCCCCACAGTAACCTGCACCACCCAGTGGAAGAATACAACAGAGGAATCAATCAATCAATCAATCAATCAATCAATCTTTATTTATATAGCACTTTTCATACAAAAACATGCAACACAAAGTGCTTCACAATAGAGAAAATTAAAAAGATAAAATAAAATATAAAAGCAGGTCAAGCCCAACAATCAATCCCCATATTACCAGAAAATAAATTAATAAATGAAAAGACAGCTCAGTTAAAAGCTTGGTTAAATAGGTATGTCTTTAGTTTGATTTTAAACAAATCCAGATTTCCTGCTGCTCTCAGCTCAACAGGAAGGGTGTTCCACAACCTCGGGCCATAATATTGAAAGGATGCCTCACCGTAGGTTTTAGTTAAGGCTTTCGGGAATAATTAGAAGGTCACTATCAGAGGATCTGAGGGTTCTACTAGGTTTATAAGGTAAAAGCAAATCTGCTAAGTATTCTGGACCAATACCATTAACTGACTTAAAAAGTAGTAAAAGGATTTTAAAATCAATTCTAAAATTCACTGGAAGCCAATGCAGAGACTTTAGGATAGGGGTGATGTGTGTTCTCTTTCTGGTCTTAGTCAAAAGACGTGCAGCAGCGTTTTGAACCAGCTGCAGTTTAGAGATTTTGTTTTTCGGAAGGCCAGAAAGCAGAGCATTACAGTAATCAATCCTGGAAGTAATAAAAGCATGGATAAGTGTCTCAGTGTTTGCTTGAGAAAGAAAGGGTCGTACTCTAGCAATGTTCTTAAGATGATAAAAAAGCGGTCTTAGAAACATTTCTAATATGTGACTCAAAACTGAGATCTGAGTCAAAAATAACTCCCAGGTTTTTCACCTCATCACAGGGACTTAGTGCCAGCATTCATAGTTTCATTTTAAGTTTCTCCGTCTGAGATTCAGAACCAATGACCAGTACTTCTGTTTTGTCCTGATTGAGCTGCAGAAAATGTTCTGCCATCCATGACTGTATGTTTAGGAAACAATTAAAAAGAGTGTCTACTGGTCCTGGGTCATCAGGGGACACGGCAATGTATAGCTGGGTGTCATCAGCATAACTGTGAAAATTGATGCCGTGGCTCCTGATGACATCTCCAAGCGGCAGCATGTACAAATTAAAAAGGGTTGGGCCTAAAATTGAGCCCTGTGGGACACCACAATTCATTTTATGTCTTCTGGAAAAAGATTCATCAATACACACAAAGAATTCTCTATCAGTGAGATACGATCGGAACCACTTTAGAACAGTACCTGAGAGGCCAATCAGCTTGTGCAGTCTGTTTAGAAGAATTGAGTGATCTACTGTATCAAAAGCTGCACTTAGGTCAAGTAGCATTAATATTGATGTTTTTTTCATATCCATGTTCCATCTAAGATCATTAACAATTTTTACCAATGCTGTCTCAGTACTGTGATTGATTCGAAAACCAGACTGGTATTTATCATAAATATTTTGGGAATTAATAAAATCATTCAGTTGATTAAAAACAACTTTCTCTAAAATTTTACTTTGAAATGGCAGATTGGATACCGGTCTATAGTTATTGAGTACTGTAGCATCTAAATTATTCTTCTTCAGAAGGGGCTTCACCATAGCAGTTTTAAAAGCAGTAGGGAAGACACCCGTCTGTAGAGAATAGTTCACGATGGTCAGAAGATACTCACTAAAAGAGGGATAATGTGTTTTGAAAAGAGAAGTGGGGATGGGATCTAACAAGCAAGTTGTTGGCTTTAGCAGAGTAACAATTTTACAAAGCATGCCAGCATCAACCAGGTCAAAACTATGCAGTATATCCCCGGATGTAGGTCTAGGATCCACTTTATTAAAATGTACCTGCTGATGTAGTGATATATTTGACCTAATAGAATCTATTTTACTTCTGAAGTGGAGTGCAAAGTCTTCACATTTGGAGTTTGTTGACAGGCTGCTAGGTTTTGTTAAAACAGGGTTTATTAAGCGATCAATAGTTGAGAAGAGGACTTTAGGGTTGTTCTGGTTTTCTGCAACGACTTTGGAGAAGTGTGTGTGTCTTGCGTCTCTAACTGCCTTATTATATGCTTTTAACTGTTTGTGAAAAATTTGATAATTTACTGTTATTTTGTTCTTTCTCCATCGTCTTTCTGCTATTCTGCATTCTCTTTTTTAATTGTTTGGTTGTCTCAGTTCTCCAGGGAGGTGTAGATAAAGTCTTTATCTTTTTCAGTTTCAGAGGTGCCACTAAGTCAAGGGTTGACCTGAGTTTACTGTTAAAACTATCTACAAGGAAATCACAAGAAGAAGGTAATATATCGGCAGGAATATCATATAATAAATTAATAAAATTAGTTGTCACTTCAGGAGTAAGATAGCGTTTCCTCACAGTACGATCTTGAATGTCTTGTTTTATAAAATCATTTATGGTAAAGAATACACAGAAGTGATCAGACAGACCTACATCCACAACAGAGGAAACGTGAGCTGACAAGCCATAGGTTATTACTAGGTCCAAAGTGTGGCCTCTGTTGTGCGTAGGTTCTGTAACGTGCTGGATAAAATTCATACAGTTCAACAAGTTTAAAAATTCCCCAGCATAAAAGTCTGAAATATTGTCAATGTGTAAGTTAAAATCGCCTAAAATAATTACTTTGTTAAAATTTGTGTGAATGATTGAGAGTAAATCTGAAAAATCTGAGATAAAAGATGGACATCGTTTGGGAGGCCTATAAACTACCAAACACAGTATTCGAGGGTTGTTGAGATTAAGTGCGTGATATTCAAAGGATGTGTATTCACCAAAAGCAGTGTCCTTAAAACAAATGAGGTTGACAGGATGGTTGCTGTGACCCCACCCTTCTTGTCTTTCCTAGCGGAGTATGCAAAGTGGAAGTTTGGTGGTGAGGCCTCAATAAGTGTGGCTGGGCCATCTGTGTTAAACCATGTCTCAGTTAAAAACATAAAATCAATATTATTATCTAAGATCAAATCATTGACAAGAAAAGTCTTATTTAAAAGGGATCTGATATTTAAAAGTGCCATACTTAGAGTCACTGGAGGAGCATATGATTCGTGAGTGTACAGGGATCTGAGGTTATAAGAGTTTGTACCATGGTAACGTTTGACGTACCTCCTTTTTGTGATGATGACAGGTATAGATGATCCTGCATTTTGTGAGCAGGACGCTCTGTGCACAGTTTGTATGGGTGAACTGGAGAGGTGTAATGGCAGAGGTGGCCAGCAGGGGGCTGTAGTCGGAGTAACTGTACTCTGAACTGGCAGTGTAAGACGCGAGGAAGGTTCCAGTGCGGGGGTGTGTGATGTAAATAGTCATTCACGTGGAGCGGACTGTACAGCGTGCTGCCAGTTAGCCGCTAGCATTTGGCTACCCAGCCTGTTTGGGTGGACTCCATCTGACTTAAAAAGGGAGGAACGCCCCCAGAACAGGTTAAAATTTTCTATAAAATTGATATTGCGTGCTCTGCACGTGGAGTTTAACCAGGTGTGGAGGCTAAGGATTCTGGAGAAACGGCCTGCTCCTCGGGCCAGTGTGGGAATAGGACCAGAGATAAAAAACGGACTTTCCACATGTGCTTAGAATGTTTATAAGGTCATTAAAATCCTTTTTGGTCAGCTCTGACTGCTCGCGAGCTGCATCGTTTGACCCCACATGGACAATCACTCGATGAATGGTGGGTGGAAGTGAGCTCAGTAGCCCCCGGGAGCCTATCCAGGAGGGTCGAGACCGTGGCTCCTGGGAAACAGTGAGTGGTTGCATTAAGGAAGACACTGTAGCTTTCAGCTCACTTTATTAAGACAGAAATATTTAGGGTTACATGTTATTCGGGCCATGATTAAAGAACACTGTGCAAAGTAACACACAGAACATATTGCAAAGTGTATAGTTCATACATCAGTTATAATTTAATATAGCTGTAGCTCTTGTAGCTACATTGAATCCCTGAATCAAACCTCTGACACCATCTGTAAGATAAAGCTTGAGCTGCTGTAGACTCAGAGCAGGGGCTCAGAGACAAACAGGATTTAGGAAAACGAGAACTGGATGCAACCTGGTGGATCTGAAGGTAGCAAGATCACTTTATGGTGGAAGAATTCACCAAGTGAACGGATCTTTGTTAAGAGCGTTCCTGCCATCCAAACTGTGTCTGGGATTTTATCAGGTCTGTTTCTCCCTCTCTGAGCCCCGCCTCTATTCTCTTCATCCAATCAGCAGCTCAGCAACTAATCATCCATGTCTGAGGCTCATCTCAAGCTTTATCCTGGAATATTTCCCACAATCATTTCCCTACATGACATCATTTCCCAGCATTATTACATCCACTTTCTTACTATTTCTATGCATCTGCTCACACTAATAGAAAATGTGTTTCCTTGTACAATAAAAATGGAAAGTTAGCAAAAGTGATCTAGTTGCTTGCTCCATTAATTAATTTGGTTGATTATGTTTTTTGATTTGTTGAGGCTCCCACAATCAGCACACTATAAGAAGTTAATGAAAAGATAAAATATTCTGAGGAAGAAATGGCGAGCACAGAAAGAGGAAAATAAAAAGATTCACCAAGAGCTTTCTCTTCACTGTTACCTGATATCTGTGATCTTAAATGGTATCCTGAGATTATATTTAATAAAAATCTACACTTTTGTTTATTAATTCCTCTGGATGAGAGCATCGATTTAAAAGCTATGTCTGATAGTTAAGGATGCTGAACCATCAGGATACAGTCCTGCACATGAAGAAGATATTTCTTATTAAAAACAATCAAATTAATCAAACTGTCTGGCAAATGAGGAAATATGTATGGCTTTAAAAAATGGTGCATCAAATTGATAATTAAGCACATATGTATAGGTTATGCCTGCTTAAGTGATGGAAACATTTCAATAACAATATCAGAAATAATTTATAGTCCAACATTGACATTTGAAATTTTCTCCTTTGAACAGTTGAAAAAAAGATTTGTACTGTAAAAAACCAAGGATCCTCATTAAAGACATATCTTTCATATCTTTAATCTTTTCCATTACAGACCGAGGTTTTCTAACTTTAGATTGTTTTACCTACAGTCAGGATTCAGACTTCACTGAAGAACCCAAGAAGCTAAAATCAAACATTGTGAGTCCTCACTATAAAACAGTACAGACCTGATTTAAATTTAAAATTGATATTATCCTACTGTTGCTGCTCAACTGTATCTAGTTGGCATCTTTGGAAAAAGGGGGAACGGTAAATATATGGTGAGAAGATTATTATGACCTTTTATAGTAATTAGTACGGATGATGATCATCACTGGCAACGTTTTAGACACAAATCATTAGTTACAGCAATAGATTGTTTAACATGAACTCTGTCTAATTTTTATTTAAACTTATGTTTCTATCCTAACCACGTACCATTGCTCCTAGATTTCCAGGTTTGTTTCTGTAATGAGCCCCCTGGATAGTAAAATGAAGTTATTTTGAATTAAACCAAAAGGAAAAGTGATTCTCATGATACATCTTCAGAGAGGTCTCTTGACGATGAACCTGGAGGTGGAAGATCTCTGTAGTTTTCATTCTACATGTTCAGTTCAATCAGTCACATTCTCAGGTGTCGATACACTGTAAAGAAAACACAAATTTAAAGTTTAAAGTTTAGTTTCAAGTTATCCAAAAAGAGAGTTGAGTTATTGGTTGTACAATACTAGTAGGTGCAGCTGTCGAAGGGGAGCTGGGAGGTCCATTATGTTCTGCTTACTCTAGAGGCCGAGTTAGTTGTTGCCTCAACAGTTTGGGCCTCCTCTCATAGCCGACAGACACAGCCTCCCCAATGGACCTCCCACCCCTTTATTTTCTTTTCCAATACCAGACAGGTTTTATGCTGATTCAAATTATTTGCTTCCAATACACTACTCTTTACAAAATACACACAACCAATAAATGTGATATCTGATATTTTAGAAATGATCTTACCTTTGAAGGGTGCTGATAACTTGCTTCCTGAAGGAATCATTTTTATCTTCATATTTTTTAGCATTGATCCAGTCCTCTATTTCTTTTTTAATCTCTGGTTTCATGAGATCTGGTTTGTGTCCCAGGAGGTTGCACCATGTATCCACTAATGCTTTAGAATGTTCTGGAAAACTGTCCTGGAAAACCTTCAGCCTGGTGGGACTCATTTTCTTTTGGTCAAAATTGTTGTACTCATTGGAGCTGTCTAGCATACATCTGGGCATTGCACCAAGGATGGTCAGTTTGAAGGTGCCTGCAACATCATCCTTGCTTATGGTTTCAGCAAGTAAGTCCCTGAATCTTTGAGATTTTGTACTGGGGAACTCACCATGCACCTCTGCTGGCACATAAACAGTTGGAAGTTCACGCCCTTGATATTTCTGCACATTTGGAATCAGGGTGGTATCCAGAGGAGATTTGTTTGTTGCCACTTCATGCATGGCTTCTGCTAATTTGCTATTCTGGTTCAATTTTCTAGCTTCCAATATACTCTTCAATGGTGGCTGGTGATCTCCATTGATGAATTGTCCAATTCCTGGTTTTCGCTGTGCATATTTTTGCCATCCTTTGTAATATTCTATGTTTCCAACCTCTTGCTGAAGTACTCTTTTGCTTTCTTTTATCGTTTTAATGTTTGGTGGTGCAGCTCCCTCTGCCATGTACCAGTCCCCTCCTCTGATTGCTTCAGTCCACTCTTTGCGCTTGATGAAAGGCTCCCATTGGCCTGGTTGTTTGAGAAGAGTGTCGGCCTCCACAGATCTGAGGCGGCCTGCTTCTAAAGTGATCTCTTCTTCACTGGCCTCTGGTTTCATGCCTCGAGCCAAAGCATGAAACAGGCAGCTCTTGCCCTCGCTGTCTATGTTTACTGTCTGGTTGTTGATGTGCAAATCATAATGGCCGTCCGGGTGTTGGGCACTCTTTGGTCTGTAGATCAGTGTCACAGTTTGACTGGTGGCTTTAGCTCCTGGGCTAAGCTCCTGCATCTTGGTAAGTCTGCCATGGCTGTCCTCTGTTAGGATAACAACCTTAGTCCCAGTGGCTTCTGACAGGACTCTGATATCTAGAATGGTGCCTGCAGTCACAGGGTTCCTGATCTTTTCAGCATGTGACTCTGAGCGTTTACCTGCCTCATCGGAAGGTTTATTGTTGGAATTCTGGTCTCCTGCCATGTATGAGATGTATCTGTTGTTCTGTCCAGCTTTGAGTTTTTCCTCTGTTCTGTCACTCTTTAAGCCAGTTCTTACATATTGTCCAATGACGCCATTTACTTTGTCTTGAACATGAGAAACAATGTGACTGGAGAACTTTTGGTCAAACACTTCTACCAAAGCATCAGCCAATAAAGCACTGATGGTGTCGGCCAAGTCCTGCTTGAATTCTTTCAGCATCTCAGCATCTGAAGCAGACAGCTCATTGACCTTCACTTTCTCTGACAAAGCTTTTTCTTTTTTAAATATATTCAGCTGTACATGAAGGTTTGAAAAAAACTTGCTGGAGAGGCCGAGCACTGTACCGATAGCATCTCCTGCCAGTGCTCCCATGTGGACAGTTTGGATGGCTGTCAGAATAATATGTACTTTTCCTTTGGCCTCTTCTTTAGCTTCATTAATCACTGTGGATAAGGAAGAGTTCAGCTTGTTCTGCCAGCTTAGTTCTGCATAGAACGGCTGTACAGCAGTGTTACTTAACTCTGTGAAAATGGCCAGCAGCTGACTCTTTCTGTTCTTGTCCTGCAGGAGATCATGAAGCTGATTTTTATCCTCAAAGTGTGAGAGGATGATGGAGTCTACTAATGAAGCCAAGGGCTCTTTTTCCATGTTGGATTTCACGTTGTTAATAATTCCCTTTTTCACCTCATTTTTTGATGCTGTTCAGTATTTCTTCCAGTATTTTCTCTTCCGCCTTTCCAAGTACATAGGTAATGGCTTCCTCTACCAATTTTTAGCAGTGAGTTTTACTGCATTCTTCATATTTGTCTTTGTGACAACACTTAGCCCAGCTTTAGCCTGTCTGGAGAGAAACTTTGGCAATGCCTTCAGCTGTTTCCCGAATCCCTTAATTAACATTTTACAAGCTTTGAAGCCCTTTGAAATCAACTTTCCAACTCCAAACCCAATGAGAGACACACCTATAGAAATGGCTTTTTCTATAGCCCATGATGTCCAGCTGAATTCTCCAGTCACCATGGCCTCTATGCCAGAGATGCAGTCTGATATTCCTTCAACTATGAGTCCCATGCCGACTTGAGCTAATGTCCCAAATGTAAATGCAGTGAGCAATGTTCCTCCAATAATCTGTAAAATTCCAAGACAGAACACCAGCAGACCTTCCCATGAGAAACGAGGCTTCTCTTCCACAGAAAATACATATTTCAGACCTTGACTGTAGAGGTTGTAGGCTTCCACTTGGAGCTCCTCATCACCACTCGACACCAGGGAGAACATTGGGGATTTTTTGACTATTGCATCCCTCCCTCTTTCTTTGATCTCATCCAGCTTCTTGATGGCCTCACTAATGTTTTTGTCGAAGTAACTCAACATGCTGCACTTGGTTGTTAACTGTTTTTCAAGGCTGGTTTGGTTGCTGTTGGCTGAGTGTGCAGAGGACATTTTTACAAACTGCAGACAGACCAAGGATTGTTCACTGAGATACTTCAGAGACTCCTGTGCCTTCTCTAGATCTTCTCTGGCCTTAGTCAGGTAATCTGCTTTCTGCTGCTTTACAGTGCAGTACGCATGATTGTAAAAAGCTATGGCTGCCCAGCTCTCATCTTGATTCATGGCTTTCTCAAATAGCCTGGCGCTGACGTCCCATTGTTTTTCACTCAGCGCGACATTTCCGAACGTGATGTAGTGATAAATGCTAGAACACGGTGAAGTCTGACTTTGAGACTGACTTTGTGCCAATAACAAATCAGCTTTCAAACTCGTTTGCAATTCATTTCTCTTCAGCTGGTCAATTTCTTCTGACTTTGTTTGCAACCATATCCCCCAGAACTCATTCATGATGGCAACAACAGCTCTTTCCTCTTCTCCATCTGTCTTCTTATAAACATCTTCAAGAGTTTTGCAGTACTCTGAAAACAGGTCCTCTCGCAGTCTCAACTCAGTAACATCGTTCATCATGTGATTTATCTTTTCAGCAGCAAGTCTATCCCTTGATGCTCTTAGCTTCCTCCACAGAAGACACTGTCCTGAAAGACAGGTGTTCCGTGGACGCAATTATCTGAGCAGATCCAGGTTTACCTTTGCGAGCAGTTCGACCAAAAGCCTGGAGTTCCACTCTTGTGTTCTCAGAGAGGAAGGAGAGGATCACAAATAATCCTCCACTGTTGTTCACCTGTTTGGACACTTTTATGTCTGTGCCACGGCCGGCGAGGTTTGTGGCAACAATGACATCACCAGGTAGCAGTTCCTTTTCTATTTTGCTCAAACTGTCTTTGTCGCTGCGGCAGTAGAGAATGATTTCACCTGGGATGCTGCTTTTCAGCTCTTCATAGATCTCTTTGGCTTTGTTGATAGTTTCACAGATCACCAGGGCTGCTCTTCCATCTCTGTATGAATTTGGGGAAATCTGAGTCAAAACCACAGTTTTTATTTCAGATTTCCACTCTTCAGCTGAGGTCTTCAGAGAACCTCTGACCTCAAATAACTTCTTACGGTCAAATGTTGGCATTTTGCAGGCAGACAGATTTGGATATAGCTCCTGCAGAAACAGAATGTCTTCTTTGCTCCCAAGTGTCCCTGTTGTTCCATATATTTTCCCATGGTACTTTTCAAAAAAGGAGATGTTAGACATGTAGTTTGTCACTGTGGAAATTGTGCTCAGTTTGATTTGGTGTTTAATCTCAACAAACTGCTGCAGACCATCCCCCCATTTCTTATTCAGTTCTATTGTACCAGTTGACCTGAAATCCACTGGACAGACGTTGTCGTTTTCCACAACATATTCCCGTCCTTGCTTCAGCAGCATTGCCAGAAAGGCATTCTGAACCCACACTGACACTTTCTTCTCCACCAGATTCTTCAAGAATCCAGGAATGCTGATTTTGTCTTCATTGTTTGTACATGGGGTGTACTGAATCTTCTCTGAGATTAATTCTGCAATGGGCTTGATGAGAATTTCTTCTGAATCATAGAGAGCACAACACAAGCCTTCCCCCCAAGACAAGAAATTTAAGCTCTGGAATGTCCCTGTTGTTGTACGGACTGCGTTTTCTCAGACAGAGCAATCCCTTGTCGTCTAAAGTGTAAACAGTGAAACCATAGGGGACATAGTCCTCAATTTCTTGGAAAAAAACCTACCACAGCATCCTGACTGACAGTTTTCAGTTTCCTCAGAAGTTCATCCTTTTCACTGTTGTAGATATCCTCTGTAAATCCACTTGGCACTGTGTTGGTTTCTTCAGCGATACGTAAAATGTCCATTGGATCATTAATTTCAGTTTCTTCTGTGTCTATTGAGTCAAAGATGGCCCTGAAGAATGAAGCAGGAGGACCCCGTACAAATGTCTGGTCTCCTGTAGACAGGAAGCCGTACTGGCTGACGTGGCCCCAGATCATGGCCAGGATGATGTTCAGGTGCTGCATGCAGACCATGGGGCTGGACAGGTAGGTCAGCTGCACTCCCTGATCCAGCAGCAGGGAGTCCACTTCATCGATTATGATGCACTGATAGCTGCGATCAGGCCTCACATCCTTCATCTCAAATATCTGGCGAAGGTGATCTGCAGCGAAGGCTTCGATAGTGCCATAGACCACGTCCTTCTGGTAGCATTCTTTTCGATCTTTATCTTGGGTTTTATTTGTGTTTGTGTCAGCTGTCAAGCCAAAGTACTTGTAGAAGTCGGTCCATTCTTCTGCATCTCTTTGACATAACACAGAAGAGCTGGACACCACATCTACTTTTTCACCCCTAAGCGCACGCAGCACTGCAAACATTGCTATGACACAAGACTTCCCTTCTCCAGTGCCCATCTCCAGGAGCTTCCCAGTGTCAGACAAGGCCAAGAGGCACCAGCTGATCATTTGGGTGGTTCTGGGCCACCACTTCCCTTTAGCCTGGCACTGGTTTACAGCATTGCATAAGACTGCCAGGACCTCCTGAAGGTCTTGTGTGTCCGTGCTGTGACTCAGATTCCTAGCTCGCTGTACATCTGTGTGGTTTTTTAATTTCACCAGTTTCGATCAGGTTTGTTACATGAGTTACTACACTGTATGATTTACTCAGTGTTTGTTCATCGATGTCTTTCATCTGGCGTATTTCATCAAACAGAGTGTCAAGGCTTTTTTGTTTTCTCATCTCTCAGGCTCTTTTCTAAATGCTGGATCAGATTCTCAGTTCTAGTCGACTCTATGAGTTTAAGGACAGATTGGTTTTCCTCGTCTGTCCATGTGGAAGACACCTGATATGTTGCCATCAAGTGTAAAATCTTCATGATGGAAATACAGTCTTCATCATGATGGTGGTCAGTTAATGCTCCAAGGAGGTTTAAGGTCTCTACGGGGGACCAAAGTCTAAGATTTGAAACCATCTGGAAGAGTTCCTTGGTTTGTGCTTTTGAGTCTTGGAGCTGCACTGCACGGTCAAATAAAATCTCCAAACACCATTTGTCTGCATGAGATGTCCTGTTTTTCTCAGCTTCTGTTTCTCTAGTAACCTCTCTCAGGAGATTCTCAAGAAAGGTCAGAACAAAGACCTCATTAGAAGGAAGTTCCTTTCCAGTAACTTTCTGTGAGATGGTGATGATTTTATTGTCAGTGTTTGTGTCGTTGTTCAGGTTGGTGTGGAGCACCTGAAAAAGAGCCTTAATAAACATGTGTCTCAGTTCCATATCCTCACTTTGAAATTTACCCACGAGGCTTTGCCGGACCTCTGCAGCAAACACCAGGGAATCATTGTCCTTGAGCCTTGAAAGATAATAGGAAGAACTGAGACTTTGTTGTTCAATGATAAATCCACGTCTAAGCTGAGGGTTCCCTGTTCCCATCCCCTCTATGCCGTACTGAAAGTAATCAGAGACAAAGTCACTGATGGTACCATACACAATGTCTGCTTCATAGACCTCCCTGTATGATGCATTTGTTTTCTTCATGTTTGTGTTGACAGAGATTCCAAGGTGCTTGTAGAAGTCAGACCACTCCTTAGTTCGCTCCTCTGAGTGAACATCAGCGCTCAGCACAATGTCCACTTTGTTTCCCATGCAGACTTGTGTGGCTGCAAACATGGCTGTGACACATGGGTCTTCTTCCACACCAACCAGTTGTAGCTCTCCACTCTTCTGAGTCAGCACCAACGCACACCACCGCAGCATCTGCCTCACTGTGGGCCACCAGCCTTTGGTGTCAAAAACTGCTTTGCAGAGCTGAGACAGAGACTTCTGTAGGTCGTCTGCATTCAAGGGATCAGGTGTAAAGGAATCTTTCACAAATGGTGCATCTTTGGGTGCATTTTCTGCGTACTGCAGGACACCAGTGGTAATGTTTTTTATCATATCAATCACAGAATCATCCAAATTCCATAACATCTTTACTTCTGCTAGAGCTGCAGGTAGACTGCTCTCATCTTTCCTTCTGAGAGTCTTTTGGAAATCCTGATGGAATCTCTCAGGGCCAGCAAAGTCCAGAGCCTGGACGAGAGAGCGTCCGGACTCATCCGTCCACTCTGGTGATATGTCATACGCTTGAACCAACTTCAGGACTTCAGTTATTGAAACATCCTCTGCATATTTCTGAGACAGTGCTTTGAGCAGAGTCACTGCCTCCATCGGGGTCCATTGGTTTGTTTGCACAAGTCTGAGGAGCATTTCAGTGGATTCTGAGTGGGTTTCTTTGCCGGTTAGATGTGTGAGTGTGGATAAGAGAAGCTTCAAGCACTGGATTTCCATCTTTAAAATGAACACAGAGGCTCTTCCCACTACATTCTGCAGTGATGATGCGAGGGTGCTCAGGAATTCTATCAGAAAGAGGTTCTCAGTGGAAAGCTGATCTCCAGCCCATTGTTTGGCTATGAGGACTGCGTCACTATCAGAGCTGCTATAGTCAGTGAAAAAGTGCATCAGGTTCAAGTACAGGGCTTGAGTCAGCAGGAGACTCTCAAAAGCATTAGGTGCTGATTGGCTGATGGAGTCCACCAGGGACTGCACCTGATTGGAGATGCTTTGTAGGGGAACTCCCTCGGGGATCTCCAGAGACAGGGCACACAGCTCTGTGATGAACACCTGAGTGTGCTGCAGAGTGCTGAGGGATGGGGGAGCACTGATCCATTCATCAAACAGAAGTTTGTCCAGCACTGAGTGGATCTCCTGCTGCTGATCTGCAGTCAGCTGAGTGAGACTCAGATCTGCAACTGGGGAACTGCATTTCTTAGAGAGGATTTCTAGAAGCTCATCCCTGCCTGATTCATACTTAGCCTCAAACTCATCCAGATGCCACATCTGAACATCTCGCTTGGACTCATATTCTTCTGAAATGTTGCTGCTCTGTTTCTCCTGCTGCTGTTTGGCTCGTTGCTGCGATTCTTGTAGTCTTTGATCCAGTTTTTGTCTCTCCTCTTCTCTTCTCCTCTCCTCTTCTCTCCTCCGTCTCTCCTCTTCTCTTCTCCTCTCCTCCTCCTCCTCCGTCTCTCCTCTCTCTTCTGTCTCTCCTCCTCTCTTCTCCTCTCCTCCTCTCTCTTCTGTCTCTCCTCTTCTCTTCTCCTCTCTTCCTCTTTTTGTCTCTCCTCTTCTCTTCTCCTCTCCTCCTCTCTCCTCATTTGCTCTTGATCCCTGATTGGCTTATTAAAGCAGTATTCACACTCATACATATTATCGGAGCCAACCGGTCTGTAGTATTCACCTCCATTGAACACATGCACATACCGCCCATGAACAGTACTTTGGTATAAATTACTGAAGGATGTGCACGGAGGCAGGACTTTATCACACTTGCAGCATCTCAGGCTGTTGCCCATGTTACATTCTGATGGTACTTTGTTTCCCATTTTTGTTGATTTATTCAGCAGTTAAATGGTGATTTTTGTGGGAAACCTGTGTTTTCCTAAAAGATAAAGACACATTTTAATGCTTTGATTCTTGGTGAAATGGAAACACAAGATGACAATTATGTACAATTTCAAAATTTCATATTTACTATATATGTACTGGGTCGGCCTAGCCCTGACAAGAGAGCAGGGTTTTTATGATTTTAGATTTTAGTTTAGCCTTTCTTATCCCTAATGAGAATTTATTTTTACATCAGACAACAACACGCAGTAAGAACATTCAGTGACAAACAGTACATGCTCAGGCCAGTTCAGTGAGGCCTATTATGTAATGCTAGGTCTGTGGGGATAAGGGTTTTCCCAAAGTGACCTCTAAGTGATCTGTGCCCGCACCCCGAAAGGCAAGTAAGATGGTGAACAGATAGTAAAACAAACTAATGTTTCTTCAAGTCATTTTGGTAATTTCACTCATTTGAACTAGGATGGTTGTTGTGGCACTGTAGCCATCTTGTTGATGATGTAAAAAGGAAGGATACATGCTTCGATCAGTTGTACACATACTTACTTCTTGATCATTCAGCATCATCTTTTTATAAAGCCCCGGTGACACAACCAATTCAACTTTTAAATTACATTTTTTATTTGGCAGACGCTTTTATCCAAAGTGACTTATGTTGTTACATTAGTGACAACATACAAGCATCAATACAACACGAGCTCTACAACTGACAAGACATACTAGGAAGGGCATCAATAAATTCCCCCCAACCGGTCGGGGCAGATGGCCGCCCACCCTGAGCCATGGTTCTGCTCAAGGTTTCTGCCTCTTAAAAGGAAGTTTTTCCTTGCCTGTGTCGCCTACTGCTTGCTCTTGGTGGGAATTGTTGGGCTTCTGTAAATAACATCACAGAGTTCGGTCTACACCTACTCTTTTATGAAAAGCGTTGAGAGATAACTGTTGTTGTGATTTGGCGCTATATAAATAAAATTGAATTGAATTGAATTAAATACAAGTAAAAGCTAATAGCGCGTATGGCATCAATCGGGTGAATACCTAGGGAAGGAAGTAAGAGTTAACCAAAAAAGTACAATCAATACAAAAGAATTGAAGGGGGATAGAAGAAGAAGAGCACAGGAAGTGCATGTTAGAGGTGTTATAAGAGAAAGTGTGTTTGGAAAAGATGAATTTTCAAGCGCTTCTTGATGTTAGAAAGGGACGCCCCCTGCTCTGATGGCATGTAGTAGCTCATTCCACCATCATGGTGTCACAGATCAGAACAGCCAGGACTGAGAATGCTTTGTATGTAAGGGTGGCAGAGCCAGACGGCATTTGTTGGAGAAGCGCAGAGGTCCACAAAGGACGTAAGCTTGGATTATGGAGTTTTTTTATAGAGGTAGATGGGTGCAGACCCAGCAGTCACTCTGTATGCAAGCATTAGTGACTTGGATTTGATTCTGGAGGCCACGGGGAGCCAGTGGAGGTCACACAGTAATGACATGAGTACTTCTGGGCTGATCAAAACAAGAGACACTGCTGCATTCTGTAGCATTTGTAGGGGTTTCACTGCACAAGCTGGAAGACATACTAGGAGGGCAATGCAATAGTCGAGGCAAGAGGGAACAATGGCCTGTAGCTGAAGCTAGGTGGCATACTGAAGGAGGTAGAGACTGATTTTCATTATGTGGTATTGAGCAAAGTGGCACAACTGAGAGTATGCAACAACATGGGCTGAAAGGGACAGCTGGTCATCAATCATGACACCAAAGTCTCTCACCAACCTGGTTGGAGTGATGGTTTGGGAGCCCATTTGTAGTGTGATGTTATGGTGGATAGATTGCTTGACCGCAATGACCAAGAGTTCAGTCTTAGAGAGGTTTAGTTGGAGGTGACAAGCCTTCATCAAATATTTCTAAAACACAGTCCGTGATCTGCGCCGAGACAGTGGGCCAGAGTGACGGGAAGGATAGGTAGAGTTGCATGTCGTCTGTGTAGCAGTGGTAAGAGAAGCCATGCAAGCGAATATTACGCCCCAGTGAGGTAGTGTAAATTGAGAAGAGAAGGGGCCCTAGCACCGAGCCTTGGGGCACCCCTGTGGAGAGGCAGTGGGAGGAAGATAATAGTCCTTGCCACAAAACAATAAAAGGAACACCCCAAGAGGTGGGATTCGAACAACAGGCGTGCTTTGCCCAAGATGCCCATTGCTAAGAGTGTAGCAGGATCTTGTGATTGACTGTGTCAAAGGCAGCTGATAGGTCAAGAAGGATAAGAACCGAAGACTAGGCTGTAGCTTTAGCTGACCTTAGGGCTTCTGTTACAGACAATTTTCCCGGCGTTACAACGACGTTATCGTTACTGGACATTAAATGTGATGCGTTACTATTGATTGAATATCAATAGTAACAGCTAAACAGATATGATGAAGCAGCAGAGATGGTGAGTCAGGAGCGATCCGATGAAAGGTTGTCATTTTCAAAGTGGAGATATAAACACTACTTCAAATTCATTGTGGTCAAAGGCAAGAATGTGCTTGTAATGCAGGGCTATTCAGTCAGAAACACAGCTAAAGACAGACAGCTTTCACTTCAGCTTGTTTGTAACAATGATCTATCAGCTGAACTAGCCTGTGCCTGTAAAACCTAAACACAGCTGCAAAGGATGAGAGACTGAGCAGATTAAAACATCGCGTTTTGCGTGTTTATCCTTATTAAACAGGAGTGTTGGTAAAGTAGGCTATCAGCTTTTTTCTGCACCACGTACTTAACGAGCATAGTTGTTGTCAACGTTGTAGCATCCGCTGATCAGCTGGCCGACGTGTGCGTCTGTGGAGGCGCTCTGCAAACACACCGGAACTGAGAGGCTGCAGGTCGGGCAGGTGAGCCTTGATTGGCGGTGGTACAACGCATGTGAAACTCAACAAAAGATGAGAAGGAAACTATATCACTCTTTAGCTAATTCCATACACTACACATGTAGTTTACCTTTGTTGTCATTAGATTATGCGCTGGGCCACATAGAGGTTGCTTTGGGGCCCGGATGTGGGCAGCCAATTGAATAGGCCTGATGTAATCCATTATGTCCAGGAGCAAAGAGTTTGTTCCGACATCCGTTGTAAGCAACTCTAATTTAATGAAGCATATCAGGATAAACCTCTTGCTGTCTGTCCACGTGCAATAAATATTGAAAGTTATGTCTGTTCTACTCATTTCAACTGACAACGTCCTGCTTTTTTCTTAACAACTTTTTAATGAAAACAATTTTTTCACCTGAGTCATGGAAGCACTGGACCAAACCACTGAGCAATAATCCAGATGAGATAGAACTAATGCCTGTAAGCTCTGTAAAGCAGGAAGATGATGGCATCATCCACTCTGAGTACGAGAGTCAGCCTGGTACGCAACTGCCTGGACACTCTGTAGTTTGAGTACCAAAACCAGTCTCTCGAAAGTCTTCATTACATGTGACGTTATCCACAAGAGGTGCAGAGGGAGGTGTCGCGACCCTGTCCACCCTTGTCTGTGTTACATTATTTTGGCCATCCCTTCTGTGTTCTGATTTTGTTCTCTGTGTCTGGGTTTTGGGTTTCAGTCCGGTCTGTGTGTCTTGTTGGAGAGTCTGGGTTTTTGTTCCATGTCTTTGTTCCTAGTCCTGTGACTTAGTTCATGTTGTAGTATTTGCTTCTAGTTCAGCATCATTTTCGTTTAGTCTGCTTGGTACTCTGGGTTCTAGTTTTGGGTTCTGGTTTAGGTTTTGTATGTTATGATCCCTGTGTTATAGTTGGTCGGTGTTTGTCTGTTTACATGGGTTTCTGTTATTGTCTGAGTTAGATTCTTGTCTGGTATTTTGTTACATGTGTTTTGTCTGTGTTGGTTATTTATTTTGCCCCATGTCTGCCTGTCAAGTGTTCTGTCTGTTCGCTCAGTAATCACCCTGCCTGCCTGCCTCTGTTTCCATGCTGTCTCTTTGCCTGCCTCGTTTACCTTGATCCCTGTCACCTGTGTTGCCCTGTTGTCACACTGCCTCGTTAGTCCATGTGTATATATGCCTGCATAGTCCTGGTGGTAACAGACTGTCTCCTAACAGCAGGCTTGTATGTTAGAGTCAGCAGCACCGGACAGGGGCACTGCGGTGGCGCTGTATACCTCCTTGACATTGGCAGACAGCAGATCCAGGGTCTTGTCTCCTCTGGTGGTACAGATAATGTCCTGTTTTAATATGGCCAGTGTCCTTGAGATTTTGGCGTGGTTAAAAACTCTTAATAACGGACAGCGTCCGGATGCCGTATCTGCAGGTCTGCTACGGAGTGGATGATGTCACAAGCACGCCACCACTGCCGAGGGGGGAATGTAAACAGTAACGGCAATGGCGACTGAGAACTCTCAAGGCAGGTAGTAAGGTCTAAATCCGACGGCCAGCACCTCAACATCTGTGTAAATTTCTGCTTTTGTGGGAACATGTTCTGGGTTACACCATTTGGCGTTTATAAAGACACTAAGTCCTCCTCCCAACTTCTTACCACTCTGTTTCTTCCTATCTGTTCGGGCTAGCAAAAAGCCAGCTAGTTCCACTGAGCAGTCTGGTGTTTTCCCATTCAGCCTAGTTTCAGTCAGACATGACATTGCATTCCCAATACTGCTGCCGAGAGTTCATCCATGTTGTTCATCAGTGAGCGAACGTCCCCATGACGACCGAGGAAGAACAGGGCTTGTGTCTCCACTGACTCCCCGTCTTCTTGTTCCTCACCATCCATCATGCTGGCTCGACATTCTTGCCTTCTTAACGTCACCAGGACATCCTTCGGATATGCACAGGTCAATCCCAAAACTGTAAGAGCTCCTCATGGTGGGCGTAGACATCTGAGTCAGCTCCTGAGAGCTGCGCAAGTGTGTGAGGGATGAAACCACAAGCCATAGCCTTAGAGGGCGGAGCCTATACAAAATAGAACTGCGTGTTTCAAATATTTGGCTTGTTGGATGTTGCTTAGACTAAAGAAGCAGTTAGAAAACATGGCTGGTCACTCTATAAAATATTGATGGGCTGCTCTCTTCATTTTCTTACACTGAATACTTTAAACTAATCAATAAATGGATCAATAGTGCTTTGTTGTCGGAGAGAGAAGATGCTGCTTGTTCTCAGTGGTCAGTGTTCAGGAAGAATGAGAGCAGCAAGCTGCCATCAGCTGATCCACTTCTACCATCAGTCCACTAGATGGCCTCATGGAGCCGATGGAGGATGTTACTGCTCTGCTTCATGGAGATCTAAAGTGAATGTCACTTTGTGAGGCAGCCATGTTTCATCTGGACATTTGGATGATTCAAGAGAAGAAAATAGTTTGTGTGAAACCAGATCACCAGCAGATGTCAGTGGAAGGTGGTGTAGTTTCTAACTGTCACCACCGGAGTGCAATGAAAGTCATCAGTTTTAAACCTCAAAATTTACTGTGTTCCACAACTGATGACGAGTTAACAAACCTGATGTGGAAGCAAAGAGACCAGCCTGGTTCAGTTTTGACTTTAGTTTTTTACAGTGAAGGCGACTCAAAGAACAAAAGGAAACATGCAGTCAAACTGGCTTCTCTCCTGCTGCCCTTTAACACAGCAACGCCTGAAGAGATAACTACTAAAGAAAAACTCTCTCAGACAGTTGAGTTAATAAAAGGTCAGCTACAACCTGCTGATCTGACAGCCAAAGTTGTCAAATATTTCCCAATAAATTACAAATTAACATATTTTATTTTATATTCTTCTACAACAAAATACCATCAAATGACAGATTCTTACTGTAAATTTACAGCCCACCCCCTCAGTCCTTGTGTCTCCTCTGTTCCTCTTTCCTTGTTGTTTGTGAGCTGTCCACTGTCAGTCAGTTCTATATGTGTTGGTGTGGCGCACTGGCTCACACTGCACAAACTGAGCTCTCAAAAACAAGGAAAAAAAGCATTAAAAAGGGGGGGTATTACTTAAAATAAGCAAAATTATCTGCCAACTGAACAAGTTTTTTGGAATTAACTAGCAGGTTAAGGCCAAAAAAACTTGAAACAAGTGAAATTCTCTAACATAAAAGCCACCTGGTAAGAAGAAATATCTTGTCAGACAAAAGACAAGTGTATTTTGCCTTCAATTAAGATAATTAATCTTACTAAGATTTTAGTTTTTGCAGTGCACCCGAGCCTACCTACACACCTACAGCAAGCTCTGTCCGGTCTCCGCCAGATTGTCCTTTCACCTTTGCAGTAACTCTATGGCCGGCTCAGTATTTAGTCTTTGAAATTGCCTTTTCTTAACCGTTGATTAATTCTGTGTGTTTTTGTCCTGCTTCAGCTCATTGCTCTTGGCTTTGTAGACTTTTGAGCGCCAATCTTCCCTGAGCTCATTTTTTGGATTCATGTCTCACCTGTCTGCCTGCTTTCCACTTCTGCCTTTTAGAACGCCACTATCACATTTGGGGGTTTTTTCAGTCAACTTTTGTGTTTCTGAATCTAAATTGATGTGACGTGTCTGCTTCTAAATCCCAGTGCACTAAGCAAAACATTTC
Organism: Lepomis macrochirus; assembly: GCA_024633595.2. Lineage (NCBI taxonomy): Eukaryota > Metazoa > Chordata > Actinopteri > Centrarchiformes > Centrarchidae > Lepomis > Lepomis macrochirus. Next base: position 29,960,948 of record JALXJV020000022.1, on the reverse strand, counting down.
ACTAGTTGAATTGCTGCTGTCTTTAAGTTACACTAAACTTTTATTTTATAAAGTGCAGCTTTCTCATCTGGGTGTCGAGCGTTCTGCTGAAAAAGTGTCTCTGCTTGTTGCTGGTAATAAACAGCTCGTTGAAAAGAAGAGGTTTATCGTGCCTGAACCACAGCTCACCCTGATATCATGTCTATAGATATTAGGGATCCTCCTACTTAGGGCAACAACCCTGCATTAATTTGAAACCATTTCCTTTGTCACTCTGTCTTCTTTTAAATCAGACATTTATCTGATATGAATACTTTTAAAAAGTTTAAAGAAAAAGATCAGACTCACTCAGCCTGTTCCTGTGAATGTCATCAAGTCAGCAGCTTGTTGGTGTCTCGTTTAAGTCTGTAAAAAGTGAGGCTTGCTCATTTATATTATGGTGACTCCACCCATAGAGTCCATGGGCCAGAACAGATATCAGTTTTTTCAAAAGAAAAAAAGAATTAATAATAAAAGTAAGCAAAATGATCTGCCAACAGAAGAAGAATATTTCACTTGCTATTTAAGGACAAAAAAGCTTGAAACAAGTGAAATTCTGTGATATAAAAGCCGCCTGGTAAGAAGAAATATCTTGTCAGACAAAAAACAAGTTTATTTGGCTTCAATTGAGATGATTAATCTGACTAAGATTTAAATTTTTGCAGTGTATACTGAATTGCTTTTAGGATCGATTTAAGTAGATTAATATATGAGCATTTCCACAGTGTCATGACTCTCCAGCTGTGACATGGCTGGAGTTATCAGTATAAGTATGAATGTGTTTTTGTTGTTCCTTTTTTGAGTGTGGCTGGCTGGTGTGTTTTGGTTTTCCTGTGGCTCTGTCTTCCTCTCTCTCTTGCTGCTCCCTCTATTTTCCTGTCCTGCAGGTTGTAGCAGTGGGCATGGCATGTAGTGTTTCCTGGGGTTGGTTCAGACACCTGTTTGGCAGGCTAAGTGACACACCTGATTCGCATCATGCCTATCAATTTACAAGCCCTGCATTTCTCTTCGATGCCCATCAGATTATGTTGAGCATTGAAGGTCTCAAGCCAAATTCCAGTGCTGAGCCACATGGTCGGAACCCATTTCTCTACATCACTGCCTGCCTGCCATGTCGTCCAGCCACCTGGAGAGTTTAACCCTGCCTTTGCTCAAACCATTCTGAAGTTACTGTTTTTTAATAAAGTGTTTAAACTTACTGCCAATCTCTAGTCTGGTTTTTGGTTCAGTCTATCAATTTTTGACACACAGAATCTTGATGCAGAGCTGCGTTTAAATCTGAATTGATTTAAAAGGTGTCGGTTTATCCCCTCCTCTGCGGTGTAACTGGGTCACTGGGCTGCTTGTCGTCACAGAAACAGATCATATCATTGTGATGTTTATTCTGGCTTCAGTAACATTACATTCATTTAGCTGATGCTTTTATCCAAATGACTTGCAATTGCTATATACACTCACTGGCCACTTTATTAGGTACACCTTGCTAGTACTGGGTTGGACCCCCTTTTGCTTTCAGAACTGCCTTAATTCTTCGTTTAAGGTGATTTGAGCTTAGACGTGAGGTCCTGCTGGAAGCCATCAGGTCCTGCTGGAAGCCGCCATCAGAAGAGGAGTACACTGTGGTGAACACGCATGGTCAGTCACAATACTCAGGGACGCTGTCACGTCAGTGAACAATGCTCAGTTGGCCCAAAGTGTGCCAAGAAAATATCCCCCACACAATTACACCACCAGCCTGAACCGTTGATTCAAGGCAGGATGCATCGATGCGCTCATGTTTTTTACGCCAAATTCTGACCCTACAATCTGAATGTCGCAGCTGAAATAGAGACTCCTCAAACAAGGCAACATTTTTTTTAATCTATTCTATTGACCAGTTTTCTGTCATCTCGAACCAGTCTGCCCATTCTCCTCTGACCTTGGACATCAACAATGCATTTTTGACCACACAACTGCAACTCACTGGATATTTTCTCTTTTATGGACCATTCTCGGTGCGTGAAAATCCCAGTAGATCAGTTGAAGTACTCAGATATTTCTCCTGTCATAAAATGTTTATAAATGTTGATATTCAAGTTTCCTGTAATTAACTTTAAATTAACTGATATGTAACCGTAAATTACATTTTATCTTCCCATATTTTAACTAATATATTTAATTTAATTATCTGTTAGCAGTATGAAATTCCTAACACCTGTGAACCTTGAACTTCAAAGTGATTAAGGTGAAATGTGACTGTTAAATGAGGGTTTATGCACAGGGTCTACTAATGTGACTAGTCTCTCTCATTCTTTTGGTTTTACATCTGATTAAACCACAGACTGGTTAACTTTCTGATATTTTAACTTCAATTCAAATTTCATTTTTAAAAACACAACCTACCAGCTGTAGGGTTAGCCGGTCGACATGCATATATTTACTGACTTAGGTATAGGCACTAACTAATGTCATGGTTGAGGTTAGGGAAATTGCCTCGGAGAGGCTGTCAACTCCTTAAATAAAAACATCACTAGCTACCTAGCTAGTTAGCGACCGGAAGCACTACTCGCGCATCCGGTCACCCGGGGGCGTCACATACACACTTACCTGGGGGCGTCAACTATACACGCAAAATCGTTGTTTTGCGTACTATAGACACGGCTTTTCCAAAGTCTGTATATGTGACGCAAAAGCATGAGAACAGGCTGCTACAAGGCGCCTACAATGGGCATCAGAACTGGACCACGGCACAGTGGCAGAAGGTAGCCTCGACTAGAGCTTGGATTCTCTGCCCGAGCCCGACCCGGCCCGCGGATCGGGCCGATATTTCCCGCCACTATGTTCGGGTCGGGTCGGACACGGGCAGAGAATCTAAGCTCTAGCGACGCCCCCGGTTATAACGCCTACGTAATGTTTTAAAAATGGTCGGGTTTAAATCGGGCTCGGGCTCATAATTACAGTTAATGTGTTGGGTCGGGCCGGTCTCGGACACAACGTGCACGGGCTCGGGTCGAGTCGGGTTTGATTTTTTGGGCCCGATCTAAGCTCTAGCCTCGACTGATGAATCCCGTTTTCTTTTAAATCCCGTGGATGGCTGCGTGTGTGTATAACGCTTAACTGCGAAACACATTACCATGCACTATGGGAAAAAGGCAAGCTGGTGGAGGAAGTGTGATGCTTTGGGCGATGTTCTGCCGGGAAATCTTGGGTACTGCCGTTTATGTGGATATTGCTTTGACATGTACCACCTTCCTAAGCATTGTTGCGGACCATGTACACCCTGTCATGGAAACCTCTTTCAGCAGGATTATGTGCCACAAAGAAAAAACAACTATTTCAAGGTGTTGACTTGGCCTTCAAATTCCCCAGATCTTCGTCTTTCTGCGAGATAACACAGCACACCTTCAGAGGTCTAGTAGAGTCCAGTGGCCATATTATAAAAAAGTTCCTATCTTAAGTCTGAGTCTAAGACAGGATTTTTCTCAATTTGGTATTGCAGAAGAAAATCCTAACCAAAGTTAGGGTTGTTTTATCTTTAGTCTATGGGCTTTTGCTGAGTAACACTGCTGTGGGACCAGATGTCTTCAATTAAGGTAATGTTAATCATGTCAGCCACATGCGCAAAATGGGAATGGAAGTAAGGAAAAGAGTCTTTTCACCTCACTTGAAGACATGTTTCCTATCCTCTCAGTCCTGGTCTTGACTGGTGCGTTAACCGGACCGCTCACATAAACAGAATTACACACGGTGTGATTACTACTTGTGGCAGCTGAGGCGACTGCTGAAAATTAAAAACTAAAATCTTTACAAAAACAACAGCTTACTTTCATTTTCATTGCCAGGAGTCGTTGGCCCTGGCACTTTCCCGCTCGGGCCCTCTTTAGAAAGAGTTGCAGCCTTGCACCTCACGCCTCCAGGGCCGATACAGCCGCAGTCTTGTTTTTAGGAATTGATTACTGATGAGCCACAGTTGGGACACTCAGCAATTGCAATAAGCCAGAAGCCAGAGCGACACGCCCAACACACACAGTATTGTATCGGTATTTTAATTTAACACTTTTCAAAGTTGAAAAGGCACTAATTTCATAAAATGACCCGTTTGATAGATGAGTTGCTCTTGTCAGCTTCAACAGAAGATGCAGGGCTCTATGCAAACCATTCCCCCCCAAGGAGAACATGTGCTCCTATATGAAAAGATTAGGAGCACACAAAGAAATTTAGGAGCAGCGAAATGTGTTAAAGTTTAATTCACACTAAGTTTAACAAACTATTCATTACATACATTTATCGTATGTGTGTGCTCCTTCTCGTTTTGTTCAACTATGGTATGAAACCACTGGAGGACAGGAGGTGACCACTGTATGTGCAACTTGACACCGGCCTTAACATTTTATTAAAGCTATTTTAAAAATTGAAACAGATGTTTTTAAAATTGGAAACCTTGAAAACAGCTTTTAAAACACTGATCAGTCATCAGGAAAAAAAACATTACTGTCACTGATGCAGTTTTTGAACGGGGGAGGGATTCATGAAACACCAGCAACACCAACACAACCACACACGCCACACCTGATGGAAACAAGACTACTGAACAGTATTACAAGAACTTTACTAAAACAGATTTAATTTTACTATAGTGTCATTTGATGCAATAGTATACTAAACAGCTCACCAATTAAAATAAATTCCAGTTGGAAAAAACAGCAGTTTGAGGTAGGAGGTTGTAGTTACTCGCCCTTTGTGCTCTTAAATCATTTATCCCATTCACACGTAATGATAGCAGAATATAATTAGTTTTTTTGTCACGCCCTCCCCTGCTATGACCTAACTGGTGTGTAGTGTGAGACTGTTTTGTTTTTGTTCCCTTAGTGTGGCTGCAGTTTTTGTTTTGGCCACTGTTCCCTTCTCTGCCTCACCTGCAGGATGCTAGAAGGCATGTCAGCTGCGAGGGGAGCTGATTACTCACACCTGCTCATGATTTGCACTCCCTCGGGTTCCTGCCCTGTTTAAGTGACGGCCTGACATCCTGTCTTCGCCGGATCGTTAAGTCGTTTCAGTACGTCTTGGCTACCAGCTCGCTAGGTTAGAAAAGTACCTAAACTCTGCCTTTTTGTGTTTTTATTTACTAATCTCTGTCTCCTGTGTTCAGGACCTCTTCCGGACCCGTCGGGCAGCCAACTCTCCCTCCCCAGCTCCTGGATCTCAGGCACCAGCCCACTGCCTGCCCGTTTCTCGGACTGAATCCCCTCAACCTCCCTCGCCTGCCTGTCCTACCTGCTCCGTTCCCCGCAGCCACCACCAGCTCCTTAGTTACATAAATATAAGAACCAGCTCTTGTCTCAAGTCTATTTCTGGGTCTTATCTGAAGCGTGACATTTTTACAGTCGCTAGGACTCATTTCCCAATACTTAGATCACTTTTTCAAAACGCTTCACACAGTTCTCCAAACCAACTATCCGCTCGGCACAGCAGTTCATTTCACTTTCAAAATGCACTAAAACTACCAAATCACTTCATACAAGTCTCAAATCAACTCATTTTCCAGAACACTTGCAAAGGTTGACAGACAACAAACACACTTTGTCACCCACAAAAGAATGACCTAAAAAACACTAACAACATTTAGGACTATACAATGTTTAGTTGTGTAAAACAAGGACATATCTCTGTTAATTCACTGCAATATATGTTACTGGAATGAATCAGACATGATGCTTCAATATATTTTATGTCTTTTATTTTTATTTTTTTGCATAATTCCAAAATACAAGAATTTGTATACACTATCCACTGATACAGAAACAATAGTAATGCTAATCTACTCGGGCTTGTCCATTTGGCCACAGGTTCTCATCCACATCACAACTTATGTCAAAAAAAAACAATCTTCTGGCATGCCTGATCCATCCCTGGCAATCTTTATTGCGTCCAGGAGGGAGCCTTTATGACTTTTGATCTTCATATTATTCTTCTTCCACCATCCATACTGTGACAGTTTGATTCAGGGTTTATTTATTTTCAGGGTATATGCAGGAATCTTGAAGTAAAATTCAATACCTTTTTAAGACCTTTTCAAGACCTTTTCAACATATTTTAAGACCGCAGCGCCACTGTGAGCTAACCGATCAAATCAGCCACACGCCTTTTAAAAGGGACATTTGAGTTTCTAAAAGGAATTTAAATATATTTATAAAATGTTGATTACCTATATGTCATCAGGTTGTAACGCCACCTAAAAATTGAAGCATTCACCAACTTTCTCAGTTGCCTATAACAGCCTGTATGAGGCAACAGTTTTCTTTTTGAAGGACTGGTTAGATTTTTCTGCAAAAAGCAGCTGCCTTACAAAAGCTATGACGTTTATGTAGCAACATTACAGCAAATCATGTGAAACACAGTGTAAGTTCACAGTGTACAGTTGGTTTAAACTAGACAATGTGAGCTCGCCTGCAATGATTTGTGACAACTTTAATCGACCACTTGATTAATACAACAAAATTCAAACAGACCAGCAGGGAACAAAGATGAAGAGAATAAACTGAGTGATGAATCACATAAGTACTGAAGGCGGTGTAGCACAGACACAACCTGGAGCAGGAACTCTTCTAAATGACTGGATTAGTATAATAATATAACATTAAATTAAAAGTATAATGTTAATTTAATAGTAAACTGTAATTTTGGCATTAATATATTCATTATGTTATGTTCATTCAATATAATTTCATATAATAGAATATAACTTACGACTAGTTTAATATTCAAATTCCAGCTGTTTCAGTTTGGGTTGTTTTTTATTCATTAACTTTGTGCAGAAAGACGCTCGAGGCTCCCTGAGAGTCTCCAACCTTCATTTCAGGCTGCTGACTCGTCAATAATCAGAAGAGTTTCTGCAGAACATTGAGTTCAACATTTATAAAGTTTGTTGCAGCACATTAAGCATTTTTTAAATCCCGCTCCATCCAGGCTGTGATTGGTCTGTTCACAGTGACACTGACGAGAGCGTCTTTATGAGAAGTTCAACGTGTTTCAATAAAAGTCAGCGATTTAGCTAAATACCCAGCTAACGTTAGCCAAACCCACACGCTCCCTGGATTCTCCCTGTTGTCTTCTGTCTTACAGATTCAGCTGCTGGCGGCACGTCTCGCTCTTGTTTTTCAGGAACGGGGTTGTTCAAGTGGCCACAGAGCGACCGGCCACCCGGGTTAATCCCTTTACTCCTGATCGCCACTCCGACTATGTTTTGGACGATTAGCACTGAGGGTCCAGCGGGGAGGGAGATTATGGTCGGTTGTACTCGTAAATCTTTTTCTGGTTTGCACAGATCTATTTTTTGGGGCGTTTAAAAGAGAAACAGGGGCTCAGTGGATCCCTGCGCCGGACGTTACAGAGACGAATCACAGTCGCTGCTCTCTGCCTGTCGAGTGTTTTTGGCTGTGCGCTATAAATAAAAACGTTCACCGACACTTTTAGCAGACTAACTTTGGGGCAAACAGGATTTTCACACTGAAAAAAATATCTTCAAAATTTAATACCTTGTAAAATGGCGATTAAGACTAATACTTAATACTTTTTAATGGCCTTAATTTTCGCAAAATTGATTTATCACCTTTCAAGACTTTTTAAGACCCCGCGGACACCCTGATTTTTGGGGTGCCAGTCAGGTCTCTCTCCTAACATATAAGATACTACTGTTTGTTTTTTTGTTTGCTTCTTAATCAAATGCCACAAGGGACCCATATATCAAAATATGGACCCCCCCACGTTGAATGACCCCAACAGTACAACGAACCACACACAAGTTTTTTTAAAGCACAACATCTTGTATTGGGATGTTGCACACACCAAACAAAAACCACAATACTATGCAATGTCAAAAACAAATTGTCCTCTCAGGGTAGTCTCTCAGTAAGCAAAAAAACATAAAATCAATCTACAAAAGCAAAAGATATTGTCTATTCCAAAACCACAAAATAGTGTCTTTCGGTTCATTCAATCTTCCAGCAAAATCAATAACTCAATCACACAATAAGGTTCAAATGACAACAGACACACACAAAAAGAAACCAGCTGGGCAACAAAGGAAAAAAAATGCTTTGGCTGACTTACGACCAGGCGGTCTACTGGCAAAAGATCCTGGTCGGGGCTTTTGGTGATGGTGTTTGCTGTGGTAAAATGCCGGTGTGACAGTTTAACTGGTGGCAAAATCAACTGGTGATAGTTCCAGATGTGTCGGCAGGCGTGGCTTGAGGGACCCTTGCCTGCTATCCAGGAAATACGTTCCGACCACCACTGTCACCTACGTATAATGTACAATTATAAAAATATATGCTTCTGAATTAAGTTTGTAGATCACTAACCTGTACGCGAACTCGCAGCGATCTCTCCAATCTGCAAACTAACGTTAGCGAAGCGAGGACCATAGGGACACAGGTGACTGTGTCAATGCCTGTTCAAAACTCTACAAACGACAATAAATCGTCCAAATGTTCATGTTGTCTGTCTGTTCTTTGTCCCGGTCGTGTGCAATGTGACTGTACTTGCATAGGCTACAGTCCGTACGGGTAACCGAGGTTTTTGTTGACGCCGCAGACCGAACACAGTGTGGAGACCGCTGTCAGCTGCGCAGTGCGCCCAGATTGAATTGTGATAGCGCTTCGTACCATCGATCATGTTTATATCCCACTTTTTGCAGTCCTGAACAACGTTGTCATGTCAGTCTTGCATTTGCATCATGTGTCGTCATTTCACCTCACGTCGCGTTGTTTTTAGAACGCTTTCATACAGCCTGTAAGTCAAAAAGTCTGCATGTCTACACTCCACTCATAAGCAGCGTGGAGTTAGCTGTGCAACCTGTGCTACTGAAGCCTACGCCCACATTACTTGTGATAGCCAGCAGATGTTGTAGGCATCGTTTATGGTTTACATGCCTCCTATCTTGTCATTAAGACCTGCCCAAATCAAATCTTTAACACATGCAACACACTAGCTGTGGTGTAACAAAGTTTCCATGCCAGCAAGGTGCACAATATTAAGGTGCAATGCAAGCACCAGGTCGCCTCACACTAGTAGCCAGTGACCCATTGCTGTGACTGAAGGACGGACAACAATCATGATTAGCCACAGCTGGGAGAGATCATCTGTAAAACAGAATATATTCCACGAACAAGGACCGGTTCTCCTTGAGATACATGATCTATGGAAATGTAATTCAAATATATAAGAAATGCCTCGTACTCCTGATGGTGTCATGGCTTGGATTTGAGTTTGATAACACTTAAAGATTACTCACAATGAGTGTCCAGTGTCCCTGGTGGCAAACAGCTCCAGCAGCCACATCATGCTTTGAAAGGTCAAGCTAACAAACAAAACAACAACACAAAACCTAAAACACATTACACAAACATCTCAATATCAGATAGAAAAAAACTTGAACAATAAAACATCCTACTCACCCTTCTGTAACATTTCTGAAAGCCCTTCCAACCCTTTAATTGTATACGCAACAATGATCCTAGCCCCCGTTCGTCGTCCCAAAATAAATAGGTATGGATTCACAACCTATGAGTTTAACCTGTTATCCACTGTTTTTTCCCAACAAAGAATTATCATTCAATAAGTTAAAAATAAGTACTTCAGTCTCCAACTCCTTTCCTGGGGCCAGGTCCATCAAATTTTCCGCATATACTTTGTATGTCCCAGCCTTGGACCATATTGTCTCCTTGCGGCCTCCTGCCCAAATGTCTCTGATTACTGTAAAATATCAATTACAGTCAGTTACTTGTAAGATGCATAATGTAGGGTGTACTTTGTGCAAGTTTACTTACACATGTCTGCATCCACTGAAGCTGCCGCCTTTGGACCTGCAGATGTCTCTTCAGCTGTGGAATGTGTGCTATGTATGTGTGGATGTTGTGATGGACCAGCCAGAGGAGAAGGCTCCAATAATTTCATCAGTTTGGCAGGGATCCTCTCCTCTGGCTGGACATAATGGGTTAAGTGGTCAATGTTTATCTTGGATTTTGTTTCCCCCCCTTGATTGACACGAGGTCAGCACTTTTCTCCTGGAGTTAAATGATTTTTAACGGCCCGAGCATGTCTGCCTCCAGCTTGCCCCCTTTTCGCTGCTCCTGCTGGACATTTTTCTGGAGGACCAGATCACCCACTTTGAAGCAGTCCTCATGGCCCCTCTCCTGGTTTCTTTTGCGGACCTTGTCCTGGCTTCTCTTAATGTTGGCCGTGACTTCGGCACGAATGGACTCCATCTTATGCAGGCCTACACAAGTCTCCTCCTTACACAGAAGGCTGCTGACTTTGTCCTCAGTGACCTGCCACAAATTACAGTTAAAAATAGGACATGACTAGGGAACATACATACTCTTACCTCATTCTCTTTTGGCACCTCAGAGGGATACCTCGCTTCCCTACCAAACATCAGAAAATACGGACTGTATTTTGATGTCAGTTGTTTTTTTGTCCGCAAAACTATGTTTGAGAGCAAACATAGTGGACTGTAGGAACTGGTCCCAGAGTTTGGGGTGATCAGCCACCATTTTGTTCAGGGACCTCAAAATGCAGAAGACAAGTTAGGTTCACATGTATAATAAAGCTTATCTTGTAGGAACATATCAGGCCTTACAAACCTCTGTATCGTTCCATTGAGTTTCTCCACAAGCCCATTGGTCTGTGGGTGGTAGGGAGAGCAGAGGCTCCTTTCTCTGCCCAACTTCTCACATAAACCATAGTTGACCTTCAAAATGAAATCATCACAGAAACACGAAATATTCAGCATTACTGTACCTGGATGCAGAACTCTGAGCCCTGGTCTGTTAGCAGTCTTTTAGGTGAACCAAATTTGTAAAAGAAATCAAGTATACAATTTGTCACCTCTACTGCTGTTTTGCTTTTTAGTGGGTAGGCTTCTGCCCATTTGGTGAAATAATCAATCATAACACATATGTACTGATTACCACCATCTGTTAGTGTGAGTTTACCCACCAGATCCATCCCAACTAGCTCAAGAGGCTCTGTAACCTGAGGGAAATAGGGAGAATGGACATGAGATAAATATCACTGACATGTTTAAAAGAGATTCCATTGTGTCCTTTACCTCTATTGGATTGTAGTGTGCTTTTTCTTTAATATTTGCCCTCTTTAACTGGCACTGTCGACACTGAGCAACCTAAAATAGTCAAATATTTAGCTATTATGACAATGACTAAAAACATTTGTTCAGTGTCACATCCATCACAGGAATGCACATAGGTGAATGAATTAGTAGGTATAACTTGTGTCAGTCACTGAATGCTTATTCCACCTCAACATTTTGCACACCAACTCACCCACTTACGGATGTCCTCCTCCATTCCAGGCCAGTAAAAGCGTGGAATTAATCAACACCACTTTTGCAAGGTGCTCAGACTTGTTTTTCTTGTGCCTGCAAATGTAGTACAGGTCTCCATCTGGTGTTTCAATGACATAATGTTAGATTTATTGGAAGTTGTACCATGGATGATTATTTTCATCAGTCCACAAGGCATGCTTCCTTACCCTTTATCCTGAAAGTGTCAGCTCTTCTCTTTATCACGAACCTCTCCTTACTGGTTAATCCTTCAGGATAGCGGTTATGGAGTTTGAGATCCAACACCTCACGAACGATTTTTGGATCCATCTTTTTGATCCTGTCTCCACCAACTGTATCTCCACCTGTCTCCTCTACCTCCTGCTTTCCCTAACCTCTACACACAGACACAAATACAGGAAAATACACACAGAAAAACAGACACGACAACCCTACAGAACCTCTCTCACAAACACACCTCAATTACTCACCCACTATCACTCACACAACCACTCTGTCCCAATCAAATCTCAGTCAAGCACTAACACTAAATTATCTCTCACTCGCTGTCTTCTTACTATCTAATCTTGCTATCTGCTCATCCAACCTACTCAAAAACCAAGTTGTGACATGCAACTCACTCTTATATAGTCTACCCCACACCACTGATTTCAGCTGCTACACCTGTGCATCCAGCTGTCCTGTTTGAAATGAGTTACATTCATGCCTGATTTGGATAAAATACTTTGAAGAACAATCTTAAGGAAGCCTCACTTGATCTAGTGATGATTTCTTCTTTTGAGTATTACTTTTTGGGCTTTTTGCCTTTAAGTAGTAAGAATAGGCTAAAGAAAGTAAATGTGGGAGAGAGGGGGATGGATGACAAAATGTTTGACAAGGATCTAACGTTTTTTTCTTTTTGGGTCACTAGCTACTAATGTGAGGCGACCTAGAGCTTGTATTGCATGATGAACCTGAATATTGTGCACCTTCTTGACATGTGGAAACTTTTTGACATTTTTGTTGTTACACCATAGCTGGTACGTTGCATGTTTTAAGGACTTAATTTTGGTGGGTCTAAATGATAACAGGATATGAACAATGTGAAACATGACCAGTGGACGATAGCCAGTTCTGTAGCCTAAGCTATCACAAGTTTGTTGGGCTGTACTTCATTGCTTGAATATATGAGTGGGGGGTTGGGGGTCCACCCCCAGAAAATGTTGACCTAACCCTTATTGTGCAAATAAACTGTTCTCCAAGCATTTTAAGTTGTGGTTTAACATTTGTTGTTGCAAGCTTTCTAAACATTTTAACCAATGCTTTCAAATGATGATGGGGACAAAATCAGCCAGTTTAGATAGTGCTGGGAGCTTATTTGCACAGCTGATTCCACGCTGCTTACGAGTGGAGTGTAAACATGCAGACTTTTTGACTTACAGGCTGTATGAAAGCGTTCTAAAAACAACACGACGTGAGGTGAAATGACGACACATGATGCAAATGCAAGACTGACATGACAACGTTGTTCAGGACTGCAAAAAGTGGGATATAAACATGATCGATGGTACGAAGCGCTATCACAAGTCAATCTGGGCGCACTGCGCAGCTGACAGCGGTCTCCGCACTGAGTTCGGTCTGCGGCGTCAACAAAAACCTCGGTTACCCGTATGGGCTGTAGCCTATGCAAGTACAGTCACATTGCACACGACCAGGACAAAGAACAGACAGACAACTTGAACATTTGGACGATTTATTGTCGTTTGTAGAGTTTTGAACAGGCATCGACACAGTCACCTGTGTCCCTATGGTCCTCGCTTTTCGCTAACGTTAGTTTGCAGATTGGAGAGATCGCTGCAAGTTCGCGTACAGGTTAGTGATCTACAAACTTAATTCAGAAGCATATATTTTTATAATTGTACATTATACGTAGGTGACAATGGTGGTCGGAACGTATTTCCTGGATAGCAGGCAAGGGTCCCTCAAGCCACGCCTGCCGACACATCTGGAACTATCACCAGTTGATTCTGCCACCAGTTAAACTGTCACACCGGTAAGTAGTTGGTTGTGTTCTGCAGCGGGAGGCGATGAATTTTGCAGAGTGATGTGGGATGATATAAGCAGTATCGCGGCCGACGCTTGTGTAGATGATTAAACGATTTGTCAGGATTATACTACCTTGTTTTAAACACATTTGACTCACACGAAAAAGAGTCGTTTTCACTCCACCGCAATCACGCTCTCACTGCTCTTGGCCCCCTTTCCTCTTCCTCTTTTGCTCTTTTATTCACGGGGAGGATTCCCCTGTGGCTGTAACGCAAAGCGAATCAGAGCGGGTGGGCGGTATCGGCGGGCCTCACAAGGGCGGTACATTCTGAACAGGTTGTCACAATACGTATTCCTGGCCCCCTCCCAGCCACTCTTCTTCCTCTTTCAGCCTCTTCTCTATTTCTGGCTGGGTCCATGTTTACATCACAAATGCAAAACTACTCAGCAGTTGTCTCCTTTTGTAATGAAACTGAAAGAGTAACACCTGTGTAGATGTTCATCAACCATGAGAATCAGCTGTGGTCGGTCCAATTGTTTTCATAGTATTTAATATTAGGATTTACAATATATTTCATTAAAATATTACTGTAAAATTATAGCAAATTGCTGTCTTATTCATTTTTTATTATGTTATTGTTTTGAACTTAAGTTTAACAGTTTTGAAAACATTTTGTAAGCATGCGTAAATTGTTCTGTAAGTACACAGAGTTTTGGCGGTTTTTGTGTCGAAGTGAGAAAAGAATTAATGTCATTTGAAAGATGTAGTCATTGAATGCATTTTGTGCCAAAGCAATGATAACTGATCATCGGTTTGGCCCACATATACCTCTGTTGTGCTCACTGTGTGAAGAGTTTTGAAAAAGTGACCTAAGTATTGGGAAATGTGTCCTAGCTGACTGTAAAAAACTGTAAACAGCCCTGGATTCAGAAACCAAAATGAAAATAAAATTAGTGGTACCTTATTTCAAAAATGTGTCTCTGAGTAGTTATGTCAACTTCCTCCCAAAAAACAAGAAACTTCTCCTTAACCTGCAAAATGGCACAACTTGTTAATCCTGTCAGTGCCAAATACAAACTGCCATCTTTTTTGGGTTTTTACAGCAGCTGGCATCCATTGAGGCCACCTTCAGGCACCTTCAGGCTTTATTTACCCTTTGCTTTCATTTGAAATAAATCCGCCTATCTAATCCAGTCGCCGTCAGAAAAACAGATATCTATTTCCTACCGTCCACACTCTCTCCGTACTCCAATAAACTTTTTACTGTATTATCTACCTGTCCTATTTTTTTAACTGTTTTATCCTTTCTTGTCTTGCCTGAGTAAATTTCCTGCATGGTGTAAGAATATGTTCTACTGTTTCAGCCTCCTGACATTGTTCACACATTCCTGTAGGATCTGCTCTTTCTGCTTCGCTTCTCTGCTTCTTGATGTGCCTACTCTGTGTTGGATTGCATGTAAATGTCTCCCTTTTGTTACGTTATCCCAGCTCTGTTGCCATTGTTGATTTACACTTTTCCACACTATGCTTTTCCCCTCTGATTTTGATCATTGAATGTTCACTTTAACTATTCACTATCTCCTTTTTTAACTACTTCTTTTGCCAACTTATCTTTCTCATTTCCCTGAATTCCTGAGTGTGCAGGGACCCACAAAAACATGACATTTTCCCCCTGCCTAGCTGTTCTTGAGTTTATAAATAAGACTTCATGCAGCAGGTCCAGGTGACTCCTAGCTGTACTTGTCTTCATGCTTATAAGAGCTTACACAGAGTCAGTGCATATTAATATTTCAACTTTTTTAGTTTGTCTTTTCACATGTAACTCTGGATTCTGTACTAAATCTGTCTTAATTACCCACAGGTCCTGACAATAACACAGTTTGCTCAGAATGGCTTAACACAGCACACATCTAGTTGTGGAAACAGGAAAAACACACACTCACACCCAAACCTGTGACTCTGGCTCACAACATATTTCAGGTCAAGCTCTCAGCCATTTCACTTTTTTACTTTTCACTATGTTGCTGAGTAAAAAACATGTCCCAAAGTCTTAACCCCCAATGATGCAGCAGTGAATACAGTTCCAGTTCAGCCCCCCCAGTAACCTGCACCACCCAGTGAAGGAATACAACAGAGGAAGACGCTGTAGCTTTCAGCTCACTTTATTAAGACAGAAATATTTCACACTTAAGGTTACATGTAATTCAGGCTATGATTAAAGAGCATTGTCCAAAGTAACACAGTAACACAGTCTATATAGTAAAGTTCCCATTAATATATCTGTAGCACTTGTAGCTAAATTGAATCCCTGAATCAAACATCTGACACCATCTGTAAGATGAAGCCTGAGCTGCTGTAGACTCAGAGCAGGGGCTCAGAGACAAACAGGATTTAGGAAAATGAGACCTGGATGCAACCTGGTTGATCTGAAGGTAGCAAGATCACTTTATGGTGGAAGAATTCACCAAGTGAACGGATCTTTGTTAAGAGCGTTCCTGCCATCCAAACTGTGTCTGGGATTTTATCAGGTCTGTTTCTCCCTCTCTGAGCCCCGCCTCTATTCTCATCATCCAATCAGCAGCTCAGCAACTAATCATCCATGTCTGAGGCACATCTCAAGCTTTATCCTGGAATATTTCCCACAATCATTTCCCTACATGACATCATTTCCCAGCATTATTACATCCACTTTCTTACTATTTCTGAACATCTGCTCACACTAATAGAAAAGGTATTTCCTTGTACAATAAAAATGGAAAGTTAGCAAAAGTGATCTAGTTGCTTGCTCCATTAATTGATATGGTTGATTATATTTTTCAATTTGTTGAGGCTACCACAATCAGCACACTATGAGAAGATAATGAAAGGACAAAATATTTTGAGGAAGAAATGGCGAGCACAGAAAGAGGAAAATAAAAAGATTCACCAAACCTGCTCAAAACCATTCTCTTCACTGTTACCTGATATCTGTGATCTTAAATGTTATCCTGAGATTATATTTAATAAAAATCTAGACTTTTTTGTTTATTAATTCCTCTGGATGACAGCATCGATTTAAAAGCTATGTCTGATAGTAAAAGTGTTTCCCATTAATGGATACTGAACCATCAGGATACAGTCCTGCACATCAAGAAGATATTTCTTATTAAAAACAATAAAATCAATCAAACCGTTTGGCACATGAGGAAATATGTCTGGCTTTAAAAAATGGTGCATCAAATTGATAATCAAGCACATATGTATAGGTTATGCCTGCTTAAGTGATGGAAACATTTCAATAACAATATCAGAAATAATTTAGTGTCCAACATTGACATTTGAAGTTTTCTCCTTTGAACAGTTGAAAAAATATTTGTACAGTAAAAAACCTCATTAAAGACGTATCTTTAATCTTTTCCATTACACACCGAGGTTTTCTAACTTTAGATTGTTTTACCTACAGTCAGGATTCAGACTTCACTGAAGAACCCAAGAAGCTAAAATCAAACATTGTGAGTCCTCACTATAAAACAGTACAGAGCTGATTTAAATTTAAAATTGATATTATCCTGCTGCGGCTGCTCAACTGTATCTAGTTGGCATCTTTGGAAAAAGGGGGAAGATTATTATGACCTTTTACAGTAATTAGTACGGATGATGATCATCACTGACAACGTTTTAGAGAAAAATCATTAGTTACAGCAACAGATTGTTTGACCATGAACTTTGTCTAATTTTTATTTAAATTTATGTTTCTGTCCTATCCTCGTACCATTGCTCCTAGATTTCCAGGTACACCAGGACAAATGGAAAGAACGTAGTACATTTCAGTGGAGATGTTTACAACTCACTACCAGAAAATCTTATGGCCAAAGGCCGAACTGTTAAATAGGCACGTTAACAGTTATGTTGTTTGTGAAAAGTCTGTCAATGGCACAGTCTGTTTTATTTCCATTATGGAATTCAAAGTGGTGTAAAGTAGAATAATCTTTCACTTTTCAGATGAGACAGGACAAGCAGTTAGGATTGTTTCTGTAATGAGCCCCCTGGATAGTAAAATTAAGTTATTTTGAATTAAACCAAAAGGAAAAGTGATTCTCATGATACATCTTCAGAGAGGTCTACTGATGATGAACCTGGAGGTGGAAGATCTCTGTTGTTTTCATTCTACATGTTCAGTTCAATCAGTCACATTCTCAGGTGTCGATACACTAAAGAAAACAAATTCACTTTGATCAACTGTTCACCATAAGGCAAAGAATAGAGTGTAAGAGTGTTCTCTTAATGTGTTCAATAGGGAGCTGGGAGGTCCATTATGTTCTGCTTACACCAGAGGCTGAGTTAGTTGTTGCCTCATTAATTTGGGCCTCCTGTCATAGCCGACAGACACAGTCAACACAATGGACCTCCCACCCCTTCATTTCCTTTTCCAATACCAGACAGGTTTTATGCTGATTCAAATTATTTGCTTCCAATACACTACTCTTTACAAAATACACACAACTTAGTAGCTTTTGTGATATAAATGTGAAATCTGATATTTTAGAAATGATCTTACCTTTAAAGGGTGCTGATAACTTGCTTCCTGAAGGGATCATTTTGATCTTCATATTTTTTAGCATTGATCCAGTCCTCTATTTCTTTTTTAATCTCTGGTTTCATGACATCTGGACTGTGTCCCAGGAGGTTGCACCATGTATCCACTAATGCTTTAGAATGTTCTGGAAAACTGTCCTGGAAAACCTTCAGCCTGGTGGGACTCATTTTCTTTTGGTCAAAATTGTTGTACTCCTTGGAGCTGTCTAGCATACATCTGGGCATTGCACCAAGGATGGTCAGTTTGAAGGTGCCTGCAACATCATCCTTGCTTATGGTTTCAGCCAGTAAGTTTCTGAATCTTTGAGATTTTGTACTGGGGAACTCACTATGCACCTCTGCTGGCACATAAACAACTGGAAGCCCAAGCCCATGAGTGTTGTATACGTCCTCTATACGCTTTTTATCCAGAGGAGAGGAGGCTGTTGCCACCTCAAGCATAGCTGTAGCTAATTTACTATTCTGGTTCAATTTAATTGCTTTCAGTATACTATTTACTGGTGGTTGGTGATCTCCATTGATGAACTGTCCAATTCCTTTTCTGTTCCTTGCATCCTGCAGCCACTCTTTGTACAGTTTCACTTTCCCAGTTTCTTGCTCAAGAGCTTCCTTGGTTTCTTTCATGAGATTTTTCTTTGCTGGTGCAGCTCCCTCTGCCATGTACCAGTCCCCTCCTCTGATTGCTTCAGTCCACTCTTTGCGCTTGATGAAAGGCTCCCATTGGCCTGGATGTCTGAGGAGAGCGTCGGCCTCCACAGATCGGAGGCGGTCTGCTTCTAAACCGATCTCTTCTTCACTGGCCTCTGGTTTCATGCCTCGAGCCAAAGCGTGAAACAGGCAGCTCTTGCCCTCGCTGTCTATGTTTACTGTCTGGTTGTTGATGCGCACATCATAATGGCCGTCCGGGTGTTGGGCACTCTTTGGTCTGTAGATCAGTGTCACAGTTTGACTGGTGGCTTTAGCTCCTGGGCTCAGCTCCTGCATCTTGGTAAGTCTGCCATGGCTGTCCTCTGTTAGGATAACAACCTTAGTCCCAGTGGCTTCTGACAGGACTCTGATATCGAGAATGGTGCCTGCAGTCGCAGGGTTCCTGATCTTTTCAGCATGTGACTCTGAGCGTTTAACTGCCTCTCCTGCAGGTTTATGTTTAGAATTCAGGTCTACTGGCATGTATGAGATGTATCTGTTGTTCTGTCCAGCTTTGAGTTTTTCCTCTGTTCTGTCAGTCTTTAAGCCAGATCTTACATAACGAGCAATGACACCATTTACTTTGCCTTGAGCATGAGAAACAATGTGACTGGAGAACTTCTGGTGGAACACTTCTACCAAAGCATCAGCCAATAAAGCACTGATGGTGTTGGCCAAGTCCTGCTTGAATTCTTTCAGCCTCTCAGCATCTGAAGCAGACAGCTCATTTACCTTCACTTTCTCTGACAAACCATTTTCTGTTTTAAATGTTTTCAGCTGATCATAAAGCTTTGAGGAAAACTCACTGGAGAGGTTGTGCACGGTACTAAGAGCATCTCCTGCCAGTGCTCCCATGTGGACAGTTTGGATGGCTGTCAGAATAATATGTACTTTTCCCTCGGCCTGTGCTTTAGCTTTGTTAATCACTGTGGAGAAGGAAGAGTTCAGCTTGTTCTGCCAGCTGAGGTCTGCATAGAATGGCTGTACAGCAGTGTTACTTAACTTTGTGAAAATGGCCAGCAGCTGACTTTTTCTGTTCTTGTCCTGCAGGAGATCATGAAGCTGATTTTTATCCTCAAGGTGTGAGAGGATGATGGAGTCTACTAATGACGCCAAGGGCTCTTTTTCCATGTTGGACTTTACGTCGTAAACAATTCCCTTTTTCACTTCATTTTTGATGCTGTTCAGTATTTTTTGCAGTATTTCCTCTTCTGCCTTCCCAAGTCCATAGGTAATGGCTTCCTCTACCATTGTTTTAGCAGTGAGTTTTACTGCATTCTTCATATTTGTCTTTGCGACACAACTTAAACCATCTTTAGCCTGACTGGAGAGAAACTTTGGCATTGCCTTCAGCTGTTTGCCAAAGCCCTTAATTAACGTTTTACAAGCTTTGAAGCCCTTTGCAATCAGCTTTCCAACTCCAAACCCAATGAGAGACACACCTATAGAAATGGCTTTATCTATAGCCCATGATTTCCAGCTGAATTCTCCAGTCACCATGGCCTCTATGCCAGAGATGCAGTCTGATATTCCTTCAGTGATGAGTCCCATGCCGACTTGAGCAAATGTCCCAAATGTAAATGCAGTGAGCAATGCTCCTCCGATAATCTGTAAAATTCCAAGACCGAACACCAGCAGACCTTCCCAGGAGAAACGAGGCTCCTCTTCTACAGAAAATACATAATTCAGACCTTGCCTGTAGAGGTTGTGGGCTTCCACTTGGAGCTCTTCATCACCACTCGACACCAAGGAGAACATTGGGGATTTTTTGACTATTGCATTCCTCCCTCTTTCCTTGATCTCATCCAGCTTCTTGATGGCCTCAGTAATGTTTTCATTGAAGTAATTCAACATGCTGCACTTGGTTGTAAACTGTTTTTCAAGGCTGGTTTGGTTGCTGTTGGCTGAGTGTGCAGAGGACATTTTTACTAACTGCAGACAGACCATGGATTGTTCGTTGAGATACTTCAGAGACTCCTGTGCCTTCTCTAGATCAGCTCTGGCCTTAGTCAGGTAATCTGCTTTCTGCTGCTTTACAGTGCAGTACGCATGACTGTAAAAAGCTATGGCTGCCCAGCTCTCATCTTGATTCATGGCTTTCTCAAATAGCCTGGCGCTGACGTCCAATTGTTTTTCACTCAGCGCAATATTTCCAAATTCCCATTGTTTTTCACTCAGTGCAATATTTCCAAACTTGATGTAGTGATAAATGCTAGAACACGGTGAAGTTTGACTTTGAGACTGACTTTGTGCCAATAACAAATCAGCTTTCAAACTCGTTTCCAATTCATTTCTCTTCAACTGGTCAATTTCCTCTGACTTTGTTTGCAACCATATCCCCCAGAACTCATTCATGATGGCAACAACAGCTCTTTCCTCTTCTCCATCTGTCTTCTTATAAACATCTTCAAGAGTTTTGCAGTACTCTGAAAACAGGTCCTCTCGCAGTTTCAACTCAGTGACATCGTTCATCATGTGATTTATCTTTTCTGCTGCAAGTCTATTCCTTGTGCTCTTAGCTTCCTCCAAAGAAGATACTCTACTGAAAGACAGGTGTTCAGTGGACGCGATTATCTGAGCAGATCCAGGTTTACCTTTGCGAGCAGTTCGACCAAAAGCCTGGAGTTCCACTCTTGTGTTCTCAGAGAGGAAGGAGAGGATCACAAATAATCCTCCATTGTTGTTCACCTGTTTGGACACTTTTATGTCTGTGCCACGCCCGGCAAGGTTTGTGGCAACAATGACATCACCAGGTAGCAGTTCCTTTTCTATTTTGCTCAAACTGTCTTTGTCGCTGCGGCAGTACAGAATGATTTCACCTTTGATGCTGCTTTTCAGCTCTTCGTAGATCTCTTTGGCTTTGTTGATAGTTTCACAGATCACCAGGGCTGCTCTTCCATCTCTGTATGAATTTGGGGAAATCTGAGCCATAACCACAGTTTGTATTTCAGATTTCCACTCTTCAGCTGAGGTCTTCAGAGTACCTTTGACCTCAAATAACTTCTTCAGGTCAAATGTTGGCATTTTGCAGGCAGAGAGATTTGGATATAGCTCCTGCAGAAACAGAATGTCTTCTTTGCTCCCAAGTGTCCCTGTTGTTCCATATATTTTCCCATGGTACTTTTCAAAAAAGGAGATGTTAGACATGTAGTTTGTCACTGTTGAAATTGTGCTCAGCTTGATTTGGTGTTTAATCTCAACAAACTGCTGCAGACCATCCCCCCATTTCTTATTCAGTTCTATTGTACCAGTTGACCTGAAATCCACTGGACAGACGTTGTCGTTTTCCACAACATATTCCCGTCCTTCCTTCAGCAGCATTGCCAGAAAGGCATTCTGAACCCACACTGACACTTTCTTCTCCACCAGATTCTTCAAGAATCCAGGAATGCTGATTTTGTCTTTATTGTTTGTACATGGGGTGTACTGAATCTTCTCTGAGATTAATTCTGCAATGGGCTTGATGAGAATTTCTTCTGAATCATAGAGAGCACAACACAAGCCTTCCCCCAAGACAAGAAATTTAAGCTCTGGAATGTCCCTGTTGTTGTACGGACTGCGTTTTCTCAGACGGAGCAATCCCTTGTCGTCTAAAGTGTAAACAGTGAAACCATAGGGGACATAGTCCTCAATTTCTTGGAAAAAACCTACCACAGCATCCTGACTCACAGTTTTCAGTTTCCTCAGAAGTTCATCCTTTTCACTTTTGTAGAAATCCTCTGTAGATCCACTTGGCACTATGTTGGTTTCTTCAGCAATACGTAAAATGTCCATTGGATCATTAATTTCAGTTTCTTCTGTGTCTATTGAGTCAAAGATGGCCCTGAAGAATGAAGCAGGAGGACCCCGTACAAATGTCTGGTCTCCTGTAGACAGGAAGCCGTACTGGCTGACGTGGCCCCAGATCATGGCCAGGATGATGTTCAGGTGCTGCATGCAGACCATGGGGCTGGACAGGTAGGTCAGCTGCACTCCCTGATCCAGCAGCAGGGAGTCCACTTCATCGATTATGATGCACTGATAGCTGCGATCAGGCCTCACATCCTTCATCTCAAATATCTGGCGAAGGTGATCTGCAGCGAAGGCTTCGATAGTGCCATAGACCACGTCCTTCTGGTAGCATTCTTTTCGATCTTCATCTTGGGTTTTATTTGTGTTTGTGTCAGCTGTCAAGCCAAAGTACTTGTAGAAGTTGGTCCATTCTTCTGCATCTCTTTGACATAACACAGAAGAGCTGGACACCACATCTACTTTTTCACCCCTAAGCGCACGCAGCACTGCAAACATTGCTATGACACAAGACTTCCCTTCTCCAGTGCCCATCTCCAGGAGCTTCCCAGTGTCAGACAAGGCCAAGAGGCACCAGCTGATCATTTGGGTGGTTCTGGGCCACCACTTCCCTTCAGCCTGGCACTGGTTTACAGCATTGCATAAGACTGCCAGGACCTCCTGAAGGTCTTGTGTGTCCGTGCTGTGACTCAGATTCCTAGCTCGCTGTACATCTGTGTGGTTTTTAATTTCAGTGGTGTCGATCAGGTTTGTTACATGAGTTACTACACTGTATGATTTACTCAGTGTTTGTTCATCGATGTCTTTCATCTGCCGTATTTCATCAAACAGAGTGTCAAGGCTTTTTGTTTTCTCATCTCTCAGGCTCTTTTCTAAATGCTGGATCAGATTCTCAGTTCTAGTTGACTCTAAGAGTTTAAGGAGAGATTGGTTGTCCTCGTCTGTCCATGTGGAAGACACCTGATATGTTGCCATCAAGTTTAAAATCTTCATGATGGAAATGCAGTCTTCATCATGATGGTGGTCAGTTAATGCTCCAAGGAGGTTTAAGGCCTCTACGGGGGACCAAAGTCTAAGATTTGAAACCATCTGGAAGAGTTCCTTGGTTTGTGCTTTTGAGTCTTGGAGCTGCACTGCACGGTCAAATAAAATCTCCAAACACCATTTGCCTGCAGGAGACGTCCTGTTTTTCTCAGCTTCTGTTTCTCTAGTAACCTCTCTCAGGAGATTCTCAAGAAAGGTCAGAACAAAGACCTCATTAGAAGGAAGTTCCTTTCCAGTAACTTTCTGTGAGATGGTGATGATTTTATTGTCAGTGTTTGTGTCGTTGTTCAGGTTGGTGTGGAGCACCTGAAAAAGAGCCTTAATAAACATGTGTCTCAGTTCCATATCCTCACTCTGAAATTTACCCATGAGTCTTTGCAGGACCTCTGAAGCAAACACCAGGGAATCATTGTCATTGAGCCTGGAAAGTTCCAGATTATGGGAAGAACTGAGACTTTGTTGTTCAATGATAAATCCACGTCTAAGCTGAGGGTTCCCTGTTCCCATCCCCTCTATGCCGTACTGAAAGTAATCAGAGACGAAGTCACTGATGGTACCATACACAATGTCTGCTTCATAGACCTCCCTGTAAGATGCATTTGTTTTCTTCATGTTTGTGTTGAGAGAGATTCCAAGGTGCTTGTAGAAGTCAGACCACTCCTTAGTTCGCTCCTCTGAGTGAACATCAGCGCTCAGCACAATGTCCACTTTGTTTCTCATGCAGACTTGTGTGGCTGCAAACATGGCTGTGACACATGGGTCTTCTTCCACACCAACCAGTTGTAGCTCTCCACTCTTCTGAGTCAGCACCAACGCACACCACCGCAGCATCTGCCTCACTGTAGGCCACCAGCCTTTGGTGTCAAAAAACTGCTTTGCAGAGCTGAGACAGAGACTTCTGTAGCTCGTCTGCATTCAAGGGATCAGGTGTAAAGGAATCTTTCACAAATGGTGCATCTTTGGGTGCATTTTCTGCATACTGCAGGACACCAGTGGTAATGTTTTTCATCATATCAATCACAGAATCATCCAAATTCCATAACATCTTTACTTCTGCTAGAGCTGCAGGTAGACTGCTCTCATCTTTCCTTCTGAGAGTCTTTTGGAAATCCTGATGGAATCTCTCAGGGCCAGCAAAGTCCAGAGCCTGGACGAGAGAGCATCCGGACTCATCCGTCCACTCTGGTGATATGTCATACGCTTGAACCAACTTAAGGACTTCAGTTATTGAAACATCCTCTGCATATTTCTGAGACAGTGCTTTGAGCAGAGTCACTGCCTCCATCGGGGTCCATTGGTTTGTTTGCACAAGTCTGAGGAGCATTTCAGTGGATTCTGAGTGGGTTTCTTTGCCGGTTAGATGTGTGAGTGTGGATAAGAGAAGCTTCAAGCACTGGATTTCCATCTTTAAAATGAACACAGAGGCTCTTCCCACTACATTCTGCAGTGATGATGCGAGGGTGCTCAGGAATTCTATCAGAAAGAGGTTCTCAGTGGAAAGCTGATCTCCAGCCCATTGTTTGGCTATGAGGACTGCGTCACTATCAGAGCTGCTATAGTCAGTGAAAAAGTGCATCAGGTTCAGGTACAGGGCTTGAGTCAGCAGGAGACTCTCAAAAGCATTAGGTGCTGATTGGCTGATGGAGTCCACCAGGGACTGCACCTGATTGGAGATGCTTTGTAGGGGAACTCCCTCGGGGATCTCCAGAGACAGGGCACACAGCTCTGTGATGAACACCTGAGTGTGCTGCAGAGTGCTGAGGGATGGGGGAGCACTGATCCATTCATCAAACAGAAGTTTGTCCAGGACTGACAGGATCTCCTGCTGCTGATCTGCAGTCAGCTGAGTGAGACTCAGATCTGGAACAGGGGTACTGCATTTCTTAGAGAGGATTTCTAGAAGCTCATCCCTGCCTGATTCATACTTAGCCTCAAACTCATCCAGATGCCACATCTGAACATCTCGCTTGGACTCATATTCTTCTGAAATGTTGCTGCTCTGTTTCTCCTGCTGCTCTTTGGCTCGTTGCTGCGATTCTTGTAGTCTTTGATCCAGTTTTTGTCTCTCCTCCTCTCTCTGTCTCTCCTCTTGTCTTCTCCTCTCCTCCTCTTGTCTTCTCCTCTCCTCCTCTCGTCTCCTCTCCTCCTCTCTCCTCATCTGCTCTTGATCCCTGATTGGCTTATTAAAACAGTATGCACACTCGTACATATTATCATAGCCAACTGGTCTGAAGTATTCACCTTCATTGAACACATACACATGCCGCCCATGAAGAGTACTTTGGTGATAATTATCGAAGGATCTGCACGGAGGCAGGACGTTATAACACTTGCAGCATCTCAGGCTGTTGCCCATGTTACTTTCTGAAGGTGCGTTTCCCATTGTTGTTGATTTATTCAGCAATTAAGTGGTGAATTTTTGTGAACCTGTGTTTTAATGAAACAAACATAAAATACATATTTTTGATATACTAACCAACTCAAAGCAGGAACTCCTGCTGCTTTAATTCTTTGTACAATGGAGTATAGCCAACAAAACAATACAGTGATGGGCAGCCCTGTCACCCACCTGCTACAATGCATACCATGCATAAAGGCTGAATCCTTTCTGCAGCGGTGTGAGTTTGATTCCAGCCCAAGTCCCTTTGTCTGCCAACCTCTCTCTCTCCTTTCCTGTCTCTCTCCAGCTGTAAGTGTCATAAAAAAGCAGAAATGTAAAAAAATTAAAGAAAGAAATTCAATATACACACCATTTACATTGTGCTTGGAGGTTTGCATTGGCAGGAGAGCAAGATTCTAAACATATTAGGAATTTAACGACGTGGTTCATGGTTCAAAGCGATTCCATTTGATGAAAATAATTTAAATGACAACCAAGTATTTCTGTGAAAAATAATGTCATTATTCATTTCTGAGGGTTTAATCCCATAAATATTTTTTCTTGGTAAACATGAGAGAACAATATAATAGTGTTTGTTTTCTTTACAACAGTGTTGCTACTTGCACCCCTAAAGAGAAGCATCAGCAATGGAGGAATAAGTCGTCCCAAGACAGAAATCTAAATGTTTTCTTCAATACAGATTAAAAAGAACAGTTGCAGATGAGTAAGCTATATAAGGTAAAGTAACTAGAAACTAAAGCTGCCAGTGCAGCATTAAAAAACTAAATTTCCCTCTGAGATGTGGTGCAATAGAAGTAGAAAATAGCAGAAATGAAATACCCAAGTGTAATGGAAATGATGAATTTACATCACCTCGCCGACATAGCCAGAAAAGCATGCTACTTGAAGAAACAGTGGAAAATTCAAAACACTTGGACTTCAAACTGCAAAATATTCATTAAACTAAATGGATCACCCGAGGAAGCCAAAGTACTTGTCATCAGGAATATGGAGGAACTGGATAAGTATGAGTGATGAACAAGAACTGGACTGTAAGGTAACAAACTACAACACACAACCATATGACACACGCTGAAAGAACTCATTCATTTACATCTGAAGATAATAACCCTGATGAACAATTTGAATAAACTGACTACAACTCACAAGATTTGGAAAAAGATATAGACCCAAACAACAACTTCTTCTCCACCATCAACAATAACTGCAGCTACTACACTGATGATCAGCACAACAAAATGATTAAATCAAATGGCAAATTATCAGTTATCCACTTCAACAGCAGAAGCCTGTATGCCAGCTTTAATAACATTAAGATTTTCACAACCATTTAAAATCATAGCTATATCTGAAATATGGATCAACTTAGAAAAGGGATGAACTTTGAACTGGATGGTTATGAACTTAGATAGAACAATAGACAAAACAAGGGTGGAGGAGGAGTAGCAATATATGTGGATAAAACTCTAAACTTCAAGGTACTGGAGAATATTACAGCTGTGTTGACAATCTATATAACCAAAATTTGACAATGAGTTGACAACCTATTAGAATGTATAACAATAGAAATATATATGGAAAAATCTAAAGAACTCATCATAAGTTGTATATATAGGGCACCAGGCGCTAATATAGAACAATTCAAGGATTGGAATGTATGTTTACAAAAAAAACCTCTTTTATAAAAACATTTTTTATATGTGGGGATTTCTATATTGACCTGTTGAATCCTAATAAACATAAAATTACTGATGAATTTATTAATACAATGTTTAGCATGAGTCTATTTCCAACAATAACCAGACCCAGTAGAATTACACCTCATTGTACCACCCTAATTGACAATATTTTTACTAATAATATTGAGAACAATACAGTGAATGGTTTACTAATCATTGATATCAGTGATCACCTGCAAGTTTGTGATTGCAATTATAGGATTAATAAGCCCGACAAGCAAACCGATTTTAGAAGAGTGAGGTCAGAGGAATCTATGAACAAAGTGAAAACAGATCTGCTGGCACAGAACTGGGATATAATATATCAGGAAAAAGAAAAATTAATTAAAGAAAATTAATAAGGCATATGACATATTTTTAGAACTTTTTAAGTATTTATATGACAAATTGTCCAATAAAAGAATATAGCAGAAAATTAAGATATACAAATTACCCATGGATCACAAAGGGAATACAGAACGCATGTAAAAAGAAAAATACACTGTATAGGGAATTTATAAGATGGAGAACCATAGAGACAGAAAACAAATATAAAAAATATAAAAACAAGTTAACTCAAATTATAAGGGCCTGCAAGAAGTAGTATTATAAGAACAAAATAAATAATAATATAAACAATATTAAAAGGAATATGGGATATAATGAATAGTATTATAAGAAATAGTCCTCGACAGATTAGATACATTCTTGGATAAACATCAATTACTCACAGACAGTCAATATGGATTCAGATTAAACAGATCTATATCTATGGCAATAATAGAAGCAATTGAGGAAATCATGAGTGCCATAGATAAAAAAAAAAATTGGTAAAGAGGTTTTTTGTTGTTCTCAAAAAAGCTTTTGATACAATTAACCTGTTAGGAAAAGGCACCTTTTTCCATAAAAAACGTCTAAAAATTACAAACCCAAAATGAATCAGGAATAACTCCTCAACCATTTGGCCTAGATGCATAATTCTGGTCTCCTTTGAAAAGTCAGAAGCTAAGGAATATAAATCTATTGTTTATTAATATATTTATTTTACTTTTACTGACTACATGGACATGCAATAAAGAAAAAATCTGATATTGTTATCCTGGCCTGGGAAAAAAAGCTATATTTTAATGCAATAAACCATCAAAACCATCCTGAGCAAGCTTTTAATGCAACTGGATATCTTCTAATACACATAGAATGCAATTGTAACTGTAAATCACATGAAAATAAACTAAAATACAACAGTTATCATACAACATTATCAAATATGCCAGGCGAATTTCCAGATTTTGGCGATATTTATTGTTAAAATGTTGACTTTTATTGATATCTTTAAAACACTTTTTCTGTCCATACAACTAAGATCCAAATGAAAAAACCCTGAAATATTTATAAAAACAGTGAGTATTCATCAACATTCCTGTCACTAAAAGCATTCCCAGGCTTCACAGGCCTGTAGATTGAGAACATCCCACAGTAATGGGGGTGGTATCAATCGATCCGGCTTGAGCAGACCTTTCATTTGATACCTTGCTTGTCTTTATATCTCCGACGGATCGGCCACAAAATACCAAAAAACACAGTGTGTTCTCAAGCGTTATGTTTCCTCTCTGCAGAAAAAGACGAGAGCAGGCCGGTAGCTTACCGCTGTTGCTCAATAATCAAGATGGCGCCCAAGTAGACCCGAAGCAACAACTTCGACGCATTTCGGAGTTAAAATGGTGGGAAAAAATTTTTTGGGATCACTAGTTTCCCCCTGAGCACCGTTGCCCCTGGTACACCTGTTTTCGACATACTTATAAATACACTGGAAAGGTACGGTATCAGGGGGATAGTATTAGACTGGGTGAGGAGTTATCTAAGTAAGAGACAGCAGTTTGTGAAGCTGGGAAGCTCCAGGTCAGTATGTTTAAACATTACTTGTGGTGTCCCACAGGGGTCAGTGTTGGGACCAAAACTGTTCATTTTGTACATTAATGATATATTTTCAGTATCTAAGTTGTTGAAGATGGTGTTATTTGCAGATGATACAAATATATTCTGTTCAGGTGAAAACCTAAAGCAACTAGCGAAGGACGTCACTAAAGAAATGAACACATTAAAAATATGGTTTGATATAAAAATTTATGAAATAAATTATCATTAAATTTAAATAAAACTAAAATAATGCTATTTGGGAATTGCAATATGAATATTCAGGTGAACATAAAAATAGATGGAGTTATAATTGAGAGAGTACATGAAAATAAATTTCTTGGGGTAATTATAGATGACAGAACAGTTGAAAATCACACATTAATCATGTACAATCCAAACTATCAAGATCAATTGCAGTACTAAATAAAGCAAAGCAGGTTCTGGATCAAAAATCACTCCACATGTTGTAATGTTCACTAGTTTTACCGTATTTTATTTACTGTGCTGAGATTTGGGGACAAACTACAAAAGCTCATTACATTCACTATCTGTTCTCCAAAAAAGAGCAATAAGAATTATTCACAATGCTGGGTACAGGGATCACACTCATTATTCTTACAGTCAAAACTATTAAAATTCACAAATCTTGTGAAGTATCAATAAGCCCAAATACTGTTTAAAGCCAGAAACAATCTATTACTGAGAAATATTCAAATACTATTCAGGGAGAGAGAGGGAGGTTATAATTTAAGGGGGACACACAACTTCAAAACAAACAGGATATGGACAACCAGGAAAAGTTTTTACATTTCAAGCTCTGGAGTAAAGATATGTAATGGTCTCAATGAGGAACTAAAGCAATGTCCAAACATAACATTGAGAGAATGCCCTACATATAGCTTGTTTGAAGTCCAGCTGAAAAAATGGCAGTGGGCAAATCAAAATTGCACACATTAATGGGTATTTGTTTTTTTGCTTTTTTGTTTTTTGTTGTTCTTTTGTTTGTTGTCAGTTGTATGGATGAGTGTTTGTGAACTGAATGAATTTTTTAGTTTTATGAGAATATTATATAGGATTTTTAATAATCTTAATCATCAACAACTACGAGACGGCCTACAATCCAACCCATTTTAATTCTATAGCACATCTGCATACAGGCAGAGGGAGGATGAGTAGTCAAAAACTGTACTCATGTACAAGTATTGTTACTATTGTCAGTATTTTAGAGACCCACCACCGTTTCAAAAATTATGTTTTCAGGGGAGTTTGTGTCTTATTAAGAGAAGCAAAGCTCCCCTGGCTCCCTCATAGTTCGCCCCCTGCTTTCACTGCTATCTAATGGTTTCATTTTTCAAATAATAAGATGTGCCTGGATAGGTGGGTGCTTTGGGTGTGATGTTCGCAGTTATGTCCACGGATCTGGTGGGTCTTAAGCATAAACACTTTATTTATTGCGGGTGGTCTGAGGATTAGTGAAATAGGATGAATTGTCTCCCCATTAAGAAAAAGACTGTGCGCATTTACACACAAGGTACAGCAGCTTAACTTCATTGGTTAATGTAATCTGCTCATAGCAGAGGTCACTAATAGGCGGGCCGCTGTCTGGATCCGGACCCAGCCGCCGTTATCTCCGGAACGCTGATCTACAGCCGATTTATTATAGAGAATTACTACCTTGTGACAGAGCGTTTCTTTTTTTAACCTGCGCAGCTTTTCTAGCATTTACTGTACTGATTCTGCGGCCCTGGAAAGTCACAAACCAATCGCATGTGCTCTAATCGTCTCATGTGACGCTGCTCAGCCAATGAAATCTGTGCATTCCAACAGGCATTGCGAGTGCGCGAGTGCGATACACCGGAGACGTTTTAGAAACACACAGGGAGAGAGCCGGCGAAATAAAGAAGATCCACATGGCTTTTAATCCATAAGAATGCAGATTCTTCCATGTACATTCCTCCCACGGGCAGTTCAAAAACAGAATATCTCATAGATCTCCAGTCCGAGCTGGCAGGACAAGCTAGAGCTCACGTTTCTCAGTGAACAAGAGAAAGTAGGAAAGAGGTTTATGAGAGGGAATAAAAGAGAAGACTGTAAAATGCCTTGTGACGCGGGTTACTGAAATTACTGAAATTTCACAGGTAATGCTTTATATTACGGCGTTACAGAAAAAAAACAATACATTACTGTTATTGTGTTACTATTGTAACACAGCCTTTGGTGTGAGAGACCCAGGTTCCTTTTCCACTGCAACATCCCGCGTGTGACCCTTGACATACATTGCAATTGCATTGCAGTTGCTTTAGCGTCGGCTAGATGAATAAATGTAGATAACCTGCCACATGTTCACCAGGAGTGAACAATCCCAGAGCGTATTGATCAAGTGTGATCACAAAATACTAAATTAATATTAGTCTGTTTAGTAGCCCAGTATGTGAAGATGATTTATAAATATACATTCATATCTTGTTCTTGTTCTCTCATATTAAATTATGGAAATTTAGGAGATAACGCTGTGATGTTTTAATCATTATTGCCTCTTAAATACAGATGTGTTCACTTTTACCTGAGGAAGATCATCTGTTGTTCAAACGTTATAGCCTGAGCATGATGGTTAAATGCACTGTTAGTTTTGCATGTTATGGCAGAAAGCTGAAGTAGTTTTGAAGTGTGATGTACTATGTGTATATTATGTTTGTATTTTTTCTCTCTGTCATGTGGCAATTAAGTGTGTTTTAAGTTTAGAAACATCTGAGGCACATTAAATGTCACAAACATGCTGCACTGCACTATGGGTATTTCTCATTACCTGAACTTGGGCCTCCTCGCCTCCTCAGTCCTGAAGGCTGCGACCCGGAAATCGATGTCAGCGCACCATCTTGAGGGACATCTCAAATCCTAAAATGGATTCATGCATTTATCAGTTTATCACCGACACATTTACAACAAAGCGCTTCCTGCACAGAGGTCCCAAACCCCCCCACCCTGACCACTGCCTTTGCTGACCAAAGTCCTGGTTATCAAAAGAAATATAGAGGATGTGTGCACTCTACGACAGGTGAGGTGGAGACAAAGGTGCATTATCTTCTTACATGAGATAAATATAGAAGCATAAGAGAGCAATTTTGCACAAATTCAATCAATTAATACCAGATTTCAAAGAACTTCAGGACAATAAGAACAATAAGAATAATCCCAGGAAAACCTCACCGCCAAGTATGAGTCCCAGTGTCCCAACCTGAGGGACAGCGAGTTACTCAGCCAACTGTTGCACTCAGTGTTCGCTGCATGGCAGGTTACATCCTGTTTGTAGTTTATCTTCTCATTTATATTGTTGTAATTTTGTAAACTGAATGGTCCTGAGTGCATTCATTGTTGTTTAACTAACATTCATGCCAATAAAGCACACTGATTTGAAATGAATTGGATTAAAGGACAAAGTCACACTGAATCCCTCTTTAATGCTCGACACTCTCGTGAGGCTAAAATGAATAGAAAACAGTTAAATGTGGGGCCTTACCGAAGCATTGTTGAAGAATCTTTGAGCATCGATTGAAGAAGTCAAAAAAGAGAAAAAGGTATTTCAAAGATCAATACAGTCTATAAAAAGGAAAAACAAGTGGAGAGCCCCCAGTATTACATCTGCATTTATACAGTGGAGCTGAGAGGAGTTTTCAGATGACATCATAGTAAGGGGTCAGTTAGCGGGTCAAACTGAAACTGAAATTAACCTTTTCAGTGGTTTTACAGAGCGAGCAGACTAAAGGTTGATTAAAACTTTAAGATAAGACGTTCCTTTATTTGTCCCCTGCAGGGGAAATTCAGTCTGGCACAGCAGCACAGAGGAATATACGTATTATATTAGATAGATTAGATATATTATGAATACACAATCAACATTAGATATATAAATATATACAATTTTGACTGATGGCACAAATGAGCTTTAATCTCAAAAAGTTAAACCTTCAAAAAGTGTTTGATGAAAAGTTTGTTATTGATTGCAATATCACATTTCTAAGCAAGTGGTCTCATTACTAAATTAAACTTGGCTGAATAATTCGGTTGAGAGACTGAACTTTGTTCCTTTCTCCCCTCTGCTGCTCCTAGGGAACCTGCTGTGTGGATCAGCCTGTGGTTTCAAGTTTTTACTTAAATTATCAGTGTGATTTGGAATCCAGCCCTCAATCAGTTGGCGATGTTGGTTTCCATTGTTCTCAGTAAATTGTAAAATGTACAGTAAAGATTTTGAACTATTGTGTTCCCTTCATTTTTCTGAGCAGTACAAAGAAAGCAAACTAAAGCATATTTCTTATGAGAAAGTAAAAGCAATATTAAAATATCTGCTTCCTCAAAAGCAGGATGCAGGAAGTACCTGCAGGTCATCCAGAAAGAGGAACTCCCAACTGTGTGAAAATGATTAAGATTAATCTTCCTTAAATCCCAAACAGCCGCAGAGACAGATTACTGACATTCACCAATGTTAATTTTCAATGTGCAGTGTTGGCTAAGGTACTTCAAAAAATAGTGACCAGTTCAGCGATCAATAAAACTGGCAGCCAAACAGACAGGCAGGCAAAAGTTTGCAGTTCAATTTAATATGAGCAGTGTTGGGAGTAACGCGTTACAAAAGCAACAGGTACAGTAATGTATTGTTTTTTGCTGTAACGCATTACTAAAAAAAAAATCGGTAATATTATTCCCGTTACAATCTCAGCAATGCGTATTGCAAGGTGCTTTAACCTGCAGTTAGGTGGTGTTTTTTATTTTTTAATAATTCAAGAAGACGGAGAAACATTTTGGTGGCAGAAAAACAAATCAAATCCACGAGTAAAAGAGTAACGTTATTTCCTGTTGCGGAATCCGATGGTGGAGATTGTACGCAGGGTGCAAACTATGGGGGGAGCTTGGCTCCTCAAGACGGTACCTGATGGATCATGGGTAAATAGATTTCTATAGGCTGTGTGTTTGTGCTTTAACAAATTACTTTCATGATCAGAGAGGCTGCTGTCAGTTCATCCTGACCGGTCCTGTCGGAGTGTAATCAAATGACGTTATGCTGCTATACCTCGTGCGGAAATGGGGAGACGACCGACAAAGAGCCTCCCAATCCGCAGATAAAACTCTGCACATCACTAGAACCCACCTATGCAGCACATCTTACTATCAGAATAATGCGCCCATTAAATAATTTAATCACTCTCAGAAACTAGTAATCTGTTTATGATGGATGTTCACACAGCTCTCATTGTTCCAAAACTAATGTGGCAACAAAAACAACAACAAAAAATAAACATGTGCTCCACATAACAACACAACAAGGTTAAGTGTGCTCATGTTCATCCATATCTGTCTCTGTGTACGTACTTGTGTTTGCATGGGAATTCTCAATTTCCATGGTGATGGAGCAGTGGTGTAGTAGATCAGGGTTCCATTCCCACTGTGACATCCACCAATGTGTCCCTGAGCAAGACGCTTAACCCCTCGTTGCTCCAGAGCTCTGGGACCTCTGACATGTATAGTAATTGTAAGTCGCTTTGGATAAAAGCGTCAGCTGATTTATTATTGTAATTATTAATTATACTCAGCACATTTGCAGGACAAACTGTAATTAACTCAATAACTCAAACAGCAGCAGCAAAACAATGCAGACCTGCTCCAAACAGTAACAACATGGCAAACAAACATGTCCTCCACTGCAAAAACTGAGCTCTCAAATACAAGAAAAAAAGCATTAAAATGGGGAAATATTATTTAAAATGAGCAAAATTATCTGCCAACAGAAGATGAATATTTCACTTGCTACTTAAGGCCAAAAAAACTTGAACTAACTAAAATTCTCTGACATAAAAGCTGCCTGGTAAGAAGAAATATCTTCAGTGAAAAAACAATTTTATTTTGCCTTCAGTTAAGATAACTAATCTTACTAAGATTTTAGTTTTTGCAGGTCTAAATCAGGGATTTTCAAAGTCTCAGACTGCGGCCCCCCCCTCAGACAAAGCTTTTGCTGTTGTAACTTATAATTGCATTGCCAGTACAGCACAGTGAATTGAACTGATTTGAGAAAGAGAGGTTTGGTACATGATGTTAATGTCATTCAAAAGTTCCACTTCCTGTTTTGTCCTTTAACTTTTGGTTGCTGTTGCTGTTACAGTAAATATAAGAAAGAAATTACTGAGCCAAATTAAAAATGTTATCACTCCTGATTGGCCGTTAGTCATTGTGTTGTCTTACTTTGACCCCTTACTCCTTCTGAGTGAAGTGAAGTGGGACTTTGTGTATGTTTGATCAATGTAAAACTTAAAGTGAACGCCAACGTGTGTCTCCTCACCACCAGCATACGAGATGTTCCACAGAAAACAACAGGCGACCCACATCACTGACAGGTACAGTGAAGGCTTCGCGTCCCAAAGAATATTATTCAAAAAATTAATAGATAATTAATGATCACGTCATCAAATCTCAGAGATTAAATTGTGACGAGATTTCTCGTGAAGCTAAAAGCCGTCTCGTGAGACTCATGTAATCGATATTTTTCACATGTTGTCAATCCACACATTCATTTCCTCACGCAGTGAAATACAAACGTGTAACTGATTGTAATAACAATGACTTCTGAATTTAAAAAAATGACTTGCATGGTTTTACTATTCTGGCTGTTTATTGTCTTCCCTCACCTGTTAAAATGCTGTTCATTATATCAGGGGCCTGTTAAATCAAGGGTAAAGGGGCGGCTGTGGCTCAGGGGGTAGGGTGGTCGTCCGCCTGTCAGGAGGTCTGTGGTTCGATCCCTGACTCCTCCAGTCTGCATGTCTAAGTGTCTTTGGGCTATACCCTAAACCCTGACTTGCTCCCTGTGGCTGTTCCATCAGCGAGTGAATGTGTATGAATGAATGAATTTCGGTTTCTGGTGGGTAGCTGGAGCCTCAGCTTCTGCTCATTAGTGTGTGAATGTGATGTAGCTGAGTGTAAAGTGCTCTGAGTGGCCCAAAAGACTAGAAAGGCGCCACACAAATACAGTCCATTTACCATTTATGTAAACACAGGTTGTAATATGGACTCTAACAAAGGAATAAAAACCCTTAGCTGTGGAATATATTTTAGGAATCTCACTGTACTGCAAGAAAACCTTTCATCCAAATGGACGGTGGTGAGATTGCGTGCGTTACCTCTGGGATTAAAGTTTTCCAACCTCAGCCAGACAGAGTAAATCTTGGTTTATTTATGTCATGCTCGACCGCTCACAGCAGCTATCAGATCCACTCACTGTGAAAGGTCATCAGTTTAACTTTACACCTCCTCTCTGCTCCTCTTTTCCTTCCCCTCTCCTCAAACCAGCAGCTGACAGAAAACAGACCTGACACTTTCATCTGTTCCACATCTGACGGTTTGTCAGCTAAACCTTTTGTTGAAGTAAAGAGACCGGCTTGGTTTTTTTGGTGCAACTTCAGTTTCGTTTTTACAGTGAAGGCGACTCAAAGCACACGAGGAAACATGCATTCAAACTGGCTTCTCTTCTGCTCAGCTCCCCTTTTACATAGAAAGGCCCAAATAGAAAACTCCCTACAGCCAACGTTTGTTGTTTGATAGAATTCTTTTATTTCTCCAACATCTGTCTGTCAAAGTGCAGATTTGTCTTCTGAGTGTGAGGCCTTCTGCTCTAAAGTGAATCTCTGAATGACTGAACCACAGCTCACCACCAAAATAAGATCCTCTTTATTAGGGGTGGTGATGGCGCAATGGTTAAGACTGTGCCTTTGGTGTGAGAGACCCGGGTTCAATCCCTGACTGTGACCCATACACCATTGTGTCCCTGAGCAAGACACTTAACCTCGTTGCTCCAGAGGAGTGCGACCTCTGACGTGAATAGCAATTGTAAGTCGCTTTGGATAAAAGCGTCAGCTAAATGAATAAATGTAATGTAGGAGGCCCCAGCCATTTTGTCATGCATTTGGGTCCACAAACCTACCTCACCACCACACACCTTGACACAGATATAAATGAGACAACAGTATCCTAACTTTAACTGTATATCTAGTCACCAAAACATGTTGGGATAATTTTAACACTAGTTTACTTCTGCATTTGATTCTATAATAGAATAAGCAAAGTTGCTCCATTAATTGATACATACGGTTGATTATGTTTTTGTAGTTGTTGAAGCTACCACAATCGGCACACAATAAGAAAATAATGACAAGACAAAGTTTACTGAGGAAGAAATGGTGAGCAGAGAAAGAGGAAAATAAAAAGATTAAATATAAATAGAAAACAGCTCACAAGTATTCTCTTCACTGTTATCTGATATATGTGATCTTACATGATATTTTATTAAAATACACTTTAACACTTCTTAATCAATTGCAGTGGATGAGAGCACGTATTTAAAAGGTAATGTAAGTTGAGCAACAACTTTCTTTATTTTGATATGATGATGTCACAGTGACTTGGTTTCTGTTTAATAAAGGAAACCAAACTTCTCTTCTCCTCTCGTCCTTTCAACTCATTGACTCTTGATCTCTGATTGGCAAATTAAAGCAAGACTTCATATGGTCTGTAGTATTCACCTTTATTGAACAGATACACTCGCTGCCAATGAAGAGTAGTTACATATAAATCATTGAAGGATTTGCAGGGAGGCAGGACTTTATCACACTTGCAGAATCTCAGGCGGTCGCCCATGTTACTTCCTGCTGGTAACCCGGTCTCCTCTCTCTGTCTCTCCATCTCTCTCTCCTCCTCTTTTCAACTCCTACTCCTTGATTGGTTGATTAAAGCAGGACGCACACTCGTACATATTATCAGCACCAACCGGTCTGTAGTATTGTCCTCCATTGAACACATACACATGCCGCCCATGAACAGTACTTTGGTAGAAATCGTCAAAGGATTTGCACGGAGGCAGGACTATGTCACACTTGCAGCATCTCAGGTTTTCACCCATGTTACATTCTGACGGTACGTTCCCCATTTGTAACGTTTTTTCAGCACTTAAGAGGTGATTTTTGTGTCCAACTTTCCTGAAACATAAAAAAGACACATATCTGAATGACTTTATGACATAACAACTAACTCATCACAGGAACTCCTGCTGCTTTGACTTTTGGTGAAAAGGAAAAACAAGGCGACAGTTACGGAAAAATTTCAGTCAATAAAAGACGACATTTACTGTTTATGTATTAGAACAATGTCAGAAATCAGCCAACTTCCTCGCCAACCCATTCATGCTCGAGACCCCTTGGATATTGAGAATCCCTTCAGAGAGAGACGTCAGCGGACTGGGGGAAGCCCTGTAGCATCATTGTCCAAAAAGCAGACTTTCCTCCAGGAGACTGGTGTTAGTTTCCCATGAAACAAAAAGTCAGCATTGATTCTTTTTGGTTATGCTGCGTAACTTAATTTATGAAAGTGACAGATTTATTTAACCCAGATGATCATTCCCTAAACCTAACTGCAGCGTTTTACAACGTTAGCCACTGGTACTTTTTGAAAGTCTTACCAGGCCCCCTACATGTGCAAAAACAACTCTACACTGAACAATTCAAACTAATCAATACATGGATCAATAGTGCTTTGTTTTTGGACAGAGAAGATGCTGCTTGTTCTCATTGGTCAGGAAGAATGAGAGCAGCAAGCTGCCATCAGCTGATCCACTTCTACCATCAGTCCACTAGATGGCCTCATGGAGCCGATGGAGGATGTTACTGCTCTGCTTCATGGAGATCTAAACTGAATGTCACTGTGAGGCAGCCATGTTTGATCTGGACATTTGGATGATTCAAGAGAGGAAAACAGATAAGCTGCAGATATCAGATTAACTCTCCTCCTCCTCAAAGCAGCAGCTGACAGAAAACAGACCTCAACAGTTCCACAACTGTTAAACCTTTTGTTGAAGCAAAGAGGCCGGCTTGGTTTGTTAGTTTTTACAGTGAAGGCAACTCAAAGCACACGAGGAAACATGCATTCAAACTGGCTTCTCTCCTGCTCAGCTCCCCTTTTACATAGAAAAGCCCAAAGAGAAAACTCCCTGCAGCCAACTTTTGTTGTTTGATGGAATTCTTTAATTTCTCTCCAACATCTGTCTGTCAAAGTGCAGATTTGTCTTCTGAGTGTGAGGCCTTCTGCTCTAAAGTGAATCTCTGTTAATAAAGAGCTTATTTAAAAGGTTCATCATGACTGAACCACAGCTCACCACCAAATCAAGATCCTCTTTATTAGGAGGCCCCAGTTCAACAACCTCACATAAATTTGAAACCATCTAATGTGTTCTTCTATCATCGTTACAATCAAACATTCATCTGATATGAAAACTTTTTAAAGATGAAAAAAAACACATCTCACCCTGTTCCTCTGAAAGTCGTCCGGTCAGCAGCTCGCTGGTGTCTCCTCCAAGTCTGTCTGTAAAAACAGAGACCTGCTCCTTTATATTAAGGTGACTCACAGAGTCCACGGGCCGGATCAGATATCGGTGCTATGTGAGTGGCCAAAACCTTATCTACAAGGAACTGTTTATAATGTCAATATAAGTAAATAAATGAATGAGCCTTTCCAGCACAGGAGTTGGAGAAACTCAAGGGGAAGAGTCCGAGGAGTGGGAGCCAGTCTTGATCACCAACTCAGCCCATGTTGTGATCCAACTTTTATTTATATTTAAAACCAACAGACCAGTTGGAATGTAAAAGACAAAGAACAAACAAGCCCAACAAAACAATAAATCAGGTGGAGGAAAACTTACAGAAGACCAGATAGCATCTCAGACATTTTGAGCATGCAACATAATTTGAGTTCCGTATGGTAACCTTACCTAAGGGTTTGAGCAGCTTTGAGTGTTTCCACTGTCACTTTTTCTTTAGAACATGCTCAAGCTGGCCGCACCTAAATATAGAGTGCACATGTATTCAAGCCTTTATGGTAAATGCACAGAAATGCTAACAGTCAGGGTTATTTATGTCATGTTTATTCTGTTGTCTTTACTTTACAAAGACAAGTGTTACAGTCTGAGCTCTTACCTGAAGAGAGTCTGTGATATTTTAATAGTACACCATACAAACACCATTTCCTGGAACGTATTAGCTGGATAGCAGGCAAGGGTCCCTCAAGCCACGCCTGCCGACACATCTGGAACTATCACCAGTTGATTTTGCCACCAGTTAAACTGTCACACCGGTAAGTAGTTGGTTGTGTTCTGCAGCGGAGGCGATGAATTTTGCAGAGTGATGTGGGATGATATAAGCAGTATCGCAGCCGACGCTTGTGTAGATGATTAAACGATTTGTCAAGGGATTATACTACCTTGTTTAAAAGCAGTTGTCTCCTTTTGTAATGAAACTGAAAGAGTAACACCTGTGTAGATGTTCATCAACCATGAGAATCAGCTGTGGTCGGTCCAATTGTTTTCATAGTATTTAATATTAGGATTTACAATATATTTCATTAAAATATTACTGTAAAATTATAGCAAATTGCTGTCTTATTCAGTTTTTTATTATGTTATTGTTTTGAACTTAATTTTAACAGTTTTGAAAACATTATGTAAGCATGTGCAAATTGTCCTGTAAGTACACAGTTTTGGCGGTTGTTGTGTCGAAGTGAGAAAAGAATTAATGTAATTTGAAAGATGTAGTCATTGAATGCATTTTGTGCCAAAGCAATGATAACTGATCCTCGGTTTGGCCCACATATACCTCTGTTGTGCTCACTGTGTGAAGAGTTTTGAAAAAATGGCACAACTTGTTAATCCTGTCAGTGCCAAATACAATCTGCCATCTTTTTTGGGTTTTTACAGCAGCTGGCATCCATTGAGTTGCATTACTGACACCTTCAGGCTTTATTTACCCTTTGCTTTCATTCGTACTATTCGTACCGCCTATCTAATCCAGTCGCCGTCAGAAAAACAGATATGCATTTCCTACTGTCCACACTCTCTCCGTACTCCAATAAACTTTTTACTGTATTATCTACCTGTCCTATTTTTTTAAACTGTTTTATTCTTTCTTGTCTTTCCTGAGTAAATTTCCTGCATGGTGTAAGAACATGTTCTACTGTTTCAGCCTCCTGACATTGTTCACACATTCCTTGATTGCCCAATTCTGAGTTTGCTTATTATCACCTGCTCTTTCTGCTTTGCTCACCTTCTTCTTGATGTGCCTACTCTGTGTTGGATTGCATGTAAATGTCTCCCTTTTTGTTGCGTTATCCCAGCTCTGTTGCCATTGTTGATTTACACTTCTCCACATATCCCTTTCCCCTCTGATTTTGACTGCTTCTTTTGCCACCTTATCTGCTTTCTCATTTCCCTGAATTCCTGAGTGTGCAGGGACCCACAAAAACATGACATTTTCCCCCTGCCTAGCTGTTCTTGAGTTTATAAATAAGACTTCATGCAGCAGGTCCAGGTGACTCCTAGTTGTTCTTGTCTTCATGCTTATAAGAGCTTACACAGAGTCAGTGCATATTAATATTTCAACTTTTTTAGTTTGTCTTTTCACATGTAACTCTGGATTCTGTACTAAATCTGTCTTAATTACCCACAGGTCCTGACAATAACACAGTTTGCTCAGTATGGCTTAACACAGCACACGTCTAGTTGTGGAAACAGGAAAAACACACACTCACACCCAAACCTATGACTCTGGCTCACAACATATTTCAGGTCAAGCTCTCAGCATTTCACTCTTTTACATTTCACTATGTAAAAAACATGTCCCAAAGTCTTAACCCCCAATGATGCAGCTGTGAATACAGTTCCTGTTCAGCCCCCCAGTAACCAGCACCACCCAGTGGGAGAATACAACAGAGGAAGACACTGTAGCTTTCAGCTCACTTTATTAAGACAGAAATATTTCACACTTAAGGTTACATGTAATTCAGGCTATGATTAAAGAGCATTGTCCAAAGTAACACAGTAACACAGTCTATATAGTAAAGTTCCCATTAATATATCTGTAGCACTTGTAGTTACATTGAATCCCTGAATCAAACCTCTGACACCATCTGTAAGATAAAGCCTGAGCTGCTGTAGACTCAGAGCAGGGGCTCAGAGACAAACAGGATTTAGGAAAATGAGACCTGGATGCAACCTGGTGGATCTGAAGGTAGCAAGATCACTTTATGGTGGAAGAATTCACCAAGTGAACGGATCTTTGTTAAGAGCGTTCCTGCCATCCAAACTGTGTCTGGGATTTTATCAGGTCTGTTTCACCCTCTCTGAGCCCCGCCTCTATTCTCTTCATCCAATCAGCAGCTCAGCAACTAATCATCCATGTCTGAGGCACATCTCAAGCTTTATCCTGGAATATTTCCCACAATCATTTCCCTACATGACATCATTTCCCAGCATTATTACATCCACTTTCTTACTATTTCTGAACATCTGCTCACACTAATAGAAAAGGTATTTCCTTGTACAATAAAAATGGAAAGTTAGCAAAAGTGATCTAGTTGCTTGCTCCATTAATTGATATGGTTGATTATATTTTTTGATTTGTTGAGGCTACCACAATCAGCACACTATAAGAAGATAATGAAAAGACAAAATATTCTGAGGAAGAAATGGCGAGCACAGAAAGAGGAAAATAAAAAGATTCACCAAACCTGCTCAAGGGCTTTCTCTTCACTGTTACCTGATATTTGTGATCTTAAATGTTATCCTGAGATTATATTTAATAAAAATCTAGACTTTTGTTTATTAATTCCTCTGGATGAGAGCATAGATTTAAAAGCTATGTCTGATAGTAAAAGTGTTTCCCATTAATGGATGCTGAACCATCAGGATACAGTCCTGCACATCAAGAAGATATTTCTTATTAAAAACAATCAAATTAATCAAACTGTCTGGCAAACGAGGAAATATGTCTGGCTTTAAAAAATGGTGCATCAAATTGATAATTAAGCACATATGTATAGGTTATGCCTGCTTAAGTGATGGAAACATTTCAATAACAATATCAGAAATAATTTATAGTCCGATATTTGAAATTTTCTCCTTTGAACAGTTGAAAAAAAGATTTGTACTGTAAAAAACCAAGGATCCTCATTAAAGACATATCTTTAATCGTTTCCATTACAGACCGAGGTTTTCTAACTTTAGATTGTTTTACCTACAGTCAGGATTCAGACTTCACTGAAGAACCCAAGAAGCTAAAATCAAACATTGTGAGTCCTCACTATAAAACAGCACAGACCTGATTTAAATTTAAAATTGATATTATCCTGCTGTGGCTGCTCAACTGTATCTAGTTGGCATCTTTGGAAAAAGGGGGAACCGTAAATATATGGTGGGAAGATTATTATGACCTTTTACAGTAATTAGTACGGATGATGATCATCACTGACAACGTTTTAGAGACAAATCATTAGTTACAGCAATAGATTGTTTAACATGAACTTTGTCTAATTTTTATTTAAACTTATGTTTCTATCCTAACCACGTACCATTGCTCCTAGATTTCCAGGTACACCAGGACAAATGGAAAGAACGTAGTACATTTCAGTGGAGATGTTTACAACTCACTACCAGAGAATCTTATGGCCAAAGGCCGAACTGTTAA
Source organism: Lepomis macrochirus (assembly GCA_024633595.2). Taxonomy (NCBI): domain Eukaryota; kingdom Metazoa; phylum Chordata; class Actinopteri; order Centrarchiformes; family Centrarchidae; genus Lepomis; species Lepomis macrochirus. The sequence goes on along the minus strand of JALXJV020000022.1, from coordinate 29,916,886 downwards.
ATAGGCACGTTAACAGTTATGTTGTTTTGTGAAAAAGTCTGTCAATGATACAGTCTATGTTTGATTTCCATTATGGAATTCAAAGTGGTGTAAAGTAGAATAATCTTTCACTTTTGAGATGAGACAGGACAAGCAGTTAGGATTGTTTCTGTAATGAGCCCCTGGATAGTAAAATGAAGTTATTTTGAATTAAACCAAAGGAAAAGTGATTCTCATGATACATCTTCAGAGAGGTCTCTTGACGATGAACCTGGAGGTGGAAGATCTCTGTAGTTTTCATTCTACATGTTCAGTTCAATCAGTCACATTCTCAGGTGTCGATACACTGTAAAGAAAACACAAATTCAAAGTTTGATCAAGTTTAGTTTCACCAGTTATCCAAAAGAGAGTTGAGTTATTGGTTTTACAATACTGGTAGGTGCAGCTGTCGAAGGGGAGTTGGGAGGTCCATTATGTTCTGCTTACTCTAGAGGCCGAGTTAGTTGTTACCTCATTAATTTGGGCCTCCTGTCATAGCCGACAGACACAGCCTCCACAATGGACCTCCCACCCCTTTATTTCCTTTTCCAATACCAGACAGGTTTTATGCTGATTCAAATTATTTGCTTCCAATACACTACTCTTTACAAAATACACACAACCAATAAATGTGATATCTGATATTTTAGAAATGATCTTACCTTTGAAGGGTGCTGATGACTTGCTTCCTGAAGGAATCATTTTGATCTTCATATTTTTTAGCATTGATCCAGTCCTCCATTTCTTTTTTAATCTCTGGTTTCATGAGATCTGGTTTGTGTCCCAGGAGGTTGAACCATTTATCCACTAATGCTTTAGAATGTCCTGGAAAACTGTCCTGGAAAACCTTCAGCCTGGTGGGACTCATTTTTTTTTGGTCAAAATTGTTGTGCTCCTTGGAGCTGTCTAGCATACATCTGGGCATTGCACCAAGGATGGTCAGTTTGAAGGTGCCTGCAACATCATCCTTGCTTATGGTTTCAGCCAGTAAGTCCCTGAATCTTTGAGATTTTGTACTGGGGAAGTCACTATGCACCTCTGCTGGCACATAAACAGTTGGAAGCCCAAGCCCATGAGTGTTGTATACGTCCTCTATAAGCTTTTTGTCCAGATGAGAGGAGGCTGTTGCCACCTCAAGCATAGCTGTAGCTAATTTACTATTCTGGTTCAATTCATTTGCTTTCAGTATACTATTTACTGGTGGTTGATGATCTCCATTGATGAACTTTCCAATTCCTTTTCTGTTCCTTGCATCCTGCTGCCACTCTTTGTACAGTTTCACTTTCCCAGTTTCTTGCTCAAGAGCTTCCTCAGTTTCTTTCATGAGTTTTTTCTTTGCTGGTGCAGCTCCCTCTGCCATGTACCAGTCCCCTCCTCTGATTGCTTCAGTCCACTCTTTGCGCTTGATGAAAGGCTCCCATTGGCCTGGATGTTTGAGAAGAGCGTCGGCCTCCACAGATCGGAGGCGGCCTGCTTCTAAAGCGATCTCTTCTCCACTGGCCTCTGGTTTCATGCCTCGAGCCAAAGCATGAAACAGGCAGTTCTTGCCCTCGCTGACTATGTTTACTGTCTGGTTGTTGATGAGCACATCATAATGGCCGTCCGGGTGTTGGGCACTCTTTGGTCTGTAGATCAGTGTCACAGTTTGACTGGTGGCTTTAGCTCCTGGGCTCAGCTCCTGCATCTTGGTAAGTCTGCCATGGCTGTCCTCTGTTAGGATAACAACCTTAGTCCCAGTGGCTTCTGACAGGACTCTGATATCGAGAATGGTGCCTGCAGTCGCAGGGTTCCTGATCTTTTCAGCATGTGACTCTGACTGTTTACCTGCCCCTCCTGCAGGTTTATGTTTAGAATTCAGGTCTACTGGCATGTATGAGATGTATCTGTTGTTCTGTCCAGCTTTGAGTTTTTCCTCTGTGCTGTCACTTTTTAAGCCAGTTCTTACATAACGAGAAATGACACCATTTACTTTGCCTTGAACATGAGAAACAATGTGATTGGAGAACTTCTGGTGGAACACTTCTACCAAAGCATCAGCCAATAAAGCACTGATGGTGTCGGCCAAGTCCTGCTTGAATTCTTTCAGCCTCTCAGCATCTGCAGCAGACAGCTCATTTACCTTCACTTTCTCTGACAAACCTTTTTCTTTTTTAAATGTTTTCAGTTGTTCATGAAGGTTTGAGAAAAACTTGTTGGAGAGGCCGAGCACTGTACCGATAGCATCTCCTGCCAGTGCTCCCATGTGGACAGCTTGGATGGCTGTCAGAATTCCACGTGCTTTTCCTTTGGCCTCTGCTTTAGCTTTGTTAATCACTGTGGACAAGGCAGAGTTCAGCTTCTTCTGCCAGCTGAGGTCTGCATAGAACGGCTGTACAGCTGTGTTACTCAATTCTCTGAAAATGGCCAGCAGCTGGCTCTTTCTGTTCTCGTCCTGCAGGAGATCATGAAGCTGATTTTTATCCTCAAGGTGTGAGAGGATGATGGAGTCTACTAATGAAGCCAAGGGCTCTTTTTCCATGTTGGATTTCAAATCTTCAACAATTCCCTTTTTCACCTCATTCTTGATGCTGTTCAGTATTTCTTCCAGTATTTTCTCTTCCGCCTTTCCAAGTCCATAGGTAATGGCTTCCTCTACCATTTTTTTAGCAGTGAGTTTTACTGCATTCTTCATATTTGTCTTTGCGACACAACTTAAACCAGCTTTAGCCTGACTGGAGAGAAACTTTGGCAATGCCTTCAGCTGTTTGCCAAAGCCCTTAATTGCCATTTTAGAAGCTTTCAAACCCTTTGAAATCAGCTTTCCAACTCCAAACCCAATGAGAGACACACCTATAGAAATGGCTTTTTCTATAGCCCATGATGTCCAGCTGAATTCTCCAGTCACCATGGCCTCTATGCCAGAGATGCAGTCTGATATTCCTTCAACTATGAGTCCCATGCCGACTTGAGCTAATGTCCCAAATGTAAATGCAGTGAGCAGTGCTCCTGCAATAATCTGTAAAATTCCAAAACAGAACACCAGCAGACCTTCCCAGGAGAAACGAGGCTCCTCTTCTACAGAAAATACATATTTCAGACCTTGACTGTAGAGGTTGTAGGCTTCCACTTGGAGCTCTTCATCACCACTCGACACCAGGAAGAACATTGGGGATTTTTTGACTATTGCATCCCTCCCTCTTTCTTTGATCTCATCCAGCTTCTTGATGGCCTCAATAATGTTTTCGTTGAAGTAACTCAACATGCTGCACTTGGTTGTTAACTGTTTTTCAAGGCTGGTTTGGTTGCTGTTGGCTGAGTGTGCAGAGGACATTTTTTGCAGACAAAAACTGCAGACAGACCAAGGATTGTTCACTGAGATACTTCAGAGACTCCTGTGCCTTCTCTAGATCTTCTCTGGCCTTAGTCAGGTAATCTGCTTTCTGCTGCTTTACAGTGCAGTACGCATGACTGTAAAAAGCTATGGCTGCCCAGCTCTCATCCTGATTCATGGCTTTCTCAAATAGCCTGGCGCTGACGTCCCATTGTTTTTCACTCAGCGCAACATTTCCAAACTTGATGTAGTGATAAATGCTAGAACATGGTGAAGTCTGACTTTGAGACTGGCTTTGTGCCAATAACAAATCAGCTTTCAAGCTTGTTTGCAATTCATTTCTCTTCAACTGGTCAATTTCCTCTGACTTTGTTTGCAACCATATCCCCCCAGAACTCATTCATGATGGCAACAACAGCTCTTTCCTCTTCTCCATCTGTCTTCTTATAAACATCTTCAAGAGTTTTGCAGTACTCTGAAAACAGGTCCTCTCGCAGTTTCAACTCAGTGACATCATTCATAATGTGATTTATCTTCTCTGCTGCAAGTCTATCCCTTGTGCTCTTAGCTTCCTCCAGAGAAGACGGTGTACTGAAAGACAGGTGTTCAGTGGACGCGATTATCTGAGCAGATCCAGGTTTACCTTTGCGAGCAGTTCGACCAAAAGCCTGGAGTTCCACTCTTGTGTTCTCAGAGAGGAAGGAGAGGATCACAAATAATCCTCCACTGTTGTTCACCTGTTTGGACACTTTTATGTCTGTGCCACGCCCGGCAAGGTTTGTGGCAACAATGACATCACCAGGTAGCAGTTCCTTTTCTATTTTGCTCAAACTGTCTTTGTCGCTGCGGCAGTAGAGAATGATCTCACCTTTGATGCTGCTTTTCAGCTCTTCGTAGATCTCTTTGGCTTTGTTGATAGTTTCACAGATCACCAGGGCTGCTCTTCCATCTCTGTATGAATTTGGGGAAATCTGAGCCATAACCACACGTTTTATTTCAGATTTCCACTCTTCAGCTGAGGCCTTCAGGGTACCTTTGACCTCAAATAACTTCTTCCGGTTGAATGTTGGCATTTTGCAGGCAGACAGATTTGGATATAGCTCCTGAAGAAACAGAATGTCTTCTTTGCTCCCAAGTGTCCCTGTTGTTCCATATATTTTCCCATGGTACTTTTCAAAAAAGGAGATGTTAGACATGTAGTTTGTCACTGTGGAAATTGTGCTCAGCTTGATTTGGTGTTTAATCTCAACAAACTGCTGCAGACCATCCCCATTTCTTATTCAGTTCTATTGTACCAGTTGACCTGAAATCCACTGGACAGACGTTGTCGTTTTCCACAACATATTCCGTCCTTCCTTCAGCAGCATTGCCAGAAAGGCATTCTGAACCCACACTGACACTTTCTTCTCCACCAGATTCTTCAAGAATCCAGGAATGCTGATTTTGTCTTTATTGTTTGTACATGGGGTGTACTGAATCTTCTCTGAGATTAATTCTGCAATGGGCTTGATGAGAATTTCTTCTGAATCATAGAGAGCACAACACAAGCCTTCCCCCAAAACAAGAAATTTAAGATCTGGAATGTCCCTGTTGTTGTACGGACTGCGCTTTCTAAGACGGAGCAATCCCTTGTCGTCTAAAGTGTAAACAGTGAAACCATAGGGGACATAGTCCTCAATTTCTTGGAAAAAACCTACCACAGCATCCTGACTGACAGTTTTCAGTTTCCTCAGAAGTTCATCCTTTTCACTTTTGTAGATATCCTCTGTAAATCCACTTGGCACTGTGTTGGTTTCTTCAGCGATACGTAAAATGTCCATTGGATCATTAATTTCAGTTTCTTCTGTGTCTATTGAGTCAAAGATGGCCCTGAAGAATGAAGCAGGAGGACCCTGTACAAATGTCTGGTCTCCTGTAGACAGGAAGCCGTACTGGCTGACGTGGCCCCAGATCATGGCCAGGATGATGTTCAGGTGCTGCATGCAGACCATGGGGCTGGACAGGTAGGTCAGCTGCACTCCCTGATCCAGCAGCAGGGAGTCCACTTCATCGATTATGATGCACTGATAGCTGCGATCAGGCCTCACATCCTTCATCTCAAATATCTGGCGAAGGTGATCTGCAGCGAAGGCTTCGATAGTGCCATAGACCACGTCCTTCTGGTAGCATTCTTTTCGATCTTTATCTTGGGTTTTATTTGTGTTTGTGTCAGCTGTCAAGCCAAAGTACTTGTAGAAGTCGGTCCATTCTTCTGCATCTCTTTGACATAACACAGAAGAGCTGGACACCACATCTACTTTTCACCCCTAAGCGCACGCAGCACTGCAAACATTGCTATGACACAAGACTTCCCTTCTCCAGTGCCCATCTCCAGGAGCTTCCCAGTGTCAGACAAGGCCAAGAGGCACCAGCTGATCATTTGGGTGGTTCTGGGCCACCACTTCCCTTCAGCCTGGCACTGGTTTACAGCATTGCATAAGACTGCCAGGACCTCCTGAAGGTCTTGTGTGTCCGTGCTGTGACTCAGATTCCTAGCTCGCTGTACATCTGTGTGGTTTTAATTTCACTGGTTTCGATCAGGTTTGTTACATGAGTTACTACACTGTATGATTTACTCAGTGTTTGTTCATCGATGTCTTTCATCTGCCGTATTTCATCAAACAGAGTGTCAAGGCTTTTGTTTTCTCATCTCTCAGGCTCTTTTCTAAATGCTGGATCAGATTCTCAGTTCTAGTTGACTCTAAGAGTTTAAGGAGAGATTTGTTGTCCTCGTCTGTCCATGTAGAAGACACCTGATATGTTGCCATCAAGTGTAAAATCTTCATGATGGAAATACAGTCTTCATCATGATGGTGGTCAGTTAATGCTCCAAGGAGGTTTAAGGCCTCTACGGGGACCAAAGTCTAAGATTTGAAACCATCTGGAAGAGTTCCTTGGTTTGTGCTTTTGAGTCTTGGAGCTGCACTGCACGGTCAAATAAAATCTCCAAACACCATTTGTCTGCAGGAGATGTCCTGTTTTTCTCAGCTTCTGTTTCTCTAGTAACCGCTCTCAGGAGATTCTCAAGAAAGGTCAGAACAAAGACCTCATTAGAAGGAAGTTCCTTTCCAGTAACTTTCTTTGAGATGGTGATGATTTTATTGTCAGTGTTTGTGTCGTTGTTCAGGTTGGTGTGGAGCACCTGAAAAAGAGCCTTAATAAACACGTGTCTCAGTTCAATATCCTCACTCTGAAATTTACCCATGAGGCTTTGCAGGACCTCTGCAGCAAACACCAGGGAATCATTGTCATTGAGCCTGGAAAGTTCCAGATTATGGGAAGAACTGAGACTTTGTTGTTCAATGATAAATCCACGTCTAAGCTGAGGGTTCCCTGTTCCCATCCCTCTATGCCGTACTGAAAGTAATCAGAGACGAAGTCACTGATGGTACCATACACAATGTCTGCTTCATAGACCTCCCTGTAAGATGCATTTGTTTTCTTCATGTTTGTGTTGAGAGAGATTCCAAGGTGCTTGTAGAAGTCAGACCACTCCTTAGTTCGCTCCTCTGAGTGAACATCAGCTCTCAGCACAATGTCCACTTTGTTTCCCATGCAGACTTGTGTGGCTGCAAACATGGCTGTGACACATGGGTCTTCTTCCACACCAACCAGTTGTAGCTCTCCACTCTTCTGAGTCAGCACCAACGCACACCACCGCAGCATCTGCCTCACTGTGGGCCACCAGCCTTTGGTGTCAAAAACTGCTTTGCAGAGCTGAGACAGAGACTTCTGTAGGTCGTCCGCATTCAAGGGATCAGGTGTAAAGGAATCTTTCACAAATGGTGCATCTTTGGGTGCATTTTCTGCGTACTGCAGGACACCAGTGGTAATGTTTTTCATCATATCAATCACAGAATCATCCAAATTCCATAACATCTTTACTTCTGCTAGAGCTGCAGGTAGACTGCTCTCATCTTTCCTTCTGAGAGTCTTTTGGAAATCCTGATGGAATCTCTCAGGGCCAGCAAAGTCCAGAGCCTGGACGAGAGAGCGTTCGGACTCATCCGTCCACTCTGGTGATATGTCATACGCTTGAACCAACTTAAGGACTTCAGTTATTGAAACATCCTCTGCATATTTCTGAGACAGTGCTTTGAGCAGAGTCACTGCCTCCATCGGGGTCCATTGGTTTGTTTGCACAAGTCTGAGGAGCATTTCAGTGGATTCTGAGTGGGTTTCTTTGCCGGTTAGATGTGTGAGTGTGGATAAGAGAAGCTTCAAGCACTGGATTTCCATCTTTAAAATGAACACAGAGGCTCTTCCCACTACATTCTGCAGTGATGATGCGAGGGTGCTCAGGAATTCTATCAGAAAGAGGTTCTCAGTGGAAAGCTGATCTCCAGCCCATTGTTTGGCTATGAGGACTGCGTCACTATCAGAGCTGCTATAGTCAGTGAAAAAAGTGCATCAGGTTCAGGTACAGGGCTTGAGTCAGCAGGAGACTCTCAAAAGCATTAGGTGCTGATTGGCTGATGGAGTCCACCAGGGACTGCACCTGATTGGAGATGCTTTGTAGGGGAACTCCCTCGGGGATCTCCAGAGACAGGGCACACAGCTCTGTGATGAACACCTGAGTGTGCTGCAGAGTGCTGAGGGATGGGGAGCACTGATCCATTCATCAAACAGAAGTTTGTCCAGGACTGACAGGATCTCCTGCTGCTGATCTGCAGTCAGCTGAGTGAGACTCAGATCTGGAACAGGGGTACTGCATTTCTTAGAGAGGATTTCTAGAAGCTCATCCCTGCCTGATTCATACTTAGCCTCAAACTCATCCAGATGCCACATCTGAACATCTCGCTTGGACTCATATTCTTCTGAAATGTTGCTGCTCTGTTTCTCCTGCTGCTCTTTGGCTCGTTGCTGCGATTCTTGTAGTCTTTGATCCAGTTTTTGTCTCTCCTCCTCTCGTCTCCTCTCCTCCTCTCTCTGTCTCTCCTCTTGTCTTCTCCTCTCCTCCTCTTGTCTTCTCCTCTCCTCCTCTCGTCTCCTCTCCTCCTCTCTCCTCATCTGCTCTTGATCCCAGATTTGCTTATTAAAACAGGATGCACACTCGTACATATTATCGTAGCCAACTGGTCTGTAGTATTCACCTCCATTGAACACATACACATGCCGCCCATGAAGAGTACTTTGGTGATAATTATCGAAGGATCTGCACGGAGGCAGGACGTTATAACACTTGCAGCATCTCAGGCTGTTGCCCATGTTACTTTCTGATGGTGCGTTTCCCATTGTTGTTGATTTATTCAGCAATTAAGTGGTGAATTTTTGTGAACCTGTGTTTTAATGAAACAAACATAAAATACATATTTTTGATATACTAACCAACTCAAAGCAGGAACTCCTGCTGCTTTAATTCTTTGTACAATGGAGTATAGCCAACAAAACAATACAGTGATGGGCAGCCCTGTCACCCACCTGCTACAATGCATACCATGCATAAAGGCTGAGTCCTTTCTGCAGCGGTGTGAGTTTGATTCCAGCCCGAGTCCCTTTGTCTGCCAACCTCTCTCTCTCCTTTCCTGTCTCTCTCCAGCTGTAAGTGTCATAAAAAAGCAGAAATGTAAAAAATAAAATAAAGAATGTCAATATACACACCATTTACTTTGTGCTTGGAGGTTTGCATTGGCAGGACAGAAAATCCTAAACATATTAAGAATGTAACGACGTGGTTCATGGTTCAAAACGATTCCATTTGTTGAAAATAATTTAAATGACAACCAAGTATTTCTGTGAAAAAATAATGTCATTATTCATTTCTGAGGGTTTAATCCCATAAATATTTTTTTCTTGGTAAACATGAGAGAACAATATAATAGTGTTTTGTTTTCTTTACAACAGTGTTGCTACTTGCACCCCTAAAGAGAAGCATCAGCAATGGAGGAATAAGTC